>JANVCC010000062.1:7628810-8023370 GCA_025345505.1 Todiramphus chloris collaris | reverse complement strand
CTTCTGTGAATATCTTCCCCCTTTTCATATTTGTTATGCTCTTTCCTTAGTTTCAGGAGTTACAGTACCCAAGCATATGTCCCTTTTCCTGCTGCCACTGTCATTAAACTTTACGCCGTAGTCCCTGCATGCAGAAAAGCTCTAAGAGTGCCAAGCACTCACTTTAAGCAAACAGTGTAATCAATTAAGTATTATAGCCTTGCTAACCTGTGTACCACAGGAGTAAATATCCCATAATATGGTCCAGAAAGACAAAAGCTCACCTGCAAGTGCCATGATTTCCTCTGAATTAAAGTATTTCGGAAGTTTTGTAATATTTAAACTTGAAGAATATCTATATGGTACATGCATTATTCATTATGATGATGGGCATTGGCTACATAGTAGTCAAGTGTGCTTTTAACAACAATCAACAAAATAAAATATATACATGAACTTGTGATCAAAGTCCTAGCCTTAATATAACTGTGAATTTACCTGTGCTACCCTAATACTGCGGTAAAAGTTTATGGCAATTGTCTTTGCCTTTTTCCTCTTCTTAGAGCAAGCAATGCTGTGCATCAAAAAGGCCCCACAGTAAGCTGAATGAACCTTTCAGATAGACATATCTAGGAACTGTCCTTTTTAACAACTTCCTTAAGGGTTTCTGCATCTCAGTCAACACATATAGGGGAACCCAGGATGGCTGAGCCACCACTCTTCTAAGGAAACAATCTCACGAGTAGGAGGGCAGATGTCTTGTTCAAGCTGCGATGCCCAGAGAACTGATAAGCAATGAACAGATTAATTGCCTCCAACAGTGAAAACATTAGTAAAGACCTTTGTGCTAGATTTACCAGACATTCTGCAACACGTTTCACTGTTATTCTTAGGAACATCTCCAAACAAAGCCACTAAAACAATCCACTCTGAAAACAGTGAATTGACATGGAGGAGTCCAAAGGAAGCTACATTGTTTTTTTGCATTTGTCTCTCTCACTCTGTACCAGCATTTCATAGAATCTTTAAAAAGGTCCCTAGATCCCTATTAAACAGAGCTCAATGGGTTTAATCCATTATATATTGCACAGGACTTCTTCGACAAAGCTGAAACTTGAAAATTGAGGGCCTTACACCAACCTTTACAAACAGCTCCCTGCAGAGTAACTCCTGCAGTCACCCAGGAGTGGTTATAGGAGAGACCTCTCATTAAGAACCTAACAACATGATTAGATATCTAACCTCAGATATCTGCTTTGAAAAATACCATGCCCCAAGAGCTCAGTTTGGAAACCTGCTCAGAGAAATTTGCTTTACATCTGACCTTAAAAAACACATTTAGCCTCTTTTGCAGAAGGAAACAGGTCACTAATAAGGACTGTTATTAATCATTCTCTTCTATAAGGCACTGACAACATGACTAATGCTATTCATTTGCTCACAAATTTCATACTAATTATAGAGCTTTTATATTTTTAATTCTTCAGTACAGCTAGGAAAGAGATTACTCTGCCTGAGATCAGTGTAATTACAGAGTACCTGGCAGGTTTGGTATCCTTTTCTTTCCTGTTAAATCAGAGTCACTAGCCTCAGCAAAATCCACCTTTACACTTGTCTGATAGAGCTCCCACAACCGGGCACTTAGCCCATTACCAAGTTTGTGTACTCCAACAACCAGCTTAATTTCTGTAGGCTATAGTGCCAGCCCCTTCCTTGGCTTGCCCAGAATTCTTCTCGTGCACAAACCATCTCTGCCTGCCATCTGTTTGTGCAAATGAGATTCTGCAGCACAACTCCTCAATGCTGCATGTTCAGATCCGATCATGCAGACCCATCAACAAGGGCATCCTCTTCTGGTGTTGTGCTTTGGATTATTAATTAATCATTTCAAAGACACAGGACAGCTGAACGAAGCAGTGTACAAATCTTGTACAAGTTTAAAAAAAAAAAAGAAAAAGTAAAAATACACTATGCTTCAAGTAGTACAAGAAAAACATGCAAGAAAGCAAAGGAATAAAACACTTCCACACATCTCTTATTTAATATATGCTGATAACTAATGTGAAAAACTAAAAGTAACCATATCCAGATGGCATTTAGCTACCTAACTTCCAGTAAAACCAACAGGATTTAGGTACCTATGTGATTTTAAAAGACAAGCTTATTATAATTTATCTAAATATTTTTTTTTTCCAATTGGCTTTAAGTCACTTAGAACAACAGGCCATAGGCAGACCATTATTACTGGATTCTAGAAGTAACAAAACCTTTAAGAGATGTTAAGTCAAACCTACAAAGTCATTTTAGGCATCTGATTCCTACTGAGTCAGTAAGAGTTAGGAGACTATATGACAACCTATGCTTTTTCTGCAGTTATTAACAGAAATTTGCCATTTTAGAAGCTTAGAGACAGAGTTCATTAGAATAAACTCTGTGAGCCTTGATGCAACAAGGAATGCCTCAGTTTGTTTCATGGCAGTGCAGACGCACCTTCGGGCATTACAAAAAGAATGCAAGACTGAAATGCATTTCATTAAATATTTTACACTATGCATTTTGTCTGGAGCTTTTGCAGCTCAAGACACTATTTTATTGACAGCTTTAATGTGTGAAGAATACCTGTTAGACTAACACCTGAGAACACTTTTTTAAAGCTTAAAAAGCTCACCTTTGTCATGTTACAAAGGTTGAAAGTCACAGTAATATCTACCCTCTAGAATTTTTTTCAGTAATGCTTAGAATTACTGAAAATGAGAATTGGGAAGGTCTAAGAACTATGCAGCATTGCAAAGAATACCTGAATATTAAAATTGTTGTAACAGGGTAGCACTTTCATAAGAAAGTTGTATTTCATGGACTCAAATCTGAAACATTGAAATCATACGAGATTGCTACTTGCATCTTATTTCATGGCATAACACCTAATCACTTCCCTTGACTTGATGTATCTTATAGAATTACTGTCAAGCTATATTTGGCTGAGAGATCTGTTTATGTGAAGCTGATTCGTAGTTTTCCTGCTAAGCAAAAAGATAAATCTGTCTGCTGTCTTTCACCTCACCTTTTTGTGGAAGCCTGAAGGATGAAGCCTGTAGCTTTTTTTTTTTTTAAATCTTTCTTTGTCTGCTCCATATTCAAATACCAAATAAGGATTTTTCAGCACAACCCACAGAAGCTTCTCTCCACTGAGGTTATAAACCATCATTAATTCTTAGCTCTAAAACCTACGCATGCAAGATGGTCGCATATTCAAATGCTCATCGCTGACCTGCTTCAAAGGTTCTGGTGCAAGAAATGTTATGAGAAGGTTCTTACCATATTGAGTGAGTTACTTCAACTTCATTCCAAAGGGTGTATTACATAGAGCCAAAGAAGCAGGATATTTCACTTCCCTAGCACTCACTATTTTGAGACTGTTTAATACTTGAGGGCCTGGCTTCTTCTGTTGACACGATATTTAAATTCCAGACTGGTAAAGGCTTCAAGTTAAGGTTAGAGACATTCCACAGTAACTAGTGCCTGTGTTGTTTTCATACAGCATGGAGCCACCTGTGGGGAAAACAAAAAGGGACTGCAATGAGATGCCTAAAGCCATCCTCACCCACAGCAGCTCATAGCTTCTTAACAGCCTCAGATTAAGAACTATAATAAAACTAAACCTGAAAAGCTCATCTGATTAGAGGACAAGATCTTGCCCTGCACAGGAGCAGGCACACTGAAGCTGCTCAGAAGCAGAGTAGCCACCCAGCTCTGCTATTTGGCTGTTCCATCTTACCAGAGTCCTACTAGCCACCAAACAACAGCATTGCTCATGGATGCTCCATCTTCACATGCTCATCTTAGTGCCACCTGTGTGGACAAACCTAACTAGAAATTCCACTTTCCCTGTTCATGAAGAAGATACTAGCACAGACCTAGCGACAGATTTTTTTTTTGTGAAATTTGGGGTTGCATCACAGGATAAAATTTACAATAACATGTCTCTTGCAGTAGTCCGCAGTTTGCAGTTTATGTTTTATTCAGACAAGTACAAAAGGATTGGACATGAAGCCATAAATTCATAATCGTCTTAATCACTGAATAGTAAATTTTGGAGTCAAACAATGCACATTTTGCATGATAGCCTGCACCAGTGAAGCATGAGTCATCATCTGTTGGCATTTAATTTAACAGAACATTGAGAATAAGAACACTTATAATGCTAGAAGCTGATATAAATGAAAGGTCGAATTTTAAAAATTATTCAGACAAAGATACAGACAAACACAAGAAAGTTATGATGACTTCAGTGCAAGAAGCAACATAGTGTACACCATCGATGGTACTCAATAACACATACTGGAAAGGAAGAAGCAACAGGGCTACTCTGCTAATTCACAACTTCATGACCCCATGTACACGCTCTCCAGGGAGGGACAGGCAGCTCCTTCAGCCTCCAGAGGCAAAAAGGAGTAAAACTCACTCTTCTGCCCAAAAAGGCATTGGACAAGCTATATTCTGAGGTGGTTTTGGATGAAACAGTTGACTTAAAACCTCCTGACTTCTAGAGGCAGTGGGTTAAGACATAGTACTGTGGCAACAGTACTCTTGACAACAATGCCCATCTCCAGTGACGTGAGAAACCTTCAAGTCCCAATGACCTCAAAAGGCACTTGAAAATGAAATGACATGAGTTGGCTTCAGTCTGGTTAAAACATATACATAACACTATGACACATACGTGCTGCCTGGTTTTACTTATGTTTCTTAATGTCAGTTTGAAAGGGAGGCATGGAAAATGAAGAGCCGTGTTCTTTGCGACACTGAAGACCATCTTACAGAACGCACAAATAACTAAAACAGAGACAATTAATAAAATGTATCTTTGCCAACCGTCTCTCCTCAAGGAGATTTGATAAAACTATGGAAACTCAAAAATCAAAGTTTAGTCTCTCATTCCTCTGAATGGACAGAGCTTGAAGCAGTGGCTGACTTGCAGACATATAAAAGCCTCCATTTAAAATCTAGGTGTTGAGCTTCATAATTCTCAAGGACTTGTCTCTGACTATTTTCAAGCCTTCTCTCCTGTCATGAACAATGTCCTCTGAGGTTTTTGTCATTTGCAGGAACAATGGGGCTGTCACTGGACAAGTTAAGATCATCTAGAAACTGCTGGTCCCTCAGTATTGGAAGTAACTTTTTTCCTCAAGCACAAAAAGATGATCAAAACCCTTTCACTTTTCAGAAGAAAAAAAAAAGGAAATTATTCCACCTACTCTTCTTTTGCCAGAATTTTTCACAGAGCATGTTTTCTAAACAAAAAAAAAGCTATGTAGTTTTTTTAGGATGATAACACAGATACATTATAACTGAATGATAGCATTATGACTGAAGAACTTACGAAAAAAGGTAACCAGAAGACTCAATGGGCCCTTCTGACCTCTACTAAACTGAGCAGGATCTTAACTGGATACATTGCCTCCAACATACTTACTGTCATTGTTATCTGTTCTGCACTTCCAATAGTAACTAAAATAATCAGTTGACAAGGATCACTGGAGATACTCAGGATACTCAGTACTCAAGAAGAGCAAGGAAAATTACGAAAATAAAGTAAAGGAAAATAAACCAAAGACCAAAACGACATCATCTGTGAATCTAGAACTGTGCCACACCACACATACTTGTGCATGGGCTGCAAGACCAGCGTTAACCTCTTGTTGGTCTCCAGGATAGTGACAGTTATGTTTTCCATTCCCATCTCTTTCCTAGAACAAAACAGGGCATCTGATTGTCTTTTATACTATATACATCTGGGATTTCTTAACTTACTAGCTCAACATATTGGTCTTAGCACATGATGCCCCCATTTGACCCTTTTCTATATACCATGGATCATACAGAACCTAAATTAAGAACTGCATTTACTTGTATTCATTCCTTGGTTTGCCAAGTGACAGGTTTATTGGACATGTTAGTGATGTCACAGATTTTCTTTGTCTTTCAGTCATCTGCAGTGGCATTTGGAAAGGGCATTTTCTACCTAAAATCAATAGCTTCTCTAGCTGCTGTAATATTTCTTCTTACTTAGAAATATTACTCAGAATATAAAAGCAATTGATTATAGGCAGAAAATATAGGTGCCAGATACTGATGAAGAGGGAAGAATACAAAGTGTCCTGCAGCTTAAGTAGTTCCAGATGGTGACACACCAGTACTAAATCAGCACATGTTTCAGAGACAGCAGAGCCTTCTCAAGCAAATGCCTGGTTTTCCTTCTTATAAGTTGAAACCCAAAGTGTGGTTTATTCCAATGAAAACAAGAGCCCGGATTCCTAATGCTGGATTTCTCAGAGGTCTACTTTCACAGTAAGTGAATCAGAATATGCTGTTGTTGAATTAAGGTAGCAAAGGTGCAAGTTATCTTTACTTATTATTTATACAAGCTTTCTAGCAACTGTAACAGAATTTGAACAGATGAACTGATCAGCGGAACAGTTTTAAAATATTGGAAATCTGTCCTTTCTTCTTTAGACTGAAGTTGAAGTAAATAATAACTTGTGTACTTGATTGTGACAGGTTGTGGTTACCTAAGAATAGAGATCCTAAATACTCTACAGTAGAATATCAACATAGCTTTGTTTTGGCACACTGCCAGAAACATTTCCAGCGCTGCAGTCCAGCCTGATAATCGTGGCTTTGTAAGTGAAACAGACACATACATACTCACCTCCTTCCATACTTTGTTACACACAACTGCACCCAGCAAATTGATCCAAAGAACTTCTTCTCTGTTTGTCCTCTCACCTCCAAAACTGCCGCAACCACTTCAGTATACATTTATTTTCTCCATTGTAACTGGCTGCAAGGAAGTCTCAGATTTATGTAGTACCACTGGTCATACACTGCTCCTTCTCACGTTCCCCAGCCATGCATAGGGTGTGCATCAAAGGACAGCAGTAAAGCTGAACGAAGAAGAAAGGTCCAAAAAGGAGTTACATAGTTTCAACAGGCAACAGCCCAAAGGCCAAATCCCTGAAGATGCTGGTTTGAGCAACAGTTTTCTCAATGAAATTATGGTATGTCACTTAAGTGAGCAGCAACAAGTATCTCTAAGAGCTCTTTATTTTCACATGTACCTCAGTGAGACAGAAGTACAAGTTTCAGTGACACTGGACTGAAACACAGAATTCAGAGAATGCAGAGAAGAGCACTAGTTAGCACAAAACCAGTTTGGATTGCTATTTTCCATGCAGTTTTCACAGATTAATGGAATTACACTCTTCCGGGCAGGTGAGACCATTAGACCCTGCTGTAGAGGGAATTCTGGATTCATGATTCAGAACATTTTAACATATTTCTTCAAGACATGAAATTCAGATACCAACGCAAAACCTAATCAAAGCGTGAATCTTACTTTTCGCATATTCCAAAAAAACACTTTCATTAGAAAGAAGCCCATGCTTTTATAGGTGTCCGAACAGCACCTGTATATTAAATCACTTAATAATAGAAACACTAATTTCAGAAATTATATCCTTCTATACATACACAGTTACTTCAGGATCTAAAAGACAACCTTTGACAAATCTAAGTCCTCCCTGATATATGTTGACACCTAGAATCCAATAATAGTTCTGTATGGCTTGTTTTTCCTTTTGAATTTCTGTATACTACCATTTTATATACATTCCAGACATTTACTCTAATTGGGTCTCAAAAAGAGCTTTAGTGTGTTTTTAGTATCAGAAGGAAAAAAAAAAAAAAAAAGAAAATTGAAAAAATACTTTATTTGGGAAATATTGTAAACCAGAGATATAAGATGATATGATTTCTTAAAGCAAAAACCAAAACAAAACAACCACAAAACCAAACCAAACTAAAGTAAGAGAATGCTTTGGTCAGATTCTCTTCACAACTAATCCCCTCTTCCTTGCCTTGACATTATACAGAAACATTAAAGCAGGCAAAGCTTCCAGTTAGCACACTTAGGAGGTTTTTACTTTTTAAAAGGATGTTTTATAATATGCTCAATTCCAAGCAAGCATTACATAAAATTGAATATTATACATTGGGCAACACTTGACATACTGCTTCCACAAAAAATACATTGGCAAATATGTCAGCAAACAATACGTTAACAAGGAGCCTACAACTCCATACTTCCGTAACATTTTCTTCTATCAGGGTAAGTTTTTCACCCTCCACACAGGTTGCTACTGTGATACAGAAACAAGGAACCCTCAAAAAACTACCAAAAATAAACCTCCAAACAAACAAAAACCCCACAGGGCTGTGCTTGAACCAGAAAGTCTTATTTTCACAACTTTGTATATAAATCTAAGTATTACTGTGATAGGCAGATTAGCTAGTAGACCTCTAAATGACAAATATCTAGGATGTGCTTTTGCTTCAGGATGATTTTTAGAAAAATTAAGTTCAAAATATCAAGACTTCCCTTCACTGCGAAACTTAATGGTGCTTCAGTCTGGCTGTTAACAAATAAGTCAAATGACATAATGCTGCTCACATCCAACTGACCAATGAAGTTAATAATGAGTTGTGTTCAAAATTCATCATCCACTCAGCGATAAACATGTTCTTGATGATTTTTTTTAAGTAGGATGAAAAAAACTTACCTATCCTACATATTAACAAGTTTCTTGTAACTTTATTCAATTCTAAATATATCTAACTGTTAAAATAGTTCTTACTATGTAGTAGACTTCTAACACTGCAAATATGCATATGAAGAAGAAAAAGCTAGGGAGAACATGCAAATAGATTCACTTAGGCAGGTGGAAAATGAAGAGAACACTGTCATGAAAAGGTTCAATCTATCACTTTATGCTTCACCAGTTTTTAGGTAGGTCTACCTTACACACATGGCAATCTACCAAAACTTGCTTTCCTCAGAATTCATTTGACATCAGTTTGGTCTGTTGCCCGGCAAAGAACTTGATAAACCTTATCAAAGTGAAGAATTAAATGGACTACCACCTTAGGCATCCCTTGCATCTCAGTCTCTTTTTCTGTTATCCCACTTACTTTCTCTGCAGTACATAAACACTGTCCAACTAGATAAGTGCTATGATCAACAGCTTTGCACTTGATCCAGTTTGAATCTATCACACTACAGCAGCTACGGGGTCACCATCATTTCTCCTCAGCCCAATATATATCTTTTTGTTGTTGTTTCTATTCTGCTACGCTTTTGTTCTTTTGACTCCTAGCCAGACCGAGAAGTGTGAGAACAAAAATCAATTATTCCGTAATCTTTTTTTCTGAGTAATGTGGAAATGGGAATTATCAGTAACCCTTGAATAACTTTCTCTTTCAACATTTTGCATTTATGCTTGAGAATTAAATGCTTTGAGAATTTAGGGTGTTCACATAAACCCACCTGATCTTACACAAGCCTAACCTATTCAAAAGGTGAGGATCATCCTCAGGAACAGCACTTGTGCTGCTAGCTAGGATTTCTTTTGACACATCACTTGCTCACAAGAATTTTCCATGCTGTCATTGCCCTAAAGATTCTTTTCACGGTTTCAGTAACACTGGCATCTGCAGAGGGGAGCTCCAGCCACTTGAAACTCATTAAAACATACTTGAGATTGACAATGAGTTGAAAACATCTGTCAGACTTGGCCAAGATTTCAATCAAGAGTGATGTTGCCGTGTTACTCTGCTACATTGACTTAATAAATGACTTGGCTGCTGTCAATGCAAGCAAAGTTGGGTTCTAATTACTAGCCAGATTTTTTTTTTTTCTGTATTTGAAATGTACTTTCACTTAAAGGTTCATACTCTACGTGACATGCATTAAAATTAATTTCCCGAATCTAGAAGCTGAGGTAAATTAATATAGACTCATTTTTTGGCATGCTGTATGAAGCATGAGCTAATGTATAGCATGACATACAACTAAAGAGTCTCCAGCAGAAGTAAACCATATGCTTTTCTCCAACAACCCAAGAGTAAACAAATGACCACCTAATCCTTCCAGCTTTTTTTTTTTTACCTCAACAACTCCCAAACAATTCTGAGCAAAAAGCTTCTAAGAATCTAGTGTCATTTCTTAAATATAATGTCCAGGAAAACAGAGTTACACAAGTTATTTTTCAAAGAATCTAAGAAAATGTAAATTTAACTGAAGCTATGCCAAAGTAAAAAAAATCAAAGGGCTGTATTACTATTTCAAATGGAATGGGAAAGAAGAAGCACACAGTTAGTTCTTACCTCCAGAAAGACAATGTTATCTTACAGATATAAGTGATGGGAATCCAATCCAGGGACTGACAGGCTTCACCCTTTCTCTACTTTTTTTTCAGTATCCATTTCATCCAAAGACATTACAGGGCTTTCTTGAGCCCTCCCTTCTTGGGAACAGTCCCGTAAAGAGGTGACTTTAGCAAAACAAATAGCTTTACACAAAGTAAGACCCTCAACAAAATCAACACCTCAGAGTCTAGAAAGCTGTTATGATAAGAATTAGTATATATAAAATTGTTGTATGCGATGAGCATGCTATATAGTCAATCTTTGGGTTCAGGGAGACCAGGTCAGAGAAATTTAATATAAAAATATATACAACTATAAAACTGCATCACTACTATTTTAACATTTCACTATGTGCCAAGTATTCTGGTAGCTACTTTACTAAAGGGGCTATTTTATGAAAACTGTTTTCCAATAAGCAGATTTGTTTTCAATGGCCAGATTTACACTTCTTTTTTTTCCCATACAAATGTAAAAATAAAAGACCGAGTGTAAAAAGTAGTCAGACTTACTAACTTTTCTGGGCAGCTTCTGCTTCCAGTAAATCCACTCTAAATATCCACTTGAAACTACCAGAATATATGAAGGCCAGTGAGAAGTGCTTTTAAATACCCTGCCCAGGCTGCATGCATATATAGGAGCTTTAATTCAAGGTTGTATGTGTGGCTAGAAAGAATGAAAAGTTAACACACAATTCTTGTTCTTTAAGAGCCCCTCTATTACTCCCTCCTGCAACAGACATGTTCAGATGGTGTGTGCACCAAAACTGCGGCTCCAAAGAGTGCTTACTTTATCTGTTGTTGGTTGGTCTTTTTCTGAAACTGCTCCAGTTCTCTGAAATTATGTGTATTACCTAAAGAAACAACAAAGATTTTATTACTTGTTATTTTAAGTAGAAATTATTCCCAACTTGAGTGAAGATTCTTTGGATAAATATAATGAAAAGCTTAAATTTTGCCTGATGTAAAATGTCATACACTCACAGAAAATCTCTTTTCCTTTGCCTGTTGTGAAGGAGCTTTAATAAAGAAGAAAAATGTTAATTTTTGGTTTATCACCTGTGACCAAATCAAAACATCCTTTTCCCTAACTGTACTTTGAAACTACACAGAAATGCAGAAAAATCACTTTTTTTTTTTTTTTCAAATAATGGAATGCATTGTGCTGGTGCTGCATTTTCTTTTCTTTACAGTACAAGCCCCATCACATGCATGGTTTCTCTATGAGAGGCTAGCAGACAGTCTATTTGCAGCTGTATTCTTATTTTCAAAAATAAAATTCTTTATGCAATCAGCAAGTGTTTTTTCTAATAATTTTTCACTTCAGCGGAACACCTCTGCTTACACTTAGGTATTACAACATGAAATATAATACTGTCATATATTCTTTATATGCATATTGAACATTTTAAGTTATCTTTGGAAATACACAGTGTTAGTGAAATGATACTTTTTTTTTTTGGTTTAATGACCACAGTAAATGCATTCAGAATATGCTGCCCTGACAAAACAAGGTGCTCTGCTCTAGAAATTTGCCCTTTTTTTTTCCCTTTGTGATCTAAAGCTAGATCAAAACCTGCAGTTTCTTTGAGGGGGAGGGGGATGGAGGATCGAGGACCAATCTTACACTGTAGCAGTAAGATATGTTTAACTTAAGAGCTACTCACACTTCATTGACTCTCACTCTGTGAGCAAGCTAAGAAGTCAGAGGATAACACATGGAGTAAGGTGTAAACCAGTTCAGGTAAAGATCAGAAAAATATCATCTTCATTAAACTGTAATAAGGTTCTTTGAGGCTTTTTAGTCCCTAGGATTTAATAATAACGTCAATTGACATCTTAGTCACTGAAGTTCTTGGTGGTGCACCAGGCGCTTTAACAGTCATCCAGGGAATATGTCTGCTTCTGTCAATTCATAAATGCAAATTTATTTCAGACAAGGCATGAATAACCCACTCATTCATCCTCAAGTACAATCAGATGAAAATGCATCTGTTGAGCAACCAACCATACATTATTATTTGTTATAGATCTGCTACATCTACACTCATTGCTATCCCTTTTCAGAAGAGGGACAGACAAGATTATTAACCAGGCAATGTAAAGCTTGAGATTACAGTCAGGAAACGTATCTTTATTACAAAAAAGTTCTCTAGAAGCCCTATAAACCCATACCATCACATGGTCTCTAACAGCACGTTATTGATGTTCGCTTCTCAAAAACTGACACTTGCAAATATGGGTTCAGTTGTATTTTCCAGCTGATCTCCTGTCTTTCTCTTATAAATAGAAGAGAACTGAGTAGGTGAAAGAACAAAGTCATTCTTGCATCTCCAGCCAGACTATCAATGGTATGCTTCTCTTATGCTGAACATTCATTAAACCTTCTGTTGAACTAGTTTCTATAATTTGCTTTACGGTATAAAGTAGTTTAGCAATGAAAAAACATGTTTTACTCTGTTTTCTTAAGAACGTTGTATCAATGCTTGCAAGCATATTTGCTCTATACATTCAGCATACTGCAGAACACAGCTTAGCTATAAATCTGTAGCCTTACAAAGAAAATGTGCTATACAAGCTACCACATTCCATTGTACTTTTTTTGCATTATTTTTATTAAATACCTAAAGCAAAAAAATTAGTCTAACATCGATTTAGCAGAAACATACTATATACCAAAGCATACAGCTGCAACAAAAATAAGCACATCTTCACAGGCAGCTAAAGACAAAGGCAACAAATTTTGTCTCTGTTCAAAGCCACTTTCGGTAAAGCCAACTCAGTCTTGGCTTAGCCATATCAAAACAAAAATGCCCTTGAGCTAACAGCACCCTTTTTTGGAATTCACATTCCCCTCCTTATCTTCTTATATTGTGCCTTGACTTTCACTCACAAAACATTCAGCTGCTAAAAACTACACCATCTTACATCACCTAGCAATGACTCCTCAGAAAAAATAAAGTGATCCTAAGTGGCGTATAAAAGAAATTCTATCCTGTCCTTTAGAGATTTAAAAAAAAAAAAAAACCAGGAAGATGTACAATTTTTAGAAAGAGAAAGATAAAGGAATACGGGGGAAATTGCAGGAAAAGCCCATTATTTAGCAATATATATTTTAGTAAGTGTAGTACACACTGCTGTATCACCTCAAAAAATGAGTTAAGATTACGCAGTTATGTCTACACAGGATGAAGCTCTACTAAACACATACAGACCTCCTAGTCTAATGAGTATTAAGTTTTAAATAATAAATTCTGTAAAACACCTTGTGTCTGCTCTAGAATTAATTTTCTTCATTAAAAAGAAAACCTGATGAATACTGTCACTTGAAAATCATCCTTTGTACTTATTTTAATCTCAAAAACAAAAGATTTTTCTTTTGGAAATCTAAGTGTTTCTGCACAGCCTCTTTATGCTTCAACACCTCTTAGCACTGCTGTGTAACTAGCACCTTTACTCTCACACAGAAGTCAGTTTAGCATCCTACAGCATTCCTGAGAATAAAAAGAACATAATGGTATGAACCAGTGAATCACTTATAAGGCAAGCACAAGTCCATTTTCATGGCTTTGTATTCTGTTGAAGTCCATCACTGTCGAGTCCACTCTCACTAAAGACAACACATCTTCAATTAAAGATGTAGAAAACAGTTTGCATGCAATTTAAATGCTGCAAACTGGTAATCTTCTCATGAAAATGACAAACCATTATTTCCTTTCTTGCGCATCAGTACTCCTGATATACTATCATTTTTCTGTTACATGAATTGATACTTAATTTCCAAGATACGGTAAAAATACTGAGCATTTTTGACAGGGGTTAGTCATTTGCCATTTAGGCACCACATACAGTCAAGCTTACACTGCCCGCAGTTTCAACTATATGACCAAATAATATTCTTCTCTGCTAAATTCTTAATGGACCTCATGGATTCCCACTCCACACTCACCAAGAAAAGCTGGTCTTTCTTCATCTTTCCCACTAAAACAACACAGAACTGGCTTAAGAGCATCTGAAACTTGCAAGCTTTCTCAAGCCGAACGCTGATCACATCTGTTACCGTGCAGCAATTACTGGAAATATATATTTAAAACCATTAGAATACCAGAGGAGGTACTGAATTTTGATTTAACTAGATAAGGTTGTGCTCATGTGATGCCAGATCTTCAGTTGGTTAAATCAATACATCTCCTTTGCCTTCAGGGAAAGCACTCTGATTTAGAACCCAAATCAGCACAGCACTGTAGTCCCACTGAAGTCAGTCAGTCTATATATAAAGTTTAAGAGCAGTTACTAAGGACACTACTAATACCAATGGACTGATAAATTACTTTATCTTTTAGGTTACTGAAACAGTATCCAGAAACACACAGAAAACTGAAAATTAACAGGGAAATGTATCAATTCAAAAGAAGATGACACCTGTCAATGTGCTTTTAAAAAGAAATGTCCTATTTAGCAAAAGTGGTAGAACACTGATCTGTTCTGATGAGTATTCATTCAAAATTAGGATTCTCTTCATTGAAACATCTCTTAGCTTCTTTTTTTTTTTTTTTTTTTAAAATTATATTTTTTTTTTTTTTTTTTTTTTTTTTTGGAAAATCAGAACTTCTGTTCTATTTTTAAAAATAATACTTCCCAAACAGTCCAAAACGATAGATTTTGAAATTTATCGTATCTTTGCGTTAGACTCTCAGAAAGTTTAATTTCCCTTTCTCACTGCTAAAACTATTGAATTTTGCTTGATTTTACTCTCCCAGTTCTTTAAGACCTCAGCTTTTTTTCATTATGGTAATTTCTCTCTGTCCTCATCTTTTCTGCAGGATCTTTTTTTTTTTTGAGTCCTCAGAAATCCTGGAAAAGTCTAAACTGCTAGGAGATATTGGAGGTGTTCTATGGCTTGTGGTGTGTGCCACCATGACTTCATGACAGTAAAGGAAGCACAGAAGGAACCTTTTATGACAGTACTAGTGTATTCAACACACCAGCTGGCCACAAGGTCCTGTGTGCCCCTGGGTACGGGGTATTAAGCATGTGTTCCTAGACATTAAGTCCATATATAATGCAAAATATTTAAGTAACGTGCAATTTCCATTTGAGTGTTTACTTCTAGAACTCATTTGTTTTTAATTCAGAATAGGAAATTTCTGTGAAACATTTTGATTTAGATGAAAGCACAATTTGCAGAAGAAAACTGCCATAGTGAGCACTTTTGGGCAAGTCTGCTTTGGAAGAAGGAAAAAAAAAAGGAATTATTTATGATTTAAAAACAATCTTTCTTTTAGTCAGAAATGTCAACTTGCTTCAGAACATGCAGATTTCCTCAGGGGAGATACTTCCAAAAGGAAAATTTGCAGAGCATGACATACTCCCACATCACACTGCACTCCTTAGTTTAGATAGAGAAGATAAAGAAGTAAAGATGAGCTTGGGAAAGAGAAGCAGGACAGGTATTGTTTATATGTTTGTCTTTGTTTCTCACTCCTCTAATCTATTTTAATCGGCAATAAATTAGTCTTCCTCAGGTAGAGTCTGTTTTGCCTGCAACGGGAACTGTCAAGTGGTCTCCCCATCTTTAACACACTCCAGGAGCTTTCTCATCTTTCTCGTCTTCTCCCCCTGCGCTGCTGAGGAGGAGGAGTGAGAGCAGCTGGGTGAGTGTTTGGCCCTTAGCCAAGGTTAACTCACCCCACTGCATTGGACTAGATTTTTCAGAGTCCTGCGGACTTCCAACTACACTGAACACCTTAAAAAAATCTTGACATTGCCTCTGATTCTGCAGCGTTTTGTATGCAGGAAAAGACACAGGTCTGTGCAGAGCCTGCTTGATCTCAGCGTACCTGCCTGCAACTGCATTTTCTACACACAGAAGACCTTGCCGGAGCCAGTAAGGTTTCACCAGAGCACAAAGCTCCACTCAAGACAACTGCAGGATCGGGACCATGAACTGCTCAAATGAACCCAAAGTCAATATAACTGTCAAAGTCAAATGAACCAAAACAAGAAAATCTCTTCACAATTAGCCCACAACCAGTTAGCTATATGGCCATCAAAATACTGAAGAAAAAACTTGTTGCCAATATAGTCAGGGCTCTCTTAATTTCATGCACTGTGACTTCAACTATTTCTTCATTTCTCATTTTATTTCTCTAAAAGTGGCTTCATTTAAAAGCAGGGAAACCACATTTCATGCTCTTCAGTTTCATTAAAGACATACAAAAGTCCTTACCAAAAGAAGACTACTCTAATTAAACCATTGTAGCAGAAGAAAATATTGAAATGATGAATCTGAAAGGCTTCTGACACGCTCTATATTCTCTTGCACATCGTTCCTTATGGTATAAAAAAAAAAAAGGAGACAGCTTCTCCCTTTAAAAAGAAAAGGTTTAGAATCACATGATGAACCATGGAACACTCAACCCAAAGTAATATACAAGGACTACCTCACAGATTTTTCTAAAATGTATCAAGAATGAATGTCACTGATCTCCTCTTCGGCAATATGAGAACGTAAGAAAATCAACCCATATCTTCTTGACAAGGAAGGTATGGTTAAATTCCCTGCTTAAAACTCATTCCATAGGCAATGTGACAAATACCATATGGATTATATATGAGAAATTCAGCATCATTCAGTATGTGCTACCTAATCGGCCCTTGAATGAAAGCCGTGCTGAAAATAAAGTGAAATAGCAAAAACTGAGTATTACTCCTCCACTCAGGAATTGCAAAGAGCTTTTTTGAATTATTTCCTTCCAGAAGCATGAATCAAGTCGATGACTTTTCTGACACTGGGAACAACTCTGAAGCATGTGAAACTAGGGTTACATTAAAAAGTGGGCTCACAGTGCACTCTATTTTTTAATTAATTACTCTAAATTCCAACAGTATTTCAGGGATCTCTTGGTTACAGAACATAGACACACATGAAGAGTTGTTTCCTCAATGGGTAAGCAACCATTTCTGGGGCTGGCTTGAATCAAAGAAACAGTTTGTAGTTATTCAAATCCTATTTCATAGTGGATAAGGATCTTTAGCACCCCTTTATTATTCAAATCCTGTACAGATAAACAAAGTCTGTTGGCTGTTGCATCAGATGAGACTGACAGACTATTTCAGTCACATTCCCCATTGGTGAAGTTCTCTATCATAGTCTCTTCCTTCCTCCTTTCCACGCTTTGGTCCAAAAAGTATCAAAAAAAAAAAAAAAAAAAAAAAAAGAAACCCAAAACAAAACCAAAATAATCCCAACAACCAACCAACCAAAAAAAAACCAACCCAAGAAAGGAAACTACCATAAGCTTTCTATCAGGGAGCCTCCTCCACAAACACAACTGCCACCTTCAGTTCATGATGTTCTTCACCTCCTCCCTGAAAGCTGTACTGCCTCAGACTCCTGTAGCTGCAGATTCCTGTGGCACCACGCTTCAGGTTCTTTCCACGTGAAAAGAAAAGACTGGGAATGCATACGAATATGTCCAGTCCTGAAAAAACCTGTGCAGCCTATAACCTACCATGTTTCCATGTGGTTTCTGATACCCTAAGACTTCCTTCTAGCTCCAAAATGACAGAGAAATGGCATTGACACAGGTGATTAGAATTCTTTATCCTCATGCCAAGGTTTTTTTTATTCCAGAAAGAGACACCTCCACAGACCTTCTGAATTACCTTAGCTAAACAAAGGATGAGCAGAACAGATACAAATTCTATTCACCTTGTCATATTAGCCCAGTTCATAACAAAATACTCAAAAAATAATTTCCAATAATCCAAACCCTCTTTATAATAGGCAAGAGGCACAAGAGAAAAAATTCCAAGTCAAGAAACCAAAATGCTCTTTCTTCCATAGTCTGAATGAAAATGAAAGATATAATTTACAAGCAGAAGAGCAGATGAATTAGTGAGCCTTGTCAATCTCTCAAAAACCTCTCCATCAAATTAAAAGCCATGAAATACTAATTCTGTTAATTTACATTGACTTTTATTACTCTCCTCACAATCCACTGGAAATACTGAAATACTAACACTATCCAGTAAACACACATTCATAGTTCTGGCTTTACTATCAACAACGATCAAAGCAGTGAAGAGTGCAAATGCATTACAGACTGACTCCTGGGAGACTTTAATCTTTTCTCATAAATCACTTCTCTCCAGCTACCTGATCACTTGATTTCAGAATAAAATACATGCTTTCTGAAAAGTTCTGACTGACCTGACTGGCTCACAAGTAGGACCATGAGGAGACTTAAATGGCAATGGCCACATAACACCCTGGGTTTTATGCATCTATTCAGGTAGGCTTCCTGAAATGAACCATGACATCAGCTCATAAGGCGAGGTTTCATTTTTTTTTAAGAAACTTACTATTGCAAAGAACTATAACTAATATGTTTGGGTTTTTTTAAAAAAAAGTAAGGCTTATCTGAAGATGTATGGAAAATATATTTGAAAAATATTTGCTGAATCCATACACTAAAAAAAAAATAATACCAAATCTTGCAATGTATCTATTTCTCACTTGCTTACTCCACATAAAAAAATGGAGTGCACACTACAGTGGAAAAGTGGGTTCCCCAAAACATAACACTGGGAAACTGTAGTCTAACATACCGTGACAATTTTGCCTGAAGCTGCTTCCATCCACAACAAAGAAAAGGAGGTATCATTGACTTCAACTGATGCTGGCTCAAATGCGAAGACAGTATACACAAAGCTTTAGGGACTGGTTTTGATCACCCAGGATTTTGGGGTTTTTTTACTGTTTCTCATCTACGCATTTCCTAATTTTGTTGAAATAAAGAACAGCTGTTCTCACAAGCGCACCAATTCAAAGCTGTGCAGACAAAAGTTGCATCCAGATTTCCTTTTTCTTTACTAGCATAGTATAGATCTTGCCTCGTTCAATGGAGAAAAAAAATAAGTCCAAAGAAGGGAGAGAGGGGAGTCAGTCTCACAATTCTGCTACCTGGGGGAAAATATATCTCCTGTATGTGTACGTACAGACACACACTGATGGAATGTCTTCCTCCCCAGTACACAGCCAACAGAGCAGATACCGTGGTGAAACAGTTCACACCCTGAGAACTGTTCCCCAATATTGCTCTAGGATCATTACTGTGACAAACCTGAGACAACCTCTACAAAGCTGGTATTTTTCCTGGACAAAAAGATACACGTGTATTCTTCACCGCCTGACCCTTGTACTGAGTTCTGATACATACACACACCAGTTGCAGGCACAGTACAACTGTTGTGAACATGCTTAGTGGACATATTCTGGTTTTCCGCGCTCCAAACAAATGTTCTGAACCCTTGTTTTTTTGCCTCAACAAAATCTTTTGCAGAACTGTACATACAAACATACCTCCAACCACTATACTCTCTAGTTAGCTCAAACATTACCATGCTACAGTCACTACCATGAAGAAAGTTTACATATATCCTCAAAGTAGTATATAGTCTGTAGGTAAGGAACAGGAGCTGCATATTTGATCCTTGCTCCCTTTGTAAACTCAAGGAAATTTATTAGGCACTGTGCCTCTGTGCCTGTTGCTCGAGAGCCAGGCTGCTGCGCTTTTCAAACCAAAAGGACAAAGACTGCTGGCTGCACATAGGTAGGAGCAGACAATTCGTGTGCTACAGGCACACACTCACAGCTAGAAAAAAGCCTGTCTGATGCAGCAGCAAACACGGGAGCATGACTTCTAGGGCCAGCACTTGTTTCTTCCTTCCCATGCTGTCTCAGGCAGTGAAATCAGGCAGAGATGATAGCTAACAGGTAAGTCACTACTTACCTGCAAGTCAAGTGCCAGACACAGCTAGTTGGCGGTATAGTTTCCCCACACACATTAAGGCCCCATTCACAATACCAAATAATAATTTACCTCACAAGAGTTTGCTCGTTATGTGCTTTCCCTGGCCCTTGTGCTCTTGTAAAACCCTCTTTGAGGAAGGAGGCATGAAATAATCTCCTGCTGCCTGTAGCACTGGCCTTTTTCTCTTTTCATGTGACTGCAAACAGAAACTCCTTATTCAAAAAGGAAAAGGTTATTAAACTCAGCAGAGTTATTATAAAAAAAGATAGACATGAACTGTGACTGCAATCTTAAGTGTGAGTCTTGCCTGGAAAGCTGTTCGACACAAAAAGGCAAGCAGAAAGCACAGATTCAACTCAAGACTGGCCATTTTCATGTATAGTCACCATTAAGCTGACAGGACAGTAATCTGCTACCTTATTTTGTTACGAATGGTCCTTTAATGTGGGGTTATTGTTATTTTAATAAAGGTTCCTTTAAGCTGTGTATGCTCTCTTAACACGAATCTCACTTCTCCAAACAAGGCAAACAGCTCAGAAGGATTTCGACCTTGCTTGTGCTTCACACTGGTGAGTTGCCTCACTGATGTCGGAGTGACTCACACAAGCAACATGAAAGCCACTAAGTCTAAGCAGCACTGGAGCCCTGTCTGATTAAATCTTTCTATCCATAGCAATTCACCTGTAAAACAGCACCACGGTCATAACGTGAAAAGTCAGCAGCTGCTAAGCCAGTGAATCAAGACCACATTCTTCCAAAAGCTAAGTTTTAACTTACCTGTTTGTTTTAAATAGGATGATGAATGATGGCCAAAATGGCACTCACTCCTCATCTCTTCATACCCTTGTTTGTTTAATGGCTGGACTGCCCAGTTACAGTATTTCTTTTGCACATAAAGCTGATTAAGCGCACTTTAAACCCCAAGTTTTAACGCTCTTCTCTACACTAACATTTGCCTGACATAAATTGCCGTAACAATCTCACAGCAACTCTGATGACAGTGCTACGCCTTGAAACAACACAGTCTTGGGCTGGTAAGGATGATTATTAGCACCAGTCACACTTGGTTGAAAATAAAACAGATAAAGTGTATTAAACCATCTTATTGGTAACCATCAAGAAATGAAATGAGCTAATTACTATTTCATTTCTTTTCTCAGTGATCTGCAATCCCTAGATGAATGCTGTGTAAACCAGAAAGGTTTTTGTGGACATCCTTTAGTAATTGACCTTTAGCTCTCCCCATCTCATTTGCCCTAAGTGTTAATTGACTTTGAAAAAGCAGTATATTATCCTTTTAGGAAAAAAAAAAAATTCTGATTTGTGCCTGCCAACATCTTACAGCATCAAAGCCCTGTTAAATCATAGTGCAGTACAGCTGGAAATGAGTCTCCAGAAGAAATGTAAAGAGGGTGGGGGAAGGAAGCAGATCCATCATTGAAAGAGCTCCAGTGCCATCTAGAGAGAATCTGCACTAGTCAATTTTCTGAAAGGCAGGATCAGGTTGTTAAATCAAAATATTTCCATTCTGCTGCCGTTTGTGGGGAAGGTAGGGACTCCATTCAGGTTTATTGCATCTATACATTCTTTAAACCAACTCTATGTCATTTGCATGGAAAGTATCATATTCTGGAATACAATCTACCATAAATTCTAAGGAAATCACAGGAGATAGCTTTAAAGACTCATTTATAGGTTCTCCTACAATGAGGAATGATATCTGTGCAGTTTTGTTTCAAAGAAGCTCCTTTGAAGAGGTAGGTGCTGTATCTTTGCAGAAGGGTGCTTCAGTCACAAACAATTTACATTTTGACAGACATGCTATGCTTCTAGCAGCTGCCTTTATGATACTGCTTGTCAGTTAGAAGGAAAGAATGTGCTATTTCAGGCTGTGATTTTTTTTCTCTTTCAAATATAAAAAAAAAATCATCTTTTCTGAGTGTTTTATACACAGCAGCCTCACAGAGACCAAGTCAGATAGAGAGCAGGAGGCACCCTTGAAATGCATTACTAATAACAGTCTACTTTAATCTGACCAATTTAATTTTCTTCTGACCAAAGAGCAACTGAACTCTATTTACTCTATGTGGTGGGTCAGCTGCTATGAAAACTGAAGAGATGTTCCTCACCATCAGCACCTAATCCAGTGACATCTCAGGACAGCAGCCACATGGGTAGGTGGCTAACTGCATCTGGAACAAAAGAAATTAATTTGCAGCTTAGGGTACAGTCAGCAAGTAATGAAACTGTATCGCTAATGCACCTCAAAAGCGAGAGTTCATTACTGGTATTTTTCAAAAACACTTGCTGTGAATTGTGGTCCTCTTGGTCTCCATCACTGTTATTTACTCGCTAATTAAAGAGCAATGTGGGACTTGTGACAGCTAATAGGAACTCCTCACACGTTCCTCTGTTGACTGACTCCCTGCAAATTTCAAAACCTTAACCTGTTTGAGGATTAAGGACTGCTAGGATGATCTTAGCCACAAACATGAAAATACTCCCTGGACGTTTATCATATTAGAATGCAATTTCTGTTTGCTTCCTTTGTGAAATTCTATTGGGCTGAAACATCTGGAGATCAACAAAAGTCGTAAATTTGTTTGTGGCTATCTCCTTTAGCTCTGTGAGGTGCTTTGTGATAGTGCCTGGCATTTATCCACTATGGCAACAGTGGTGAATTAGTACTGCACAAAAAAAGACAATGGTGATTATACTCAAGAATAGGTAAAGCATGCTGCATTATACAATTATAAAGGGCAGTATCCAAATTATTTATACTCTTCGTTCCTGAGTAAGAATAGCACCTCAGAACAGGGTTATCAAGGAGATTATACACAGAGAAAACATCCTTCATTTTCACAGAAACACAGTGAAATCAGAAACATTTGATTCCACACTGCCCTACGCTCCTTGACATTTATCCTGGCTGGATGCTAAATCAGACCACTCTGAACACTCATTTTAAATGGGCATGGATGGCTACTCAAGGTGAAAGCAATGGAGGATCAAGCTTACAGAACTTGTTACACCAACCATAAGGCTCACTAAGCCAAAAACTGGTGTCAGTGAGGTGACTGGCTGTCTTCTCATTTCTATTGATGGTAACACTGATGATTCCTGGATGGAAGAACATAGTAATTCTGACTGATGGCTTTATGGAGAGAGGGAATCCACAACCTCAGTGGACTATTAAGAAACATGGAACACAGAAAAATGAAGTGGATGACTGACTAGACAGATCTTCCAGACCCGATGTGTTGCAAAATGCAAGCGAACTGCTTCCATTCATTACAACCAGCCAACAGACTTGTCAGGATGAAAAACCCCAGTGCACCTTGAAAACCGAATTTGTCCTTTTTGCTGACAAACACAATTAAGCTGTGCAACCCAGGGAGACAACAGTAGGTAAAAGAATAGTTAATGTGAAAGAGCAACCATTTAAACATGGCTAAAATGGACTCTTTGTTATCCTTCATCTTATCTCATCCAGAGACCTCGAAGACAGTCCTGAAATAATGATCAAGAAGAAAAGCTCACCTTAAAAAAAATAAAGCATTAAAACTCAGTTGTATGAATATCAAAAGCCAGACAGTTATAGACACAGCACTGCTTCTGGTGAAGTAGAAGTACAGTCTTTCTCCTCCTTTTAAAGGCAAACATTATTGCAACGTGCACACCCACCCTTTACCCACTATATTTTATATGAGAAGCTGTTTTAGGCATTATTGCCAACACACAGTCCTGTTAATGTCAGATACAAGTACATGAACTAGAAATAGTAGGGAAGATAACATTAATATTTTGGAAATGAAAGGACAGCATCTCTTTTGTGTCTGGAATTTATTGTGGAGTCAAAGGCCACTGCAGAAATTCTGTTTGATTTGTACATGCCACTGGATATAATAGAATGGGATTCATGAAGATATCAATCTCAGCTTCTTTTGAAGGCTTGCTTAAAATGTATCATTTTTCAAGGGATATAAATTCAAGTCTTTTAAAGCCACTTACAGTGTGAATTTAGTCAATTTAATTCACATCTTGATGCTTCCCCCATCTCTCTTCCAGACTTTGTTTTGTGATTTTTGAGGGTAGACTGTCCCTCACTATTACTTTCGTGTGTGAAATGACTGGTACAAGGAGACCAGATGCCCACTCTAAAGGTAACTGTAATGTCAAGGTCTCCAGCCCCTGGAAGCACTGCAGGTATCCCTGTCCACTGCATTGGGGCTGGACTAGATGACCTTGACAGGGCCCTTCCAGCCCTAGCCATTCTGTGAGTCTATGACTCCTCATACAAAATGAAATTCCCAAGAATATATTCATTCATTCATTCTTGCTATCTGGTTTTCTACATTGCAGAGAAAGGAAGGCACACAAAGATCTCACTCCTCCTTTCACAAGCTCTTTCCTCATAGGTTCATTGACTAATGCATCTCATTCCAGATATTCCAGATGGAAGTTGATGCGTAGGCTTTTCATACCATGTAAACCATGATATAGCTGCCATTGCTGCAATGTAGTATTTTATAACTTTGCAAAGACATGTTTATTTTTATAGTGATTGTAAATATTTTGGATAAGACGCTGGGTCTGCTCTGAAGAAAGCAGAAGCATCAGTTTGATGTTGTTTGCCTGCTTTTTTCAGTGACCAATGCAAGGAGTTACAACAGCCTACTTGTAATTTGGAGTTAACAATTGCTCTTCTTTCACAAAGTTCAGGGTCTTGCCTTCTTGGTATAGAGTATCTTGAGTATGATCATGATGGAAGATCATCATATCTGCAAGTAACCATGATACTTGATATCAACATCACAAAACCATATTCAGGGATAGAAAATATTATTGTGTCAGGGTACTAGTGTCATTCATCACTTAAGCAGCCTGAACCAAGTGCTAATCAAGTATAAATCACCATAACACCACTGAGACTAGTCAAGCTTCACCAATATTCACCACCTAAAAAAACTTTCCTGTCATATGACGGCACACAAAAGAGCCTCATACCAGAGAGATAAGAAGAAGCAAAGATGAAGCAGACAGGAATGCTTCAGAGCTCTTCTGTTCTTTATAAGTAACTTCTAGGGATAATCTCTCTGAATTAGTTTGCTTTTTAAAGAGCTCACACAACTTTTTGGTCAACCTGTTTCAGACCTGAGTGGAAGCAGGGCTTGACTTCTAATGTAAAATGCAGTAAGATGCTTTGCAAGCTGTTGCATATTCACTTCAGTACATGAGATACAGGATATGATCAGCTTAAGTAGATAAAAACTAGATAGCATACTAGAAAGAGACAGTACTTGTGACCAGAAACAGTTCCAAACAGAAAGAGTTCACTTGTGGAATACTACAACATTAGTATTGATTTTGTTTACCTTATAAACCTGAAAGGACGAAAATGCAGCAAGGTGATGAAATGTGCTGATGATACAAAATGACTGAATCAAGAAATACACAATAGCAAAGCAATAGAATTCACAAGGACTTGGCTAGACTAGAATCATGGGCAGATAACTGGCTTATGCAATTCCATTTGGAAAGAAGGTAAGAAAATGAATCTACAGAAAAAATAACGAGAATAGGGAACTCTATCTTCAATGGACAGAGACATGACTGCTGAAAAGGCTTGCGTTTTAACATTCCAATGCAGAAAGTGCTAAGTTATAAACTCAGATTTCTCTAAAAAAGCTCCCTTTCTGCCCTTTTCAGTAGTTCCTGCTGTACAGTAAAAGGAACTAACCAGAAAAGAGAACTGAAAAGAATACGCGAGATTCTTCAAGTTTTGACCAACTGAGATCTTTTTTTATATATATATATATATATAAAGAAAGACAAGAAACAATGTTTAAGCACGTGGAAACTAAAGGAGATTATTGTAATACTGGACTAGATTAGGTATTTTGAAAGTGACATTTTTAATATATATATCAGTCTGATTAATAAAATGAAATAAAATTGCAAAAGTAGGAAGTGAAGAAGATGACAAGGAGAAATACATACAGGTTAATACAATATAATTATTTAGGAAATCTGAGAAACCATATATATTTGGAAAGCAGTGAGGAAGATTAACCACATCAATCTTACCAGATTTATGGAAACACAAATCCCAGGATATTGTTGTGAAACCTGTAAACATACTGTTAGGAGGAAAAGGGAAACAAAAACCAAACCTTGACATCTGAGACAGGATTTACTAAGGAATACAAAATCCTAGAGCTGTCAGGATTATCCCAGTGACTTTTGTACTATCGAGAGCTCCCAAGCATTGGTAACACCACTTCAAACCAAAAGCTTCTGTGCCATGACAGTAACAAGTCATTATTGTCAAATATTTTACTCATCAGTAGTACAGCTTTAGCTGCCGCAAAACTGATTTCTGCTTAACTTTTGTTTGAGGCTTTGGATGAAAAACTGTTCTGAAGACATGGTAGGGAGGGTTAAGAAATGGATGTAGGACGATGTCATAAAGACAAGAAAGAAGTAGTGAGACTTAGAAAGTCCCTTTCACTGTATCTTCTCAATCAGGGAGCTTACCTGCACTGTGTAATTTAAATCTGGATCCCACTCCAGGCTTGACAGGGAAGGATATTTGAGTTGTCCTGCAGGAGACCATCCTAAATGCTCTGTTGCCTCAAACTCTGATTGATTTCTGTTCACCCTTTCTGTGGGAGTGTTTCCACTTTGCATATAACAAGTGAATATTTGTTGGAGCCTATTATGACAGTGTCAGAATTGCTAACATTTATTATTCCCCCATGTTCAAGTGGCCAAGTGTGACAAATATCGCAAGGCATATGCTTCAGGTGGCATGCCAAAGTTGCACACATTTGTGAACTATCTCTACTTAAGAATTACTCAGATGATGACACCTCTCATTTGTTTCACACAATCGCAAGGGGTGAAGAGAGGCATTACACGCGCACAGGCTACTGCAAATTTGTTAATATTTTGTGGATAATTACATTACTGCTAGAGGCTCAATACTAATTGCCTGAAGTCCAAGTAAAATAAAAAGCAACCCTCATAGCTGTTAACTTGACAGCTGGTCATTTCCTCAAATCTGATAGAGAATCTTTGGGCCAAGACAGCTTTTAGAATTGTGTAAGGCATGTTCCTGTAGGAGGCAACAGCAGCAGGGCTTCAAGGAGGGAACCTGATCTTTATTTAATAGACTGGCAGCTATGAGAGAGAACTCCAGCACATTCGCAGCTCAGAAGGGTTACAGGTATCCACATAAAACTCTGACCTAAAACTAACACACAGTTTGGAATCAAACAGGAGGGGTGGGGAAGATCATGTAAATAATTCATAAGGATTTTAATTGACATTTCTTTTCAGTGGCAACAAGCCCATTAGCATTATGGGTGATTACCTGTTTCTTAATCACTCTGTTATAGTTGTGCTTTACCTGAAGTACCCAGTCCTGATAGGCTAGAACAATCTAATGACTAATTCTGCAACAGTACTTGCAATCATGCAAGCAGTCCTATTTTCTTCAGTGGAATCATACCTGTAAAGGCAACTGACCAGTGAGTGTATTGCACCATACCTTAATTCTGAGACAAATTATGACATTTTATGCTCTCTGAAGTCCAAGTGGTTTCCAGAACACTAATTGCAGTGTTAGATATTATTTAATTCAGGGGCAGTTGATCGTAGTACTTTTTCAGAGACGACTGGTGTCACAGCAAGAGTGAAGGAACAGTACAGTATAGCACATTTATTCATATTCTAACCCATTTCAAGTTTTTATAATAGTAGTTTACAAGTATTCTTAAGCCTACTTACTAAACATCATCCTATGGAGATACCGTAACCTATCAATCTCTTTTTCTTAGTCTATGTTTAGCTCTTTCTCCCTTTAAGAAAACACAGTGGTGGTAGCTCAATGCTATCTAAGGATTCAATGACAAAGCAGCTTGCAGAGAGGGAAAGCTACACAAGCAGTAAAACCTTGTCCCTGGGATCACGCTGTATCACTTCATCAGGTAAGGCTATTCACTGCTGTTGACCATCTCATTTCAGGAGTAGCGTGTCTGTGTAAATAGGGTTACGCTCAGAGTGTATCATTAATGCACGTCACAAACTTTGCCTGCAGTATAAAATCATGTCTAGACAAAATGGGAAGTGAGATTACAAAAAGGTTTAAGATATTATTTTTTTCCCAAATGCAATCATCTGCGTTGATAGATATCAAGCTCCTTCTGGAAACCTCTGCCAACATTCTAGCATATTTCCTTCCGCTGCTCTGCACAAGTCTGCACCAGGAAAAGCTGGTGGAAATGACAGCCCAGGAGATGCTTGGTAATTATTCTGCTCAGCCATAGCTTCCCGAATCCCCCAAGTTCCCAAGCACTCTCTCTTGTCAGGAAAAATCACACCCCTAAAAAGACAAGGTCCATGCTCTTGTACTGGAAGATGTTCTTACAGTGGGTATTATGTATGCACCAAAAGTAGCATAACAAGCATTTATGGGAACACCTAAATCATTTTTTTAAAGCAAAAGTAAAATGAACAGTGCAAGGGTTCTCTTTGAGGACTCTTATCCTGGTGGCTACCCTTCCAATCAGAAGGGATATTCTTCAGTAAAATAATGTCAGCTTCACTAATACAAATCTCTGTATCCAGAGTGATTCAAGTGCCCTGACCAGTTGTACATATTGAAAACCAGCTATGCCCCAATCCTGCCCAATGCCCCAATAAGCCTGCAGATAACTAAATCCCTGAGTAGCTCCAGCTGCTAAGAAAACAATTCACATAATTCAAGTTGTGCATGTGCTGAAGTGTTTGCACCTAAATTACAAATTACATTCCTTATGCCTTGGTGATGGAGTATGGCAGCTATTTTAGCTTCATCCATTAACATGACAGAGCCACTGAGGCGAGAGAGCGTCTGACCTCAAGATACCATAGGGAGAATTGCAGGTATGGTGATTAAAATTACTCAGATGAAATGAGTCTTAAATACAAAGCTTATAAATTATATAGTCCTGTCAATGCCACCGGGACACACTACACAGAGACTTTCATACACCTACTGTCAAATTTCACACAACCACGGTTTGGAGGTGAAGTTTGAAACCTGGTATCACCCAGAAAAGAAGGCAGAGGGGAGGGCTTCCTGCAGAGCCTTGGTTAAAGAGGGGAGAGAAGGAAACAAACCCACTAGAATAATCAAGCTAAAAGCATTCCTTTTAGCAACAATATTAATTAGACTAAAAAGTAAAACTATAATTTTGTCATCTGACCGCTAGTAGACTGGAAGCAAAGTACCTGACTGCCACCTGCTGGCACTACCATATAACGAAGGCACGGCAGCAAAATTTTTTGGAAGTTCCTACAGGACTTGGCTCCTGGCATAGCTGCCGGTGGTGCCGTGCCAAAATAACTGCATGGGGTTGCACCGCCAAGGCACATGCTGCAATATACAGCCACTCTATTACAAGCATCAAGAAATACAGAGATTATGGTGTTTTCTGGCGTGTACTGCCAGATGTAACGAGGACCAACATAAGTTCACACAGAAAACCAAAAGCGAAAGGAAACTGCAGAAACAGAGCAAACGTCTGCTCACATCTGCCAACCTGGAAGAGGTTCTACTCCAGCTAACACACACATTCAAAACTAGATAAAACTCCAGCAACTATTAATCAGCCTGAAGGCTATTTTTGTCTGAGGAAAACCAGGATGTTTGATGTACTCTCCTGCTGTAAATTCTCATGCCACACAACTCCACATTACAAGTTGTCTGGAGCCTTCAAGTCAGTTTTTTTCTGAAACTAAGGATAACATCTAGTGTGTGTTAACTTAACGTTACTGTAAAATCATAAGCTCTTCTGATTCAGAAAAGCTTCATACCAAGAAAATCAATACTGCATACATTTTCTAATGTTCCCTAGGGTCTCCCCTTAACTATAAAACCATTTATGGCTAAAATTAAGCTGCCCAACTGTTCCATTACTTCCTCATTCTCATTAGGTACTAAAACACCCATTCAGCATTTTTTTTTTCCCCTCTACTAATGTAACAAACTTATCTGCTCAATGAGATTTATTGCTTGCTTTTTTCCCTGTGTTCACAAGAGATTGTTGTGCATTTCGCAGTAGGTCTTTATTATCTAGTAATGATAGCTTGAAAATTAAATTAGTTTTTAATGGCACAGTTAAATTCTAATTTATGTTTTGGAGCTTTGTTTAATTCATTTAGTTGTAATGTAATCGCTTTCTCACTATTATCTTACATTACATAGGAAGAACAAAAGAATAGTGACTCCTCTCCTCATACTCGGTTGTTTTGCTTTTATTAAATCTTGTTACTAATTGCTTTTCCCTGAGAAACTTTTTTAACTACTGTAGACTTAAGTGAAGGGAGGGAGTGGGAGGGTAAACCATGCGGGTGCTTGGGATTCAGAGTCTGGAATAAGTCAAACAGAACAATTACTGCAACTCACTGGGGTCCCAGTGCACACATTGCTTGTGCATGCATACTCTTTAGAGGCATGACTCATTACTGCCCTACAGATTTCTGGCAAAAGCTATGTGTGAAAACAGGGCAGTAAAGAACAGGTAACAACTCTTCACTGTTACTTACCAGCTGCGAAGATACGGCTCCAAACCAGTCTGTTGCTATCAACCTTCATAACAGCTATTTTGGAGGATTGAAATGGAACATAAGGAGTGACTGTAATTCCAGGTCTCCCTCAGAACGATCTTCCTCCCTGTATTGTCATCAGGTCATTTTCTGCCCTCTAAATCTTTTCTTTTGTGATAATGCTTTCTTATAGTCATCCCACCTGTTCAGCAGGAGATTGAAAGGAAAGTACCTATTTGGTACATCGTGTAAGATATAGTTAGTCTATGTACAAGGAGTTTGGATAGCACCGTGAACTACAGATGATTTCATCCAGGAATTAATATAGTCCTACAACATAACTTGAGAAAGATTTTTTATTGGGTGGGGAAATGAAAACACTGAGGCTAAATAACTTCTGAAAGCTTATATACTAAATACCTGGTAGGAAAGCAAACCTACATTTTCAAAATATTACCTTTGAGTCAATAAGGTTGATTTTGTCCACAAAAATCTCCAACTAGTTACCCTTGCAGCCAGTCACATGTATTTTGACAGGTCTTCATCTGGGCCTTTCCATAACCTCTACTTTCCAAATTTAAATAAAAGTCAACTGGTTTTAGTTTAGTAGTTTAAAATATCACATGCAAGCGTACGCAAAACTAAATCTTCTGTCTTCTCTAATGTGTGTTCCACAGCACCGTAAGCTGGTCAGGCCTGAAGAGCAAACATGTTCCATGTGCTAGAAAAGCCAATAAGCAAGGGTTTCAGAGCTGTTTCCTGCTAAGGTGACAACTCTCCACATAACCCAACAGAAGACAGATCCCTTTTCTGTACTCCTCTTTCTAGTCTGTTACCTGGTAACAGCAGCTTCTCCCCTTCAGTCTATTCAGAAAGATGGCTTTTTTTTGTTGTGTGGGGTTTTTTTGTTGTTGTTTTTTTTTGTTTGTTTGTTTTTTGTTTTTCAAACCAATGATTAAACCCATTCAAATAGAAAGAAAAGAGGTACAGATATTTAAACTATCACTACCATAAAACTGGAACCGGTTGTGTATAAATGGTACTGCTTAACTACAAGAAGAATAGAAACTTTGTAGATTGACATATTTTGGTACAGATTGATTTCAGTTTCAATGTCTTCTGACATGCCATTTCTAGAAGTGACCCTAGAGAGTCTGTGAAAACGAGACTATCATAACTCTCTGCAGTCTGCTACTCATAAAATAAAAGCTGGTTTTGAATGTTTGTGGTATAAAAAGCTGCCATGAAATTAATTACAAACCTATATTCAGTCTAAGGACAGTTGCATTACACATATGCACTGTTTTCTGATGTCACAAACCTTCAGAGAATAAATTTGTAGTTTATTATTCAAAGGTGCAAATTCAGTTTTGTTATTACCTTGCATATTTAATGTCATTAATGTAGCACTCAAAGCCAACAAATTATAATTCTTAGTACTGACACACAGTACAGAAAACTTAAGGGTTTTATCCTACTCTTGAACCAACATGATCACAGCTATTCACATGCGAAGAATTTGCATTTTTTAAAACTAGATAAAAGCATTCGTCTCAAAATATATAGATACCTATCTCACTGTCTGCCTTAAACAATGCTATCAATCAATTAATAATTATCAATAATCATTAGGTGACATGATTTTAGAAGTTGAAATCCCTTCAGAAGCAAAAGAATCTGAAGTACTGCTGTGAACATATTTTTGATTAATGTTTCATAAGGGTAAAATATCTTCTCCTCCATGCATTTTTTTAAACTCTAGGAGACAACATTCATTTGGTTATTTTTGACAGCTTTAACTTACTCCTAATAGGCACGGTCATTTTCAAATTCTAGACTGTGGTTAAAGTTTTCCAAAATTAACAAAACTATCCAAGAGAAATGGTCCAGAGAAGGAATTTTTTCTGCACGAAAGTTATAATTTGTGTATTCAGCCCAAAATATTTCTCACCTGTTTGCTGTTGAATACAACAGCTAAAGATTGCCTGCTACAATACAGTCATATAATTAGAGTTTTCAATTACTATATCATGATCAGTGCCTAGAATAAAGAGGGAAATTTTGTAGAAGAAATCCATAGAAAATAAACTAGACTGACAACTGACTAGAATTCAATTTTGCTGAAGAGATATCGAAATCCAGAGAAGTAGCAGTACATTGATTAAGTTTCTAACTGCTACATTACTAATACTGTCTCATGAACCTGTATGCTCTGTTATCACCATGGCAACACGGTCATCAGAGCAATCCAGAGAGCATCCAACACTACAGACTGTTCATTTACATTTGTGATAGACGCTGAATAGACTTGGGATTTAATAAGCCCAAATTCTTTGAGGGCAGAGAGGAAAATGAAGCCCAGAACCATAACTAAAGTTCATAAATAAAAGTTATGGAAAAGCAAAGGGGAAAGAGTTCTCCATTTTTAAAAAAACATACATTTATTCTAGAATTTATATTTGCTTCCTTCAAAATTCTCATGATCCATTATATTACTTGTAACAGCATACTATTAATGCCTGGTGCTACATCTAAACAGAAATGCTATCACTTTAATCTTAGTCACATTTATTCTGCGACTGAAGTGGTTTTCAGATTCAGGACTTTAATCTTTACCTTTAAAATCCGAGTATTTTCCTCAAAAATTCACATTTACATCATACTAGACTTCAAATAGTCACTCCTTTGTGGATATTTGTATCTGCATGTTTTTATCAGAGGTATCATGATGCACATGTAATAAAAGTCCACAAAGACCTTTAAAAACATCAGCATTTATGTCTCCAGTATTCTGAGCAAAGTCTGTATCAATCCCCTGGACACTACCTGCATGTACAAAGTTGCAGCCAACATTATCCTTTCGTGAGAGAAGGATGGTTAGATGGTGATCCAGGTTAAAGCATGGTTCCACATCCAGCTCTTCCAGTGCAAGTCACAGGACTGCAAATTAAATTGAAGTAAGAATAAGCAGCTGAGAAAAAATATTAGGAATTAGAACCTATGCCAGAAAGACTATATACTGTCAGATTTATATGTACAGTATAACAATATGCAAAAAGCTGCTATACTGGTGGCATCTTTATGTTTATGAGTGAACAATATTTTGTTTTGAATAATGGTGGAAGAGGGATTCAGGTTGTCACAAGTGAACTTTTTTTTTTTAAAAACCTCATTTTGACAAAAAGAGTCTAAGGAATTTATTTATCAATATCATATTAAAAGTGTGCTTATTCTAAATAAAAGCCCCTCAGACTAGGGTGGTGAGATGGGCCGAATATTGTTATCTGAATGACCTGACTTCACTGGACATTATTATCTGAATACCTACATTTTCAAATTTCTTCCTGTAAATCATCTCTTTTGAGAGAAAGAGACATAGTCATAGTACTACAAAAGCTGGCTTTATGGAGAAAACTTGAGAAAAATAAATAATTTTTCAAAACCTCATCGAAGTACGTTTTAATAACATCTATTAACCTGCATTACACTTGCGTACTTGACAAAATGAAAATTACAGAGACACCAGCATCATTCACTAGCAAAACTCAGCCATTACACATCACTAACCAAATGCATGTATTCATCTCACAGCAGCCTGGACTCCTTCAGTTATAGAATACATCTGGCAAAATCCGAAGTTCTCCGTTAGGTCTGGAGTAGAGCTCTTCATGGAGGAGGAGGAGTACCACCATACAAGAAAGTGTTTTCCTCTGAGATATTTTCTTTTTAATGACAGTTATTCACATGGCCTCATAAAATTGCAATGTCACTGTAAATCCTGGAGAGAGAGATTAAAAGGCATAGAGCAAGTGAAGCAGTCAGGGGCACAAGATCAAGATATCAAATGCATTTCAGCGCCACATACACTGTATGTAAACAGAGATGGGCTAATATAGCAAGTATATATATACACATGATAGCACTGACAGACAATTTAGCCATTTATATATACACTGGAGACTGAAACCAGAACAGACATGCCAAAGTTATAAAATCCATCAAGTTGAAATCAAGTAAACACTGAAAAACAATACAAGTAATAAGACCAGATTAAGCAGTATTAACCAGCAAACACTTAAAGGTAATAACGAGCTGCTACAAGGTACTCGTCTACAGTCATCTGTTCTTTTGAAGAATGAGTAAAAAGTACTTTACAAAATGCCATCATTTTCCAAATGCATAATTACAGCTGTTCACAAAGCTAGTTACAAATGAGTATCACCAGCTTCAGTTCCTTGCAGAGTATAAACTTCATGGACAAGAATGCAATTAATATAATTTATCACCTTCCTGTGTGATCAGCTGCACTACCAATATAACACATGGGTTGTGGAACACCTGCAGAAACAAACCTTAAAAAAAACTTTCCTTACTGTAAGGGAAATGATTTCTAGCACAAGATGAGAGTGTGAGAGAAAAAGACATGCAAGAGGAAACCCAGCATATAAACATCCAATGAGAAGCTAAAAACCCCAACCCAATTCTATTTAAATCAGCTTCAAACTGTACTTGCAATTTCTTTACAAACTGAAAAAGGGCACATTTCTTGGCTTCTGTCATGAACTTGTGAACAACTCTTGTGTTATTTCAGAACAACATCGGGGAACATGACAACAGCAAATGATATCATAAAAACAAATTCAAGGCTGGCAACATCACAGAGTTTTCAGGTTGGCCTAGAAGATGAATCAGAACCTTAAGCCCCAAATCTTGTTCCTATGATTCATGTTCACTGAAGTCCCTCTCCCCCAGCCCCATCCCCCTACAGTTTTTACCCTAAATTCTAAACCCCAGGGAAAATCTGTTTCCTCACTAAGAGCCTGTAAGAACCAAATACTATACTCACACTATTATATGGTTTTAAATAATGTTGAAAATAGTTTCTAAGCCTCTGCATAGAAAATAAATAATAGATATCAGGTTACTGACCTTTTATTCATTACGTTTTCTGCTACAGCAATGAAACTACTTTCCACTTTCAGTGAAGAGCCCAAAACAGACACCCTCAGACACTCAAGGATTTCCGAAAAACTGAATTACCCCTAGTAAAAATAAAAAATAAGAAACCATTTTGCAAATGTGTGCTACTAGTCTTCTGAAACACGTTAACAACTCAGAAGTGCCAAGGGCCTGCTGTAACTTCGTACCAAAGAAAAAACCCTTCAATGCAATTGCCTTTGACTAATAGATATTTTATGTTAAAGGATAACCTCTAATTCTGCTCCAAGAGGTACATACTTGTCATTCACTGCAGACATTAGGAATTATGGTTAAGATATATGAATGGAAGTTTTCTTGGGCGGAGGGGGGGACGACCACATAAATCTAAGTGAATCAATATTAGACATTAGAACTGAAATTGTGAAGCTTAAGGAATAATCAGTAGCACTCAGAGCCAAAGAAATTAATTTTAACAACTACCAGATGGTTTGTAGCTCAGTAAGAATGTATTTATAGGGACATATCGATGCCATGTATCAGTACATAAAATAAATCCTACGAGGAAGTCAGAAAGAATTTTTTCAAAATAACGTCCTAGTTTGTTAAATGCAGTACAGCATGACCCCACTGTCACGTAAGTTGGTAAAAAATGGATTCTAGTAGCAGTGGGAGCTACATTTATCTCTGAGATAGCCAGCTTTCCTATGGGACTTAATATCACAAAAGACAGGCATTGTACACACTTTTAAAGGGCAAAGCACACCTCTTAAATTCTGTGTTCTTCCAGCCTCTGTAGTTCTTCAACCCTTACAACAAGTGTCTGAAAAAAGAATATTTCCCTAATGCACAGAAGATTATTCTTCAGCCCAAGTGAGGCCACTTAGATTCAACAGGACAGGTCCTGAAAACACCATTTTGAAAAAAACATTACAAATAAATACAGGTGTAGTCAGAGGCTGTGTCTACAAGGAGCATATACTGAAGCTCCCTGCCAGTCACACCGCAGGAAAAAAAAAACCTGTCTCTGGACTATCCTTTTTCCATTCCCCACTCCCCTAGCAAGAAGTAGCCAAAGTTTGACCTGAAGACCAGAGAGATAGGTGCACAGGGCACCATGAAGATCCAGCTGCTCACCCAGCAGCAACAACAGTGCCAGCACCTCTCAGGACAGCACTCTTGCCAGCCACGCCCCACGCTGAGCATTCCCTCCTATCACCCCTTGTCATCACTCCTCGCTGTTTTTAATGTAAACGTTATTTATTAGCGTTGCTGCAGTTAGGATGGCCTGACAGAGCCAGTGAGCAGGCCCCATTCCCATGGTCAGGCCAGCAAGAGCTAAAGCTGCCTGGTTGACTGTGTGCTTTCCAGTCATCAGTCCAAGTCCCAAGGAAAAAATTCTTTCTTCCTCTGCTTTCATCCCAGGCTGCCCACTGGCCTCAGCAATCAGCACCATGGCTGTTGGTAGCTACAATTTGCCCCTGGGGAGGATGGCTAATTGTTGCTGCATATAATTAGCCCTTTACAGGTTGCCAGGCTGAAATTTGATCACGTTAAAGGCAGGACTTTTTAAAAACAGTTTCTTGGCAGCTGTATACCAAGCCCCTGCAGAGGCAAAGAGCATACATACAGGAACGGTTATTCTGTGAGAAGCAAGCAATCACTCACAGGGATTTCTTTGAACGCCTCTTCGTGTTAACATGGCATAATGAAAGAAATTAAACATAAGCTTTCTAGTATGGACGTACACATAGCTGAAAGCGAAACCACAGCATTTTCTAAGCAAAAGACAGGGGAACAACATAGGTTTTATCTTAAACTATTCATTACTACACCAATGATAAATTACTTCACAAAAGAAGCAGGGGCTGTATGGCAAAGGTGTAGTTTTCTGCATGTACAAACGTTTGGGGATATCATGAAGCCTGTACCCATTTGAAGATACCAAAGCAACAGGTTTCTCTACTGTTTATATTACCAGAAAACATCAAAAAGGGCAGGCAGTCATCTTTGTTCTAAATACAGCAGGCAGTAATTGCACATTTAAGACATACATACAGTACCCAGTAATTTCATATATACTAATTGATTTATTTTCTGACAGCTGTGCCACGCATTCATTATACTACAAGTGTAAAAGGTAAAATGCAAGGTGAATCCACGTTTTCATTTCTAGGGGAACTTTTCAAATCAGTAAGCTATGATGCGAAACACTGTTGTTATGAAACTGCTATCTGCTCACGTGCTTGCAAAGTGACAAAAAACTGTATGTTTGGCATTTTACACAGATATATAAAGTTTGGACTTAATTCTCACTTATGCAGATATCCCACAATCCCAATAAGAGTCTTAGATATGCAAGATCACTCACCGTTATGTCCTCATGACACTGGAGATGTCAATTATTTCCTTGAACAATATATTCAAATATAGTTCAGAGAAGAAAAATCTGTTAGCAAAGGAAGAATTTGCATATACAGCTTTAAAATGGATCACACTAAAAACTGAGAAAATAACCTTTCAAGGCAGAATTACACTGGACATCTTCTATTTCAAAAATAACTGAATAGTAATTCAATGCATAAAAACAGGGAAGTGTTTTACCCAGCATAGTCCCTCTAAAGAAACCCACTCCCTTTTCCAAAGCTTCAAGTTTTCAGGAAGATCCATTTTAGGAGAATGGTAATTACAGCAATTTCAGGGCAAAACACGGATAGGAAGGAGGAAAAGAGTAGTCACTCCTTTCCATTCTCCTTCCATCCTCTGATATAGTAGTTACTGCACTGTTTGGGGTAGGAAAGGGAACTCAAAGCAGGGAACACTTATTATGAGCACTTACCTCAGGGGAGAAAAGATTTCCAGCTCAATCGTCTACCTGGCAATTACTGGCAACAACAACAGTTAACGATTTTACCCCTTCATACAGCAAGGCTTTGGTTCGTAAAGTATCACACAAAGAGCTGTGGTCACGCCCATCTTCCTCCAGCAATGTTTCTCCTGCCTACACACATCCCAAAATCCACACAGGTCTCTGTTTACTTGCACATTTCAAGTTGTAACAGCTGGCTCATTTTGACCTACACCTTACACCTACCAGTCTTTCCAGACAAATACTGGTAAATGATAATTCAACAGTTCGCAAACCATACTGCTGAAAATCCTACATGTGGCATAACAATTGAAAATTAAAGAGATGTTCTCTAATACTGTCAAGTTTTGACTTGCTCTGTACCCAAAAAATTTCACATTTTTCCCTTATTAAGACTACTGTTAATATAAGTCCAGGCTTCTTACATTAGAAGCAGAAAGGTTTTCAAATGCTTCTTGCATACCGATGGCTTTTTATTTTTTTATCTTTCAAAACATAGCTTTATCTGTTCAGGGAATGATCTGAATTTCAGAATTCAGCAGGATGATTCTTGATTTCAGCAGTCATCTATGGAGCAAAACCAAACTGAATTAGCATCATTTAGAACCTGAAACAGAAGTGGTGTGTTACCTGATAAAAATTATTTCCTGGATTAATTATGTGAACTATTTATCAGCAAACTAGCTGACACTTACTATTCGTTTTCAGACAGTTAAGTTGGCAGTGCTAGAAATGCCAAAGCTGTCAGATATTAAGTAGCCACTGGACTGACAAGTATCGATTGATAATGTTGGCCTTTCTCCTTTTTTCCCCTTATGTTCTGTCGGTTATATCCAAATATTCTTTCCCTCTGTGCAAAGGTTTTGAGAGGCTACCTTTTTTATTTGGTTTTGGTTTGTTTGAAAATTTTACTGTGGTCTTCAGCTCCAAAAATTACTACAATACAAAGAATACTAAACACCAATTTTTGAAGTGCACATGGGAAAAAATAGATGTTCCAACTGAATCTAAAATTCATTTATACTGCCTGCTGTTGAGACCTACCCTTGAGAGATAGTCCCTGTAAGATGAGAGGGACAAGCAAGTGATCTTTGAAGTCTTCACTCAGATTTTAAGGGATTTTAAAAGCCAGAAAACTCTTAAACAAGAAACTTACTTAGAATTTGCTTGTTAGTGCATAATACTCAAAGCAATTTAAAGGAAGATTTCTTTCCCTGACCAAAAACCTAAGTACACCCAGCTCAGCCATTGCCTTCTTTCAAACAGGGAAACAGCAGCAGTATGTGTGTGTGTGTGTATATACACACACATACACCCACATACATATATTTACATACATATTTTTGTGTATATACATACCCTCCACAACATAAAACTAATATTATTTGCTTTAATGACCACTTGACCACAGACGCTGGTGCCAGTACTCCAGCATAAATCCACACTAGTAAATGTCCTGCTTCAGCCTGATGCTATGAGCTTTACACCCAAAAACTCTACACTGACAAGCAGAACATTAAATAAAAAAATGGACTCCTGTCTTAAGAATTAGTTTTAACAAAATAGATACCACACAGCCAGATAAATCCTCAGTATCAAATCCCCCTTTCAGCAACTGACTCTTCTACAGCCTCACATTTTTCAATAATCAAGCCTTTGAGGTAGGGACATAATAATTTTTCCTTCTTTCTCTATAATGACAACACAATTCCTGGAATAAGAAAAACAATAGCAACTATGTCCTGCTTGCATTACTTCATTACTATTCACCTAGAATAGAATGAGCCCCTTGGAAAAGTGTTATTTTTAGAGGATGAAGGGAATAGAATGAGTTGTAAACAGTTTTGGTATCGGTCGCTACACCCCATAATATCATTTCAGAAAACTCTGGATTCAATTTGGGCTGAGGCTGTGCTCCTGCAGTTGAAGTTTCTCTCTCATAATTCAGATTTTCTTGATTTTCAAATGTACAAATATAAAGCTTCTTCCACACAGAAACAATACAGCAATCACTGCTCCCTCAAAGCCTATTCTTCCCTTTTTCCTTCTGAAAATCAAGAATTAATTTAGAACAAGTTGTCCTTCATGCTTCACAACAACCACTGTTTTCCAATTTTAGAAGTACTAAGTTCTCCATTGTATACATTTTAGTAGTAAATTCTGGTCCTGTAATGCTTTAGACATTTCTGAGAATTCAGTTTAACACTGCAATATAAAATATTCAAAAAAATACTTCATTGTTTTATCAAAGACATCATTTCCTAGAAGCTTCAGATATGTTTCCAGCATAGTAGTCATCCTATGCAACATTTCCAAATGCAAGTGCTTGCTTGCATATGGTGTTCCTTGCACGTAAGCTACCAAGGTCTTCCCTTGCATTGCTTCAGTACTTTAGAGGAATCTAGCAGTTCTCTCAGCAAGATTAATTTATACAAGTTGTCTAGAAGATTCCTTTGAAAAAAGTCACTCAGCCTTGTACACTGTTGTGTCCAGTATACACTTTTTTAAATGCATGAATCATTGACCGGTGGCTCGTTTTCCCTGAGTTCCAGCAAAGAACCCTGAGCAAGAGAAGTGCACAGGACAGTGGCAGCTTATCCATCTGTAATAAATAGATCTGTTTACTTGAGCTGAGCAGTGATGAAACTCTACTGAAATCAAAGGAATTCCACCACTGGAGCATAAAACAGTTAACTGTCAGGGGGAAATCTCAAGTCTGGCAGATGAAGCTTCTCTCCATTTCCACTCTTTTTCACTCCCATACGGAGAGTTAGTTCCATTTATGATATAATTAGGGGATAAAGCAGTTCTTAACAAGGCACAAGAGGAGGTGCCAGGAGATGCTGTTCAGTCCTGTCATTCTGCAGTTCTGAAGTCCACAGAAGGGAAATCATTCTACAGTCTGTGGAAAAACTAAAATATAGCGAAACAAAACAAAGCCCTCTATTTAAACACTAGTATTTTTTTCCAAAGCAATTCCTAGGAAGTCTTTTCTCACTCAGGCCACATGTTGCCCAGATACATGCAAGACACTACACTGTATCCATCATGTAAGAGGAAAACTTCCAAAATAAAATAATATTCAAAAATATAACAACACCAGGTAAAGTAGTAACTCCAGTGTTTACTCAAACTGATAAGCCTTTTGGGTAAAGAATATTAAATCTCCTTATTACACTCAGTTCAGTAGTAGTAGCTTCAATAATACCAGTGAACAACACTTTTAATGTGATTATCAGGTTTTGAAGCAAAAGGCTCTAATTTCCATGATCTACCCAGGCAACTAGCAGACTGAAGGAGTTACTAAGCTCTAGACTACATGGCAGTGTTTGGTGGAGAGTGATATTTTTCAGACTGATTGGTGGGGTTTGGAACCTATTACATAACATGCACTTCACTGTAAACCCACCATTGAGATGTCAGTAGAAAACAGGCACAGAACTGCTTATTCAAAGACTCCAGTGACCAGCTCATTGTCATCTTCATCACAGATGCAAAACATATGCTACAAAGTTAAAACTGCTTCCCACTTCTGTCTGCTGAATTTTACATTTGCTAATAACTGATACAGAAACAGGTGCTGCTGTAAAGTCACGGGAAAGCACTTAGTTAGCCATATGACTACAGCAGTAATGTAAAGCTGTCCACAAGAGAGAAAGACTTCTAATTAAAACACGTGTAATTCACTTCCTTTGCAGAATATTCTCTTGTGACATTTGTACAGACCTCCATGTGTTAGCAATCTATTTGTGATGGTTTTGCACTTGGTTCAAAAGCAGTTTTTACTCTGGAGTGACAGCAGCAGCAGTGGTTAAACGAAGCTAGAATGCAAGGGCCTGCAGAGCTTCCCCTGCAAGGAAGCAGCCAAGCCACTGTACTAGAGAACTTCAGAAAGCTTGTGTGGTTTGTTTTCCTTGCCAATTTGTGATTTGTTCTGTTTGACTTACTTGCTCTTTCCTTAAGACTGTCACTATCTATGACAAGCTAATTATGATATACTCATTCCTGAATACTTTTAAAGAGATGTCCCAGAATGTCAAATAATGTTGTAACAGAGATGAGGAAGAAACAGCAGGTGCTTGACATCTAATTTAGTTAGAGCTGGCAGCCTGAAATAAGAGAAGAAACCAACATACAACATATACCATGCATATATTTATTAAATCTCTATGTACCTGAACAGCAGAGAACTCAAATTTAGTTAGACAATAGATTTCACTGCTGTTCTGTATGTTTTCTCCACTATGCATTTACAGAGAACAAGGAGCGCACTTTGGAACATCCACCTTCCCTGCAACTATTAATCTGCAGAAATTTAACAGAAGAAGTAGGACTCAATACCAGGATATTCCCATCACATTCAATAGTGGCTGAAGTTGATCCATATCTCACAGAAGAGACATCACACTTTTCAAGGTTTGCAGTTAGAGGAGCATCAGAGAAAATGGTTATAAATTTTACTGGCATACTCTTGAATACTCCTGCCTGTCCTGTCTAGGAAGTCATATTACACGAGTGAGCTGTTCCTAATAAAAACATGAATTAAAATGCAAGTTCACACAGATTTCCTCTGACCCCTAGATCTCAAGTACTTTGTTGCAAATATCCTTCTCTGTTTAGCAAATCACAAGCTCACAAGACAGTAGCAACATTAATGGGTTAGAGGGAGATTGAGGAAGCTATAATAGGAAACGTTTTAGGCAGTAAGAGACATGTCTTATCACTTATATTGGTCTTAACTATCTTCTGGTAATACTTGCATTATTCTGTCATTTGACTGCTTTCTTATGCCAGCTCTAGTAGTATGAATATACACGGGTCACTGTACATGCCTTTCCCTGTAGACAGGCAAGCAAAAGAGAAATGTGAACTATAAACTATAAAAGGGCTTTGACTCTCAAAGCAAGTTTCTGTCTTGGGTCTCAGCTTCCTTGGAGGATAATGTGACCTTAGGGAGGTCCAAATAATCTCACTGGAATTTAGTGGAAAATCTTACCCAGAAACTTGGCCAGACATTACACATGGGGCTATACCCGTTTATTTCCTAAGATGATTCTTTCAGGCATTGTTTTCCATATGCATCCTTGGTTCTTTGAAATTTAGATTTGTTTCTTGTGTGTTTCTACTGTAAGAAGTTTAGAAGGGCTTGGATTTATTTTACTAGCTTCATCTCCCCTGGTATATATTAATTTTCAAAAACAATACAATTGTTTTGACAAGAAAAACAAAGTTACCAACCCTGATATTCTTTCAGCTCCTTACTATGAAAGATGTGATCTACAGCTACTGCTTTCTATACATGCAGAAACCCCTTAATGCTCAGGAGACAAAGGAAAGAGGTCTACATAGTTCCACAGACATCCTGAGAGAGTTGCACACAAACTCTTGAGATGGCAGGAAGCTTCACATTAGGTGAGTGAGACTTCAAAGCCAATAAGGCTGCCAGAGGAAATCATGCCACCATTCCTGAATCAAAACAGGCCCATAACAGAAATCTCAATTCTTTTGCATTGAAGTTTCCTCAATCCCATGATTGCTCCATGGCAAAACCAAAACCATGCTGTCCTATTTAGAAGCCATACCATGAAGCCTGAAAAGGGGACTATGGAGACCTACTTGATTAGAAATTTACTGTTGTGAAACAAAGCATTATTTCTATGCCATTCAGCCCTTCTGTGGTTTGGAAAGCTTAGTAAGATCACCTATAGATAAAACAGAAGTTCTCTGCTTCTCTGTACATCAGGGGAGAGAGGTTCTTGCTTTTGTCCATTAGCTCTCAAGATGCAGTAATAGCAATAATAACCTTAAGCATTAAAAATATGATGGTCTAATTCACATAGAAATTATATATATATATAAAAAGTAGGGTCTTAGTAACAAAACCAAGTTTTGTCTGCTCTGCCATCTCTGAAGTATGCAAGTATATCATGAGTGGAAAGAAAAGACATTAATTATTGAACTAAGAATAGAGGTACACAGTCCTCATGAGATTCAAAAGACCCCTGGGAAACTTCTTTGTGAAGCACTTCTGAAACTTATGTGCTTATGGATCAAACGCTTTTGCTTTCCTTAAAGCAGCTCAGTGGATACCAAGGAAGTCCTACATATAACAGTACTCACAGCAAGACCTCAAAACCAACAACTTGATACACCCCTGCAAACTGCTAGCTCAGTAACCCTAATCCTCAGGTACAGTACTCACTTGCTTTCAGGGCAAAAAGCACAGCTCTCTTAGAATTTATGAAGCTAAAACTATAAACATGTCTCAAATTCAAGCATATGCCCTGCGCTGCCCTTCAACAGACTCACATCAAGTTGGTGTTTTCACATTTCAGTAATTTAAACTGGAAGGAATTGACTATCCCTCTAGATTTTTTCAGAGTGCTCTGCACAAGTAATGAAAAAAATTTTTAAAAATCTTGTAACAAAGAACTCCAGCATAACACAAAGATTAAGTATTTCCAACCATTTAATGGCCAAACCCTACATTTTTATAGCTGGCACTGTGCATTCTTTGCAACACCAGAAATACCTATTAGAAACTGCACTTATTAACCAGATGCCTAGGGCTATCACAGTCACCTCAGTAAATTAGTGCTGCATGCAAAGCTTGGCTAATGTAGAATGTGCAAAGCCCATTCTGCAATAAGCTGTATATTTAACAGACAGCTGTGACACCCGCGTGCCATGATCCAGGTTGGCTGTCTGCCTGTGTCCAAGTCATTTGTCTGAAACTTTAAAACTATGGGTTCCAATTTCTCTGCTAAAACAGGTACCCTGTATGGCTAATCATTCTGGACACAGGATTAGATGACCATCACAACATTTCTGCTGGAATCCAAGCTAGCTGTCAGTATAAACCTGCCTGTTGTGTAATGACACTCCAAGTTTAACATCTTAATTCCCAGGCAAGATACCAGCTGTCAGCAAGGATCCTTGTGACACTATTATCACTGGTATATGTACAAGTGCTAAGTTCTCCAGTCTAGAGAAATATTCTGGGAGAGATTCAACTGCTCCCATACTGCAGTGAGATTTGCACCTTGATGTCTGCAGGAGAGAAACCTGGGAACATGTGCTGGAGGATGTAAGAGCAGCACTTCAGGTCCTTCACTGTACATTACAGGATTAGGACCTTAGAACACACTGAAGGTGGCAACTGTCCTCACCATAAATATAGTGTTAAAAAAGCTGTGGGTTTTGCCTTATGCAACACAAACTTAGCAGAATTTTCCTCTTTCTTTACAGACACTCTTAAGAGTTACCAATCACAGAATCACAGAAGTTGGATGGGATCTCAAGGATCACCTGGGAAAAAGCACAGTCTAGGTAAGATGGCCCAGCACGCCCTGTCCAGCTGCATCTTAAAAGTAATCCGTGTTGGGGAATCCACCACTTTCCTGGGGAGATACTTAACATGGCTGACTGTCCTTGTTGTTAAAAAATTTTCTTTTGTGTCTAATCAGAAGCTCCACAGAAGTAACTTGGACCCATTACCCCTCATCTTTTTCATGGGACTCCATCTAAAAAGGGAGCCTCCATCTTCTTTCTCCCCATCCTTTAAATACTGGAACATGGTGATAAGGTCTCCCACAAACCTTCTTTTCTCAAGGGTGGATGATCATGCCTTCATTTTTAGATAGAGAGCAGTTTTACACTTGGCTTCCTCTGCACAAGTTAAAACTAGCTAAACACCACAGAAGCGTCAAGCTAACTGTTACCTTAAATAAGACTATTTTCTGACCATCTTATTTCTTCCTTGTTCCTCTTGGTTATATATATTACACAATGAAGTGCCATTTAAAACTCTTCTGATTGTCCTTGCTGTTTCTGGAATGTTTCCTCTCTGGAAGAACTTGTAATTGCTCTACCCTTCCTCCCAGATATTCACATAGTTCACTTTGCTTCTGATGCAGTGTACAGTTCTGTAAACAGAACCAACTGAGAATCAGGCAAAGACCAGCTTTGTTCAATGCCTTTTGTTCAAAGGAGGTCAGAGTTGCTTAATATATCACAGTACAATAACCAGGTCCCAACCACCACTTGCAAGAGAACCTTTTAAGGGCATAAAATCTTTTTCAGACTATGGACAAATAGAACAAGTTCTCAAATATATCATGCCAGCAACCGTTCCTATACTTTGGTCAACTCTAAAGCATTCATAAACACATCTACAGCAATGTCTTGGGAATACACATGCCTCTTGAAGAAATCAGAACAACTAAAATTTAACACTTTGAGGAAATGATGGAATCTTTTGCTGAGAGGCTCACAACTTATCCAACTATAAATTCCTGCAGTCCCTGATGTTCTAGAGCTTTGTTACAGGTATTTCATGAAGACATTCCAATCTCTTGCAAGCTTCTTGTCTCAACTTAGCAGCAGTCCTTAGACCCATCTGAATATTATGTGCAAAAACAAAAAACCAAAAAAGAATTACAAATAGGATTTCACAGCAAACTCTGAGAGGTGCCCTAGAACACACACAAAATAGTTACAACTTCCCCCCATGCAACTGGTACAATCTACCAGGTACGACCATTTAAGCTGAGCCATTCACAGTGAATCAGGGAAAATATTCTTTCAGACCAGGATGAAATTTGGACTCATGCCAAAACCCAGAAGAATTAAAAAGGACCAACAAGAAAATATAAATTAACCCCAACAAACAAAACAGCCACATGATTGAAATCCTTCTTTGTAGAGGTCTGGGTAGAAAACAGCAACAAGCCCAATATACTTTCTTGCAGGACAAATCACTGCAACAACATACATTTGTTTTATCATCTAAACTTGGGGTAACTGACAGAATAGCTGAAGGAGGGCTCAACAGCCTGCTGCTCAACCACTTTAGTAAACATATTGCACTGTTAAAAGAAAGTTTTATTATCAAAGTGTTCAGCAACTTCAGTAGCTTTTACTATGTGCTCACTATATCTTTCCTTCATCTTATGCCTTCTCCCTTTTCTAATACAACCTAATATGCAATTCATCTCTTTTACTGAAACTTGTATGGGATTATGGCTTCAACAATTTATTCCACAATAATCCCCAAGGCTTTTTCTTGATCACTCTGCTAGATGATTGGTCCACTCACCAGGTATTCCCCTGATTATTCAGATCCTTTGACTTCAATTAACTTACATTTCTCTACATTGAACTCTATTTGCCATCTGCTGGCCTAGCCTGCAGTGAAACAAGTCTTTCTAATTTTGATTGCATTACTCTGCATTATTTGTTCTGCCTCTAACCCTGGTATATATGCAACCTTGGAAGTTTTGTTTTCAATATTCTTTTTCAGGCCAGATTGACAGGTGTCAAGAGAAATGGCTCAGCCAGTTCAAAAAAATAAATATATGTTTTAGGAAAAAAATATTTGCTTTAATATCAAGTTAAGTGTTATTCAGTTACTAAAAAAAGGGAAAAAAAGTTCATGTTCCATATAACATCGGAAATACAGATGAAATATTACCATAAATAACCTATGTGCTGTATCCTTCCCTTGCAAGGAAAGATCTAAAATCCAGGGCTCAGAATAAATATTTCTCCATTCTGGAGACTTTCCTGAGCTTGTGAAAACTACTAATTCTTTCAGTTGGACTTAAACTGATCTGTGTATTAGTGGATTTTTTTTCAGCTCCCTATTCCAATTTTTCATGTCTTTTATTGGCCACTACTAGCTGTATTTTGCACTTAGAAAAACCAATTCAAAGCCTATTGCCTCTAGTTAGTATTCCCCTTGGCTCTAGCAGGCTTTGGTACAGGCTGGCCTAGCGTTTTGCACTCAGAGAACTCCAGCTAGCTTAATTACAGACAGAAAAAGCATTTCCTAATACCTTTTACACAAGATCAACTTGAATCCCAGAGGTTACCTACCATTTTTTTAAGATCAGCAATAAGTTTTGATCATGGCTTTTTAAAAATCTGCTGAAGGAAAGTTAGCTGTAGCATAGGGCAAGTATCTTCATCACAAATCATTAGACTGAGTAGATTACCCCTAGCTTTATTCCACATTAAAGTATCTTCAACACATCCTTGGACGCAGACTTTCTGTAGATTCCTTCTGAAGACTGTGAGGATAACTCACATTCAGATGAAAAGCCATTATTTTTTTACCTCAGAAAGGTGGTAATGAGTGATGTGGGTTCTTTTCTACTACCAGAAAACAAATCAAAATGGTATGTTTTGGGTTTTTTTTTTTTTCCACCTGCTGAGCAACAGGTTTAGATTTTCTCTGCCACTCTAATGGCATCCTTTAAGAAGGGCGAAGAGGTGTATTTTCTAAAGATCAGAGATTCTGATAAAAACTGCAGTTAGAAAAAAATAAAACCTTGAATTCAGGTCCCACTAAGAAAGGGGTGGGTTTTTTCCCCAGTGTTTCTAAATGGTTTTGTCTGCTTCAAATATGTATCTATATAGATATATGTATTCAAGTTTGACTGGAGTAATCTGATGTAGCCAGACCTGCTGTGAGGTCTATTCCATCCTGGGTTCTTTGATTCTCAAGACCTGGAAACAGCTCCCCTTACACATGTCAGTAATCTTCCTGAAGACAAATGCAACTAATCCTGGAGGTGACTGGCACGCGAGACATTTTTACATCTGAATTCTAGGAGATGCTTTTGTGTCTTACCAAGTTTCCTCATTAACATCCATTAGTAAGGATATTGTAAGAGATTTAAAGGAACAGGAATTCCAAATATTTATAAAATACGTATACTGTATTTCAGGAAAGTGTTCAACACAACAGTTTACTTTCAAAACAAAGTTTTTTTGTGCACTCAGACCCTTCACTTCCGAGGGGGACTGATCCATATGGGTGGTTAGGTTTGGAATGCATCTATGTGGCTACTACACAGAACTCTCTTTAAAATAACAACCTGGTCTACCAATCATACTTCAGTAACTCAACTCTTAGATGATACTTAGTGGCTGAACCCTTCCTATTCAATTTCCTGCTATGATAAAGCAGTTGCTCTTGTCTAATTTCTGAAGGGCTTTGTTTAGCTCAGTGACAGCATTATGTATAAAATTATCAATTCTCTAGTATTAATTTTTCTAAAGCAGCATCAGCTTTATATACATTTACAGAAAACTCTCTCTCTTTGGCTGTTCTATATGTTGCCACAAAATTAGTACCTTTACTTGAACACTGCCGTCTGAAAAACATCAGAGGAATCAGTTATAAGCAAATTCATTTTGATTAGGCTTTGTAAAAACCACAGATGTGTTTATGCTCTACCAGCCCTCTTATCAGGGACTTAAAATTATGAACAAGAACCTCTGCCCTGGTGGCACAAAGGAGTTGGCACAGAAGCATGTCAGTCTCTTACAGCTCTCCCTTATGCCTCAGCCACCACTAGCACGGTTTGCTTGTGGAGGAGACCAAGTAAGGGCACTCAGTGCTATTTCCAAAGCAGCTTTAATTCTCCATCAGCTTCCTGCCAAGAAATCTTCAAGGTCAACAGGGAACTTTGTCAGGGAGTCACAATTGTTGTTCCTTGGGATTTAAGCTTTATTGCAGATTGAGCTTTATTAAACATTTAGAATACCTTCAGAAATACATGGTAAGCACTGATACAGGACACCTGCACTGTACAGAATATACCTCTCACTCCACTCATAATGGACCCAATTGTACCTTAAGAGGTATGTCCCTGCCCCTGGTAAGAGCTGCAATTACACAAGTCTTGGTGCTTTATTTTTGTTACCAAGAAGAATTCCACCTTTCTAGTTCCAGATTTTTTTTTTTTTCTGTTATTATGACATCTTGTTTCTTTTTTTTTTTTGGCCTGGTACCAGCACTCCATACTCTGAGCCTTATTAAACAAATTGGAGGATTCTTTCCATTTCAGTGAGCTGTACATTAATACCAATACATAAATAACAGGCATTGCCTTCATCATGCTCTACAACTTGTGGAAACCAATTTCTTTAATATCTTCTTCAGCATCACTTCACTAACATCTTTCTAGGGACTGCGGCTATAGCTATGTCATGATAACTTGGATGCATCAGAGCATCCACGGTCACAGCCACTGTCAAGAGCAAGACATTCAGCCTTCTATCTTAATCTATTATTTGTTTCCACACAAAATAAATGTCATACCTATCTAAAACCCTATTTTACAGCTTGTACACAGTTTCAACTCCGAGATCCGTGATGGTGTCACGGAGGCACTCGCAAAACAAACAGCAGGTGCTACACAAAATGGAGGGCTTATCGCAACCCAAGTTGCCTAGCACTCCTCCTGTGTCTGGATATCTGTTAGGAATTAACTACTACACAACTAATTCCTACACCTTAAGGAAAGGTGAACCAAGATGGGCACACACTCACTCACAAAGGGGAGACCTCCCACACATGAGTGCCCAAGATATCATTCACCCTGGGGGGACAGGGGGTGAGGGGTGGATGCAGCAAGACTCACTCAATCCACAGAGCCTCACTCAATCCGTGGAATTATCTTGGGGTGTCCAAAGGGAGGGTCTCACTGCCAGGCCTGCTGCTCTGCAAAGAACCTATTCACTGGTTCTTGGGCCAAACCCCATTTATACCCTAGTCAAGGGCGCACCCAGACAAACCCAGATCCTAAACTTGTTTACTAAGGGTCCAGATTGTGAGGCACCTGTCAGTCACCATGAAGTGCAGTTTAATGGCCAAGGTGTGCTCTGGCACACTGTTTGCTTTGTCTGCTTTGTCTGTTGAGGAGGCTGCACCTGCCATAAATGTCTTCCTGCCAATGCCCTCAGGGTATAAAACCTTTACTAAATTGGTATACAATCTTTATTACATCTATTAAACCACACTTCAAAGCTACTCTCCACAATCTCCTAGCATATCCATCAAGCTCTGGTAAATACTGTGGGTTTCCACTGGTTTTCAGATTACATTTAGAGATTACATTTCACACATTTCATTCATTGTGAATCCTACAGTGCTAAGGTTCAGATGATTCATCACACTTAACTGTGGTACCAAAGGTAGGTGTGCAATAACCATAAGCTCCCTCTATAATCATCAGAGACAGATGCTTCCAGAAAGCAGTTGTTGAGATTTTCAAAGGAATAAACAGCTTTTCGAGTGTGCTTACCTCATTTAAGTGAGTACAGAGAGTGTGAGCCAACAACGTTCTCAGTTTAGGCATGTCAGCATAGTGCTGAAAGTTAAGTGGCTGGCAGGTCCAAGCTGTTTCTGACTATGAAATACTGTTACACTAGACCAAAATAAGATGGGTGCACATGTTTCTCTCTCAGAATCAAACACTAACCAGAATTTAGGAACCAAATGTAAGGACCACCTGATCGATCATTTGTAGCATGTGACAGAGCTATGAACTGTACAACAGCCAACAAGTGTCCACCTTAACCTCATCTGAAGTTCCCACATCCTTCCTAGAGGTCTTCATAACAGTTCAACTGCTATACAATTATCACTAAACTCATTTCAACACCTACATCTGGATTTATATGCCCAATGGTAAAACAAACCCCAACTCTTGCTGTGAAACCTTTACCCAAGTGTTTCTTCAGGAAAACACTACACAAGATCAAATGTAGATAATTGCAATAAAAATCCTTACAGGTTATAATGCCACTTGGTGCTCATAGCAAAGTAAACTCGTTCCGAAGAGGAAGTGGTGGTATGTCTACTCCCTTGTAAGGAAACAGAGCAACTATTACAAGTCAGCCAGAATTCATTAGCAAAACAGCAGCATTCGTGAGTTAGAGCAGCACTGGCAGGCAGCAGGCTAGCCTATTTCATCCATTTTTAAATCCATTTCTATTAGCCTTCAACTACTATTTTCAACATAGATTGTGCAAACTGCTTACCATAACACAAAATCACCTTCTTCAGTGTATAATTGAAGCATTCAATAAATGAGGTATTCTGGCAAGTAATGAAAAACAGGGCACTATATACAACAGTAAATATTTGACTGGTTCCTCAGAAGGAAATTGCAGCATTTCAATATTTACTTTCACTCAGAAGTGTTGATGATTTCCCTGCTGAGCAATAAAAGAGGAAAATTATAAGTGCCTTCATAATCACTTGATCTTTGTTATAAAAAATATTTGCTGAAATATTCTCTGAATTCCTATTGTTTGTGAATTAGAAAATGTAAATTGCAAACACATTTGGAAGTGCTACTGTTTTAAAATAACATCTCAAACTTTGATTTTTCTATCTGCTCTCTGCCCTAAAGCGACTAGCAATTTGTCACTATGACAAGATGGATCTGGCATCCTCAAGCTATACCAGCATGAACTACCATCAGCACTTGCTGAGCATCTATCTCACGTTACATACAGTTCCTAACACATTTATGCTCTAACGGCAATTATAAAAGTAACATTGGCTGCCTGCAGACGGTTATTTGATCCATAACAAAAAAGAATCCTCTTATTATTATCACTGGTGTAAAACACATCCTGCCTGAGTAGAAGAGAGATAACATATCTCTAACTATGTAGCCTCTCTTTCTTGTGAAAAATCATCAGTTATACACGGTGATAAGGATGGCCCAAAATGTCACTTCAATTTTGATCATTCAAAACATTTAGAATATATCTTTAAGTCTAAAGTAGCAATCACCTTCCTGCCCACACTTTTCTTTAGAATTAAACATGTATTTAACACAAGTAGGTATAATTCACACGACTAAAAATCACCTCATTTGCTAGCTCCCACCCAGCAGGCATGCAATCGCTACCAATTTATGAATCTTGTCTCCATCTTCACCAAGCAAAATAACCATATTAGGTAGAGTGCTATTCTTAGGATTGGCAGTACAATATAATCTACTTTCTTTTAAAGATTAAGCCTGACATTTATTTTGAAATACTTACTGTATAAATAATGGGCCAAATCTTTAGTTATGCCTGAAAACAGCTCTTCAGCATTAACCTTATTTTTCCCCATCAAACCTCAAGTTTTTCATGGTGAAAAGTAAACAGAAAGGTCTGATTTTTCTTACTTTGAGTACCTGAAGTTACACCAATTGGCTAGGCAAGGCCTCCAGGCTCTCCTTAGAGTCAACATGCATCAACAGAGTGCAATTCATCCCATCCCTAAACAAACGTTCTGATAGAGAATCACTATCATCTGTTCACCACTGCATAAGAGAGGTACCTGATTTTTTAGATATCTGAAGATGAGAAAGCCCTCTCAGAGACTTTGTCCAAAGTAACACAGGACTCAGTAAAAGCAAACCAGAACCACCATTCATGTAGTAGTGCCTGCAGCCAACCAGTAATTCCTGGCCTAATTGTAGGACAACAGCAACCGTGTTTCAGAGAAGAAAAATCAGTATGCTATGACTAATTAAAACTATGATAGAGATAATTAAGTTCTGGGATAGATAAAATGCTACTTAAATGTAACAGAACATTTTTTCTCTGGTCTAAGAACACTCCTTAAAAAGCCCTAGGAAGGCAAATGTGCTATTTTTCAAACAACACATGGCTGAAAAACAGTAGCCCATCACTCACCTGAAAAGACTAGATTTTATGGATAACTATGAAATGAGGAAGATGTTGTCAAGCTTAATTTTATATTTTCTGCTTTTGTCAGCGTCCCTCCCCTTTCGTACAGCTCTTAATGTATTAAAAATAACGAATAAAGGAGAGTAACGGGAGAAGTCAAATATGACAATGTAATTAAATTACTCAGCATCCAGAAATCTCTTGCTTTTCAGATCTCTGAGTTAAATATATGCCAATTCAATTTCCTTAAACACTTGACGGGACCTATTTTCTATGAGATTTCTTGCTAACAGGCTTTCAGTCACATTAAGTGCTCACAAAGTGCATAGAAGTTGTATTTTACTGCACAGCCCTAACTGAGCTGTCTGGGCTAAAACAGCTGAATGGTACAGAAATGTTTATTATACAAGCCCACTTTCTTGCAAACTAGAAAAGAACATTCCTGTACATTTGAGTGTAATTTATCCTACAAAGAAGAAAGCAAAACGTCTTTTATCACCCTCTCATTTCAGTGAATTATGCTTATGGAATTCTTGTACAAGTCAAAATCTGATCTCACTTCAAAATGCAATACAGCAAAGTCTCAAATACCTTTCAGTTGGTTCTCATTACATTTGATGTGTCTTTCTGACCAAGAAGGATAACTTAGTTCTTTGTAGCACTGGGTAGCAACATCCAATTTGTAACTCTTAAGACTTGTACACCTCAGCAGCACTCTGTGAATAGGGAGATGATGTCATTTTGTTTTCAATAAACATCTTGTATATATTTCTCTTTTTCCTCTAACTTGATTTAGTATTTGTCTCCATTTCTTTTGAACATCTATCCATCCAGTCTAAGTTACAAGTCATGTTTAAAGACACACAAAATATTAAGAAAACAAATGTAAAAAACCCTAATACCTGCACATGAAATTCAACTGTGGCTAAAACATGCCACAGAGACAAAATCCCTATCTATCCCACACACCCTCCTCATGGCAGTGAAGCAGGTAAAGGACTGAAATCAACTTTTCTTAAGTCGGAGATGAAAATCCAGCTCTGTTTCAGACTAGGGAGGTGTTGTAGGAAGCAATTTAAAGAATAAAAGCTGTAGCAAAGCTATTTTAGTCTAAACCAAGACAACCCTGTATTGGCACTTAACCAACAGGGGCCACTTGCTCACCTGAACCTCTCCTGAATGGCTCCCACTGTGTCCGCTGCATGGCTCCAAGAGCTCCTAGCTGTAAGTACAGATAACCTGATCCGACCCAAAACTTAGGCCAGAACAGATCAACAGAATCTACTCATTTAATCTTTGGGTCACACCTTAATCTGCAGCTGTTCTAGTGGCTCACCGACTCAATTTATGCCTTGAGAAGAAACAGCAATCTAAATGACAATCTTAAATAGTAGATTTGACCTGCTTTCCTTTATTTCTGAATATCACTGTAGTTTCTTTTTAAAATAAACGAACAAACCAACACAACACAGAAAAACTGCATATCAGCTTAATGGGGTGGATCTTCAAGGCCACAGATTTAGTATGTGTCTATTTTTGACAAACTTTGGTTTGAAACCAGTTTTTGCCTCAGCCTGACCCCACTTATGCAAGCTTACCATCAATAAAACAACCCAAGATCCTTCAACCTGAGAAGACAAAGGAGAAGACAACAATAATGAAGAGCAGAGACTAAGAACTGTATTCATTTGTAACCAAAAAGTCCCAAAATAAAGGTATACAAAAAATATTTTTTTATTAGGCTCCATTCCCAACATGCAACCAGTGTAATTACAGACAAGGATATTAGATCACAAGATGCAAAGAAGCTTGCACACAAAAATAAAGTCTCTGCTCTCCTGTCAAATCTTCTTTCCCTCCTGTGTATTACTTCTGCTTTTCTAACTAATTCATATTATTCATTTACTTTTCTCAAGTGTCCTCTCATTATAATTCAGTGTCTACACTAGACCTGCACCCTGACTGACTGATTCCACCCCCCCATGTCCCTATGTAGCAAGACTTTTATAGGAATTAAATATTTCTCTAGTCTATTTAAAAGGTACATGGATAATCAACTGGCAGTGACCTTGATTGATAGTCACTGTCATGAAAACTGGAGGATAAAATCTTTGAGTGAATTTCTTTGAAGAAAAGCTCTGTAGATAACATGTTCCAAACTATGACTGAGACATATTTTTATCACATGCCAGTAGTGCTTAGAAAGACAGTACAGACTACCAGAGATGGGCATAATGAAAGAGATTTGCTGCAGCCATCTGAAGTTCTTGGTGATCTCATTTGCCCTGGGCTATCTCACCTTCTCAATATTACTTTAGACTCCTGAGTGGTATGACATATCAACAGAAAATCAATTGCAATAAAACTACAGTGAAACAACTTTTGGTGAGAAATTAAGACAGAAAGTGAATCTTACAGATTTCAAAATAATGATGAGAGATGACAAAAAACAACAGTCATGGTAAAAGAGCAAGAACAGCTGAAGGGTCTCTGTGGGCCACCATTCCAAACGTTATTTCTGTACACGTAACACTTGATGTAGTGCTGGTCACATGAAGTCTATAGTACCACAAAAGCTACTAAGTCACTGCCCTGGATGACAGCCTTAGCAGCTAGTCTTCAAAGAGCAGGAAACCTCATAAAACTACCTAGAGAAGCAACTGGTGACCATAGAGCATGCCTGGGAAAATCTTGCAGATCCCCTTTCAGGACACTTATTAGGTGCACTTCATTCTCAATATTGTTAAAGCCCACAGAAACACTTTAAAGAGCTATCTGTTCTTTTGCCCTGATTGCTGTTTTCAGATAAAGTTAATATCACTTGTGCTTCTTGCGCTAACAGAGGTGCATTATTTCTGATTTTTGATGTAGTGCCAGCGTGTCTCCAACAACAGTCTGGAGTATCTACTAATTTATAAGAAAAAGTAATGGCTGAAGAGTGATGGTATAGAAAACCCTAGGCTCTTGAACTTGAACATAGATGGACTGTTTATTTATGTGGGATTGAATTGAGGAAAACCTTTAGAAGTATTTGACTTGGTACTGAATGACTTTGGGTTTTCTTTTTCCTAAGTTAAATTGCACCAAACATCTTTTTCGTGTCAATGAAATTTACTTAGAGTTGAACAGAAATACTAGATTGTGTGTCAGCATCAAGGACAGAAATTCCCCTGACATAACTAGACCTCTATTTATATCATCAGGGAACAGTGTCACAGGGTCTTGATAGTATGCAGAATGTGGAATAAAGTAACTTCATGGGTTGCATCTCAGATTCCTGAATTAAAAAAACTGAATTAATGCAGAGGGTGCATGAATAGCCACTAGTAACAAAGAGAGATGATGCACCAAGATTAATGGTGAGTTGAACACGTATTTCTGAGTTTTATCTATTGATAAATGACACAGCATGACTACATCTAGGACAAATTTGTTCATTTTCTCCTTCCCTCTTTTGAAGGCTAGACAGTAAGTACATTATGAACTCCTGCCCTAAGAGATGTTGCCGTGGAAGAGAGATGCAAAAACTCTTTGGGGAAAAAAAGAAGGCAAGTTCAAAGAAATGTGACTATGAGGGGGAAGGCAGACGTCACGTTCAATTCACCCCACAGTCTTCAGCCAGTACTGCAGAAATTGTATCCCTTAAAGGCAGCCTTTACCTCTACATAAACACCAGCAGTGTTCTTTATACCAAAGGTTTAAGCAGTCATTCAGTTATCCTGAATTCATGCCATGGAACCCATTAAAGATAATAAACAAAACTTAACTCAATCAAAATCTCTGCAGGAAGGCACCAACGAACTGATTTCAGCCCTTGCATTGCCAAGATCAGTTATTCACCCTAGTACAAACTCTGAAGCACTAAGATATCCCCATATACACATAGCACTGGTCTAGACCAGGTAATGACAAAAGAAAGCAGTAAAGTCAAGAACATGGTTGATAGCTCCCGCTACATGACAACAAGCTGTAGCCCAGATTTACTACCTGTACCTATCCTCTTCTACCAAGGAGGTCACACCAAATTTGCAAACATCCCAGTCTTCATAGACTTATCATTTTTGCAAGAGATAAAGAATAACTATAAACACATAATATCTGTACATGGAAGGCCTGTAAGTTCATCACATTTACCTAATTTACATGCATAGTCACAATCTAGATCCTGAAACAGACTGAAAAACCATGAGACAAGGGAATAACTTGAACTAAGCATCAGACCAGAAAAGGGTTCTGACATCAACCACATTCTGGCCAAAAGCTACAATTTCACCTTTCACCTAAAAGCCACCTTTCCGAGCTGTGGACTCTGAGCGTGGTGTGCGGTAACATACTGCAGCCTTAGTGTAAGCATGTCTTCTTAAAGTACACCTCTCCACAAGACAGATTTATCAGATTCTTCCCACTCACAGAACCTGACGACAGCTACGATCAGTAGAGATTTAATACAAGTGGAGAAAATCCGAGTGCACGTCTTACAACAATGATAGAATTGTGTTTCATCATCTGGAGTACACCGCCGTTATGCGAGGCATATCATGCCAGCATTATAGCCTCAGATGGTAATGAAAACAACTTATAGAAATGGTACAAAAATTGTCCACTCTCAGCTTGGTCTCTATTACTACAAATATTTCAGTACATTTTGGTTGGGGGTTTTTTCCCCTTTAAGATGGTTCTTTATGTCACCGGACTGAAGTTCAGATGAGTGTTTCAAACTCTCTGAAAACTGAACATAAATTTCAAAGAATTTGCCATCATCATTTCAGCCTGTATTACCAATCTGCCATTCTACTTGCATAATTGGTAGACAAGTCCATTTACTTCTCAACTTTCTCCTAAATTCTAGCTTCATTAAATCATCATTCACAAGTGAAATACATACTTAAATAAAACCCAGACTCTTAGGAAGACCATAGCTGATACAGATTAACATTGGCTTAGCTTGTTGTATTAACTCTAACAGTCCTGCTAACCTCTAAAAATCATGCTTTCTACAAAATGTCCGATGCATCACCCCCTGTAAGGTAAACCAACTATGGAAGAAACCAAAAAAAAAAGTAAAAATGCAATTATTATTAGCTACTCATAATGAGGAGTACAAGCAGTTCAATACAGAACAGAGGCTCAAAATGGAGAAAAACAAGGAAGTATATACAGCTATCGGTCATCAATTAAAAGCTAACACAGACAGCTGTACTCCTGTAGCTTAATGAGTTACTAATCAGCTGAGCAGCAGTCACAGTCTATCTGCATGATTTTGGCCCACTAGATAGGAAAAGTCTGACATCCAACAACAAAGACATTTAAATTCGCATTTGTATCGTATTGAAAAAACACAGGGAGCCAGTTACTATAGCTGAACTGATACATGTATAATTGGTACTCTTATTAAGAAAAAAGACAAAGACTAGGTCCACAAAGGAGAGACAGCATTTAACAGCACAAGAGCAGGGGCGGGGGGGGGGGGGGGGGGGAACCAAAACAACCTGACTTTACATGACTAGCACCGAGTATGATTTTTGCAGTACCCGCAATACGTTTACGAAATAAATCAAATAAAGATAGTACCAGTGTTCTTTTTACAAGCAAGTGGCATAGTCAGACACTGTCATTTATAGTTATGGCTGAAAGATTTGGCTTAATCTATTCATTTCGAAGTTCTATATTAGCATCCCCATCTTTGGGAAAAAAACAGTCAATCAAAAAAACCAAGAAACAACAAATAGCCCCAAAGCTGTCTGTAATAGCTTTTTGGCCGTTCACCTAAACAATAAAAAAGTAAGTCTTGTAAATAAATAAAAAACATGTTTCTAATGACTTACCCATATATTTTGAAACACATCTCCTACTGCTCATGCACATTAGCTAGAGCATATTGCATACTAAACTATGATAGTCATGCTATCATACCACTGCATTTAGAAACAGTATCAGTCACATTAGTGATTCCTGTATTTGACAAAGAGCTACAGATGAAATACTGGTTAGATAAATCAGAAAACCGTGCAAGAACTCCTAGATAAAGGAGAAGCAGCAGACAGACACTACTCGTCATACCTGCCACAAAAGGGGCAATCTAGAACCACACCATCACTGTCACCACCACACAGAGCAAGAAGCTGAGACAAATATGATTCAACTGTGCTGCAAGTTCTTTAACTCAGCAGGAAAGAAACACTGCCTTGGAATAGCTTCCACAAGTGCTCATTCTTTCCCTTAGACATTCTTATTAATCTTAGAAAGCTGTCAGGCGTCCTGCTTCCTTCCTCTTCAAAGAGGTGCCAGGAATACCTGTCCTCCCTTTGGATATATTAAAGGGCTGAGGAAAAGGACATAGCATCCCTGCATTGTCAAGAACGGACTCTGCTTTCAGGCCTCCTTAAAGGTTCTCACTGAAGCTCCAGAGAAAGATGCCACAGTGGCAGGGCACAAACCCCTTCTCTGTCAGTCACGCCTGCACTGCCCCACTACTGCCATGCAGCTGACAGCTACAGCTGCCCATCACTCTCACCACAGAAGCCAAAGGAGGGAAGCAAGACCTTAAAGCTTGTTTTCTCCTGCCAGACATGATGCATCCCTCTTTCCCCTCTCCCAGGAACCACGTCACACAAAGCTTTAGTGTGCATGTTTCCAAGGCCAATCATCAAATTTCTCTTCAACATGTCAGTTTTTAATCCCCTGAAGCTTTTCATGCAAGATGAGATTTAGGCACACAGGTACAGAGGAAACAGAGAAATCGTTCCTTTACTGCGTAAATTGTGTCTGTGACTAAATGGCTTTGTGCTCCAGGCCTTTCTCTTTCGGCCAAGAAAACCAGCTATGCATTTGCTAAGGGCTAAACTGTATTCCTTATAAAAAAAAAATCCTGTTTATATAGATCTAAAATGAACTTTCCAGCATTAGACTGCTAACCTGTAAGACCTTCTGGCTGCAGCTTTTATTGATTCCACCCAACAGTATTTTGACAAACAAGTTTAACATTGAAACCAACAGTTGCAATTTAGCAGCCAAGAGTTCTCTCTCTTTCATTGTAATAATGTTTCTGCCAGCACTCACTGTTCTTGTTATTCAAGGTACAGCAGCCATAACTCATGTCTCTGGGGCATTATTTGACGTATACTTTGGGTAAAGAGGGCTCTTAGCATGTCTAATACCATGTCCTTTGCAATCTGTTATTAGAGTATGAATCACCTTGCCAGTTAATCATACCATTATGAATGCTCAAGACATGAAAACCAAGAGGGATTGAAATGCATATATTTCCAGTGTAAGAAAAGCTATTGGAAAAATACAGGCAGCCTAGTGATGATCGGTTTTGAACTGTGCTGGACTGGTGCATAAAACTGAAACAAAAAATTTAATCAAAAGGGCTTTATGCTTTTGTTGCTTTCCAGTAATGATACAGGAAAAGAAAGGGGAAGAACACAAAAATTTCCATCTTCTGCTAAATACTGAGATGTAAAAAGCCGGAATTCAGTACATTGGGATGAAACCAAATATAATTAAAAAGCAATAGATAAATACATCAACCCTCTATTTACCTGCATTGTCATTTTAAGCTAGAAGAGGCAGATGCGTTTAGTCAGAGTCAGCATCAGTACTGCATAGAATCATTAATCTCTTGCTTGTTTATGTGTTAGCGTTCATTTTACTTCCCTTGCGTGTACTCTGCTGCCACCTCCAGGATACTGTGGTTGTGAGACTAGAAATTTCTGTTATCACCTGAAAGTTACTTAGCTCTGAAGCACAATATCTCAAATAATAAGCATCGCTTTAGTTTCATGAAAACAATAAAAATTCACAATTCTGTTTGCAGACAGCATTCATAAGCATGGGTGCCATGATGGTTTACAGATGCAAAAGCTGCAGGCTGCTTCTTAGCAAAGTACAATAGGGCTTTAAAATAATAGCCTATTTAGCATAATGCTAAATTACAGAGGAAACCCTATAAAAAGAGACTTATGGCATATATTCATTTTGAAGGAAACTTTTGTGATTGTTATTCCACTTAATTCCAAGAAAAGAATGAGTAAACAGTTTTTAAACAGAAGTATTTTACAACGTTGTGATTTTTTTTTCCTTCTTTAAAAGGTGTTAATTATTCAACGCACACTACTAACCTCTTAGAAGTAGGCAATAAATGCAGTGGGGGAAAAAAACAGGCCCAAAATCCTCTGTAATGAGAAGCTAATAGTGGTATCTTTCTTCTTCCTTTATGATTGAGTAGATCAAGTTCAAGTGAGTGGAATATCAGATATCATTAAGGAATTCATTTTTCCAATAAGCATAATGAGGTGTTAAGTCTCACAGTGCATGGTTGTACACAACCGACTACCAAAAAATTGTCCTAAAATAAGAATATTAGTGTGAATTTCTTTAGGATGATACACAATTAGTAATATCTACTTAATATAAGATGTGTAGAACAATATTTTTTTTTCCCTTATATGTAAGTCATTTCACCCCTCTCATCTTTTCTGTTACCTTAATTTGTGAATTTCCTGATATTACATCTATATATTAATCCTGGTCTGTATTCTCCTGACTGCATACCGTGCACCTTCACATCATCGCAATCCCAAAGCTACCCCCACATGGATAATACACCAGTAAGAGCTATTTACCTCTATCTGAACACCAAGCCATTTCTGAAACGTAGCACTTGCCTTTCCTACATTCAATAGTCCCTGTTGGCCTAGCCACCTTTTGGGCAGTTCACACAATACTACAGCCTTCATTAGCTAAATCAATTTGACCTGTGCCAAGCCAGTGAGCTAACTGGCTATAACATAAACTTTATTAAATGTACATCATTATCATCCCTTTAAAAGGATTCAGTACTAAAACTGAAAACATGTTCTGGTTGTAGATGCTGTCTGTCTATGCTTTTTTTTGGTACGTGCAAAACTTAAAATTGTCAAGTCATAACTTACAACAGTGAAGGACAGCTCACCAAAGAGATGCTTCTAGAGGTAATTTTTATTAAAAAATAAGATGCAGTGAAAACTAAGTCACACCCTACTAGAATTTTAATTTTTATAACCAATCTTCCTATCTCAGAAGTATATGATGTAGCCCAGCTCCCTTGTCTACAATCTACACTCCAGATTATTCAGTCCTCAATTAACTGTAAAAACGGGCAAATTAACTTATCACATATCATGGCAGAAATGAGACCATTTCTGGTACCACGGGACTGGGCACTGGTACACTCTGTAGAGAAGATCAGCACAGGCACTATACATCCCAGAGCTACAAAACAAGTTTAGTGACATTTAAGCAAGGTTTAATTGGTTACTTTTTCAGAGTTTATCCTGGTGTTTCTGGAAAAATCATGCCAGGCAAAGGATTTCTAGGTAGCAAGCTACAATGCAAACACATACACACATCTTTCCGCATTATACCTGAAGTGCTTTGCCATAAAAACATTCAAAATTATATGTAGAGACTAAGTTATTTGGCTCTATTTCTATTTTTATTCTTGGAGCTATCTAAATAAAGATTTAGGTTGCTAAAGCTGAGGCGCGTGTTCACTGGGTTCTACCGAAATCACTTGACAACAATCTCACCAGAAAAAGTGGAAAGCATAGTAATATGACTTTCATCGATTTCCTGCACTAAGATGATTACAAGCGTATCAGACCCATAAAAATGCATAGAATAGGTGCTCACTTTGTCTGCAGTAATACTGAACTATACTTTTTCAAATTCAAAAGGCTCAATTACTTTTTCTCTACTTTAGACAGAATTCACTGGCTTTCCAATCTGATCAGAATTTGAAGTAGTTATTAATCTGCACACAGTAAATGCAGTGTTTCTTTCTAGTTGAAGAGAACAGTTTGAGAGGAAACCAACACAAAAAACTTCAGTGGGCTATTTCTAAGTAACTTAGTAAGATTTGACATGCAATACAGAAAACAGTGCATTATGTGTCAATATTTCAGAATACTTCGCAACTACTAAATAAATTATACCACAACAAAAATATTGTATTCAGAGTAAGGACTCAGCTGCCTGGAAAATTCATTCACAGTAGCCTGAAAAGAAATAGTCAACTGCTCTGGGACCTTGGACTAACAAGACTATTTCCCAAAAAGCCCTTTCAAAAGACATCATAACACAGAACTCCTTTTTTGATATCAGCCATCCTCAAGAACCAACATTTAACATGAATTAATTTTGTTCAGAAGGGGAACCTGTGATAACTCACAGCATATTAGCACCTCATCAACATGGCATATTTGTGGTTATTATTTGAACAAGGGTGTAAGTGGCTGGTAAAGAAAAAAAACAATCAAGTAGCAATAACGATTTTTTGGATCATTTTCCTCTGGATTTTTTGATTTGCTTTTTACATGCTCTGTAAATCCTACAATTTACATTTTAAAATGTCTGTAGTCCTAGAAAACCTATAAATTAAAATAATAAATAAACAGAATTCCTGAGAAGAGCTAATTTTCTGTTATTCACACCAACATCTTTCTTATGTACAACAGAAATAAAAGGCTCAATATTAACACCAGTATTGTTGTAATACTTCATAGGTTTTTTTTCATAGCATAAAGCTGGACCACATTCTTCTCAGTATTGCTAACTGGCTATAGTTCGGTGTAAACATAATCTCAATTAGATGTTCATCACACACAGATTTCTGTTGTCAATATGCAGTATGGTTCTTTACCAGAAGCCATCAATATGACCTACACACTGTATTTTCTAACTGACAGGTCATGTATCAGCCACATGCTGTTTATTCATTAGCTTCATTGATCTAAATGCCTTCCTATGCTTTCACTTGCACATCCAGGAGGGGGATAATACTAGCAGAGGCCCCACAACAGAGATGCAATGAACTACTCAAAGCAAACACACCACGAGATGAGTGTCCATGTTTGGAAAAGCAAGAGAAAATTAAGTACTGCAAGAACATAAACTTGAATTGTGCCATCTTGATTAAAGGTTAACAGACATACACATCCTTAACAGTTTATACACTCCACTTACCATATAGAATCATCAACATGTTTTTTTAGCAAAGCCTCGTCTCAACTTTTAAAATACAAGCTCTCCCCCCCACTTCTTTATAGTTTACACTGCTGTTGTGACAGCTAAAATAGACAGGAGAAAGAGTTCAAGTTTCCAGTGCAGAGAACGAATTGCAACTTCTGACACCTTTAAACCAGACAGAATTAAGCCTCTTCCTCATCACATAACACTAAGTGGAAATAGTATTGCTTTCTGCTAAAAGGGGGATTTAATGCTCCCTCAGCCTTGCTTTATAATCAGTCTTCATGAGATTGCAGCAACTACAAAAAACCGAGAAAGTGTAACTTGTAATTTCACCCCATAACAGCAAAGGGGCCAGATTCCGTATATTCTGTGAACACAGGCAGAAAACTTATGACATCAAAGAACACAAAAAAATCCTACTCAAGACAAGCCAAAAAGGAAAAAAATAAATTAGTGACTATTGTGGGCATAGTGCGACTTCTATTTCAGGCTAAATCTTATTGAGATGAGAGTCGCAAGACAGTCCCTTTTAAACTAATTTAGCATAAAATACCACTCAGTGTAATGGTGACAATGTCTAGTCCCAACTGTCTCCTGCAATTTACTTTTAATCTGTAACGTTTCCCAACTTCTGTGCAATTTCATGGCAGAAAATAATACTTATAAAGGCTACTTTAAAGGAGTGTTTCTGGTTACAGACCATTAGTTGTAAAGACATTAAAGTACCTTAGTGCTTCTATTCAAATGTAAATATTTGTGATTTTTAACATCTTACTATTCAACACAAAATAAGCTATTTACCACACTTTCTTTATTCAGTATGCTTCAAATAATATTTATAGTCAATAACTTTTTTTTCAAGAAAAATATTTTGTTTCCCTTAGTTCAGTAACCACTGTCTTTCAAATGCTGCTATCACTATTGCTATGAAATACCATTGATTTTTTTTCCAGAAATTTTAAGAACTGTAAGTAAAGGTAAAATATTCAACTACAGAAGAATATTGTAAATATTTAATTGAACAGCTCAAAACTGCTGCACCTCTGAAGAAACTGAAGGCAGGATCTTTTCAAATAACTACAATTATTTCCTTGTTACCTTGCAATAGATTCATTGTTCCCAGTTCCTACTTCATCCCCAAGTCCACCCTCACCAGTATGAGTTAGAAAGGCCAATACAGTAAAGGCTTAAATGGAAGTTCCATTAATTCCCCCCATCTCTCAACTCACCTCATTCAGCAAAATCAATAGACACCACAGACATCACAAAAAAGGGGCAGCAGAGAACAATAATCATGCAGAAGAGAGTACTGAAGATCACTTACCCACCTAGGCATTCTGGTCCCCAGCAACCCTTGAAGTCAATGCTGAGTATTCCAGTAAGATCATACTGTTTGAGCAAACAATTGTGTCTAACCTTTACTTGAGCTGATCCACAATGATGCAGTACTCTCTTACTTACAGAAGTGATTCATTGGTATACCTTTTATTCCTTGAAACTGGTATTGCACTTCTCCATAACTGTACTGCATTTCCAATTCTATCTTTGCGCAATTCTACACCTGAACAGTAGTGCTAGAGGTCCTTAATTGTTAATGATATATTAGAGTAGTCCCTATTTTTTTTAAAGATAAAAAGTACTGGATAACACCAAAAAGTTAAATAACCATCAAGCACAATTCTGTGGTCACTGCACTATATACCTAAAAAAAAGCTAATGTCTTAAGAGTTTTTGGAAGCAATTTCCACTACTTTAGAGTATTTCATCTCTTAAGGGATGCTAGTTAAGGAAATTGAAGTTTCATGTAAGAAAACTTTCAAACATTTCTGAAAAACATATGAAAGAAGTGAAGCTTTCAAATCTCTAGTCCACCAAAAAAAAACAAATCATCATGCAACTGTGGGCAACAAGCTCCCCATGAACTAAAAATCCCAATTCTTGCTTGGCATAGATCAATCATTCCATATGAACTTTGTTTTGCTGCACTGCAGTACTTAGTGTTTTAAATCCTGAGCCTCAGCTGACTGCACCTAGAGGTCTCTACATCTTACAGCACCGGAACAAAATCTGCAGAATATTCCAATAGAGCTTCTGAATCAGTTGTGCCTTGGCCTGTATAATTCACATGACTGCATCACATGTAACTTTTGAAAACTGTTCTGTGTAAAGAGATAACTAAATTCTTAAGTCCTATTCTCGGTTCACTCAATTGAACGGAAGAGCTTGACCAGTCTGTATCTCTCTTGCTGGGTCTGAGAATATGTATATCCACAAACACGTAACCTACAGAAAGGCACAAGTTTTTCCTTTCTGTTATAATAAATCTGTTCTGCCTTAGAGAAGAACCAGTGCAGTACCTGAGCTCTTGGGCATTTTGCATTAAACAAGTTATACAGCCTTTGTTCCTTTTCAACTGTTTCTACAATCTCACAGTCAGTTTGTTCACATAGCCTTCAGAAAATTCAAGGTCTAAGACAAGTTATAAAAATTAAAAAAGATAAAACACGCGAAGGAATACTCTCATTTTAAAAAAGTAAATCTCAATTGTTTTGTTCTCATTTTTTAACGTGTTCTATTTTTAAAAAACAAAAGGTATATTCATAGAGCGATTAATTTTCCAAGAAGGGGCAGGATCAGAATTTGCTGATGGTACAGTGATAGTTATGCCTGAACCAGCTTCCTTTACTTAAAAGTAATGCAGCACTTAAATTTTGGGCAATCGTTTTCCCAAGTTTCATAAAACTACTTCACTTCATACCTTTTTTTTCAAACTTAGTGGGAAGCTCATGAGATCTCAAATTTCCTGTGTTCTAATCTAATAGAAGGCAAAGACATGAAATTAAGAGACAGCTTGATGATACCCAAGGTCCCCCTAAGGGAAAGCAAGTTATTTCGTTGCTTAGGTGCACAGCAGCATGCCAAACAGTGTTTATGAACTTGGATACCCTTCTTAAAAATGCAGTTTTGCAGTTAATGAGCCATTGATATACCTACTTCAGAGATGCATAAATTAGGACTGAGGTAGACTGCTGACCTAATAAACTTCTCATTAGAACTTTTTCAACTGCCTTTTTTACCAAAGTCATAATGAAATTAAGACTTCGGGAAGGCCCACTGATTTCAAGGAATAGTCCTGCTCCCTTCCATAGTGAGCCCCCTAACTTCAGCAGGATAATTGATGCCACCAAAGCAAGAACTCAAACTCTGCATTTGACAACAGCCTAAGGAGGCACTGAGATGGTAAGACTCATTGTTTCACCCTCTGCAGCCAGTGTTACAGCATGTTCCTCAGGGACTTGAGGGAATTTGCAATCAAGTTGCTCTTTACAGAAAAGACAGATGCAGTAAAACACTGACCTTGTATTGCCCCTGATTGCCAACGATATCATGTTGGCATTTTTCAGGAGCACTAAAATCAGTGAAATGGAATGGGGTTTATTAGATTAATTATCAATCATTAAATAAGCAGTGAAGTGATGATAGTACCTGAAAGTCTTGTCTTCAAGACCCCATCTAAGCAACAATAAAGGGTTTAACTAGAATCCAGTTTAGTGTGAACTGGCAAACAAAACAACTTTGCTGATAATAAAATAAGCACAAATGTGTATTTTCTGATCAATATATTCGATTAAAATGGACAACTTCAGTGCTATTTCGAAGTGCTATTATTTGGTTGCTCTATGCATGTTGAAAATAAAACCTGGGGGATATCCAGTAATAATTGTTGATATTGATACAATATTCTTGCAAGAAAGAATAAGTAATGTCCTTTAATGGCCACTCACAGAAAGCAAGATTCCCCTGAACACACCCACCCTCCCCTTTCTAAAGCAAGAAAGTGGGCATTATGTAAAGGAGTATTAAGATGAAAATTAAGTCTTTTGGTGAATTAAGATTTAAAGACAACTAAGCACTGCTTCCAATAAATATCCTTTCGACCTATTTCACCAGTGTAGGCACAAGTGTTTGATGGTACAAACCTACGAATCAACTATGGAGTTGGTCTAGGAGTTTATGACATAGCATTATAAGTTACTTTCACATTTGAGAATGACAACAGTGAATCAAAACTCCTGAATTTTAAGTCATTATAGGCACATGTCATTCCTAGTCAAAGAATCATTATTTTATCATGATCCAATGAATATGGCAAATCACTAAGAGTAATGGCATCTATTTTCTTACTTTTTTTTTTTTTCTGGGAAACAAGCAAGAAATCTATTTCCCTACTAAGGGACATGTATTAAAGTAGATGCAACAGCTCTGCACACACGATAACTCTGAAGAGAACCAACAAATTGAAAGCGAGAGTTTTGAAGCCTATAAAGTCTGGCTTTATTTAATATCTTCTATGATACTCAAGTTCAACTCATTTAATAAATTCAACACCTTAAATCTTAAACGATTAAAGAAAGGACATGTAGTAAGAGAAGACATATTCAAAGCAAAAAGCCATACTCAGATGTAGCCATGTTAAAAAACAGAAAAATTGTAATGAGCCCTATGCTTAGGAGAGAGCATTGTGCAGTTAATGTAAGTAATGAACCTTTCATGTGAAATGATGTAGTGTCACAACTCATTTGCATCCCACTTAAAGAGTAATTAAGTTTCCCTGACAGCATGGCTTATGGCTGAAAGAACAGACCTGGCTGCTAAATTAATCCAGAATCCCTCTAGTTAATAACACTCTGCAAAGGAAACTTAACACACTTTCATTTAAAGTTCCTAAACTTACATTTAAAGTGGCACCGTAAGGAATTTCACAGAATGTTTTTAAAGACTTCAAGCCACACTCAATCGCACAGGTGACTTGACGACAGGTGTACCAAGTCCAAGACAAGGCTTAACCTTGTACAAACCATAGTACCAGAGATAATGCAGCAAGATGTATAAACACCTTTCCCATTCTTTGTTACTCTTAGAAAACTGACCTATGCATTGCAGAAACTCCATCACCAGAGGAATGTTGTCAGCTGCAGGAGGAGATAAAAGGTCACAGTGAAAAGGTGCTCCTATATACAGCAAAAGAGCTGATCATCAGCTGGTTTATAACTTGTCATGATACAAATATTTTTTTTTTTAACAGAACAGTATCATCCAGCAATGCTCAATAATAGTCACCAGTTGTTTTGGTTTTAATTGAAACAACCCGTATTACTAACCATTCTTTTTAGCCACCTATCAAGTCCACGCTTTAAAAAGGAGTAACTAAAATCATTATAGGATTATCTACACAAAGCAGTCATGCTTTTATTTTTTGTGGTAACATTTTATGGTCTATTAGTCAATTTACTCTTCATTGAGTTTCATCTTAAAGGTTACATTTAAAGCAAAGAGGGGTGAAACACTCCAGCATACAAAAATGCTGTAAAATCCATAGGGATCTATGAAAAGTTAATTCATCACCATGAACCAAAAGTTATAGACTGTCTAGAAGAAACATTTCATAAAGACTGTCACCTAATTTGCCATTACATTCCTGTATGCATGTTACAAATAGCAAGGAACCTACGCAGTCTCTCCATTATTCTGAAAGTCTCATTAAAGATAATATTATTTCTGCCACTGGAAAGAATCCAATTTTAGCAGCTCCACAAGATCATCCTCAAGAGTGAATTCCCCTCTGAAATACATTACATGAAAATCTGCAACATCAGAATCTGGATCTAAAAGGAACAGGTACACAGAGGCTATGACTAAACTTAGTAACAGCTAAGGGCTTATTCCTTCCCTACAAGATCAGCCATAACTACCAAGTATGGCTAACTGACAAACACAACTCATGTTTTGCAATATGTTTTGATGCTCTGGTAAACAATTTTACTTCAGAGTTGAAGAAAATGAAGGTTGGTAGCAGTTATTTTTTATATAAATAAACGTTGCAACCATCAGCAAAAAACATCGGTTTATTGTTAGTGATAATAGAACATGAAAAACCAAGTCCCTCTTTATGTGAGAGATTAATGTATAGTTTTACAACATCAATACCATCACTGCTAGAAGATTTATCAAAATAATTTAAAATATTTTCTTAGGAAAGCACACCGTGCCCAGGAAGAGAAGTTTAAAGAACCAATTCTCCCTCCGCAGTCATCATTTACAACAATCAATGCAAAACCTAAAAAACTTGAAGTGCAGCCCCTCAGATGACAGAACTGGCTCATTTGCCTCAATATGACTTTGAGCTTAACAGAACACAGTTTTAGCAATCCAGACCAGATGTTTGTTTTCAAGTAGCTTTAGTCACTTGACTTACTAGGAACTGATTTATTGAGGGTAAGGCAGCTGGTTCCCAGATCTCTCCCAGATTCCACCTTGGACTTAACTGTTTGAAATATACCAAATTTTAACTAAAAGAGAAAATAAGGAACAGGAAAAGAGCATGCAAGTATATGTTATGAGTTCCACTAACAATTAACACTTCAACATTAAATTCTTTTAGATGTAATGAAACCCGAATTCATAGTCTGTGACTTTGGTGTGGATCCACTGTCAAGTTTAACATGTTACCCAAGGCCACACAGTTATCTCAGATGCAACTGTATCTTGGCTTCACGTTTTAGGGCAGCAAAATTCAATATTGGTTTAAATGCAATGAGATTTTGAGTTGGTTTTGGCAGTATTTATCAAGAGTTTAATAGCATTAACTAGTATTGTGTATTAACAATTTTACAGTAATATTGGGTATTATTAAGAATATGAATCGTGTTATATCCACACCAAACAGGTAACAGATATCAAAACACTAAATTTTTTAAAGCAGCAAATAAATACCTCTTTTTGTTTTGTCAGGGACAGAGCAATTTCCAATTCCTTTGCTGCAACAGTGAATAGGAAAACACACTCTAACAAGTTAAAGACACCACCTAGGGTCCTTCAGGCAGACAGAAAATTCTGAGGTACTGCAGAACCACCAAGCCTGAAATGAAGGAAATGATGCTACAGTAGTCTTTTCTCTAAGAATATCCTGCTTATGTTCTCAACTCAGGGTCACTGGGCACTACGCATCAGCCCTGGAGCTTTAAAATAAGTGTTCCCACATGGAAGGAATACAGCTATGAACATATTCTTTGCAACTTGTTTGCATATAGCTGTTACATTTCCTCTAGAATATTCACTCCTTGTATGCAAATAATCAACTTACAGAGGATGCTCTGTATTCTCATTAGATGAAAATTCTCATTGCAAATGACATTCCATTCTGGATTTAATCCAAAACTCATTGAAGTCAAAAGGAAAAAATAACTTACTTCCAAACTTCAGTGGCCTCAGAGCCCAATCTTGCTTTAATAACAAAAAGAAACTGTTTATACTCACAAGTCAGGCTCCTGAACCAGTTCAATCCCTTATTTAAGTATTGGATAAAATGCTCATATATTCCTCCCATCATATATCCATGGATAACATGGCATTTGCTATTCTCACATGACAAATACTTCCAATAAATAAATGATGTACCATTCCAACTGCTCCAGTTTATATACACAATGCACATGGGGACTGACAACATAAGATCTTCTCTCGTACTTAGTATTAAAATAGTTGTGATAACTTCAATACTTTCTTCCCTGAGAAAATTATCACTGAAGTCATTCCAGTCCCTACTAGTAATTCCGTTAATCATGGAAGGAACTGTTACTTAACTTCTAAATCAGAGAAGAATGGCTAAGGAAGTCTACAGGTAAGCCTAAAATGACAATTTTAAACTACTTCACCTGCTCAACTGAAAAGATCTTTTGTTGTACTGCAAAAGAAAACATCAAGCTCATAACACTCCTTGGGATAGCCACCATGTCAAATCCTTAACTCAACAGCAGAAGCATTTTATTTGTATTAACAGCAATGGTATTTTAACAAACAAAGCCAAGTAAAAAACACACAAACAAAACAAAAAAGCAAACAAACAAATAAAAAACCCCCACAACACAGAAAAAAACCCACAAAACAACAAACCCAACACACACACAATACCCTGAACAAACAAAAAACACCAAATAGGCAAAACGCAACCAACCAAACTCAGGAAAAGAGCAATTACTGCTTAAGTACAAGAAACATTTTCATGTACACCCAGGGTGAAATCATATGACTTTTGACATTTAATTCAACAGGAGCCAGATTACAATTTGAAAGTATAATGAAAGACTATAATAAAGTCCAGTTTCTTCAGTCTTGATGCAGTCCAACCATTCTCAAAACTTCTGTCTTCAATTAATATTCTTCATTAAAGTATACAAACATTCTAAAAGCTACCTGTAGAAGTTTACATACATTACTAGAAATCCTTTTACTCTAAAAACATTACTGTTCTTTTTTTTAAAGTGTGAGATATTGAACAAAAAACTGCACAGTGTGTCTAAAAACCTGAAAGTTCTATTTTCCCTGAAAAGTCTCTGATCTCATGAGTAAGAGCACAAAAAAGAAACCCTTTACCTCTCATAAGAATGGAATAAAAATAATCAAGAGAGAAAACAGTACCACCTGAAAACAGAATTTCAATTATAATATTAAAACAAGCTCAGAGTCACCACTCATTAAATATTGAATTTAACTTCACATCTTTGCTGATCTTTCCTAATTTTCCATCAAGAACAAAAAAGACAGGCATACGTAGTCACATAAAAGATGGTCTTTTATCCTCACATATATGACAACAAAAGTTACCAGTCGAAATTAAAATGGTGTCTGAATTTGAATTCTACACAGATGGACAAAGCATCCAAAGCTTCATCAGCTAACTTTTTTGCTCCATCAGAAGTTAAATACTAAACAGGGAAACAAATTTAAGCACTAAATGTTTGTATTAATTTTATTAATTGCTTATCATACTGCATATAACTGGCAAAGAACTCCATATACAGAAAAATACAGAAAACAACACTATTAGAAACTACATACTGGGAAACTGTTAGCAACCACCATGTTGAATTATAAGAGAAAGGATTCTTGGTTCATAATAAAGATTCCTATATATAATTTGCACATTGGTATTTTGTTTATTTTTATTAACAGGGCTTAGTAACTGTCAAGGGGTTTGATCCTATCAGAAAGGAAGCATCCACAATTCCTAAAATACTACATCTGACTTCTTGCTAATCACAAGCTTGCAGGTGCTGCTCAACATCTCAGAATTAGGCCTAAATTTGATTCATACTACAGACGCTTATATAGATTAAATCCAATCAATATACGAATCATTATCGCAAGGCAATTCCACCAGAGCTTCCTAGGAGCAAGTGACTGATTTCATAAAGCTGGAATGGACATATGAAATTACTACCTCACCATCTACCATAGATTCCTTCATGAGCCACATGCGAACTTTGGTATAAGTTTTCTGGTTTCAGTTTCAGGTTTACTTGCACTCAAGACTGCTTAATTCCAAACAGGCATTCTGAGCTGTATGGTACTACTCATTGTAACTTACAGGCTGACATACCTAATAATAAATATTTAAAATAATAAATATTAATATTCCAGAGTGGGTAACGGTTGGCATGTTATTTCTTAAAAACATTGCTCTTGCAGTGTGCAATGTCCACCCAGCTTTTCAGACCCACAGATGACTGCAGATTCTGCCAACTTGTTGAGTTTAGATATAAAAATAACCTTCGATACCAATGCTAATGGAGCTTAAACAAATGTGAAAAGCTTCAGAGGGGCTTCTGCTTCCAAAAAACGTCCTAAAATGTCAAATGCAAGCTCACAGACCTTACTGAAAGCTGACAATGCGTGTGCAAGCAACAAAACAGTTAAACTTTGCACATCTCAACACACTCCCCTTGTCTCCACTTGTGAGAAACAGATGACTGATACTCAGCTCAACCAGAGGCTGACAGTAATTACAAGCTCCTTAACTGTCATTCTTCTAACAAGACCTAAGATTCTTAAGTGATTTCTAATGCAGATAGAAGGGCTCAGGGAACATGGAACACAAATCCAATGGAAACTAAGCTTCACAAAACAGCTTGTAATTAGTACGCTCTAATTAGATGCTGCAAAACACACAACCGTCCACAATTAACTTGTGATATGGCTTAGGGAACATAAGAACTAAGTTTGAAAAGACCACAAGTGCCTAAAAAATATGAAAGCAATGCTGGGTGGCTCCCATTACATGGACTACTGAAAAATCGTACATAACACCTGGAATTTATTTTGAACAGTCCAGTCCTCATGACCATAATTAATTACATTACAGCTGGTGAAAAAACTAGACAATTAGTAGTTCTAACAAAGTAGACATTAACTTCTACCTATAAAAGCCTGATTTTAAGAGCAGTATATTTCCTAGTTTAAGAGTCATTACATTTGTCAATTAGCACCAGCTTTTTTTAATTAAGTCATCTTTCCCTGAGTGAAGAAAAAAATTACAGGAGATGCTTAATGAAGTTTAAACCAAACAGACAATTCTCCTAACATCCAATTTTTAAGGGCTATAATGACTAAAACAATGTTTGAATCGTAAATGTTGGTACATACAGGGGATCTAATTAATGTCTATAAATAAGGGTTGGGCATCAAGAAGGCAGGGACAACCTCTTTTCACTTGTGCACTGTGACAGGACAAGGGGCAATGGATCCAAGCTAGAGTATAGCAATTTCCACCTCAAGGTGAGGAAGAACTTGTTTACTGTAAGAGTTGTAGAGCATGGAAATTGACTCCTCAGAGAGGGTGTGGAGTCTCCTTCTCTGGAGACTTTCAAGACCTGTCTGGATGCATTTCCGCATTATCTGCTGTCTAGTTTTGCCCTGTACTGTCAGGGGTGTTGGACTCCATGATCTTCAGGGGTTTCTTCCAACCCTCGATATTCTGTGATACACAAATTGAACAGAAAAAGACAAGAAGTTGCACAGTTCTTAAAAGAAAGTTTTCTTTAAGGAAATTATTCTGCTCTTGCTAATTAGGAAAAAAAAAAATTCGGTAGAAAAAGAACAGACATTGTTGAAAATTATAGGCTTTCAAAATATATTTAAGAATCATTGAGGGGGAATGTGTTAGCTACCAAAGAAGAGAAATCAGCATATTATATACAGTGAAAACAAAAATGGATGAATACAGTCAATAATTGTGATGCAACCCATGCAATACTCCTCATTTTAACAGATCAATTACACATCTTACAACAACCAATGCGATCATGATTTTAAGCACTTCAGGCATTGCAAACTCAGGAGAATGAAAATCCAGACTTGGCACTGTGATAGTAGCACATGCGTAATGTGATTACTTTTCCCTGTATCATTTACTAGACCTGGTAGTTAATCTGGAGAGCCTCACCCAAGCATCGACAGAATAACTGAGATAGAAAGCAGTCAATGCACTTTTCTATTGTAACTAACTGAACAGGTGCAAAAATTTAAAACAAGTAAATTTCTGCTTATAATTAGCTCAGATACTCTTTTCCAGTCCCGAATACTAAATCCACTAAGTCTTGATACCTCAAATATGAAACATGTAGAAATGGAGTTATGTCTGAAGAAACTTTCAGTATATAAAAAATGCCAATCTTTCAAAGGAAGCAAGCACCTTACTTTTACCAATACTTCAAACTGTCATAGGCACACCTCTTTTTCCTGACCCAGTGTCCATGTCTACATTCCTGTCTATCTCAATACTCCTTCAACTGAGAACTACTCCAGTTTAGGGCTTTTGCAGGTGTTTTTGGTATGTTCCCCACCCCCCCGCCCCCAGAGCAAGGACCTGGGGTCAGGATTGGGTGGGGAAAGGATTTATTTGCTTCTTTATAGCTGGAGTTGTTTGTACAGACTCAACTCAAGCTGGAAAAATTCCAATGCAAGCACAAGAGGGCTATCAACCCAGAAATACCATCTAGACAAAGACGTCTCTGTTTAAGCAACAGCCTGCGCTCTGGGATCACATTTGGTTTTGCAAGTAAAGACTTCACTAATGACCATCTTATCAATACTATCTGAACAGATATAATAGTCACCATTTTCTACTCTAACAATATTACCACATGACCTGACAGTGTTTGAAGTATGAGGTACCTTAAAGGAAGATCTGACTCTCCTTCTTGTTACACAGATTACATGAACACTTAAAAAAAATCAAAGATGACACCTAAATTTATTTAACAGTATAAGGAAAACATGATGAACACCAGTATGAGCACTGATTTGTGATATACAGACTGGTATCACCTTACCTATTGTCCTCAAGGCAGACTAGACTGTAGAAGTGATTGAAGGAATCCATTAAAGAAAAATAAAGGAGCATAAAAAGACCCTGTGGTATAAACTGCTCAAGTGTTCAGAATTGACCCAGTGCTAAGCAGCCTTATATATTTCATGTTTAGTTTCTTGTCTATGACTATATGATCCTACACCACACTCAACTGACACATTCATTGCATAGTCTCATTCCATATGAAGACAGCATGCAGGGAATGAATCTATTACCAGCAAGATTTCTGCATTGGTTAGTGAAGCTGGGAAGAATATCCAGAACAAACAAGAAAACCAACAAAACAAAAGGATGGAATGACAGTTCACTAACCTGAATTATATCCTGATAAATGGACTTGTATTTTTTTCTGCTGCTGTTACATTTTACATCCTTTTCTCAGAATTAGTCTTCCTTCAAACTCCATGACCCACCCTACATTTCCCATGCCCACTTCATTTCATGGTTCACACTCACCTTACAATACCTAAGAATGAGCTTCCTGATTTTCTGACTTCTGACAGCTTTCTTCTCCCACTTCTCATTACTTTGATTCACCATGAAATTTTTGAGAACATCAGCAAAAAAGAGCTTTGCCCCTCAGTTGTTAACAGTCCCAGTATAACATATAAGGAAAACAAATGCAGGGAATTAAAAAACAATTCCTTCAGCTGACTTGCCATATACAAGAACAGCTACAACATCTTAGACCAAGAATCCATCTAGCACAGTGGCCTTTATGCTTAAGTAGGTGCCAAAAAAAAAAAAAAATCCTACTATACTGCCAACCTCCAAATATTTTTATCTGAGGGAAATTCTTTACCCTGATTTTATATAGTTAAAAACTTACACTTACTCTTTCTTCCAGGTACCTTTCTCTGTCTCCCACTGAGTCCACAGAAACTTCTCAAGCAATACAGTGTTATTAAAACTACCACCTTTCTCTGCTCTGAGTGTCGCACTCCCTAGCTTCATATGGTGGTCCATCCATTCAAGTCAACCTTCATCGAGCTTCTCTTCACAGTCTGATCCATCCAAACTCTATGAGCGCATTCTTTTTCTCTCTACCACATACTCAAACTCCAGGTTGAAGACAGCCCTAGGATAAGCAGTAGATGTTCATCAAGAAGAACTTTCCCTACCACATAACCTGTCACTGGGAGGCAGAAAGACCACTCAACATTGAACAACCCAAAGCCTGGAAATTCCATCTGCCACTGGTATTCCATTACCAGCAGAATCTTCAAAGAACACACATGTCAAGCTGCAAAAAGCTCTTTTCAAGTTTCTGAAAAGCTGTTTCAAAGAGATGACAAAAGACTCCTCCTGACAATAATACAGATCTCTCACTAAGTCTCAAGATTTCAGTCTAGAGGTCATAAGAATTTAAGGAGTACAAGACCACCTTTTTGTCTTCTGACATCATGTACTACCTTCCTCCAAAACAGCTAAGCTTTCTGCTGAAATTAAAAATGGTTTCAAGTAGATACCTGACAAGAGGTTACAGACCACCCCATTAATATGTAGAAAATAAACATGCAACTTTAAAGTAAGAATCGTTTATTTAAAGTGCCAGGAACAATTAAATATAAATACCGTGTCTTGTATAAGCTATAAAGCCCTATGAAGGAGAAAGTACAAGTTTCTAAAATATTTAATTTGCTGATGGAAGCAAACTCAGCAGCCATAAGGAAGTGAACCAATTACATTGCCTAGAATTAAAGGGATCAATAATTTTATGACAGCTTCTACTGGCACCAAGATCTAAACTTCATTGCCTGCAGTAACTGAGTTCAAGAGAACAAACTCATGAACGAAAAAACCAAGACCGAATTGTCAAAAAATGTGTTCTACAGAGGGAGTTCTCTATTTTAAAAAGTGACATCTGAAAATTCCTTTTTGTTTTTTAATCTGCTGCATATTCCAAGAAAGCTACTGCACTTGTCTGGCTGTGTTGTTTTTAAAACAGCAGCGAAGACACAGTAATTTAGATTTTATTTCAGTGCTACTTTAACACAATACAGTTAGCGATACTTTACCACATGTGTAAGAATACACCTGTATTTGCAAATAAACTACATAATTGTCAAAGGGTATTTACACACATACTCAGTGGCAGTCTATACCATTATTTCTGAAAATGGATCACAAACATATTTTGACACACAGCCATGCAGATACAAACAGCACCTCCAGAATCATCCCTTGCAACCCTCCCATAGATCTTACAGCCCAGGCTTTTGCTTGTTTCATGTCAGAATAAAGAAAACAAGCAGTGCAAAGCAGCATGCTTGGATAAAATGAGCTTCTAGAACTGAATTCTCCTGATAATACTGATATTAATTTCAACACATAACAAGTAGATGGTAAAAGGAATAATTGCGATATACTTTAACTGTTGCATTGATCTCACTGGGACTATTTGGATGAGTATGTGTATAGCTGTTTATACACCCAGTGTAAATAAGGGCTCTATAATCAGGCTTAAAGCACTTGGCAGTACTTCTGCTAAAGCACTACTCAGAGACAGTGTAGTAAACTAAAGTACTCACTGAAAGCAAAAGGAAGGCATCGTCAATAAAATAAATGCAGGTTAACTATCAAACTTCAATAGTGTTATTATAAATATATCATAATTAAATGCAATGAAGTCCACTTGAGAGATGGCTCTGGCAGTGTGAAAGAGTAGTTTTAAATCTTAGGTGCCAGCAAATTATGCACTGTGCTGTTGGCATTTTGAAAGCATTTTGCATGGTTAGAAGTTAAAATACAACAAATGTTCTGTGCTGTGTCTTTCAAAGGCACGTAACACCTCAGCCTGGGAAAAAGGAACAGCAAGGAACTTAGTATTTAACATCACATTCAACAGTAACGGATCGTCATAGTGCTGGACAGTACAAATATTAACTGACTTGCATGTCTAATGAGATAACTAGAGAAGATAATACAGTAGCTATGCCAGCTATGGCAAACAAAACATATATAATACAGCATGAAGAGATTAATAGCTCTAACATCTGACCTGGCATAACAGAGAAAAACATTAAAAAGCATACAAAGAGATCAGCCAAATTTTACTCCTGTACAGAGCTTTTGTATAAAAAACCTACTGTGCACTGTCACTACAAGCAGGTTGAGATTTTATCACCTGCTGTACCCAACACCCTAACTTGCTCCACCTTAGCATTTAACACACAAATCACTTCTGCCAGTAGGACACATTACCACTTCAGTTTTCTTTAAAAAAAACTTTCTTACTGCTTTTTTTTAATCAAAGAACACCAATTCTTTCCCTATTAAGAGACAGTTTTCACATAGTTTCACATTCTTCTCTAAGCTTCATTCTAGAGTATTTGCACCACTAGAGCCTTCCCATGAAGGCGTGCACCATGTCTTACAAAACAGCTATACAAAAAAAAAAAGTCCTTCAGAATTAAATGTAGCCATCTGGAAAGTTTGGAGGAGACTATTCAAGATGTGTAAAAATAAACAAAAATAAACAAAAATAAATTTATAAAAAAGTAAAATCATTTGTGTACCACAACAGTACCTTTTATAACACAGACTGACACCTTGTGGAATTTATCTTCTGTTAATTTCGTCCCAAAATTGTTTATATAAATACTACTGTAGGAAAAGAAACATTAGACCTGTAACTACACAGCATGGCATAGTGTTTTCTTTTCACAAAGATGTCTCAAAAAAATCAAAATAAGGCATCATCAGCTTGACTGAAGCAGTTTTTTTTTTCCCTCAAGTCAAAGACACAGTAAGAAGGAACAGATCTGGTTAAGGATAACTAGCCTGGTAGGACCAAGACAGAGTTTTGATAACCTTCTTCTTCCACCTAGTGGCAAAAAGAATAAAACCCAAGGTTTTTGGCAGTGCATTCATGATATGCTTTCCAACACAATGTCTAAAGATTCATTGCCATTATAAGGAGAACTGAGTCATGAAGAAATATGAATTTCATGTTTAAGTTCACATGTATTAAATGTACTATCTACATAGAAATGCAGTTACAAGATAGCATTGTTGAAATAAATCTCAGTTGTCCTTAAAGGGAAATTTTTCATCCATGAAGCTCAGTATCTTTGTTTTCCAGGTTATTCAGCATGACCATCTTGTAAGGAAGATGTTACAACTATCCAAATCTGCATTCTGCCTCAACCACTCAAGCATACACTAAGAAGATTTGAAAACAAAAATTAGGGAAAAAAATCCACAGTAAATCTGCTCAGCATTTCATTAAACTTACTAAATCAAATACCACGATAGTATAAACTACAACAGCTAATTCTATTGACCTATAGACAGAGGGAATGTTTGCAGTGGAATAATAAAAAAGTAATTAAAAGTTCCTGCTGAATTATCTGGCCACAGTGGAAAAGACATGCCTATTAGGATTGCGCACTATATAAGCAGAAGAAATATATCCATTATATCAATAGGAATTTTAAGTTAAGAGCAGTGTTTTCAAGCTCCCATTCTGCTTCTCTTTACAATGTTCTCACAACATAATCTACCATATTAGAAAATAGATTAAACCATCAGTGTATTTTCAGAGGCAATGACAAGTTGATACTCTAGCATTATACTTGGGGAAACTCCATCCATTCTTCGTGTGATCTTCTCCTGAACAAGGTCAGGAACAGAGGAATTATTTCCTCAAGGTTAATAACAAAAAAAAACATATTCAAAACCAAACAACCAAACTAAAAAAAACCACCAACAAAAACACAACAAACCAACAAATGACAGGACGCCTGGATATTTACCATGTCTGGCATTCTTGAGCATCAGGAGTAACAAAAGCTGTGTCTTCATTTATATTTTATACACACATTCTGTCTCCTAAGCTTCTTACCTCAAGGTACGACTATGGCATGGTTGTATGAAATCCAATCTCCCATGTGTGACAGCACCTCATACCCCTTAACTTCCACACATTTTCGCCTTTCCTAAACGACATCTAAAGCTAAGAGGTTATATGTAGCATGGCTGAAGTTCAGCATGCACCAACTGCTTCAAGTATCGGGCACTACAACTACAGAATAAGAGCTCTCCTTTTCCTCAGTTTGGGGTGCTGTAGTGAGGAACTGCCTCCAGCTGTTCATGTTGACACATTGTGCAACAACCCAGTATTTCTGAAGGCCGTCTGTTCTTCTGAATCAGCTGAAAATGGCTAATAGGTTTAAAAAATGTTGCCAGAAAGGCACGACGATAGTGATAACACAGCCTTACGTCCTTAGGAATTCTGGATAAAAATGACAAAATAACTTAAAATTGCCACAACATTGACATTTACACATGTGGAAGTGTCACACTTCAGATTATCAAAGAGCCTTGCAGAGCTAAACAACTCATGCAGAAGTTTGTTTTGTCTTCTCCTCATGTCATCCAAAAAAAGAGGCAATTCAGGACAGGCAAGCTACAACTGGACTCCACAGTGTAAACCAAAGCTGGATTCAAAGCGCATCAGAGCAAGAAAACTACAAACTAGTCATAGATACCCATCTCTGCAAAGTCCCGGGAGCTTCATGTAATGCTGACAAGCACTATATGGGCCATACATGAGCCATGAATTCACCATGTGCCAGGACACTGTGCTTCCATCTAACATGTGTCTTGGGTAGAGGCTCCTTGGGTAGAGACTAATTACAGTTAGTTTCTACCAAGGGATTAACTTTAAACCTCTAGAAATAAGTCAGTGCATGGGTTCCAACTCAGTACTCTGTGAACCCGTACAGAAACCTTCTGATTAAAGCCAGCACTTAGAGTTCAGACTCTTAAAGCTTAGATAAACACAAGTGAAACAAATGACAGCAACATGGAGTGGTGTGTGCCCTGAATAAAATCTACATGCTAATTCCCATTTTCAAAAGCATCGAGTATCACAGAGATACTACTTTTCTTTAAATTACCTATTTAGGCCAAGTAATCTATTAAAGTCTATAATTTGCATTCGAAGTCAAATCTGAAGTAGCCAGTTTGAAGTGGGAATGAATGAGATGAAGCCTCTGAATAATGTGATTTACTGTCCTTTATATACAAAAGATTCATTATATGAAAACAACCTTTGTGGGAAAAACAGTAAACTCATTTTGAACCTTTGCATGCTTTTTTTTTTTTTTACAAACTTTAAAACAAAGTCTAAAAGCTTAGTGAAACGTTTTTTTTTTTCTTTTAACTGAAATTTCCAAAGCAGCTTTGATATGTCAGTATCTAGATGTTTTTAATCAGCATTTAAAGGATTATTCAGTATATCAGACTTACACCATTCTGTGGAAAACTGTACATAGACTGAAGGTAGATAAGAAGCCAAACAATTGAACATACAATACTTCTAATTTTCAACAGATGGCACTTCATAGCAAGAAATCTATAGTGTCTAATTACAAGAGAGCAAAAACAATTGGACGGCTGAGTGCACTGACATGCCAAAGTCTGCATCTGAAAAAGCCTAACATCCTCACATTTGAAAGCATAGTTCTATCAAATTTTAAGTACAAAGAGGGACTATAAAGCTGAACAAAAACGCTCATGTAACATTCTACCGCAGAAATTAATCACTCAGATGTTCTTCATAAAGGCAGGATACTCACATCTTTTGTTCCCAGGAAGAATTTACATGTATAGTTAAATTTCAAGACAGCAAAGAAAACATGACCAACAGACTACGGTTATTAGTGCACACATGCTCAGAAGAGAACAAAGAATCGTTATAGTAATACGATTTACACAGTGCAGTCTTGTGCAAAACTTCACAGGCATTTCCATGCCTGAAGCCACACAGAATTTTAGAACCGTTTATGAGTTAAACAACAATAAAGGCCTGGGAACATTGTTGCCTGTGAGTTACAACTCAAGTTACACCTCTAAGGTGTCTAGCAGTATTATCTGAGTAGAAGGTGCTTACTCATGAAAGTCACAAAAGGCAAATTGAGAATGACTTTTAAGAAGTCTGTGGGGAACTAAGAGTTATCTTCAGTTACCTCATCTGTAGCTACAGTGAAAAAGTCACTCTACTTGGAGGTGCACAGAGAAAGGATAAAAGGCAATGGACAGAAGTTGCAGCACGGGAAATGGCAATTCATAACAGAACTAGTTATGTGCTGGAACTTCAAGTGCTCTGGTAACATATTTCTTATCTCCATCTTAGGAATTATTCAAAACCCAACACGGCTCTGAGCTTCAACAATGCCCTGCTTTCAGCAGGATGTTAAGACTACAACATCAGTCCCTTCAAGAAACTTTAAAGATCCTAATTGTTCAGTAGGAAATGCTACACAAAAAGATGGGACCCAAAACCACATCCTCAGGGTATAAGGAAGTATCTTTCAGAAGTTAATTATGAACAAACCATATTCTCTCAGACTCCCAAATCAATCCTTCCCACAAAACTAGAACATGACCACCTTTAACCCTGTGATGCTGACATGTCAACTGGATGCAGAAAGTCCTCTTTCTAGTAAAGAACTGAGGACCATGCCTTGGTCTAAATCCTCATCCTGAACTAAACCAACTAAGTCTGATTTTCAAGTCACCTGTTTTTCATATGTAGGATCCTGTTACTGAGCAAGCTGCCCGTTTTCTAGGTTAGTTAATATAGGATCACGTCAGCAGACATAATCAAGCAACACTTACTACGCTAGACAAAAAAAAGAACATCTCTTTTGTAAACCACGTGAGAGTTTGCAGATAGGATTCAATACTGTTAAAAATATTCATGCCCACACATAGAAAATATAGGCATGTACATCTAGGTATTTCCTGTGTTAGGTGGCATGCAAACAAAATTCTTTCAAGTGTGAGCTGAATCCTTAAAGTGATGTGACAAGATCTTGGAACAAACAAGCTTTTGTATGCACACAAGTATATAAAAAAGTTTTTCTAAATACTTTATCCCAAAACATTTTTTCCTGGAATACATAAAACATTTTGTACATCTATTCTCTGTACCTGAATAGCACTAGAAATTTGACACAGAATTTGAAGAGGACAACTCTGCTAATAATGTAACACAAACTTAAGTTCCCCCTTCAGAACTGTGCACAGCAAAACTTCAAGTATAATAAGGTATAGGAAAGGGCAGTGGTATACCTCCACAGAATCTTGTAATGCAAGTACTCAGCCACAAAAAGCCATGACAGCTGTATTCCTTTCACTTCCTGAAGGAGGCATTCTTTCTCACGATTGCAATTAAAAAAAATTGAAAAAATAGGCACTTGAGAATCTCATTCAACAGCTAAAGAACAAACATGAAACAGTGAAATAACAGAAGAAACACAGTAACTACAGAAAACTGAAAGACTCCAGGCCAGATATTGGCCTTGTCAGGCTTAGAGCTGTCATGAAAACATAGTTGTAATTTTAGCACCCTTTTTCACCTTCATTAGTAAAAGCAGATTCATCTTTTGCATGGATTAAAAACTCTATACCCAGATGAACAGAAACACAACCCATTGCACACATCATATATTCAGAATCACTGGCCCAGATACTTCATAGCTGATCTTAAGATTCATCAGTGATTTTAGTTTCAAGGAAAGCCTTACTAATCTGACATTTGCAAAGTCTGCTCAGAATGAAGCAGCTGTTGCCATACAGGTTCACCCAACGTTAATGCTATAAAAATTTATGGCTCAATCTGTTTAATCAATTAGACACTTCCATATATCTGATTCAGGCTGCTTCCAATCTTCTCCCATTAGTTCTTTCAGGTTCAGATCTTTGAAAAATTCCAGGCGATGACTGCAAAGAGAAAAGAAATAAACAAAAAAGTTCTAAGTCTTGTAGTATGTGTCTTAATTACAGGCAACAGCCTCAGTAGGTTTAACTTATTTTTATTTTCAGGTTTTCTTAGACAGGAATCTAACCAGCATTTCAGGTATTCATTTTCCAAAACTTGAGTTTATAAATAAAAAACACACTAATGTGTTTCTGAAAGACTTCTACTGGCAAACACAGGACAAAATCCTCAGTTATGAACAAGTAACTTCACTTTATGCTGTGAGATCAAGCGCTCACCATTTAAACTCCCTCAACTGACGTTGCCTGGAACTGCAGTCAGAGCAAGAGAACTGTGATACCCTGCTTTATGACTCACCCACACTCCAATAAAAGAAAAAGTTACAAGCCTTGACCAACTGAAAAATCGTATCAGAGGGATATCCTTTTCTTACAGAAAAGGGGAAGATGGGATAGCATAACAAAGCTAGCAAATATATTCCTTATGTAAGACTAGGAATCTCATTTCCTTTTAAACATTATGAATCAGCCCTTGCTAAAAATTTCTCCTTTAAGGCTACCATACAGAAACTAAAGAAGGAAGACACTGAAGCCAACTGCCAAACAGTAGAAAGAACATCTGACATGACACTAATCGTTTAAAAAGGTAAACAGAATTTTCTTATTAGGAAGTAATTTCTAAGACTCAAGACAAACTAATAGCAATGAAAGCAGCAAGGGGCAACATCTTCAAGTAATAGCATCTGATACCAACATCTGTAAAAGTCCAGTTTTGGTTTTTTTTTTTGAAGGAGTGCTACATAAAGAATCTGTTCCTGAAAGATATTACAGGCATTCTCCAGTTTACCACAGAAAAATAAAACTAACCATTTCTTATAGAACACTGGGAAAGAAAATTTATTTTAGTAACAATAGGTTAATTTATTTTTCTTTCAAACAGTTGCAGAAGCCAAGTTTTTCTTACATAAAGGAAAAAAGGGGTAATATCTAAAATTTACCTTACCTGGCTGTCACTGTATATTGAGTAACAACTCTGCATAAAAAAGCAGTGTGCCCTCTAGAGCTAGTTAATTTAAACAAAAAGCCCAGAAGTACCAGTTTTTATCAAATGATCTCAGCCTCACAGTCAAAGAAAATAAACAGGCCCAAAACATCATTGAAAAACCAAGATCCTCTAGTTTTCCTATTGCTACTGTGTATCCTTTTATTATAGTTTTGAGTTTAGTCTGCCTTTTCAACTTTTTCCACAATATGGAGCCATCTATAGAAATGAGGTAGTTTAGAACAGTAGGGCAGAAGCAGAAGAGATTTTCTGGAAATGTAGCTAATGAAATTAACACTAAACGGTATTTCAGGAGATGCTGGAGGCAAGGAAAAGTCCAACCTGTCTATGATATAGCTGAGGAAGGTGATGTAACACATGCCAGTGCTGTTTAATGTATCATTTTCTATGCACTTAAGGGATAATATGGAAATCATGCACTAATTACAGCTACCTGCCCACAATGCTTTATACAAGTACAGTGCCAACAGATCCAGCAGTATAATTAAAATACTAATGACATAGAATCTAAAGACCAGATCAGCATTCTTTAAGTAGTCCAAAACCAGTGCAACTAACATTACAGAAAAGCTAATTTTATGCTTACAAATCTGGTTTCTGTCCTTCCTGTAGCTCATGTCGAGGGACAGGATGAAGTGCTTCATATTTTCTTTCTTCTCCAGAGCCATGAATTGCAAATGCATTGAACTTGTTAGTGCACGGTGGAAAATAATTCCAAGGAAGATGAGCTTTACCCTCCCACTTGGTTTTCATTCTGGTCACCTCAAACTCTAAAGGAAGTTCTTCCTGTTGGGGAGGAAGAAAGAGGTAATGTCATCTTCCAAACAAGCAAGAGATACCTAAAAAACACCAGTTTTCTGTACATTATAAATGTATGTTACCACTTACTTTCCATACTCTTCTTTTGCCAGAAAGCAGCAGCAGCAAGTGTTGTCCATGGCTGTCAAAAAAATCAAAAGCACAATTTTCTTAAAATAATGCCAAGTTACCAATGTACAGTCCTGCCACACATATGTACCTTCCCCATACTGGAACAATTTTCCTCATACATGTATCTTTAAAGTTGTACAACTGGAAATGCAAATTAACATGTGCAACTTTTTCAGAGTGCTCTACTTACGGACAAAGTTCAACTTCTAAATACTGTTCAGTTCTGTCATTCAGGAAAAATGCTTCTACAACTGAAAAACAAAATAAAAAAAAAACCAAAAAACCCCACCAGGCTGTCAGATATTACTACATCCCAAGAACTTCATCTCCCACTAAAATAATTCTGTTTTCATGACTTTTGGCTTGTGCCACAACAGAGTTTGACTAGGATAAAGAGCTTTATGAAGCACTGTACTATTTTTATTTACTTGACCAGTTCCAACTTTGGAAACACTCATCTTAATGCAGCAGAAAAACATGGCAAGCCTAGTGATGTTAGCTGTCCATAAAGTAAGAAAAGCATCCGCACACAGCTGTTTTATCTAGTATACTTGCAGTGACCAAAGGTGACCAAGACAGTGTGATTCTAGGCAATCATACTCACAGGAGGCACTCCAGCTAGAGCACTTAAGTGCACAAGTCTTGTGGGAACATCAATTCATTACCTAGCAAAAGAGCATTACTCCAACATCACATCAGTTTGGGGTAGTTTTGAGCTGAATATAGGATGAGGCTGTCTTATAGTTACTTAAGGAGCTGTTTAAGGGGAAGGCAGCAATTACAACTAAATTTTTTCCTAGTATTCTTTCCTGGATGGCTCAGGATATAGCAGAAAGGAAATTTTTTTACTTTACAGTTCAGATCTGATCTTTAGAAGAGTACTGTGACAAAAAAAAATTAATTAGACATCATCCAGTCATGACCATTAGGACAGTTTGAAAAAAAATAACCAACATATACTTTTAAATAAAGACTAGGCATCTGAACTGAAGAGGAACATGAGTGTCTACACAAATCACAAGTATCTGCAGCAGAACAGTTATACTTACCCTCATAGTCCCAGAGTCTACTGAAAGGTTGCCCTTGCTCTCCAAGTGGGGCTGGAGGGTCATTAAAGAAGGGAGCATTAACTTCCATTAGCAGTCCTGTATTGTCTGACTTCAGCCCAATTGTTACAGGCTCATGGCTCACAGGTAAACCATCCCATGTGTATTTAATTGTAAATTCCATCTTCATATGCTACACAAACAAGAAAGGAAGGTTCTGCCAAAGAGCTCAGACTCCATTTCAGCATCAACTGCATTGCTTGCTTGGCCAAGAAAAAAAAAACACACTTCGGTACAAATAATGAAATCTTGTTTTTAGACATCTAAATAATTGAAATAGTTTAGCTTTATAAAGCAACTACATAATCACTTACACCAATGCTCTTCATATATTTTTATAGATCTGGTTACAAATCACTGCCAAGTCTTACCACACTTAAGGCATTGCAACTATGTACCTAAAAATACACCTTCCAAACACAGGAAGAAGATGTATCAATAGCACAGATAAACAAAGAGTCTCCACTCCATGACCACAGATGATGTGGTAATGTGAGAAAAATACAACAAGAACCACCCTTCATGAGTCTGAGATGCAAGAAAAAGAAACAATTAGCTAAAACTTTCCCTTGCAGGCATCTCAAACCAGCTGAACTACAGGATTTCAAGGAACACTCCAAGTACATCTCACAAACACACTGAATGTTTGCAAGGCAGTGAGAACAGAGAAAACAGCACTCATAAGTGTTAGCTGTTGTTACTAAGAAATAATTATACAAACCTTAAGAACAACCTTAATCTATTTAATAAGCAGAAGAACCAGTGGAGCTCTGTCTCCAACAAGTTTATGGCCTCTTATCCCTCCCCTCAGTACTGCAAGTTTCTTCCTATCTCCATAGAAGTGACTTTTTTTGTGTTGTTCCTTTGCACATCTCCGAGCCATAGAATAAAGGACCTGGCAATACATAGCACCTGAAATAAACCAGTTATTTCATCTTTACCCAGGCACCCATTTTATTGGATCTTGAAGCATCACTGCACCCTGCAAGTGTTAACAACACGTGCAGTAAAGAACTACAGGCATCACACTTCCCTATATACCATAGCTTGCTTTTACAACCACACATGAACTGTGTCTCCTACCCTCTGCTACAGCCACACAAGTCCACTTCCCTTCAACGACATTCCCGACAAAAAGCAACAGACCTCCCCTCTTTGAGTTCAAGTGGGTAACATAACTAGAATGACTTTAGGTCAGTAGCTATACTCATTATCAAGAAGATGATCATGTGACCAAAGAAGTGTGACAAGTCAGAGAAAAATGTGAAGCACTAGAGTAAGTAGTTACACACCTTAATTTAAGAATTGCAGTAAAAAAGCCAACTCAAATATTGAGCTATCACTTTTGACAAGGTTGCATTGAAATCAACTGAAAAGTAACTAAATTCTGATGTCAACATTTTAACTGCGTAATATGCTAGACAAGCATCAGATGTACTTTACGCAAGACCTGGGATAGCCCTAGAAACTGAAAGACTCTGCCGTTACTAATGTTCACTCCAACTCAAGTGGCAAGTTTCTGGAAGCCAGATGACAAGGTAAAAGAAAACAGTCGGTACACAAAGCACGGGGAAGACAACCAACAGTGTTCTAACAGCATTCTTAAGCCAGCAGAAATTGTTTTATAGCCCAGCATTAGAAGTAGTAACTCACACAGGCAAAACTAAATCATCCACAGTTTAAAACAAAGAGAAGCAGTAAGAAAAGATACAGGCAAGGACAGTAACAACTCGTCTGCAATAATTACAATGTATGCCACCAAATAGAAGAGCAATATGTTCAATAAGAAGTCCTTTTCACAACACAAACAACTGCTAAAACATATTCTATGGGCTATTTAGCCTTAAACTGATCTAGAAAATATTAATTCACTGGAAACACAGACCAGTGTTGTGTTTTTTGATTTTCTAAGCTGCAAACACTGAGCAGCATCAGCATGAAGTATCCACAGGTGGTAAGACTCTTCCTAGAGTTTTTTCAAATGAATACAATTCCTGTAAACTTAGAGTACGCATCTTTTGTGTATTTACTGTGAAACAAGATAGGTTTCCACAAGCAAGATCAATCACTCAAAAGAGTAAGGTTTAACAGTAGATGGGTGCACCTACATCTAACAAAGTTAAGTTTCACAAACCCTTTATATGTTACACTCTGAAATTAACATTATGCCCTTCGAAGGCAACATTTCCTTCTATTATTCTATCTTCAGTTTGTGCTAATTTAACTATTTGCATTCACTGCTCAAGGCAAATATTTGAAACACTTATATCAAAATCATACCAGATTTCAACAGTGTTTTAAAATAATACAGTCTTCTAATACAAGGAAGCTGTGAAGATCTTAAAATCCAGAGCGACTTACATGACTAGCTATTACAATTCATGACTCTAGTAAGCAACGTGGAGCTTCTCCTCAAGCACAAGATTTGAAAGTCTTGTCTCAGAAAAAGAGTCATATATACCAACTTGAAATTAAAAAAAGAAATAATAATACCTGCTAAATTACATTAGCACTACTATAACTGTAGTGTCCAAAATGATATCACACATTCCTATTTGTTCCTATGTAAGAAAAAAAGGACTTCTTTAAGTAAAAACTCATTCCTGCAGGGACAGGTTTCCGTGTACTAAAATGAACACACTGAAGTGTTAAATCTGTTACTGTAAACCAATATTGCTCTCAAACAGAAGAATGTGCAACCTTTACAAGAACCATAAAGTAATGAGGACAGTTACAAAACATTCACTAGGTTTCATTAGAGGTCTACCTACAGCTAAGGTTGTTCACTTTATAGGAGAGCAGATCTAAGATTTTCCAAACTCATGTCCCTTGCACAAGTTTTAAGTTTACTACATTGTGTAGACTTAGGTAAGCAGGTTACTGATGTGCTTTTCAATTATAACAAAATGAGCAACACACGGCAATGGCATAAATCTTAGCTAAACAAGACGAGACCTGTCATTACCTTTTCTCACTACACCTCAGCCCCATGTTAATAGTCTAGAAAGAGATACAAACGCTTAATACACTAGTTTAACGGCAAATACTATTTTAGCCATTTCAAAGCACTCCCACCGCAGGGCCTCAGGCTACCCAGAGCTGAGGGCACCCGGCTGCTCCGCTCCGACCTCAGCCACAGCTGCACCCACCTCAGCAGCCAGGAGAACGCTACTGCCGCTTCCCACCGTCATCATCTGCTCCTCTTTACCCAGGGCATTCACGTCTTTCAGGCCGAACCCACCAGGAAGTAACTACACCGGGGTTTGTCTTAATTGCTCCAAGGGAACGGGGGGAATCCTGGAAACCGAGTACGAGCCGAGCAGCTTTTACGGGGGTTAAGACTCCAGCAGCAGACACCGGCGCGAGCCCCGAAGGCTCGAACCTGTCCCCGGTTTCAGTCACACCCCCCCCCCCCCCACCCCCAGCCAGCAGCGGCACTTCCCGAGGAAAAGTTTAACGCGTAAGCGCCTCTTTTTAACCCCGAAATCCCTGAGAGAAGTTTTACCAAGGAGTTTCTTACACCTCAGCCACCCGCTGCAGCTCCCGGAGGACAGACAGTAAGCGCAGCACCTCCCACTCTAGTTCGGCACTGACGAGCGGCCGCGCGTGCGCGCGCCTGCCTCCCTAAGGGCGGAGCCGAGGCGGGCTGGAGAGGCGGTCGCGTGCCGCCCCGGCCGTTGGCCGTTAGTAGCGCGAGGAGCGGGGCGTGGCCGAGTAACGGCCGCTGGGGCGCGTGACCGTGCTACCCGCGGCTTTCTCAACGGAAGAAGCGCGAGCGGGTCCGTGCGCCTGGGAGTGAGTGCTGCCGTCCCTACTGAATGCAGCGCAGCTTCCCTCTCGGGCACTGCATCCCGCCGAGCACCGGGGGCGCTGAGAAGCTGCAATAACCGGCTCTTCCCCGGCTGCGCGCAGGCTTTTCTGGCGACAGGGTTCCCGGTGGTGGTAGTGGTGAAGCTTTGCGCTGGAAATATGGCTACTGAGCTGGGTGCTGGCGGAGAGCCAGGTGAGATCTCTGCGAGCGGTCCGTTCCGGGGGCTGCCCGCCTGCTGCCGACCCACCGCGGGTTAGCCCGGCTGCTGCGCTGCGGGGGCACGGGGGAGCTGAGGCCTCCGCGCTGCCTGTCGGGACCGCTGGTCCATTGCTACCGAGGCTCTTTGACTGTGGTTGTAGCAGTAAAGATTCGTGTTCGTAATGCTTGCTGTAGTGAATAACAGCATCAAAACGATTTCCTAGTTAGCTGAAGACTAACGCTTAAAAGCTGTTAATGAGGGTAATAGCCAAAAAACGTTTGGTTTGGGGTTTTTTTTTTGATAATGCCTTTTTTCTGTAGTTAAGAAACTACTGCATTTCCTATGCATAGCTACACGCGTGAAAGGCAAAGCTGCCTTGACAGTTACTCATAAAACTTGCTTCACAGACTAAAATCTCTTTTTTTCATTATGCGTTGTTACAACGTTGATGATTTTAGGTAAGGCTAATATGACTGAATCAGAATACACTTTAATTACTTACCAGGAAGATGGTGGCAAGAATTACTTCTGCACCATTTATATTTTTATAAATAGGAAATGGATTGATGTGTTGTCCCAAGAACCGACCCTATCCCTAAGGAGTGTTGTGAGAGAACTTGATAGCAGGGCAGGAAGTAGGACAAGGCAATGAGAGTGATGAGAGCAAATAATGGATTCTCAATTACTGGTGTTTTGCTTTTTCATGTGTATTTAATTTGTCTGTAGTTTCTTATTTTATAGAAATACAGACTCTATTTGGAGTTTGGACTAAATTCAGTGTGAAGTGTTAAAAGCTGCCTTTTCTGCACTGCAGTTTAATTCTCTCTCCAAAACTGCATTCATTGTGCAAGGTGCCAAAGGACAAATTTGAAGTTGGCTTATATGCTGACCGAGAATTAAATTAATACCTTCTCTATCTGATACACGGACTGATGTTTCTCTAACTTTGGGAATGTAAAACCAAAGTGCTAAAATGCTGAATATGTGTTATACACATGAAGAGATTCTCTAAGTACTGTTATACCTAATGTTGTAAATATTTGTTGTGTTACGTATGTAGCTGTAAAGAAGGTTCTTGGAATGAACTGCTGGTTTGTGGTACTAAGCAGTTATAAATTGATTTTTACCTGAATGGATTTTAAAGTATCAGCTCCAAACCCTACAAATAATAACTTTTTCATTCCATTACATAATTTTGTCATAAGCTACTAAATTTAATGCCTCAGTGTTGAAGGTGAGTACATCTGTGTTTTTTAAAATTTCTAAAAAAAAAACGGAAAAAAAAACCGGAAAGAATGAATACGAAATAAAGGGAATTTGTTATTATAACACAGCCTTTGTACATTTTTTCAAGTCCTATTTGATTAAAATAATTGTGCTAAATAGAAGAAATTTATGAAGCATGTCCTGTCCCTTCAAAGCACTACACTGTTACACGTGTTTCTGGCTGCCAGTCAGGTTTGTGTAGGTAATGGCCTGTGTTATGGATATGGTTCTCAAACGTTGTATTTTTCAGATCAGAGGCAAAATATGGCAGTTGGACAGTATGAAACAGATGACATTCTGAGAGCTACTGCCGAGCAGGTATGTGAACTGGGGCTGTAAGTATTAAGAATTTTTGTGGTGTGGTTTTGCAACAAACATCATACATAGAGCACAGCTTGCTTCAGTGTGACCTGGCCTTGCTTTGGGCCCATCAAACAACTCTAGAGTTGCTCGTTGCTTTTCAAGCAGCAACAGCAGAATACAACTGTCATAACAGTGAATTCTGATACTTTTGGTGCATTTTCAAAAGTTTCTCATATGCAGTGATCATAGCCCTGCAAGAATACTTGATTTCTACTTTTTCATTTGTATAGACTTCTCTTTTCAAAGAGATTGGCCTTATGTTGATTGCTTTTTGTGCTGGGTGCCATAAGCCTGTCTGAATGGCTGTGAAGAAGCTGGGGCATCAGCACTTGATTGATGCCGCGATGCATTGAAATAAACTTAGCGCTTACACGAAGTTAGTATTGCTCTTTTCAGAGGGAGCTGATTCCCCCTCAGATGCAGTTATGATTTATATTAGAGCATCTCGGGGGCGGGGGGGGAATGGGGAGGGTAAAGATAATTTGTTCAAATTGGTCCAGCACTCAAGGATTTTTGAACATAAACCTAAAAGCAGTCACATGGGATATTGCGTATGATTGTGGCAGCCAGAAAAACAGCTTTGGGTTGCAAATAAAAATGTAACCCTTCATGCACTCATGTGCAAGTTCTAATATGTGTAGTCTGCCATTACAGAACAGTGCCTCTGGAGGCAATGCACTATCAGGACACAGGATGACGAACCAAAGGTAACTGATTTCAGGTGGTAAGTAGGAATACTACAAAGCATTTGAAAGAAATTGTCACATGCTTTTAAAAGTGTCAATATCCAGGTAAACCTGGTCTTACACATGTTCACAGATCTGACAACTTGCAGATGGGGTCTGTAGAAGTGTTCCTGCAGCAGTTGTGTTTAGATACTCTTCTGTTCATTCATATAGTTTTCTTCCACAAACTGTAAAACAAAGGATTACAGAAATACGACAAAGCAAGAACTATATAAGTAGAACTACATTATTTTACCTAGGCCACTTTACTGTAGTATGTGTAAGCAGTAACACAGTCTATCTTGATTTATTTGGGATTCTGTATATGAAATATGAATGGTATATTGTATGTAATATGTAATGAATGCATGCTCATTTATAATGTCCCATGTACTAGTTCTGTTATACAGGAAATCTGTTAATTACCATACTTTAAAAGTACTAATTAAATCTGTTCATTTGATTCTGGTGAATGTCGAGCTTGGAAATAAAGACAAGTGACTCTTCTATTGTCTAGATTAATAATTCTTTAAAACTAGTTAATTATCAGAACAACATTTCAGTATTTATATAATCTGTTCTGACCATGTTTTTCAACTTTTTAGCTTGTCAACTCTCATCACAGAGTATGATAAACACTTGGAAGAAATGAGAGAACAGCTGCAGCTTTATCAGGTATGAATTTTAATAATATTTAAGACTATATGTTCTTAACATATTACAGTATTAATACCTAGGCCATTAGTTTTTGTCAATAAAGGACAGCATGCCTGCACCATGTGTTCACAAACCTGCTGGCCTGCAGTCTGCCTTGAATGGATCAATGGGCAGCTTTCTTTGAAAAAGCTTCCATCATTTCAGCCACAGAGAAGTGAAACTTTTTAATGCTTCATATGATCACTGAAAAGGAAGGTGACACTTTTAATAATTAAAACCTGTAGCATACGGTAAGTAATTTTTACTTGTGATCTATCTGCAGAACTTATATTCTGGTTTGTGATCTGTGTGCAGAATTTATATTCTGGTTTTAGCTTAATGCACTTCATTTGTTTGATCTGTCCATCATAGAGATTCAGCAAATACAGTCTTCAAGGTTGGCCGATTTCAGAAGGCAGTAGAAGTGCTATGACTTTGTTGCACTAGTTAGTTTACAGAACAGTCCATTTGACTCATGTAACTGAAGTTTCTCCTCATTTAATTCTTAAACTCTTTTCTCAAATGCTTACTGCATAAAAGACAAGAATTATCCACTGTATCCCTAAAAGAACATGAGTTAATAAAGAATCCATCTGTAAGAGCTATAAGAATCCCAGAAGGTACGTTTAATGCTTTTAACTTATAAATGCTTAGGTAACAGGACTTAGCAGCTCTTAAATTTAAGTGGCATCCTGTGACTTTCCTTAAAAACGAGACTTTCATTTACTCTAATATGCAGAATTAAATTGTCCATCCTTTACGGTATCAGTCATAATTAAAAGATGAGAGAATTACCAGAGCTTGTGTCACTTCAATGAGTGCTTACTCTTGCCTGTTTTTTTGTTAGGCACAAATGAGTGAGATGAGACTAAAATTTGAACAAGTCACCAAGGAAAATGAAAGGTAAATAACTGCACCACCCTGTTACTACTGATGCTTTTCTTGATTTCTGAACCTTAAACATTTTTTCTAAAACCTTTTAAATCTACTCAATAGTTGAAGATTTCATACCTGTGAGCTTAATGTCAGAGTCTTTAAGTGCTTAATATAGATAACAGCAGCAGGCTTATCAGATCTCTAACCATATCTTGAAATGGTTTAACAATTATTACTTTTAGTTCTTTTAAAATGGTCTCATGTCTTTATATGACATAACAATTGATTTACATATGACTTAAAAGTACATACTATATACAGATTGAAGGTATGATATACTTCAGTTGTTAAAAAATCCCTGTTAAAGAAATACTTTGAATGCATTTCTTTGAATTTCAGCCTACATGCAGAGTTGAAAGAGGCTCTTGAGAAGCAACTGGAGGCTCTTCCTTTCATGCCTCTGGGAACTGATACTCCTGCAGATGAATGCATAGTGAGAAATCTTCAAGAACAACTACAACTGATGAATCAAGTGTGTGAGATGAAACATTTGTACTGTTTTATTTCTCTTGTACCTTGGCAGATTCGGAGAAGCTGTTTTGTTTGTTTCAGAATTCATTTGTTTAGAGCTCCTTGAGAATTTTTTGAGGCCCTCTTGACTTTCTGTAGCTAAAGAAACAAGTACTTATGCTGTCAACTCAAAGATGTAAAAAAACTTTCCTACTTTCATATGAGTAATTTTTAATATTAATATGTGCCTCTAATCTTACCTAGTAGCTTGTCATTTTAATAAGATATGAGGAGACAGGTGTATCTGGGAAAAAGAAAATAATATTTACACCTGAAAGAATAAGCGGCTCTTTTAGAGCTTATGACAATGATGTATCAATCCTGGTGCACATGACTAAGCTGAAGTAAAATTGACAACTGAATTTTCGTGTTTGAATATTGTATGTACTACAGGCCTACAGTAAATACCTGTCAAAATCTGATCTATTAAAAAAAAAAATAAATAAATCTGGAAAACATGTAGTTCAGTTGTAGGTGCGATGTGAACTTGTAAGCATCTGTTGTTTTGCATCTGATTTTTGGTACTTTTTGTGTCTAGTTGTAATACATGCAGAGAAATGACATTTCTTCAACATAGAATTAAAAATCTTTTTTAGAAAATGACAGGTAAAGGTAAACGTGCTGTAATAAAATATTTTACATAAACCACTGTTTTGTAACTTAGGAAAAAGAACAAGCAGTAGAGCTCTGGCAGACTGTATTACGGGAGCATGATCGACTCCAGCAACAGTACCAGGAACGCATGACTGAAACGCAGCTTCACGTGGCTGAAAGGCAAAAGCAGAAAGTAATTTACACTTATATTATCGTTTTGGAATGTCTTTCTATACTGTAGAGATTCTGGTTCTGTGTGTAGCCAAACTGAAGTGGGGGAGGTTCTAGCGGTACTGTTGATTATTTTCCATAGTAGTCATCTGAGGTGGAGCGGTCAGATGTAGTCACTGATAATCAGCTGAAGGCACCGCTGTAAGTGGAAAAGTTCTTCATTTCAAATGTAGGGGAAGGAATTTTGGGCATCCACCAAGTCTGAGTCTTAGTGCATATATATGTATATGTGCACAAGATATGCACGTACATATAAATAACCATGCGTTTGAATTGCATGGTTGGAAATCTCTACTAGAGTTCAATATTTGTAAAAGCTGCTAAAGATTTCTGAGTTCTAGTCTTTTGTGTAGTCTCCATTTCCTGTTGTCATTCAGTAAAGAAGCCTGTGTAAAGAGATGAAAGTCGAGTTCACCAGGATTTTGCTAATGCTGGCTTGTGTTAAGCAGCTTGTTTCTCTTCTGCTGTTTCCGGGGAAGGCCTTTCAGGAAACCTTAGTTTAGAAAAGTTGTTTTGCTGTAACAGATTATATAAAGCTCTGCAGTGTGTGAAGAACTAATAGAAACTTCATGGCTGTATGTACCTCACTACAGGTATTTCTAGGTCTGTAAAGAGATGCTACAATTGTTTTAACATTCCCTTTCCATTTTCAAGTGCATTAGACTTGTGGGCACAGTTACAGCTCACCTGTGTAACGGAATTCTTTTTTTTACTGATTGTTGTTCATTTGTGGTATTAAGTCCACCTCAGCAATGTGCTCTGTTCTGAGAAACAGGAAGAAAATCAGTACAGCTGCTGTGCTCTGTCAAGTTTTGTAATTATATCAGGTAATAGTTGTGAGGACACTTATATCTGTGTAGTTGCAGATTTTTGCTCCCATTCCTTCTATTAATTATTTATTGCATTAAAACTCTCTAATTAAGCACTCTTTATGATCATAATGATTATACAAAGCTCTGAATTCTCTTTTTAGGATCAACTGACTGGCTTTCAACAGTTGACTCAGCAACTGCATAAGGCCAATGAAAAAATAGAGAAGGTAAGTAAAACCTTCTGAACAATGACCTAGTAAATTATTTTTTTCCTACTAGAGCCTCTAACTACAAACGAAAAGCAAAAAGTCCTTAATACATACCTGGTTGAAAAGGAAATTGTGCCAGTTGGATTTGCAAACTCTTCTAGGGACTGGTCAAAAACCCAAGTAGTAATGGCTTTTCCTGAACTCCCATTCCCAGGTCAGAGTGGTTGAGAGGTTAGCTCTTAATGTTATGTGAGCTCTTTGCTCAGGAAGTCAATGGTAAGCTTACACTCAGAATTTTAGTATGTGCTGAGTGTACTTCAGTCATACATTCAAAAACATCCTCACAAAGGAAAAAAATTACTTCAGTGATGCCCTTCTGTAAAGGCTAGCTCAGCCATGTGTTTATTGATTCCTGGTTTGGCACTGTTTTGGCTTCAGTGTCTTTGTCACTGACCTTGGGGGGAATTTTTCCAAGTTCTAATCATATCATAATTCCAAGTTCTTAATCCGTAGCCTTAGATTGTGAGACTTCATGGTCTCTAAGCTTTTGCTTAGGACATCAGGACTGACAAACAATTTTAATATCATAGAAGAATCAAGATGCAAGACTTTGTAAAGTTTCATGCTGAGCAGCTTCTCTGAAAGAAATGATTCCTTTGTGATTTTCTTTGTCTTGGATATTGTCAGTGCAGAGAGATTCCTCACCTACTCTAAGCAGTCTGCTCTCTTGTGTCTTTGTCACTGGAACCTTTTTTCCTCACATCTGACCTCTTGTTAAAATATAAGCCTGTTCCATTGATATACTTTATACCATCATCTTTTCCCTTACCCTGCTTTTTCTATTTTGTTCAAAGCACCCCAGGTCTTTACATGTTCTTTATCAATGTTTTTAAGATATCTTACCATTTTTCTTTATCACTTTTAAATGCCATGGAATAATGCAGCACTCCCTTTCCTGAACTAACACACTGAAAACTAGGAAGTGAGGACACAAGAGTAATTAGGCAGGATTTTTATTGTAGTAAACCAGCTGTTTCTTAGATGTGGGTGGGTTAGTGCTGTTCAATGTATTTATAAATGTTCTGGAAATGAGATTCAGTATAGAGACAACAGTGTTTGCTACTGCTGTTAAACTACTGAGGGTAGTGAAACTGAAGTAAACTGCAGAAATTTGCAGAAGCTTCTCAAGATGTTGAGTATCCAAGTGCATTTTACATTACATTTCATTGGTGTTAATAAAGCAAAATAATCCATGGGGGTAAGAGGGAGCCTTCACTTAATGTACTCAGTCTTGAAATTAACTGGTACCACTCAAAACAGGTATTTTAGAAGCTAAGAATAATTTTCAGATGCTTCCTACAACAGTCAAAAAAGCAGGAGGAATGTTAGCAGTTATTAGGAGAGGGGGGGAAAAGGAATATATTGTGCTTAATTTCACAATACATCTTGAACGCTGCTTACAGTTGTGGTCATCTCTAATATCTCAAGGTAAGGCATACGTTAAGATCTAGAAAAGGCCAGAAGGTAACAAATATGAAGTAATTCTCAAATGGGAAGACAGATGAAGGATAATGACACCTCCAGCACTATGCTTGGCATAGAAAAAAATGGAGCAATTTTTTCTTGTCTCAAAGGAATTCCTTCCAGCAATCTGTGATCTACTCTGGTACTCATTGTGACAAGGTATTCTTGACACCTAAACTAGAGGGAAATGCAGGTGCTAAGTCTGAGCTATTACAATTCTCATCTCAGGACGTTCTTACACTACCGATATATGGGGAAAGAGGAGGAGGATTAGCAACATCACTCTACATTTGCTTTTCTATAACATTCGGCCTAAACCTTGGCACTTGGAGCCCAGCTGCAGTGTTAAATAGACCTTACTGGCTATTTTAATGGTACAGTATTCTGTAGAAATGCCCTCTGACAACTCAGAATACATATAGCATTTTAAATACAGTAAGGAACATGTTACAACTATCTCCTTATTTTGCAGAGCAATCAACAGTTTCTGAAAACGGTAACAGAACAGAGTGTGGAACTACAGCAGCTACGAAAACAACTGAGGTATAAACCAGGCAATTGAAAAAAACAAACAAATGAACAAACCACCCCAAAACATCTTTTCTATACCTTTTTCTAACCTGCTGCTGTAACATGGACCATGTTTGTATTGCAGACTGACTTGATTGTGTTAGTTGCAATCATTTCACTGCTAAAACCTCTTAAGTTTGCGTGTCATTAGTGTTAGGGTAGCATATTTCCACTTGGTGTTGTTTGGTTCAGGTGTTGCCTGAATAGTTCAACATTTGGCTTTTTATTTGAAAGGAACAAAGTGTCAGTATCACAGCAAAATGGACTCTGAACACAATTTGCTCAAAATCTAGATACGTAATTACTAATTTCAGTTCTGAAATTTGAATGTTTGAAGTACTTCCAAGTTTTCATGTTTTTAATAAAATTTCCATTGACTCTTTCTCAGTGAAGAGCTTTAAACCATAGGCTTTTTGGAAGGTAGAGATAGGAGGAGCATTAGTTGTGTTGCTGAAGTACAGCAAGAAAAATACCCACGATTTTATGATTATTTGGATTTACAGCCACAGTCTGTTCAATGCCAGTTTACTGTATCTGTTACCTCTTAATTAGTGATGGTTGGGGTCAAACTAAAATTTAATTTCAGTAAACAATGGATTTATGGACTGACAGTAAAAAGGAAATGGATTCATCATCAACTAGTGATTTTTAAATTATTAATTTTTTGTACAGCATTATGTAAAGCTTTATGTAGCTTCTTAAAATTAACTTTTAAGTTTATAAGGTTAAAATGTTTAATGGACTTGTATTTTGGTTATTTCATAGTTATGAAATTTTTCTTTGATTTAGTTACTGTGATTTCCTTTTATGCTGTGATGAAAATATTTAACGTGGTTGGACAGCTGTGATGTTTTGGTTTTATGTTTTGATTCTTAAAGGATGTCACCCTAAAAATGGTAACAATAATTTCCGTTTTTCTGTAAACAGTTGATGGCTCTGTGTTTGTGCATGCACATGTGTTCATGTACTCAACGTTGTACACAGCTTTTGCATGTTCTGATGGTATTCAGAAACCTCGGAGGGCTGAGCACATGCTGACAGTGATTTTGTCCATCCACGAAAAAATGGCTGCATCAGATGTTCCCTCTCCTCTCTTCCGAACCCGTGCGAAATACTGCATGAAAAGCCACTGGCATCTGTTGTAATGCTACAAGCTTATTGCAAAGATTGGGTATTAGACAAATTTGGGTATCTCTTTAATGAATATAGCTTTATTGTTAGTGGGTTGTCTTAACCACAGTAAAAAATACAGACTGAGTGAATGAACAGATTGATTAGTATTGACTATTAGTCAGTGTTGAATATTTATTAACCAATCCAAATATTGACCTTTTTTGATTGTATCCAAACTTTCTTGCTGTTAGAGCAATAAAAATTAGCTGCTTCTTATATTTTGCTTTCGCCCATTGCTTGGCACATTATGGTTTATTTACAAGAAGAATTTTGTTTTAAACAATACTTTTACATTACCCTTGTACAATAAATTTGGGGCCCGAGTGTTCCTGAGAGGCACTTGTTAGCACCTTTCATTTTTATTAGCTAACATTTTTTTTCATGGAAAAACTATTTTCAAAACCAGCATCTTGTGCTGAAGGAAAATGTAATGACAAGCAACGACGGGTTCAAAGTATTTGTTAAGTATATCCAAACTCTATCATCACTTGCAAACTCATTTAACTGATTCTTAAAAGGGAAAGAAGAATATTATCATTTGCCTGCTTTTCTTTGGAATTTCTTACCTTGCAGAAGCTATTAGTATGAAATTACTGTTTTGGTATCTCACTCATCAATAACTCTTATTTTGAGTGTCTCTATCTATTACAGAAGCTCTGATTTCCCTTGGTCGTAACTTTATTTCATGCTTTAAAAGGAAACACCTTTTTGGGTTTGATCACTGCAGTTACACAATGGGAGAACTTCAGTGATACCGCTTTGATCAAATAAGTTAGAACAGGGCAGGATAAACCAGAACGGCCACGCGCTTTGCTTCATAGCCACGAGTACACACGAGGATCTGTATAACAGTCTAGGTAGCAGTGAGTGTGGATAAGTAGAAGGGAAGTGCATATTTTCTGCCAAAACTCCTGCTGTGAGAAGAAGTACATTAAAAAGTACAAGTCCCGAGGACTGACTGAAAGCTAGTGGGTCATTGTGTGCTGAACTTTTACTCGCATGTGCCCAAATATATAGGCATATTTTTGATTAGTTGCTGTTTTATAAATAGGGAAACTGAAGAGAGCAGTCATGTTCCTATTCATTTCAGAACACTTTATTTCAGATTTAGTATGTTCCAGCTAGGCAAGACTGCTCAACACCTGTGGCTTGTGGCTTAAACTAACTAAAGCAGTTAGCTGCATGCCATTAATCAATAAATAGACAATCAGTCATCTATACATTAGTCAATATTAATAACAGGTACACCTTGATACTAGATATTTGCAATATATGAATAAGCACAAATTATAAACAGCCTTCTCTAACTGATCCCATGAATAACTGATCTCACACACTCTTCCTTGCTTGTTCTTATATAGGCACACACACTCTCTGTCAAAGGAAGAATGGATTATAAGTGTGTGCATGTGTGCATGCATACTCCTTTTTTGAGAAGCACATGTTCCCCCAGCTTGCACACCCCTCCTTTTGGAGGTGTGGGTGCTTGTGCTGCTTCCTAAAGTCTGGCAGTTGGGCCCTGCTGAGGGATCACCCTCTGAGCTCCGGCATACGTACTGGATAGGTTGGTCCCCATTTAGTTCACCCTGGGCTGCAGGCTGCTTGTGGCATCTTGTGGAGCAATGGTTCTCAGGCTGAGATAGCAATGCCCATGAGATTAACTTTTTTGGGCCTGCACTGAGAACCATGTGTCTGAGAATAATATATTTAGCTTTGCCTTTTAAAGAAATTACAATAATATTACATTTTCTGGTTAATTAAACTGAAGCTAAGTATTTGCTGGAGAATTGCTAGGACTATGTACATTTTGCTTAAGATTTTCATATGGGTATAATATGCTCTTGTCTTTTATGCCATTAAATCAAAATTACTACATCTATAAGGAATTTTTGCTTGAAATTGATTCTTCGGTGTTGTTCTCTGTCTTCTTTTGTGACAATTAGTGCTCCAGTGTATTAACTTATATAATGTGCTTGCTCTTTTTTTAACTTTATCAACCAATTATTAGTCTTTAAATTTAGCTTAATATGTAGCCTGAATAATTGGGTTACACGCCAGGTGAAGAATTCTGTGTGTCTTTCTGTTCTCAAGTCCGAGAGTTGTTCATTTCAATAAGCTTTTCTACAGAGGAAGAAATCTGATCCATTAACTAGTCTGTCTTTTTTTTTTCTTTTTAAATCCTTTTTTGTTTCAGCTTGTAGAATCTATTCAGATTATAAAGCACATCAATTAAATTTGTCAGAAGTGGTTAATGATTTTGTTTGGTTTTAGTTCCTAGTGAAATTGCTTTAAAAAGTGACATCTAGTTCTGAAAAAGATTTCTCTGTCAAGTATCTGTGGCCAATTTTAAGTGATTGAATCATGTGAAGTTTTTGATTGTCCAGTCCTCCTAAGTATTTTATCAACACATATACTTTCCTGTCAAGCTTTCCTTATTTCCACAAGACAATTGTTTAATTAATCTGATATTCCTCTGTAATTGTGCCACATAGTAAGAGGAGGGAAAGCTCTTCTACGTTGTAAGAACATTATTATGAGATCTATTGCCCTTCACAGCTGTTTCAACAGCTCCACTAAGGGAGCTGGATTTTAACCCTGTAAAAACTGAAATAATTCAGACTGTTTTCTTTACACAGGCAAGCCAAAATAGATGGGCAGACAGCAAATGCTAAGGTTGATGAAATAACCAGATGGACAGAGAAGCTTCAAGGCCAATTGGAGAGAAAGGTATTCTAGAGAAAGGAATCTTTTTCTGTTGCAATCGAATGACTAGTCAGTTACCTGAGTGCTTACCTTAAATTCATCACAAATTGTTCTCCAACTTGTTTTGTTAGTATCTTTTCGTTTTGTTCAGTGAAGCTCAGATGATGTCTGGATAATACATCTTTTCTTTCCAGCAAGAAGATGTGATAGCTGCCCAGCAAAGAGAAACAGCAGCTGACAAACGCTTGCAGCAAATGCAGTCTAGTATAAAACAATTAGAAACAAGGTAAATGTCATTTGGGTGTTAATAACAGGATACATGCAAGTGAGGTAAAATTTTACCTATTTTTTAGTCTCTGGTTTTTTTGTTTCTGAGCAGTTCTGTTTTCTCAAAATACATATATCTTATGCTTGGCTGCTTTTGATCCTACTTGTTTGTTCTATTTTGCAACCTTTCAGAACAGCTTCTGACTTCAGAGTATTTAAATGATAATACAGACCATCTGATTTTATTGACTGTAATGGAGAAAAAAATGAGACACGTATTTTTCATTCTACTGCATAAATTCTAGTTCCTCAACTCTTGTTAGCTTTCGGTGGTTCTAAAGAAAACCATTCAACCTGAAATTTGAAAATGTTTATGTAAATGAGCTGGTTTTGAGATGAATACAGATTTTTCTTTCCATGTTAAATGAAGATTTGGTTTCAGGTCTTAGTTCAGCAATTTTTATACAAGAAGAGTATTTAATAAAATTGTTAAGGTGCACTTAACAATAAATGCTAGTTACAGAAGTAGTTTGAGTACATGCTAAGGAATAGAACTTTAATTCCAGCACTACCTACTGGAAGATCTAAAACTCAATTAGGTTCTTTTGTGTGGACTTTCCTTCCCCACCCCCCCATCCACTTCCAAGGATGTGACACTTAGCTGAGAAAAGTGATTTTGATTCAACTGTAACAAACAGCTGCTGAATTATTAACATTAGTCAAATAACCTAATAGCTAAGAAGAATTCATAAATTTATCGTGAAATACATGCATGACTCTTTATCTTCCCTTCTTGGTCACAGCCCTGTGAGGGTTATTAGCAGACTCTTCGGTTACTCTAGAAAACAAATAATTACTAGGCAACCAACCTTGTGACTACGTGGTCAAGGACTGCCTTGGGAATATGCATAGACTTGCGTGGCTACTTCTGCTTGATGAATTACACTGGTCTGAGCATTGTGGAAACTATTAAGTTTATGTTAGAATGTCTTAAGGAATTAGCTAGTTTTATCATTATTTTCTGTAGGGCTTTTGTTCTAGAAAATTATGCTTCAATTCTGAAAAAAAGGAGTGGTTGTCTTTCTTTGTATGTTTTATTACAAATATGTTAGAAAGTAGAAAAGCAAGGCTGCTTGTAAAGGCAGCCACAGTGTTGCCACAGTGCTCGCTATGGATTTAGAACCATGCACTTTACTGAACCGGTAGCACTTGTGGAACTTCCTGGGATTTTTTTGAGGATACCTTTGAGGCTCTCTTGCCCTTTCTCATGCCTACTGATACTGACAATCATAATTAAACAGTAAGAATTTCTGAGCTGCTGTAAAATTACCAGTGGTTTTCTTGTTCTAATGGTATAACTGCAACTTCATTGCCCACATCCAATTATTCCATTTCCTCCACAGAGGACCCTTTATTCCTTCTGGGGCTGTTGTATTCTGTTTTAATATAGAACATTTTCAGTGATGTATCCCAGGATAGCAACATTCTTCTAAGGATCTTCTGAGATTAGACATCTGACTTAACTCCTTTAATTCTGTTTCTTTCTCGGACTTGATGAATATTAAACTCAAAGACTGTCCAAAACCAAACAGAAAACAAGGAATTCAATTTTGGCAATTTATGATTAAATAGTTCTGATTAGTTTAGTTTGAAAGAATTAGTGTCTTAATTAAGCATTTTATTGTTAAATGAGTAAAATTATTACTATATTGTAGATTACGCGTTGCTGTCCAAGATGCTGAACAGTTAAGAACAGAAAGAACAGCCCTGGAGAAACAAATGGGAGAGCTTCAGACAAAATATGCTAATCTAGAAAGGGAGAAATATGATGCTGTTGCAAAAGTGCAAGACTGCATACAGCTCTTAGAAGAAGCTAACCTACAAAAAAATCAGGTAAGGCAATGGAGGAGGAGATTTCTTAGACATTAAAATACTTTTGTCACGTACAGTTGTGAAGCACCTAAGGATGAATTCTTATAGGTACACATGCAAACACACCCAAGCTTCTTTTATGTCTCTTGTACTGAAATTAGTCATGTGTAAGATAGCAATCTGTGATATGACCATACATTACTTAGACTTGTTATACACTATACATTTTTCAATACCATGTTGAGTGCCTGGACAAAGGTTATCTAAGTGATAACAATCTGCCTGAACTTGCAATGTACTCACATGAAGCTGACAGAAGTGGCCCAGTAAAAAAACATTGTGATGTAAACCATATCTCTAGACAGTAACTGAAGAGTTAGCAGACAAATAAGTGGCTTATTTTCAGTAACAATTTGGAGTAATGCTGTAGTAAGAACAAACTGGAATTTGCAGACACTTGTTAATTTACTGCTCTATCTAAAACATCCTGAATTTTTAAAACTGGGAAGTTTATTAGTCAACAGGGTAAAAAAAAACGCAGCATAATACACTTACCAGTTCACTCTGTGTCTTAAACTGTGGCCACAGATGTTTCTCCCTGCTCTGTAAGGTTGAGGGGTGGGAGTAACTGGCTGTCATAATAACACTGCTTCTGTTATGTTACCATTATAAAGCGCACAAAGCTAAGCTTACAAAAGGACATCAGAAGAACTTTAAAAGAGTAGTCTGAGAAATAAAATAGAAAGTTGAATTGAATGGGAGCAGTAAAGAGAGTTTGACTGATGAAGTGGCATGTCACTGCCTGAAGTGAGTAACTTTCTACATGCTGCATTTATATCAACCATTACAGATGTTTTTGTTTTTCTCCCCTTACACATCTACATGTTCTGTATATGCCACCTAGGATTTTTCATCTCACCCATCAACAATCCTATATTCTGTAATCTTTTCAGACCAGTGTCTCATATTTAACATCAGTAGCTTCCTCGCATCCTCTGGAGGATGCTAAACCTTTTTCTGTAATTGTCACCATTCTTTCATACTAAGAGCTGTTTGGTTCATTGTTATCCACCACAAGATGAGAGCACTGGAGAACAGCTTTGCCTTTTAGTCCAAGTTCCTATGCTTTGTTCTCTGTAATTCCATGCCCAGCCAAAATCTGAAAGTCCCAATAGAAAAAAGCATCTACTGACACAAGCTTATTGTGTGGTTCTGATTTACAACATGCATTTAGTCATTCTTTCTAGTCTTGTTGTCTTGTTGGGTCTCGGTGTTAGCTTCTCTAAAGTAAAAAGGAAAAAAAGGATTTCTGAACAGTGACTAGGTGTGGTTTCTTCTCCCAGTGCTAACTACTATGTCACAACTGAAATATTATTCAAGTTGTTGGGTTTTTTCCTAGGCACTCTTTGGTGAGAAACAAAAGGAAGAGGAAATCAACAAAATGAAAGATGAAATGTCTCAACTTGCAGAAGATACTGCTGCAAGAATTAGAAAGGCAGTAAGTTATGATGCTTGGAAAGAATGGATTTTTTGATTTTCCTCAGCGTGAAAAGCTATTGATGGTGCACAGTCATCAAAAGCAGTTTTCATACAAGTGTTTTGATAATGCAGGTAGCAAGGGAGCACACCGACAGTACTGTACTCTTCAAATTTGTTACCTAGACATATATTCTTCCAAACTAACATCCTTAAATCTCTCTAGAACAAAAAGTATTGATGCCTGTGCAGACACTGCTGTAGAGAAGGCTGCACTGTGAAGATGTCAAGAATGGCATTTCTATTTCAGAGTTTCTGCTCAGCAGCATATCAGTAGACTGAGTATTGTATTGTTACCAAGGTATTTAATTTAAGATACATGGCCTCATCTTGGAAGTTGCTGATGGAAGTTTATCATGTACCTTCACATGACAGGACCTGTTGAAAGTTACAGTGCTATTTTTTTGGCATCTTAGTACTTAAAAATATTCCCCTATTTAGGCAAGTAAGACTCATCTACCAAGTACAGATAATATCACAAACCAGAGAAATTAATAAAAAAAATATTGTAGTCTCTTTGTAAATTTTGTTACTGTTGTTATGAGTAGCTGAAAAACTGAGGCTCTTCTGATAAAAGAATATGCATGTGCATATGTACTGTACAGGGATGAAAGGATTATTTTTATTTCCAATCCTTTCATTTCAGGAGGTTTCAGGAATATACTGCCTAAATTTTTCAAGCCTTTAAAATGAGCATAAAGATGGTTTGTGCCTTCTATTTGGTGGTTACCTGAAAGAGTCAAAAAAGTTGTGTGGATTACTTAAAATGGCAATATTTAACATCATACAACATTTGGAGAAGGTGCAAGAGCTAAAGAGCAACTAGGCTAATCACCTAGTTGTGATAATGATTTACTAATCAGAATTTAGAAGTTTAGAAATGCCCTAATGCTAATCACCTAGTTGTGACAAGGATTTACTAATCAGAATTTAGAAGTTTAGAAATGCCCTATTTCTTATTTTGAGATTATCTCAGTAAAAGTGACTACCAGAAGCACAAGAAATAAAATTTTAAACTATAAGTTGCCATGTTTCTCCAGTATTAACAAATAGTTATTTTGTTATGTAAACTAAAACCATCTGTTGCACAAATTGCAAATATCTTCCACCTCACAGACAGCAGCTTTCCTCACAGTCTCGCTGTTAAGATAATAAACATTCTTCTAACATTTATGTAGCAAGATTTGTTAGTTATTGCAGTCCCAAATACTTTCATATTTATATTGATGCACCACATAGAGACAAAATATATATATATATATATACACATAAACAGAATGGAAAAGTAGATTATGGGATTAATTTTTTAGTTTTTCTTTGGTTTTGATCACAGGTAGACTCCGCGAAGAAGCAATATAACGTGCAGATTGCTCGACTAACAGAAGAACTGTCAGCTCTTCAGATGGTATGTGCTGACTGATGAAAGGTTTTTTTTTTATAGCAAAACATACAAGATTTCTAGTTTTTGTTGATGAAGTAAAATACTAAATTCGGGTAACAGTAAGTCAACTAAGACATGATTAGTGGGTAATTGTCTAGGACTCTGCTTTATTACGCTATAGCACTTTGCACCCTGCACATCTCAAGACATTGATGCAATATATAGTGTCTTTCATGTTACTTGGCAAAAGCAAATGTGTGCAGTGTCTTAACAGCTAGTGCAGAGATTCATATTTAGGTGTAAAGGATATCTTCCTTGAAAATTCATTTTTAATATACAGATTTGCCTTACGCATATACAACCATATCTTAATTCTACTGAGAACTTGCCAGGCTCTGCATGAAATAATACAATTCTGCAAATCCACCCATTTCTTTATTAAGGGTTATTCCTTGAGTTACCCATGTTCTTCTCATAGTTCAGAAGCACTTTGACAGTGAGATTCTGTGCTCTAGAAAATCCTTCCCATGTGATGGTATTTCTTAAGTAAGCATGAAAAGCAGAGTATTGCGTACCTATAGTTGGGTATGTGCAAGTGAAGTATATGGAAGTTGATAAAGCGTGCTAAGAGAAATCTGTGCACCACAGTCGTCATGTTCTTGAATGAACCAGGAACTTGTAACAAATTCTGTGGGAGACCAAAAGAGCTTAGTGCATACACACCTATTTATGGAATAAGTTTATTTTAAAAAGTGTGTCTTAGTCTGTATAACGAATGAGACCGATCATACAGAGAAAATAATGGTGGGTAAATATAATCAAATGCATAAATTGCATTTGCAGCAAAAATTACATTAACAGTGGCTGGGTTTTGGCTTTGGCACTCCTTGAAATTTTTATTTGGAGTTATTTTTATTAGACTTATTTTTAAATTACTTTTTTAAATAGGAATGTGGAGAAAAACAGGGTCAAATTGAACGAGCCATTAGAGAAAAGAGAGCAGTGGAAGCAGAACTTGAAACGGTAAGAAATTGCATGCATTTTTACATCAGGTTTAAGATCTCTTTTCAGAAGGTAAAGATATACCCATTTCTCATCAGTTTTTTTTTCCCTAAGTTTTCTTACTTTATCTTTTGAGTAGGTTTTCTTAATTGTAAATTTTCATATCATTATTTTAAGGTGTCGGGGTTTTTCTATATTCTGGAAAGTGTTTTAAAGCTGTAATGCTAAACTGAAAGAGGGGTCTTTGAAATGTGTAAAAAGAGAGATGTTTGACATAATTGGAAAGAATGTTGGTACATATTCCAGTTAAAATTAAGCTCAGTAGACAGAAAACTAAATGAACGCCAGACCTTTGTGAACTTCTTTGCCAAGTAGCAGCAACAATGATAGAAATTCAGTTTTGTTTTAAATCATTGTAAAACAGGATGCAATGAGGAATTGCCTTGTCAGTACTACACTGCCAATCCAGTGCAAGGTAAAAATGATCTTACATTTAAGTTTATTCTCTAGATTTATAGAGAAGACAGAAAACAAGAATCTGAAAATAGAAAACTAGAACAACTGCATCAGAAATATCTACTTGCAGAAACTGCAAAAGGTGACCTTCAGCTAAGTCTACAGACCACACAAAATAAACTGAAACAACTGGAAATGAAGTAAGTAATGTTACAGAAATAAGAATGGAAAACTATGGGAAAATATTTCTGACAATTGAAATTGTTGATTATATGTTAAGTTTTTGTCACATTTTTTTAACCAGTAGCAGGAAGAGTAAATATCAAGACACCATAATTCTGACGCGAGGGCAATTATGAGTCACTATAAAAGAATTAAAGAGGATAATGTGCTACAGAATTAAAAGGTTTTCTTTACAAGATGAGAACTGCAAACAGTTGTTTGATAACATAAAGCAAATATGGGTATATTATTTGGTATCTTTGATGACTTCTGCGTAGTTCTAGCCCACTAAAGATGCTGGGCTGATAGAAACTGTCAAGAAGAAACAAGGGAATGGCAGTACTGGGTCAGAGCAAAGATGTGACACAATATATGTTGGGTTTTTTTTTTTCTTTAGTACAGCAGTTGTTCAGTTCTTGAGTTCCAACAAGACTTCTCTTTCAGCTCTGAGGAAGAGAAATCTCATCGCGAGGAAGTTATCTGTAAATTGCAAAGCACTCTGGATTCAGAAAGAGAAAAGAGCGCCTTTGTCAGTGAACAAAGGCTAAAACTTCAACAAGAGAATGAAGAATTGCAAAAAGAAATGGAGGGCTTGAGAAAACTGGCCGCAGAGGCTCAAAAACAAGCTAAGATAATGGTATGGTTTATATGTTACTCTTATATCAATGCAAGACTGGTATTTGCTTAGTAAGAATGCAGTTCTGAGAGAAAATATTGAAAGTGTAAATTCAGGATGAAAGTTTCAATGATGCTTCTTGGTTTCTACTTAGAATTAATTTTGTGGTAGCAAAACTATTGAGTAAATCAGTCTCTGCTAATTAAATTATATATTAATATGTATTAAATGCTGCTTGGTAAGAAGATCCCTAACGTTCTTTGCTTTTTTATAGATAAATAGATAATAACATCTTTTCCTTCAAGTGATTTCACTATTCTGATTCCAGATCTTCCATTTTATACTGTCTGTAATGTGTCACAAACCTCTGTATGACTTTCAGTCCAGTGTTCCTCTACTTGTATGGCAACCGTGTTGTCGAGCAGTGCGTAAATACTAAATAATTAATAATAAATAAATAATAACAGTGTGGTTGTCAAACATCGGTTCTGCATTTTCTGAACAGAAAACACTTTTCCATGTGAATAGCTGCAAACAAGATAATTAGCTGTAAGATGGGTGTTCTTTTCAAATGTGTTCCATTAAATAAATGCATGTGAACAGACTGCACATGGAATAATGAATTAATAGGAACCTCAGCAGATTCATGGTACCTTTGGTTTCTGGAAGGAGTAACAGCTTTGATCCTTGACATGCTTTCTAAACACATCAATACAGCTGGTACTTTACCCTCTACTCATAACTCCAGGAATCTGATATTTAAAAGGGATCTGAGAATCTGCAGCACTGAAGAAGACTTCAGTAAGCAGTTCTACAAGTTACGTATGAGGACCACCTCAAAACCAGTTTCCACTTTGCCCTACAACATAAAGAAAGCAGTCCAATTAAGCAGGAAATCTTGTTCCAACTCCAGAACCCTTTGGTCAAATGCAGTTTTAAAACAAGGAATCAGAGTCTTGTCACAGATAGGCAGAAGTTCTAAAGCATATACCAGGTCTTTGTCTCATTTTTAATCAGACAGGCTTCTATTATAGTCACAGATAAGATTTATTGCTTGCTTTCATTTGCCTCTGATGTGCAAAGGATTTTTAGATGCAGTTAAGAAAGTCTTAACACATTTTAGCTAAATGAAAAAGAAAGAATGTGTTTCTGTGGAGCAAACACAAGGGAGAAAAAGATTATTTACAAAAATAAGCATACACAGCTCATTATCCTTTATTGTCAGTTGTACTATTTGCTTAAATTGGCTTTGGGAACATGTATCTCTTTAAGCCTATAATTACAAGTTTAATTACTGTGTTAAAAAAAAAAAAAAGGTAAAAAGTGAGAGACTTGATTGTATCTGATTTGTATTTTTTCTAGATAAGCACAATGGAGCATGAGCATGCTGTGAAAGAACATGGGTTTGAAGTTCGACTTAAGGAAATGGAAGACACCAGTCAAAAGTCTACTGCTGAACTGAGACGTCTGTTAGTAGCTCAACAAAAAGCAACACATCGGTGGAAAGAAGAAACAAAAAATCTTACTGAAACTTCAGAAGCCAGGATCAATAAGCTAAAGTAAGTGCAATTTTGTTTCTTTTCTGGAAGCTGTTACAATTTTAGTTGCTGTTTGATGTATGGCAGTAGACCTCTGCTGAAAAACCATGATGAGCAAACCATCCGAACTAGATGATGTGCTTCAGCAAACCAAGAAGGAATGTTCTAAGAGAACTTTTGATGGTTTCTGTGAAGTAAAAATTTTGCGTCTTGTTGATGTGATTGAATTTTGTAATAACAAAAAGTAAATGAAATATATTATTTTAAATCCTCTCCTTCAAGATACAGCATGATCAATTTCGAGAATTTTTGCTTTGGATTATGAAAACCTCGTTATTTACAGCTACTCAGAACAGTCACCATCAAATCAGCTCTGGAGTGAGTCTCCACTTCTAAAATAAGCTGACAAAGCCTGTTGGGATGTACATGTAATGTTCTTTTCTGAGAAGCTGCTGTCATAAATGAGGATACAAATGAGTTGTGTGATTGCCATGAGCAAAAATAAGATGTAAACTTTACCCTTAATTTATACAGGTTGCCAGGTAGCTAGCTGATATTTGTATTCCCAGTACAGATTATAAGAATATTTTCAGTTTGTAAAGGGCATAATAACAAGGACATCTCACGTAGCAGACTCCAATACAGATGACATAACATTGCTAAATGCTGGGGAATACAGGCCCCTGTGGTGCCTGTGAGCCTACATACAGATAGGTATCAACTGGTTTAGGGAAGGCAGTGGCATTACTGGAAGTGAGTGAGTAGAGAAGGAAGTATCCCAAGGAGAGATTAGCCATTTGCAAGTTACATCTGAAATAAACTCTAGAAACTTATCTTTGTGTTTAAATGCACACTGCTATAGATAGTATTTGCTTCTGCTTGGATATTAATAGCCATTAGAAAATGTTCAGAATCCATACTGAGCAGTTTATGAAATAAGCAGACATGGTCTCTACATTCATCTTGGTTTTCTTCAGTGTGTGGACACGTTGCACAGTGCTAAAATGTAAATTAATTGATCTGTGCAGAGTGGATTTGTAGTGTCATTGCTTTGTGGTATTGCCTTTCTCTATCTCAGTCTCCTCAATTGAGGCAAAGATACGTGTTTGCCTCATGCTTTATGTGACAGCTCAGGGAACTCTGTCAGTGAGATCAAGTAGACTATAAATTACAGATTAAATTAGCCTGGTATTTTTATAGAACTTCTTAGAAGTTTATGTCCTCAAGATCTCTTCATAATTGATTGAAAATTGGCAGGAATTTGACACCATTTTTTAAGCATAGCTTGACATTTTTTAGTTGTCAGAACACCAATGGTGTGAGTAGAATTAGAACCTAAGTTTCTAAATACTATCAAGCAAAATAACTTCTTGAAAATGTTGCCTACAGCAGATCTACCCTACCACTACTCTGCACTGGTTTTCTATCTCTTCTAGAGAAGTATGTGAATTTGGCCTCCAGCGAAGTTTGCAAATAGTAGCAGTGCTTGCCTTTGAAATTAGTTTAATTCCTCTTTGCAGTGACATGGTGTCTGTCATTCCTGGCTGTACCTAGTGTCTGTCCAAACAGAGGAATGCTGAGTTCTATCCTGACTGAAATCAAGAGTGATTGATAAATCATATACTGATGACTTCTGATTAGTAGCAGCATCACTGTTCTGCTTTGCAGTTTTTCAAGTGCTCCTTTTCTGAGTGTTTAGAACACTTTGTAGTAGTAGTGGATTGATACTATGATGGCTAGTTCCATTTAAATTTTTCAACACTTCAAAATCATAGCAAATCCAATTAGAGAAGACATTTTTACCCCTTTTGATAGAAAAACATCTCCTATATAATTACTCTGGCCATTTTTACCTCTCCTAAGTAAAACAGTTTCAGGTTTTCTACCTTGTCTGTCTAGATATAGCTTGGCTTTATTTTGTCATAAAATACACTGCTTTTTGCAAAGATTCCTAATCAGTTCTTTAAAGAAGAGGCAAAAAGTCTCTTTCAGAAGAGATCACAGTGATGAGCACATCTGAGAGCCACTGGGAGCTGTACTTATTCACTGCCAGTTTTAGGGGGGTTGCGTCACTGTATGTAATTAGCTGGGTCTCACTTTTTTGACATCTTTTGTAAATGCAGTAACTAAAGAAGAAAAGTATTTTGTAGTGTTCCACGATAAGGTAAATTTTAGTATTAAACTGGTAATTTATTTTCTGTAAATGAAATTACAAAAACTCTCACAATTGAGAGTTCTAGCTTTCTAAGTACCTAGGTTCTAAGTATTTAGGTTCCTAACTAGATCCTGAATGTAGTTCAGCAACTTCCAAATATAAAGGAAAAATTGCACTTTCCAAAACAAAATTTTCTGTGAAACAGCTGCTTTCTTTCTTAAAGCTTTAATGTTAGGTGTTAAAACGTTGTTATAGCAGACCAAAAGCTTTTGACCTTATTTATCTGCAGCAAAACGCTGACACAGAAAATATAAGAGACATGAGAGGAAGTCTGCTTTGTGAATCTGCATGAAAAATAGGTAATACATTTTGAAAATATCCCTGTATGTGGCATCAGCTGGAAAACTCCTGCAGTAATTTCACATCCCATATCAGAGAATACTGCCTGATGAGCCAAAAAGGAAATGTCCAGCTTATATTAAAAATTTTAAGTCTACACTAAGTGCACGTGATTCTCTGTGACTTTGGTGGATATTTTGATGCAAGTCTAAAAGAAGTGTCTGTTACTTTCTAAGATATTTTCACATAGGTGATGCTTTTACATACTGTACAAGCTAGAAGCAGTTTTTATCAGACACTTGCTCTCCCTAACAAGGAAGCTGGCAACAGAAACAAGTTTGTTCTCTGCTAGAAGGTTGTAATTTAAACTGACAGAAGGAATTTCACAGTCAAATCTGTGCAGTGATGCTGTGGTATTACCGTGGTAAGTGGCTATAACAGAACCTCTAGTATTACCTAGAAAATTTTAAACCAGCTTATTTTTCCTCTTATACACATTACCAAATACCAAGCTATACACTGCTATATAGCTGTTATGAAAATGAGCTCCTTAGTGAAAAACAAAATTATTTGCAGGAAATGCATTTATCATGGAAATATCAGGAAGACCACTAAAGAATGGACTGACACTGGGATAAACAGGATCTATTGAAGTAAAGGTTCTGTTTGTAAGTTCTCTTGAGGCTAATGCACAATGTGGTATCACCAAGCCTCATAGCAGGGTTCACACAGCTTTCCTATAAACATACATGTTAAGTTTATGTGGTTTTCAGAGGATTAGCCAAGCTGTGAGCTTGTAAGGAAAACTTAGTATCTACCCTAGAAACTTCATCTTGTCTTCACTGGGCAGCAAGCGTATAAACTTAGATGAAGATACCAACATACCCCTTGACACATTATGAAGATGCTGTTTGATGTATTGGATTCAGGAAAATATATAAGCAAATACAGAGATTGTGTTGGTGACGTGTAGCAGAATTTCAGTTTGTAATATGAATTATTACTCTTACAGCATAGTAATGTGCTTTGTAATAGAATGTTTTTCAACAAAGTCACATCTGTGTATACTGGGGAGTTAGCTTACATAAAAGCATTTTATATTACATTTCAGCAGAAGTTTGCTCTTGATGCAGCTCTCATAGGCACTGAGTCAGTGTCCCATTTGTTTGTGTAGGTGTTTCCCATTCCTTTGCCTGAAATTCATGATCTGTTACTGGTTTTCAGTTCTATCCTCATTACTTTCATTTTCCATGTGAAGGTGTCTGAAACATTTTGGCTTCTTTACTAACTTCCCAGCAGCAGCTGTTAACTTTTCCATATTCTATGCTGCTCATTTGTCATCTTTTAAGTCTGCAGTGTTTTGTTTGTGAAGTGTAATCCATATGCATCAAGGAAGCATTAAACAAAGACTTTCAAGAAATGAAACAGCATCAGTGAACATTAGGTGATTTTTAATTCTAATAAAATTAAGAAGTAAAAGTAAATTTTGCAGCCTGTAGCAGTAGAGCAGAGTGGTCATTTTTTTTTTTTTTTAAATGAGAATCTCGTAGATCAGTGGAAATAATGTAGATAAAAATGTTGATAAATAAATTTGACACTTTCAGGCTTCACTGAAGATTATTCTGTGCTTTCTTGGATATTTGGGCCTCAGTTCAAGTTAAACATGTAATCATTGCCTATGAAACTGAACTTGGGATTAAAAACCAGTGCTGCAACAGTAGGCAATGCACTGAATAACTGTAGACTAAATTTTACCATTTTCTTCATAAAAATACAGTACATAATGAGATTTTCTTCCTTCTGAGTATCTTAAGATGCTGGACACTTTCACAAGGATTTCTTGATAACAGACCTCACCTCCACCTTGCAAGAGGGCAAGGAACTTGTCTTGCTTCAGTATACTTGCGCCAAACACCAATCTTGGAGGTAACTCAGGTCAGCGCTTCTTGCAACACAGGTCATGGTTCCAAATAAAAACACTGCCCTTGGCAGCAAGACTAATGACTCATGACTGGTGTTTATTCTCTTTATTCCTGCAAAATATCCAGTCTAGCAGACTATGAAATGGAAGCTATTCTGACTTTTGATTGCGTCCATTTTAGACATACTTTGAGTTCTAATGGCATTTACTGAAGTGAACCTAGACAGCAAATATTTACAATTATAAAATAGTTGTGGAAATGAAGAAAGATTGCAAAAAAGAGGCACAGCACTCCTATTTAAAGATGAGTTGTGCCAAGGCTTTTTCTATTGAATTGAGGGTGTTTCTATCTCTAAGAATGTATGTATGTAAAAATGTATGTAAAAAAAAAAAAAAGTCTATTGGTTTGTATGTGTTTACAAACACATAACAAAAACTGCTGCCCTCAGATTAAATTTGGAGCAATTTTAGATTTTAAACAAACAAATAAAGAGTTAAGTAATAGATGGTTAATCCCTTCTAATTGGCATGTCAGTGTTTTTCATATAATTTTATGTTCTAATTCTGAGGATGAAGATAAGAATTGGAGTAAACTGAGAAAAAATTTTGCACAAATACAGTGATTATGCATAAACCCTTACCAGACTCCTCACAGGTCAAACATGATTCTGGTTGGACCAGGGATCAGAACAAGATTCACACTGATAAGCCAAGTGTCACATTCATTCAAACAACTGAATTATCCACAGAATACCCTTCAGTGGCGTAGGTCTTAAAATCTGCAAACAGGAAAAAGGTAGATCTTGTAACTTGAAAACTTTACGGGAACTTGACGGTTCTCTTGACTTTGCTATGAATATTAGTTTGGCCAGTTAGACATGTGAATGCTTACTCAGTTAAGGTGCAGTTTAGCCTAAGTAGGAGAAGCAATAGCTACTATACACAAGTCTGTTCTCTTTTTGGAAATGTAAAAACTGAATCTAGAAAACAAGCAGAACACGAGACTATAAACCTTACGAACATTTGCCTAAATGATAAAGACGGTAACTCCTTTAGAATTACTTCAATGTAGCAATGCATTTGAGGAGCTGTAAAAATATTAACTCATTAAACTTATACAAAAAAAAAAATTCTAATACATAACATGAACAAATTGCTAAATTAATAATCTTGACCATCTGCTGCTATTGTCTAGTAGTTAGCTATAACTTTTGGGGAAAAATAAAAAATATTTCTTGTGGCATAAACACATTACATTTGAACAACTATCCTGAATAGCTTTGTTTTTTTAATAGTCACTTGAATTTTGTAATTGTCAGTACTAAAAAAAGTGAACCCTTGCCATATTGGTTTTAAATCAGAATATTTTGCTTAGCTTAAGTCATCTGATTGCAGGTACTTTGAGTGGTTTTGTTTCAGTTTTCTGCTTCTGAAACATTTCTGTGTGATAGTTAAGAGTCCCCAACTCACCAGTAGCCATGTGTAGGTTTTGGAGTTCTCAGTTCTATCTTTTCTATAATTGAAAAGAATCTGCCTCTGAAGAATGACCTTTTTTTGGTGCCTGTGTATGAAGTGTTGGCTAGGGCATCCTCCTCCTTCTCCCTACATCCTGTGCAGTACATGGAGTGAAGTGCACAGCATCTTGAGATGAAGAAGTTTACTCCATTTCTAAAACATTATTCTTGGCTGCACTTCTGTAATGTTTGGCAGCCAGGGCTGCTTATTTTAAGATGTTCATTAAAGAAAAAAATTAACAGGATGAGAGACAGCTGCAGGTACTGGCAGTATAGGAAAATTGTAATTACTAAGAATAACTGAAGCATATTATAGTAGAATTCAACTGAAAAAACAGCTGGCACATGCTATATATGTCATATGAGAGTTTTGCAGAATGTACTTGCTACAGCTGGCGGATTTATCACCCGTCTGCCAAAATGCTAAAAGCTCACCTTTTGTTTCCTGCTCACTTAAGAAAGACAATATGGAATAAGGAGTGATTTGATTATCCACCCACTGGGATTACAGCTCAATTTTAATATTAAAATCTCATAATGCATATTTGGGGGAAGGTTAACAATTGGAATGAATCAACTGTCTAGCTCAATAGCCACCATGCTTCCTTATGCTTACAAGGTTAAACTTGTTTCCTTTAAATACATTTTTGTGTGATCTAATAATAAAACTAATTTCTTGACATGCAGCTGTATATGAGCCTGTAAGCTCTGTTTATGGCCTGTGCTGTTAAGAGTACTAATTCCACGCCTCAGTACAAGTCAAGAATTTCTAATTTAGAAGATTTATCTATTTGGACAGTCTTCTAAGATGACATAATATTAAAGATGGTTTGTCAGAGTTTCTACTAGCATAGTTAAACTTGAACATAAATGGTCTACATATTTTAAGGAGTAGTGTTTGACTAGTCTTCTAGGGAGTTTAATTTGAAAAGTTACGTATGGAAAGATATGACAGGAATTGTATAAAATTTCTGCTTTTCTAATAGTTTATAAATGAATTTGCAAAAACCAGCTATTTGTTCATGCTGATATATTGAAAAAGCTTCATCTTGATACTGATTACAGTTCAAATTGCAATACTAATGTTAAGTATTAACATTCTATTTTGATCCCACATTTTTAATCCATCCTGAATTCTTGTTTCATATAAGAATGTTGAAATCTGGTAACATGAGCATAATCTACATACAGTGTTAACTGTTTAGCATCCTTTATATATCAGCCTGTGTACTCTCATTTTCACAGCAGCTAGTCAAAGGATGTTGGAACTCTTCTTATGACACCTACATGGGATTAGTGAAAGGGGTTGGTTGAGAAAAGGGAGTGGAGACACCAGCCAGGTATACTCACAACCCTATGTTAACAGATCCATTGCAACCCTGTATTTTAAGTGCTGTGTAGCAGTTTTCAGTCAAACTTCATGAAATACTAAGCTTAAAAGTTTTTACGAGTACATTATCGTTGAGAACTAACTGATAGCACTAAAACAGCAGAGGCTTTTCAGGATGGAGATCTGAGGTTAAAGTATCTCCTACCTTGCCTCCACTCTCTCAGAAAGAATAAAGGCTTTAGCTTGCTTTACGGTGCATGCAGTTTCATTACTAGGCAGAGCACCCAAAGGTAAGGTGTCACACTCCTGAGCATTGTCTCCATGTATGACATTCCTGAAGGTGACTGCATTTCATACTTTCAACATGGGAAAGGAAGGGAAAGTGAGAACAGATTTGAAAATTCTTCTTCACAAATGTGTTTGAACCTCAATGAAGAAGGTGAAATTGGTGGTAAGAATCTTGATCACACCATTTTTTGTGATGGCTGTTGCAAGTGGAACAGCCCATTTAGTTTTGCATTTTCCTCTGGCTAAAAGTACCAGAGTTCAGAGATTTTTCCATCTTTGGTCATCTCTCTTCAGTGGCTTGTGAAGCACAGAATTGTTTGGTTTTAAGTACTTCGAAGCACCTTCAAAAAGTCCGTATTGAAGTCTGCTTAGTGGACACTCATTAGGAAGTTAATCTAAAAATAGAATGCTCTGTGTGAAGGCAGCTTATATTTATAGCATATTTCATAATATGCCTGCTAAATAAGATTCAGTAAACAGAAAAAAAGAACCTGTAAAATGTCAAATGCTCTTGACCAAGTCCTGTTCAGTTGAACAAATGCATCTCATTCCTCTGCCATTATAGTTTCATCATGCAGTGCTAGTTGTGCAGTGCTTTCAAAATCAGTGTTTTAAGAGCAACACTGTAATTAAAAATACACCATAAACCCCTACAATGCAAGAAAGTGCCTGTGAAATGACATTCCGATAACAGGTGCATTACTGTGTGTTAATCAGCATCCTTCCTTCTTATTAATAGAAGTGAGCTGAGTCAACAAAAACTTCATAGCCAGGAGCTCATTTCTCAGCTGGAAATGGCAAATGAAAAGGTAATTGAGGTAAGATAATCACTGATACAGCTACTTTCAGTTACAACCTGATGCATACATGCTAGGATCTTAACAGGAACCTATACAGATGAGTAATGTTGCTAAATTTAGAAAAAATGATGATTCTGACAGGAGTAGTCGTAACTGGAAAACCCCACTGTTTCTGCTGACTGACACGCTAAATGGCAGGAAGACAAATGAACTTCACTCTCAAATGATGAGAATAGGTCAAGGAGAGATCATCTTTCAAGGTTACTCATCAGTTTTAGAGAATTCAGGAAATATTTCTCAAGTCATTTACACCTGGGTATGCCTGCATACCTCTAGAAAGGAGTAGGCATCATGTTCTCGGTAACATAGCACATGCAGAGAAAACATTCTCAGCATACTATGTGTACAGTAGAATTTACACTCTATGTGCATATATGTATATAGAGAAAAGCATTCTCAATTAAAGATTAAGGACAAGGTTGTTTTGGAACACGCACTGTTCCATAATTGATGGCTACTTGAGAAAAAAGATATCCTGTCAGCGTCATAAATCTGGGATAACATCCAATTCTATCTAGGATAAGTCCTTCTATGTTGTTTTTTGTAGTGCTCTTTTTATTTAGAGGAGAAAGATGGGGCTGATCAGAGAATAGATTTTTGTAAGTAAAAGATGGTTAGGAAAGACCCTTTGATGAGGAGAACAGAAAAGATCTGTAGCAAGTTTATAATCTCCTTTATCTAGTATATTCTTCTTCCCTATGAATATAGATAAAAATTTACATTGTAATATTGTTTGAATTGAATTACTTGGATTAAAATGTCAGCTTTTACGCATCTTACTTCAAGAGGGTGAAATAAGTAAAACTTACCATGCAGATTACTCTGACTGTAAAAGTCATATGATGTCATATTTGAGCTGGAAAATCTCTATAATGCGTCAGCAGTATGTCCTTGATTGTTCTGTAAGTGGTAAACAGTTCTGCTTCTTCAGTTTTTCTTGTTGTAAGCTCTTTCATTACAGTACATATGGATCCAGTAAAAAGAACTTTGCATTTGTAATGAGGTATTTCATCTCCACAGGATGAAAAATTAATGATGGACTATCGTGAGTACATCAATAGGCTTCAAAGGCGCCTGAGCCAGGCAGAACAGAGGGCAGCTACAGCATCGCAAAAGGTACAAAACTAAAAAGAAAACACATTACCTACATGCATTTAAAAAAATTCAATTGAATTTTACAAAAATACTCAGGTAATCATTTCTGTGTAATATCTCTAATGTAACTTTAGCAACAACCTTGTATTTTGGATGTGTCATCACAAAACTGATGCATATTCAATTCATTGCCACCTTATGACAGGATACTTAAGTGACAGCACAGATTTTTTTATGGAAACAAATTTGATGCGAATTAAACTTGTGTGGTTTGAAATGTGTGAATGAAGGTGTAGGATCACTGCCATCTTCACAAATGGCAGCAAGTTAACAAAGAGAAAAAAGCCACTCCTTAAAGTAGCTGCAGCTCCTATTTACACAAAGTAGGCTTTTTTAGCTTGGTGTAACCTACTGCAGCAGTCACAAAGTGGCTTCACTTGATAAAGAACAAATGTCTGCTGATTCCTACACCTGCTCCTGGGGAATCTGGTTTAAAACAAAGCATGTCTCGAGTTGATCGCTAGAGAACTGCCTATGTAAAAAGTGCTAGGCAGCACAGCAGTTTTGTGGGAATTCTGGGGTGTTTCCAGCCAACTTCGTTCCCTGGTCTAAATTTATTGTGTGGTGGCACACAGAGCATGTGGAAATGGCGTGTAGTGGGTGCAGGACAGAACTGATAGTGTGGATCTGTTCAGTGTTCATCAGATTGCAATCCTGAGTACCTTCTTCCATGTCATGTGAACTTCCAGGACTGTGAACTACTTGTCTGTCTGTTTTCATGAGTAGACTTCAGTAGCTGTGTCCCCAAGGATGGCTGGAGAAGTACAGCCCACTGCTGTTATCACCAGTTATGTATAACAGGGGCAGTTAAGTCCTGCAATGGCAAAAATACTGAAAATTATGCAGAGTAAGAAGTACTTGTTTTTTTCCAGGCCATGGCAAAAGGGGAAGGAAGGGATGATCTATGTATCTCAATACCATAGTGGACACACCTAGTACACATTTTAGTGACTGTGAAAACTTCAGACAAGGTGTGGTTTTTCGAGCTGCTGATATGCCCAAGCCCTCTGTGCAAACCTGTGATCGCTTAATGAGCTGAATTGTTGCTGCTGCCTTTTTCCAGTTCTCGTACAGCTCAGTCCAGTTTTCAGCAGTAGTAGTCAGTATTTCTAGGTATTAGGGATATTGGAAGGAAAGGTTTTCTCTTCACAGGGAGAAGCTTCAAGCTTTACTTATCTAAACCTCATGCTACCTATAACTCTGTATTCTGTCTGCAGGACAGTAGGTGGGTTTTTTTCCTTCCAGGATTCTTTTTTCCATATTCAACCTTTACACCTTGAAGCAAATCCCATAGTGGGGTTATACACTGGGTTTGCTTACTTGCCAAGCAAACTTGTTACTCAAGTTGGTGACCTATTAAGTACGATGATTTTTTGGCCTCTTAACTTTTTACAGTGATTTATCAAACCCATTTTTAAATTACAACTTTTTTTTATATGGATGATCCCATGTGAGTTGCAGAGAGGAAATGTTTGATTTAAATTGTCCAATTAGGACAAAGGGCACTTATTTCCCAACAGCAGTGAACAAACGAGCATCGCTGCCAAGCTATCATAACGTAAACTTTTGTTACCTGGCTGTAAATGCTCTCTGCAATGACAAGGTCTACTCAGCTGGTGCTCTGAAAGAGTGATTTGATTTTTTTATTTTACCTTCTGTTTGTTATATGGATCTGTTGAGCGCTAACACTTTTGAGGTGCTGTCTTCCCTTGAACAACATGGTCACGTCACCTTTCAAGGGAGTAAATTCCTGGTGTCGGTGCCCATATAGGAAGAGGTCTTGCTGTTCCTGCAAACATCAATAATTAGCTGTTCCTCACAAGTCTCCTTGAAAGGTACCAAAGAGATCTGGTAAGATGTTTAGTAGCTCAATTCTTGTCCAGATCTTACTGCCAGTCTTCAGAACTGTCTTGGCCTTTTCACGCTTGGCAGAGGTTACTGCTGCCATGAGGCATTGCTGTTGTGACTTCTGTGGCACAGAACTTCTGTGCCAAGCCCCTTCCTCTCTCCCCCACAAAAAGACGTACCAGCACTGTTCTCACTAAAGGCTGGAAAAAGTGGTCTCCAGGAGTACTGCTACAACAAGGCCCACTGGTCTGAATCTGAAGAAACAAGGTGTTTATTCTCTCCTAGCTCTCAGAAAACTGAACGTTCTCGTGTGTCCTTCCTCACATTCAGAATGATAACTCTTCTCTGCATTCTGAATCTGTAGGTTGAGGGCTACTTTCTGACTTACGTGTGTATTCTCATTACATTATCCAGTTTACTTGTAAAATTTAATCTCATGTAGGCTACAGCTGGATTAGTAGGGAGTCTAGAAATTAGATTTTCACTGTGATCAGTTCAGTGACTATAAATCTTATTAATAATAATTCAGGAAGAAACATAAAAAATACAGGATACTGTTTGCACAGGTTTAAAATATTCTATGTAGAAGTCTTTAAAGTGTATTCCTGCTACCGAATCTTCCATCATCTTGAGTTCTTTGGGATCTGAAATAAGACAAAAGCAGCAGTCATCTATAGAATGCATTGCAAATTCTACTGTTTATCCCACTTCTACTGTTTACTTAGCTATGCTTGCTCCCTCTCCTTCATGACACCTCCCATATTGATTGAGACTGTAAGATCAAAATCTTACACAAAAATCTATAAGAAACTATCTGCTTGTTTTTAATTACAGCTCAGCCTGATAACTACACAGAGGAAAAAAGATGCTTCCCTGAAGGATCTGGAAAATATTTAAACATATGTATTGTTCGTTCATACCATGGGGGCAGTTCAGAACATCGCTGGAGAAACTTCATATTGGAGAGTTAAAGTCAAAAGTATAGCAAGGCTTGTAAAACTTAGCTAAACATTTTATCTTTTATTCAGGTAAGAAAGGGGGTGGATGAAGATACTATATCTGTATGGATAGTAAAGATTGGAAGAAGACTGGAAAATGTTGTAATTCAAGTCCTTTAATGTAGCAGGTAAAATAATCTGATACAGTGCTCTGGTGATTGGTCTTTTTTGGTCTAAAAAACACTAGTTTCAACTATGACAAGATTATGTACAGGAAACAGATAACTTTCTGTTGAACTTCAGCAACAGCTTTGTTCACATACAGTTGATAATTTTTATTTTCCTTTGTATGGCAGTCACTAATGTCAGATAGTTGCTGTTCTTATAGGTGGTGTTACAGCTGTGCAATGCCTTCACTGCCTTCCAGTTTTAAGAATTCGGTTCAGTTTCTTCTGATGTTTCTGGGAAAAAGTTAATAAAGAAAATGCTGCTTATGGCTGTTCATACAGCTTGTTTCTGAGGACTGTAATCTCTCTTCAGTTGTGCTTTTTCTTCCCAGTTGCTGTTTTACAATCTTTCCTTGCTTTTCTGTCTGTCTGCTCTCTTGGTTTGTACATGTCTGGGAACTTCAGTTCTCTATTACCTCCATTTGCATAAAGCTGATGAAGTCATCCAGCTTCTATGCATACTGAAACAATGTGTTTGAATTCTACAGATGCCAGGATCTGGAAATCTTCTTACATACATTTTTCTTTGATAGCTGAGAAACTTCATATGTATCATTCTAAAATTGAAGCTGAACTCATGTTTTTTCTTTCAGCATATATTGTAAACATTTGACAGGTGTTAACTGATTTTCAAGTGCTTCCATCTTGGACTTAAGTGATGTAATTTCTTGTCCTGCCTTTTAAATGTCAAGAGTGTAATCCTGGTTTATAAATTGTAATTCAGTTGGTGGATAATGCTTACCCCGTGCTTGATGAAAACTGTTGGTTTGGACTAACAAACCCATACATCTGTCACAGTGGGTCTTCACCACATTTGCATTTTAGAGGACAGACCTGGGTTGATCACCACGTGGAAGTGAGAGTTTGCACCACCTCCTGAAAAGCTAGCTTTTCAAGTGGTGCCTGCAAGATGGATGCAAGTTCAAGAAAAACTTCTGCTACCGGCAGAGGAAGCGACTATTTCCTACAGTTGTACACACTTCTTCATTAATGCTTTCTGTTTGATATGTGCCTGCATCCGTTGCAATCTCTGATTTTGATACAAGACTTCAAAGATTTTTCAAAGCAACATGGATACACTGTCCAGAAGCTCCAAACGTCTGCTGTGGTGAGGTTTTCATCAATCAACCACATACATGATCCAGAGGGAGGTAAGTACCAAGCACCTTATTTTCATTTGCATAATGCACATCTGAGGTGATGACAGAACACCTGGAAGATTTTGTGTGAGCTATTAATCCCATTCACTCCTTAAAGAGAGGCTCTAGCTGTGAAGTGAAACCTGGCTGAAAATGGCAGGTTAATTGTAAGCTTCTGAGCAACAGTATTTGTGAATTTCTTCCTTGAGGCACAGAAGGGCATGTGCTTGGTTCCCTTTTAGTTCCAGGTATATTCATTTCAACTTGGGGAGTATCTCTTCTGTAATGGTTATTTGCCCGAATCGGAATTGCAATGATGACACAAGCACCTAATAGTAAAGCTAAGAGGCAGCAAAGCAATTACAGCATATGACATGGGAAAAAAAAAAAAAAGAGATCCCTCCTGTCTGCTTAATCCTCTGAGCAGCTATATTTTGTCCTAATCTATCTGTCTGAACCGCAAAAGGGAATATGGTCAAGTTAGGCTCACCACCCTGACACCACCTCCTTTCGTTCCCATTTGGTGTTGTTTGGAGGAGGCTGCTGGCATGTTGCTCATAAGTTGGACTTTCAGAGGAAAGGCACTTGCTGAGGCAGTTAAAATGGGAGGCTTGCTGGTGAGGTGATGTTTTTTGCTCTTTCCCTCGTGATGCTAGATTGCTTCATGGAATTGAGCAGCAGGCTTTTCAACCATATGGGGAGGCTGTTTTATATTTGTTTCCATCTCTGTATTTCTTTTTGGTCTTCCATTGAAATGTTTTTGTTTCCCCTACCTTCCTTTCCCACTTTTCCTCCTTTTTGAGTGTTTAAAGGTCCCCTAGTACGATATTAATGCTTTCCATTGAGTACAACTCTGCTCTTGACTATGTTTATTTAGGCAGTGTTTCTAGGTGAGTAGTTACTTACATTCAACAGGTGAGAGAAACTGACTATGAAGGTAGTAGGAGTTTAATTTTGGGTCTTCCCAGGATCCTTACACCTTCTGGCATAAGCCAGATGTTTAAAGATCTATCACTGTATACATGAGACTTCTTCACAGTTTACTGAAGTGGTCAGCAAGCTGCCCTCAGCTCTGGCCCAGTCTTACTCAGGTAACCCCAGCCGTGCAGTGCCTTTCAGAAATGCTGCCGTCAGCAAGATCATAAAGCAGCTGCAAGAACTTCTTTCAGACTTTTATTCACACTTTGAAGAGCTTCTGCTAGTAGCTTTTAGGAGGGCCATCCTTCAGGCTTCATTCTTTGAAATACGTTCTTGAGGGGTGGCACTCACGGCTACCCACAATGTGAATGCATGGAATGCACAGAGCTGAGAAAAACCATGTACCCACTTCTGTTTTTCAAGATGCATTGCTGGACATATACCTTCACAACCCTGTCCTTTTCTTGCTCTGCTCCAAGTCTATTCCATGTTTCTGCATCCTGAGGTTAGAGGAAGCAAGAGCAAAGGACCTACTGTGCCCTTCACACCTCGTGTCCTAGAGCTTCTGCTACAGCAGCAAACATTCTCTGTCAGCACTGCCCAACTACAGGCAGTTCATGGTGTGAATATATGTTCAGCATTCTTATCTGGAAGATCTATGGCTAAGAAACACCATGTTCCTCTTCCAATGGAACACATTTTATGATTATAGGCTTTGGAAGGACATTACATGAACAGATGTAAACCATATGAGGTAAGCAACATCTCGTTGAGGATCTCAAGGTAAAAGCATACTGTTCTGTGTTGATGGAACAGGCACAGCCCTCAGGAAAAAGACCCTATACTATTCCTTACAACTAAGATAAATAAATCTTTCTCTGGCAACCACAGTGTGCATTTTGATACCTGTGATAATCAAATTAAACGCTTATTTTAACCATGAAAGTTGTTCAGATAGTTGCAGTGAAACGTTTATGGAAAAACCCAAACCAAGGTAACTACTGCAGATTCTAAATCACTGCTGGCACCGATACTGCAAAAATGTACAGCATTTATTCACGTACAGACAAAAAGGCACAATTCTACTGAATATTTTAACAAAAAATACAGTTGTCTTCAACTAGGTCTTTATAAATACTTCAAAAAAGGGAGAAAATAAATACAGGATTGGGCCATGTAATATAAAATAGTCATCTCTACATATACTTTTATTTCTATCTGTTTCTCTTCATGCACCTTTTTTCATTAATTTCAGCTGAATGGACACCAAAGCTAGGCACATAGTGAAAAATCTTCTGTACAAGGTTTTACAAATGTAATGACAATTTTCTGAAATTTCTGAAATTAAGATTTATACACAACACCTATAACCCTTCATTTAAATTTGTTTGAGTTTAGAACCTAACAAATGGCATTCCAGGCAACTTTACAGAAGTTCAACTAGCCTACAGTTCGACAGAACACACCAATCATAAGCAAAGATCTCTTGGTCAGTCTGCACAAGGAAAGGTAACGCTTAAAACCAGAAATTCAGCAAATGGTTCTATCCCAATAAAATACAGGGGTGGGGGGTTATATTGTCACTGCTGTACTTACAACACCTCTTCTGCTGAGCGCTAAGCAGGGGAGACAAAACTAACCTACAGAGCTGGTCATACCGCAGTCTTCTTACAGCTTTTTTGGTTTTGGTTCAGCTTAACTTGAAACATTACAAAGCTTATTAACCTAAACGTCAGGGAGCAAAACAGATAAGGCATTAATTCTGCACAACGTTAGCATTCATAATAGTGCAAATTAACAACGTACCTCTTTCTAACTGGCATGAGGTTAAATGTTTACTTAGAATCAAAATTTAGATTATTCCATCTATGGCTTGACAAACAACTCCCTATATGGTCATGAGCTTTCTTACAAAAATAACAGTGCCTGTCTGGAAAACGTTGCTGTTGAGTAGAACTTACCTGCATTCACCTTTTTTCTGTTACTTGATCAAATAAGTACTTCTCTTTTAAGACATACCAAGAGTGACTATGTAACTTCAGATTCACCGCTGCCCCGTTTGACTTCCACCTGTGTAAGTCACGAAGTCTAACTTCTTGCAACTAGCAATGGTATTTTAAAAATACACTATCTTACACAAAATTCCCCTTCCTCAAAAGGTTAAGACTTTTGAGCTTTAAACCAAAGAACAGGGGTGCATTCGGTTGAAATACTTAAGTGATAACTTGCATAGCAAGATATGGTGTTAATAAGCCTTTTTCTTTTTTGATTGAATCTCCTGGAAGACTCAGTTATGGCAGAGTTCTACTGCATTTTAAATGTTCCCCGCTCAAGAGGCAAGGGTCTCACATTGAAAAGTTAGTGGATGTGATAACAGCAGGCTAGAAGTAGGAAAGGGGGGGGATGGGGGGGGACAAGGGAAGGGGTTCTTTACGCCTGTCTTTCTGTAACACATTGCTTCAACTTTTTCACCAGTACATACCTGACTTAAATCTATGCAGAATTCCAAAATGTACAGGCTCCTAACACTCCATATGTGCACTCTACTTGGTACAAAACAGTATCCTAATGATCTGTTACTATTATTGCTCATAGCTTACTAGTTATTGCCATTTGCAATTATTAAAAAAAAAGTACACAGTCAGAATATGAGTTCCCTCTTCCATCAAATCTAGTCCAGAATAGAATGAAATATTTTTTCTTCATATGACTGTAAAGAACTAATCACAATTTATTGCCTTTCCATTTTATTCTATTTAAAAATATATATTCATGTCCATTTTAAAGCAACCCTTTAGTGTCATAAGCCTGGCTTTCCCAATACATACCATTAGTGCATATGTGGTGGGCTTTGGGAAATCCTACTGACTAGTGCCTTAGAAACTCTTTGCTTGAATTGTTGTCATACTCCAGGAGCAGGTGACTGACTACACGGTGACGGTTTATTCCACGGGGTGCCACAACCCACAAGCCTGACCCCCTTCTTATAACCAAGCCATCTGAGAGTCTCCTCTGTGCTCAGTCTGATCTTCTCAAGCTGTTGCACTGTAAGGCAGCTTGCAGCCCTGACCTGTCCCTTCCTCCTTCTCCAGTATAACGTTGTGGTTAAATCTGGTCATCTCGTAGGTATTTACATGTAAACTCTGGAGCTTATGGAGGGGTTTGAGCTGCCATCTATGCTCAAACTGAATGCAACAGAACACATTCTGCAAAGAGAGAAGAAAGACCTACCACCATCCAAGGACACTGACCATTTGCAATGGGATACGGCAGTGCAGTCTGGTTAAACAACCACCTTCGATTCAATACACACCAGTTAGAGTATGAGCTTGTGCTTTTCCAGAAGGCAGGGGGAGTAAATTTTTACCAGTGCTTTTTAGCTAAAAGGTTTTTGTGAGTTATTTTTAGTGTTCATCACAAATCCTCTTTTTAGTAGCAATGTCATCTCTCTGCTTACTCAGGAAAGTTGCAAATAAAGGAGATTCAAACTCACAGAACTGGGAGGGGAAAGGGGGGGGGGAGGCAAAAGAAAAAACAAACCAGCTTTAAGTGCATGTAAACATGTTTATAGAGCTCAGGGTTATCAATTTGTCAGTCCGTAGCCATGTCTAAGAACTCTCCTCTCTCACACCAATAAATAATGTGGAGTTGGCTTGTAGGCAGTGACTCTACTGACCCCAGTGCTGGCACCGTTTCCCCCTGTGTCCAGTCAGGATGCCAGGATGCTTCTCCTAATAACGTCCGTCCTTCTGCTGATAGTGCTGTTTGGACTGAGCCTCTGCTGCCTGCACTTTTTTTCCGCCATTTCAGTCTCCGAGTCACTCATTTCAGCATCCGGGATGTACCCATCATTCTCGCTGTCAGGCTTTAGCTTGCTTTTTGCCCTGTCCTTCGGCGAAACTCTGCTCACACCCAGGTAGGGGCAGCTCGAGTTCTGGCGGCAGGTCTCCTCTGGGCTCTCACCCTGCTGTTGCCTCTCCCCCTTCTTTGGAATTCGGAATCCGCCCCAGTTTTTCACTGGGCTTGTGGGTGTCGTAGGCACTTTTACTACTGTCTGATTAGAATTGACTTTGACAAGACCCCCGTTGCATTTAGGCACTATATCCCTCCGCGTGCCAGGTGCTGACCTACCACTGGAGTGGTTCACAGCCCTTTTATGTTCCGATTGCCTCTGAGAGAGTTCTGTGGGTCTCAGTGGTTTGTGGTTGTGTTTAGAAGTCTTTTCCTTTAGTTCTGCCTTGATCACCTCACACTGTGGATGATTGTCTCTTCTTTTTCTGTGGTCTGGTATAACTATGCCATTTTTCTGCGGTGCTGATACAATCTGTGTTTCTGCAAAGGTCTTGTCAAAGTTTAAAAACCCACCTGGTGTGGCACCACCTTCCATTTGGCTGGGATGCCTCGGCATGGACTTGTTGTCATTCCCAGCACTGTTTCTTACTCTTTCTCTTTTGTGTGTTTTTTTCAAAGAGTGGGTTAGAGATGTGCCCATTTGTTTCCTGAAGAATGCAGAATGCCATTTCAAATCCTCTATCTTAGGAGCATTGGGGCCCAAGGATGGACTATTGAACAACACCGTGTTTTCCATTGATGAGAATGAGGAAGGCATACCTAAATGTAAACAAATTAACTTAAAGTCAAGCAATTCCATGTCTGGGTAAATTCCACTTTTGAACATACCTATTTTAACTCTATTCCTCATGCCTGACACGTTCTTCAGCATAAATGGGTATTCTGGTTGCATACCCAGTACCTTTACATCACAATTATATGGCTGCGTCGGTGGTTTCACATCTGCTATAGGTAGTTCACTCTTTGTTAGCCACACTGCACCTAGTTACACCTGTACCAAATACAAATCCTACTAAGACAGAGAGGCTCCCCATCAAGTAGATCTGATTGATTCTGTCTAAAATATAGTCTATTATTTACTGAATACTTTTAAGGATAATCTAGTTAATGCAGTAACTTGGAAGTTACTCATCTTTCTGAGAAAAGACTACTGTCAATGAGATGAGGCAGAAGAAAGCTTCTTGTTTTAAACCCAGAGTGCTACCTTTTCAAAATGCATTTCTTTAGACTGCCATCTACGATGCAAAGAAGCACATACTGAACACTAATGCAGCGACACTAATAAACCACAGACTTACTAGGTACCATATGGCACTTGAATGTAAGTCATGGTCTCCCTGTTGTAAGGAGTCATTAAAGAATCACAGCAGAAAGGATGTGAAGCAGCAAGTCATTCAGTGCCCCATGGACAGAAACACAGACTTACCAGTTTCTATAGCAATGTGCCTACCATTAGGGCTACACAGACTCTCATTTTTTCTTCCAATCTGCTGATGCATGGTGGACTACACAAGGTTTTAATGAGAATAAATGAGGTCCCATTTGTCCTTCAAAATTAGCCATTAGCCTGTAACCACATCTTTCAATGCTTGTGCCTGTGGTCTTATGTTAAAAAGGTCACTGAGGCTTACCTGAAACTCTTTCTTGTTCCAACTGCTTTATGTAGATATTAAATATCTGTTCTTGAACTTTGCAAACAGATCTCTTGATTTTTTCCCTTCGGGTCACCATGTAAGTGAGATTACGCACCTAGAAGACATCAAGTTGAGTTTTACAGGAATTGTGTTTCCATAATGTTGTCAGTCTGCTCTGAAGTAACTGATTTTAAGTACTATACACCATTTAAACACGTTAGTAATGTATTTAAATTTAGCCTTCTTCAACACATTTCTTGGAGAAGAGTCTTAAATTAATTGACAAGATTATTACATCAGATTCGGGAGGGCCACAGCACAGAAGTAACTTCTATAAACACTTGAATCATACACACACAGAGGAACTCTAGAGCAATGCCTGAAATGCTTACTTATACTCAGTATTAAACAGTTTTAACACCATTTGCTCCTTATTGTTTGAGACAGAACAGGAAATTAATTAATAGCAGGAAAACGTGGAGAGCTACTTAACAGCACCAGTCTCTCTGATGACCCTGCCGCTGTGGTATGACTGATCAGCATGAAGGCAGGCCAGCCTGTTTGTGCCATGACACAATGGAGGTGGCAGGGAGTGGAAACAGTAAAGAACTGATTCTTTTATTTCTATTATCTCAGGGTTTTTTCCAAGAAAACTACATTTCTGCCTTGAAAATGTGAATGTGTAATCTAGACAGCTGTGTACATTTTACAACCACCGCTCTCATAAAGCTTAGAAGCTGTTTTTTCCCAGCTGAGGAAATGGCTGAGCAGGATACACGGGTGTTCCCAAGGCTCCCGGCTCAGTTCCACACAGCTGCATACACAGTGTGGTGGTACACTGCTGATCACACCCTCGTAGGTACATCTCACAACCACCAAGGAGAAATTTAACAGGTGCGACTGCTGTCGCTAACATCCTGCTCTATTTAAGGCCTCCAGTCCTGGGACAGCCAGTACTTTTTAACTAAGTGCAACACTGTGGATTTGAATTAGAAAGCATTCAGCCAGCCTAGTACCCTTTCTGATACTGTCCACGGCCTTTTGCTCTTTGCCTTGCCTGATCCAGCTGCACAACAGATGTGTCATGTCCACATAAGTACCTGTTTCATTAGGTGAAAGGGTTGACATGATTTCAAAATCTGTTTCTAGATGGATAACACTGCCACTAATGTCAAGTGTATTTGACTTTATCATGAAGAGAAGTAAAAAAAAAAAACAGGCCCCCCTTTATAATTTTTTTTTCATCCAAGCTGTCTTGGACATGCAATCAGTAGGAACAATGGAGCAGTAAAATATTAAACCCTTGACTAGAATGATGTATCCTGTTGTTTTGACATCACACTTAGAAATTGAAAGGATACCTGCAGAATCATTTAAAATCCAGAGAACACAGTGACAAACTAAACTAATTATTTAGCTGATCAAAGAGATTAAAAGAACTCTTGAGCACACAGAGCAGAAACAAAAGGTACTGGGTAACAGCTATCGCTCTGAGCCACGGAACGGTTGTGGGCTGGAAGCTGAAACTCAAAAAAAGAATCTTCAAAAGAAAAACTGCAAGGATTCATTAGGACAGTAATTAGCCATTGGGATCCTTTACAAAGGTTGCAGCAGCTGCATGAGCGCCCGCCGCCCTGAGATAAAGCCCAGACAGTATTCTGGGAGTTTGTTACAAGATCAGATGTACTTAAAACACCAAACTGATCTTTATGAACAGTTCTCCTGCACATTCAAAACCTAACTGAATGGAATATCATGTGCCTCCCAAAACTACTCCACACAGTCTGGCGAAATGTCATCCTACTATTCTGTGTCAATGAAAACCAGACCTCCTGCAAATCAAGCTAAGTCTCATCATCCTTTCCTTCATGTGCCTCAGATGAAAGAAGCAGAGAAAGGCCCCAAAGGCTAAAGCAGCTCCAGCTGCAGTACAGTCCACAGCCATCACTGATAATCAGTGAAAAAGTGTCAGTGGAAATATGACAGTCCAGTTAGGACACTGGATGCCACAAGCCAAGACCTGCTGGTCCTGTTAACTGACCCTCTATTTGACAAGGGTAATTGGTGCACTCTGCAGAAATTTAGTGTTAACATTTTTTTCTACCAATACACTTTGAGCAAAGGTGCAGCACACAGTGCTCACGTGCAAGGGCGACAGCTGAGAGTGCAGTTTGGGAAGTCAACTACCAAAGGCCAGCAAGCCTTACCCAAGTGCAGGCAGTGTGGCAGCAGCTTACCCGTTCTAGATCCTGACGGAGGTGTGTGAAAAGCTGCAATCTCCTGAACAGAACATCCTGCTCCCGTTTAGCCAGATTGTCCTCTTCATCCTTCTTTGGGGTAATCAACGGCTTATTGAAGTTGGCTTTTCTTTTCAGCTTCCAGTACTGGTAAAGGAATTCCACCAGCTCCCCAGGCAACCGCAGCACTTTAGCCACTTCCAAAGACTCAACAAACGTATAGAACTCATCCTCCAGCTGCTGAAGCTTCTGCTTGCGAAGGCTGACCCTGTGGGCCTCCTCCTGGTTTTGATCCATGCTATGGAAAGGGTCGATGTGGGCAGGAAGAGAGCTGTCCTGAGTCCCATTCCCATTCTCCTGGCCAAGGCTTTCATTGAAATTCTCATCATCTGCTTTCTTGTTGGAGCTGTGCTTGGGACAGTATGACTTAAATTTCACTTCATCATTCTCTGCCAGTATGGTCTTCATCTCCAAGCCACGGTCAAACGCACAGGTGACATGAAAGGCTGTTCTGCAGTTCTTCACTGAACACTACAGAAAATAAAATTTATAAAATATAAATTTAAGAAGCCACACTGATGAAAACTATTCTTCCAAAGCATTCTTGGCTGCTCTAATAACCCTGTTACCATACTCTACTTCTGAGCAGCATGTATTTTCTTGCTCTCTTTTAATTAGGTTTACGATTTAGTGCTCTCGGGCCAGGCAAGGATCAAGTGGCCCAGCGGGGCAGGAGTGATTAACCCTTCACCCACCCAATCACGCCATTCAATAACCAGCAAAGCCACAAGAGGAGCATTCTCACTGTCACCAGAGCCACTCAGTCAGGCAGTGTTACAGAAAGGAAAATGTTCCCCCTTTGACAGCACCAGCATGAGAACACAGGGAAAAACTTCTTGGTGGCTCCAGGCCAGTCTGGTACTTTTAATTAAAAGTCTTTCCCAGCACCTGGAACCATGATACCCAAAAGGCCTCCACCAAGGGGACCTTTTTTTTTTTCTTTTTCTTTTTTTTTTCCTGTTATCCCAATTTTATAACGTCAAATATGAAATCACTGAGAGGCTCTCCTTCACTGACTACAGCCTTCACTTCACTTGGGAGATGAGGAGAACAGGAAATTCAATTTTTTGTCATTTTCCTTCCCTCCCAGTGAACCCAGCCGTCATGGAGTGATGGGCTAATTTAGCACTTAATTTCAATTATATGTAACTTTCTCTTGCAAAATGCTGTCATAGCTATTGCCTGCCACAAACTGAAAGGCTGAAATACATACATGTACGGATATACAGACAGGCACACACAGGCATTTGTATCAAACTCACACCTCTTAAAGAAAAGAATTTAAAGTGGAAATGAACAATAGTGCTATTAAATAGGAGTTAACAAAACTACACTTAACCTTATAGAGAAATGCACTGCAACAGGATGTTTATACAGCACTTTGTAAAGAAACCAAATATGATTCTCCTCTGTGCTTTCCTGCTCAGGTTGCCTCAGCAGACAGATGGCTTATAAAGGTACAACAGAGTTTAAACTGCAGAAGTTTCAAATGAAGATTCTTCAATAAAATCAATATATAAAAGGAATTAAAATATACCAAAACATCTTTTGCCCTTCCCTCTCTTACTAACAAAACAGGACCAAAGCAGCTGAAGTAAGTGTTAGGAAAAAAAGTACCAAAGAGTGCTTTAGAGTGACTTCAAAGCTGCTATCATTTAGAATAATCAGCTCTTCATATGGTTTATGTTTTACTGTGAGAAGAGGCAGGAAAGCTGCCTCAACAGAAGGAAATCTGCTGAACCTAGGAGAATATGCAGTCTGGTTTTTCCCAGCTTACTACAGCTGCTCTCTGCCCAGCCTGACACACACTTCCAGCTGCCGACTTTTCTAATTGTTGCATGCATCTCGTAACATCTCTAGAGAATCTCACTCAGTTCATCCAGTTAATGCTACTTCCTATCTATTGCAGTGCCTTCGTATCACGTTCTCTGATGTATAGAATTTCCAAGACAAATCTAGGTATTTCTCACTGTTAGCTTTAATGACATCAAGATTTACACAACTCTTACAAAAGGTCAGGCCAAACTGTAAGTTAGTGTGTCTCCTCCAGAATTTCAAATGTCAAACTGCCTGAAGAGGCAGCCAACAGGCCTGCATGCCATCACTGGAAGTGGAGAGCTGGTATCACAACTACTACAGAAGGACACTTTGCTCTGCTCCGCACACCAACATACAGAAATAAGTATTCAACCTAAATTACTGTAAATTACCCCTCAAACAGGTCTGGAAAATGGACTGTGCAGTTTCAACTTCATAACAGAAGCCAAGAGGAAGGGGACAGCTCTGCAAAGAGGTATTATGATTGCAAATTTATACACTGTGGACAGATTTATTCTCTCTGCTTAACATTTACTATTTTATACATGCCTTAACTGGAAATGGACTGATAGGCTTCACTGGAATTACTGCTACACTGCTGGTTTACATTTTCTGGGAACCTCATCAAATGACTCGGAGCAAAGGAAAAAAGGAAATGGATAAAAAGTAGTTTTAAAAGAGTGTAAGGCTTCAGAACTTTCTGTGTCTTAATGATGAGCTTACCGTCACAAATCCTGTAACACTAGGCTACCCACAAACCAGAAAGAGCTCTACTTCTTCACACTCCTTGGAAGACAGTATTAATATCGTCCTGTCTGTCTCAGGGAGCTTTCTGAGGATCATTTTGTACGTGAAGCACTTTTGAAGGTGAAGAGCATTGCCACAACACTAAGCTACATTTTATTGTCTTTTTCTACACAATCACTAAGTGGGTCACCTGTCCCTAATCTCATCATTTTTTTCTTTATAAGATAGAGCAAAGTTTTGTCCCATGTCTCAGGAAACCAAGTATCTCCTCTTCCAAAAATCTGAGCATTGGTAATGTGTTTTCTCAGTCTCTCTAGATTTTATAATTGTTCTTAAAAATGATTACTTAACATTTCTGACTGATTTTCCACTGTAAAGGATCTGCAAGTGCTTTACAGCTAACAACCCAATATAAACACGCACGTGAAACCACTCTGCCCAGTCTGAAATGTGCTGGTGCAGATCAATTCAGTCATTTGCCAGCAGCAATTCCCAGGCTACGGTGAAAAAGGCAGAATTCAAATCCAACTGAAACCACAGAGAGAATTTCAGAAGTACGCAATGAGATGAATGGCACTGGCCCAAGAACGCGAGTTGCTGGTATGAAACAAATGTCTTTATAGAGCTGCCTTTATGGGTTAATTATTTAATGCGAACAGAAATAATTCTTTATGAAACTATGAAGATTACACATTTGTTTTTATTCTTGCCCATCTTCCCGTTTTGGGAAGTCATCATCCCTGAGCTCAAGTGAATACCACAAATCAGAGCAATAACAGCACTGCTTCTACAGCAGTGTCAACTGGGAAACTCACACCTGTGAGGGTTTTTTTTCCCCCCATTAGAAACACCAATGGCTCCAGAATTTACCCACAACCAATGGAAGAAATGGGGCTCATTTCCTCAGCTTTTGGCCTGCTTGAATCTCAGGGCAGAGCTGTAAAACAGTCTGCTTCTTTCCTACTGCTCAAAAAGTCCAATACTAAATGATCAGATACTCTCCTCAGTAACTTAAAAGCTGGACCAACAATAAAACAGTTGCAGAAAAAACAGTTACAGCCCAGCAATGTTAAGTGGTACCTAAAATGAGAAACTCAAAGCAACAAACTACCATCCAAGTGAAGGCGTCTGCTGACACCAACTTCACAGAGAGCTGGGCATACTCAGCACCTTAAAAATTCCTGTTGTTCAGGAAATATTCAACTCCCACTGAGGTAATCCAACTTTTAAGTTGCTCAACAGGGACCAAGCAGACAGGTTTCAGCACAGAAGCTTTCAGCAGTCAAGCTTCATTTTTTAAGTGGTTCACCACAAAAATACAGGGCTTTTTCTCCACTCAACATTCAAGTTTTATTTCAGTGTACTAATAGATTTATGAGCTTATCTACAAATTAAGAAGTCTGATAGGATGACCTGGCTATTATTAGTAAAATTTTACTAGAAAGTAAGAGCACTCTAACACTCAAAAGCACTTTGTGTGTAATTAAGTGCTTAGTAACAAACAGGAAACCAAAGAAAGTTTATTGCAAATAAATGTCTACTAAAAAATGACAAAAAAGCCCACGGAGATACAGTGTGATTAAATTACCTGTATAGAAGCTCCGACTTTTTCATTACAAAGGCTGCACACCAGTGCCCATCTACTGCTGGGAATGTGAGAAACCTTTGTAATGGGCTCCATTTTTTCTGGGCTTCCAATGCTCACCTGAGAGAAAAAAGGTTAAAACCCATTAACTATTACACTGTTAACTGAAAACGGAAACAATTTTATCAAAGACATCAAATTCCTTGTGTGCATATACAAAATTAGCATATTCCAAGTCCCTCAGTTTATAAGGAACTAAAAAAAAATTCAAATTCCTTCTTGGAAAAAAATCAGCTCCTTGCTACATAATCAGAACAGTTTCAAGGTGAATCCCTCCAAATCAGAATTATCATACAGGATGAATATTTTGACGATAAGAACCCAGAGGAATTCTCACTGTCATACATCCAAACCTTCCTGATTCACCTTTAATTTCTGTTTACCAAATAAAGCAGTACTTTGTATGCTTGTTAAACGAGCTTTGCCAGCAGCAAAGGCCTAATTTTCTGAGGCCTATTTTTGGTCGACAAAGGTTATGTAATTACTTTCTTTACAGAAGATGCATCATCCTGCCAGACTTCACATCTAATTGAAAATCTTTTATATAGCCTTCCTAAGTACCACCATATGTATGCTACACTCAGTGCTGCAACACACACCAGCCTGAAGAGTGGTTTTGACAAATTTCTTCTCTCCCAGAACCACTGTAGCCCTGAACTCCCAGAGGATTGGCACCTACCTCTGGAATCCACAGAGCACAGCTAACATGGACCCACTTTGTGCCACTTCGTGTTGGCTTCATGGCACCACCCTTCTTGGGACACAGCAAACACTTGGGCTGAACGCCGAGCGCGCAGGTCCTGCACAGCCAGCTGCCTTCAGGCACCTTCAGGATCCCGTAACACGCCTGTGTTCCCATATACACAAAAGGGAAAAAAAACAAAGGGAACAACACACATTTCTGTTACTTTTTAGCTATTTACATGTAGCCTCTTGCAACTCTCAATATGTTCTTTACGGAATTTTTAACAGTATAGAAACATCAGCTCACAAAGGATCTCAGGACGCTTTCATAAACCTGGCCAACCACATTACCCATTCACTCCTCAAAAGATCTTTCAGTGTAAGAAGCAGAAGTTGTGACTTGTGAGGCACAAAAAACACTGCCCACTTCAACTGGAAAAATGAAGAATGCGTTCGCCAGCCCAAAGAGCAAGGGGTCTCCTGACAGACAGCCCTGACAGCAGTGAGCTGGGATGAAGTTCAGTGTCAGAAGGACTACACATAACACAAACTGGACTGTATCTAATTCAAAAGGCAAAATCCACAAATTCAAGACATCTGCTGTGAAATACTCAATGTTATTCCAAAGCATTGGTGTTTACTTCTTACTCAGATGAGAAAGTGCAGAACAGCAACTAATTAAGATCACTTTTTTCAGAAGACTGCATCTTTACGGAAACCTCTGTCCAAATTACTATCAGTTTTAACCTTAAGTTTCAGATTTGATGTGATCACAAACAAAGGATCACAGAACAACTACAGGTCTAAAAATACCCAGTTTACTCTGAGTATCTTGCAAGATGGCCTTACAGCTGTCACAGGCATACTCCTTAATGATCAGTACAAATGTATTTAAGTTAACATGTGCAAGAAAATGCCATTCTTGGTCACAATACAGTTTTCCAAACACTGAATGACAAAGCAAACTTCTTAAAGCGGGGAAGGAAGGACAGGCTGATAGGAAGGCATCTGCCCCAGCAGCATCATCCATGGAAAAAGATACATTAAAGCTGTACCAGTTCTGTCATTCTAAGAGGACTTATTAACTGACACAAAAAGGTGGCCCATAATAGTGCCTCATTAGCTCAGCTCAGGTCAGTAGGTTCTTCTCTACTAAATTAAAATGACTATAATAAACCCTACCTGTGTCTCTACTGATTGCCTTCTTTCCCCTCGGCTGAGCCTAAGTGGCCGATGCTGAAGGTGTGTTAGGCCCAGAAGTGTGCAGAAAGAGAGGAAAATATAGCAAGAGAAGTGACCAGGTGAGAATGTGTGACAATACACGTGTATGCTTTGGGGAGGCAATTCCTCACCTTGTAACTTCCTTCACACAGACACACCACCACCTCTAACTCTCTTAGCATGACATTTCTAGAATTACATGTAACAATTCTCCTCAATTACATCATTTCTGAATTCATCCACGGTTCAATGGTGAACTTCGCAACAAATGTAAGAGATCAATGTCTGTCACTGGAAAAAATCCAACCTGTTTTCTTTAATGGTTTGGAAAAGTTTCTGTCACCACTCCTACACCCCCCAACGCCTAGACACTGTGCCCTGGCTACCATACCTGGTGCACGCAAATATTGCATTTGTCACAGAACACCATTTCATTGCCATCTTCTCCATCTGGAGACTGACAGACATCACAGACAACATCTTCATCATATTCAATCCCAAGTCCTTCTTCCGTCTCAATAGCATGATTCATGTTATCACAGCATCGTTGCTCGAACTCCTCTATGACCCTTTCCATCGTGTACTCATCCAGTTCAGGCATCCCTGGGAAACAGGAGTTGTTACTTATTTAAAGGAAAGAGTGATAACCACCGCCACACACAACTCCAGGTTCTTTTTCAACAGCCGAGCAGGCGCAGCCAACCCCGTTGCGTACACATCATGCCTACAAAATGACACCTATTCCAGTACAAAGTAGGGAAACTGTAAAAACTTGCAAGTGTATTAAATGAATAAAAGCAGAGTATCCAAACCAGTCTTTCAAAATCATGAGACAAACTTTTCGTAAACTGATTTTGGATTCCTGGTCTTGTTCTCATGTCTCCTCCTGGGACAGCACTGTCTATGGCTTTTGCTTCTATTATGCAACCCAGATGTTGACTTCTTGGTAAAAGATTTGAGAGTGTTTTGAATGAAAATATTTGGAGGCAGAGGGGTGGTATCAAAGACAAAATCTGCTATGATACTTGTAGCAAACTTGTAATTTCTAACAACAGTTATTAGTTTTTTACAAGTTCCAACCCCACAGGGTGCGACTCCAACTGAGGTTTCCATCCCACCCTACCACACCAATAAATTATCAGTTTGTTTTACAAAGTGAAACAAAGAGTTGTAATAAATCCAACATCTAATCTGGGATTTGGGTTTTTTTTTTCCCCCATCAGAAACTACTGATGACACCAGAGCTACAGGCTGGTTACATTATAGTATTCTATAAATCAAATTTGTTAATTAAATTACTATTGTAGACATAAAAAAGCATCTATCATAGAATGAACAAGAAAAATATCAACAGAGCACAGTGCTTCCTCCAATAGCTTTCATCTCACTTGCCAGGACAATGAGCTGGCTGGAATACTTCCACGCTGGCATTACAACAGCCTTTACCACAAAAATCACACCACACAAACGCATCTGACACCAAGAAAGCTACAGCAAACAATCATCTTCCTCTTGCAAAGTCATGAATTTAACACATGAATTTCCATATATTTAAATCACTACAATGAAGCATAGGCTTAGGATATCCTGCTTTTGGTCTGTTTCCCAATACCCAGCATTTATTGTGACTACAGGAGATGGCAACCTCGTGATGTGTGTTTTAACCAGAAAATCCTCCTTTCGTCTCTCCCTGTGAATAACTGACTCCTGAATTCCACAAAATGAAGAAGGAAAAAGCTTCTCTAGCTCCCACAGATGAGAAGACAAACCCTGTATCAAAGTACTTCCAGATTCACCTACTGACAGGTAAATCACTGCAGAAGATACCAGTGCATCCCATAATACCCAAACTAAGCAGCTAAAAGGTAGCAAGAAGGAACACCCGAAAACCTGCTGATAAAAGGAGTTCTGCCCTGCAGCCCTGAAATATTAGACCAGCAAGGCAGATTACGGCAGGTTTTAGACCAGTTCTGACAGAGCACCCAGGTGCACGTTCCAAGACTCACCATGTACTGCCTGGTACTGACAGAAGCATTTCATTCCCTCTTCATACAGAAAAACTCAGTGGAACAATTTTTAGAGCAAAGAAACTAAAAGAAACACCTGAAACTAACTGGAAAGGTAATGTAAACTCTTCAATCGTGAACTGTTTGAAAATTCTCTACACTAAATCCGAGCTGGCCTGACTTGAGAACTGCAAAAAAAAGACTTGGGTAAGAGATCAGGTTAAGGCCAGGTCATCTGTTTCTTCCATATATGAGTTTAAAAACAAGAAACTTTTTATTAAAGAGGTATAAATGGTCAGTTTGCGGTTTACCAGGTCTTGAGCCGTGCCACATACGGACTAGAGCCCAGTAAAACCCATATGTCTAAACTGTTACCCAAAGCAGGGAACTGCCACCATGCTAAAACAAAAATCAACAGCATTCACCAACGTGTCCAAACCGCTTCCATCTGGCACAGCATCTTTTACCTTAGCTAAACAACGAAGTAAAAGTTTTGTGCTGACTTCAATCCTCTTCAGTTCCACTGAAATCCTCTCCTGAATCACACAACAGAGTGTGATTACTTATCACAACTTACTGAAGAAATGCTGCTGTTCCCACCTTGCTCCCCTGCCCCTTCCCACATAAAAGGCATTCTGTGGAAAAGGGAACGGTTTGCTCCCCTTGTGACAGCTCCTCTTCCCAATTCAGAACTGGAGCACATAGTCACAGCAAGGTTTGGAAGGTTTCTTCAGCATATCACTGTGGGAATTCTTTACTGTCTCATTCCCTGTGCAATTCAGCTGGCGTAGGTTTTCCAAGTCTCCCAAAACTGCCTTGTCTACCTTCTTCACACTGAACACCACTAGCTAAAAGGACGATATGCAAACGAGACACAGCAGAGAAAAATAATCAAATAAATAAAAGGACTGACTGGAAAAACTACCCGAATGTTATAGCTGCAGTTCTCTTCAAGGACCTTGATGGCAAAATGGGAACTTTGTGAGAATTCCCTTGAGAAACGGACAGCAGCAGAGGGAAAAAAAAAACCCATGTGGCCAGATTCTGACCTGGTCTAACCAGATACAACTCAGCAGTTATGAACGCGTGTATCTTAGGGTTTAATCACATCAGGTCTGGTTTCCTGTGGCTACCCCAGCACGTATGATTACTATCTCTTCATACCTCTATCATCACTGCTGCTTTCCCTAAAATTATTCAAGCATGAAAAAAGGAAGAGGGAAAGCAACAAAACCCCAAACACTCATTGCTCACCCATTTCTTTGAACTCTTCATTGGCGAGCTGCAGCCATGCTACGTCCACATCATTGAGATCGTAGCGACACACGCTGTCTGCTAAGGTTCGAATGTCAACGTAGCCCAGCTCTGGAGGCTCTGAGCCTGACGAAACAATGTACTTCCTGGGACGTGTAAACGTGACAGCTTTTGTCTCAGACACAATCCTAAAACAAACAGACAAGCAGATGTCAGATACGCTGAGCTGCCGAGAGACTTGGTTCTAGAGAATTCAAAATGCCCCTCATTCAAAGTGACTAACAATCACCAGCAATCAGCTAGCCATCTAAAGCAATCGTCTTGCACCACTGAGATGGGAGAACTGTACAGTGCACTTTCATAGCAGATTGGTGATATTATAAGAAATTGATTGTAGTTGTCTAGAAACTCAAGTAATTTCCCAAATTCTACACAAAACGAAAAGATTAGAGGATAGAGCTGTGTATACTCTTACCTGAAATTCACACTTGTTCAAAGCTAGTGTAGAAACACTATTTATGTAGTGATGGCTGCCATATACACAGATGTCCAACTGTTTTAAGACTTTTTAAAAATCCATCTGTTTACAATAACAAGGTCAAGAAAATTCAAGGAAAAGAGCAGTAGCTCCTGCTACTTTTGAAGTTTCCTTTCTTACAGTACATTTCCTGAAAACTTCTGTTTTGCTACGTGTGTGTAGCTACAGAACTGCCATCTTTGTGAAATTCAGAAGACCTTTCCGCAGACCGTCAGTAATTTGCACTGCCTTCACCTTCATTTACCCAAACAGATCCAAGCTCTGGCATCCTGGGTCTGCATTTCCTCTTTCACAATCACTAATGTCATGCTGGATTAAGCACAAATATTAATCAGCTGCTGCTGAAACTACCTTATTTCAGGTTTTGAAGGCTCCAGTTGGCCAACAACCAACTATGAAAGCATATTTTAGCTGCAAGCCAACTGAAATTTTGTTCGACCACAGGCACTGGTTCAGGAAATGGTGAAGTACTTACAGCACATAACTCATTCTGGGTCAGATTCCTGCAATGCTGCAAGTTTGCAAAGCCAGGAGGCAAAGGCAAAGCCACCCAACTCACACAGGTCAATAGTCATACTACCAGCAAGCTGGTGACTTGCCCCCAGACGGCAAGCTAACTCTATCAGTCCACCTGCGGTGTGGTTCTCTCAGGAGAGGACACGGCATCTTCTCTAATTGCACACACTGAAAAACAGTTTGGACAAAACCCACTTCATGAAGTAATACTGGTAGACTCCAGGAGCAACATGCAATGCTGCCAAATGATTGCCTCCTGCAGCACCAGTGTCAATGATTTTTTTTGTGCTCCGGTGACACAAGGCAGGAGATAGCACCACTCTGTGTAGACACAACTTTCTTCTGGGAACAGCCTCAGCTCCACAACAAGCAGGACATGCCTCATCCTGTTTTGCCTCCATCTGAAGTTCAAAGTGTTAACCCTCTGCCTATTTCTGTCTCCTGCACAACCCTAACTTTCTCCCTCACCTAGGTTATTTCAGACAACAACAATCTGAGAAATGGTGAGCAAATGCCAAATGCTGAATTTGGGGCTTCTGAGGTGCAAAAGAGAACTGTGGAAGAAAACCAGTCTGAATGATCTCACCAAGCTAACTGCACTGCCCAAACTGTCCTTGGTCATACTGCACAGTATTAAAATAGTACAGATTGCTATATCTCACAGAGATTTACTTTAAACTGGGCACTGCTCTCTGAATGTTCTGGACCATAAAATCATTCCTAAGCACTTCTCCCTGCAGAAATCATCACTTCTGGGCAGCACTCTGCCCTTGCTGTCTAAGTACCACTGTAGTGGCACAGAAGACATAAGCACAGATAGTTTGACTTGAAAACAAAGCACCTTCATCTCTTTATTTTTATGTCAGAAGGATGTCAGAAAAAACACTTACTACATAACAAAACACACTTTAAACTGAATTACCCATCTGACTGCATGCTTACACTGCATCACACACAGACTCACTCAGTCCACCCCGCTGCACCTACTCCTGCTGCTCTGACCAGTGGCTACAAGGCCAAACATTTTTATTCTCTGTTATGTACCTCACTAGTATCAGCCATCTGTACTGTATTTTCCTTCTGTCCTACACCAGACAGTATTTGGCTATTGCTGATTCAATTTACAGAACATCTCCGTCACCCCCTGAAGTGAGGCACAGGACAGCTTCAGCACTCCAGCAGCCTCACCATGGCAGGGGTCTCCAAGTGTTTTGTGAGGGGGCAAAGAAGGTAATAATCAGGCATCAGAGGGCCACTCTAACCAGCAAGTGCTCACCAGTAGGACCACCACAAGAGTGGTGCCTCCTGTGCCGATACCTGTAACTGTGGGTGCCTTCCTTCCCTAACTCCTTTAAAGTTTGAGCAACATCTCTGTTGGTCACTGGCAGAGAAAAGCTCTCTCCCAAGTGAATACCTGGATCTGATGTAGCCACCAAACTACCTCCCTGAAAGATACGGGGTGGGGATCCCCTAGAAGGTCTCCCTCTGCTAAAACCCACAGGTCTCCTGGACCTCCTGCAGCCTTGGGAGATGCTTGAAAGAGAAAGCAGTGAGGAGAATACAAGGTGAGCACACATGTACAATGTGTGTGCATATTCATGTAGGGACTGGGTGAGGTCAGTGTGGAGCAGGCTATAAGCACTGCAGGGAGACGGTACATTCCCATGTTCTAAACTGCACAGCAGAGGGGAAAATGCAGAGTTCTCCTTGGAGCTCCACATCCAGTCCTTAAGAAGGAGTAGGAAGGAAAGGCTTTATCTGATGTGTGGTTAAGTTCCTCATTGTGCAGACTTAGCAGAGCTTTGTAGCGTTCTGCAGGTTGCTGCACAGAGCACAAAAAGCACTAACCAACATTCCTGTAGTCTCCCCCACTCCAAAGTTAAAATTGGCAGATGCAGACCTATCAGAAGCAGTATAGCATCACCCAGAATTTTTTTGCTGTGTACCAGAGATTAGGCTCTTCTGGTCCTACCTGCACTGGTAAGTCATTTAGTAGCATATTATGGGCCAGCCTGGACTTACTCAAAGAGGTCTAGGTATGATTAAATGCCAATAATCCTTGTTCTTCTCACTTTCTCCAATTCCAATCCCAACTAAGCATAAAATAGATATAGATAGGTAGATAGATAGATAGATAGGCAGGCTGCAGCACGTTCCTGCCCTTACAACTGTACTATTTAATTTGAAATAGAAAACAGTACCCAAATGTAACAATCAATGTAAGGAAAATAAGGGTTTCTCAGCTAAGAGCTAGAAAATCTCACATTAATGTATTTAGATATATTAGATAGATCAGGATGATTCTTAGAACAGCTGAAATGCTCTACCACAAACAATTTCCTAACTTAGTAAGCAAAACAACCAAAAAAACAACATGAAACCAAAATAAATGCTGTATTTTCTCTATCCCTTAAATCTCGTTTGTCTAACTGTTCCCTGAAAGGAACTTGCAGCTTGGAACTAAGCACGAGAAGTGTCAGACAAGGGCTCTCCCAGCTATGCCAAGTGAGGTCAAGTCTGGGCTTAAAAACAGAGACTATTTTTAAAGGTTCTGTCATCATACTCCATCCTAATGTAATGCCAAAAATTATTCTCTTGACATTTGTATTTCAGCACTTGTATTCAGGCAGAACATGCCTGACTCTCGACCTCTCCACCCATTCAAAAAGCTGAGACAGGTTTCCTCTTCCATCTGAGAACCAAGACCTTTCTAGCTAGACACTGTGGAACAAAGCTCAAAGAGCCAAGGCAATGTAGACATAAGCTGCCAGCATCAATGTATGTGTATTCGTTTACATTCCTCCAAACTATACCTGGCTACTGGTTCTGGGATGGTCCCTGGGCTAACTGGCACCTGAACTCCCTTTTCCCACTCCTGCCTCCAGGGGTCTGCCAGCACATAGTATTCATCAGGGTTCAGCTGGAAGGAGTCATGTAACTTCATGGCAGTGATCAGGTCCGTTCTGAACACCTGCAAAGAGAGTGACCAAGAGAGAAAAATAGAGACACTGACATTCGATATTTACACTCTACGATTCACAGCTTCAGGGTAACCATGGAGCACAGTGTGTAACAAGGTCACTGTACCAACAGTGAACTAACCTGGCACACTGCAGGACAGAAGTTCAGCTTCATCGCAGGGAAAGGGGTGGCTGAAGGTGCAAATGCTGATAGACTGACTGCTAGCTAACTCCACTACAAGGCCTGGCACTTCTCCTGTGCTGGAGACATGATGTTAAAAGGTTCTACCTGCTTTTACCTCCATCTTGACTGCAGTAAAAGCTGCAGGAGCTTTGAGTCTTAAAACAGCAGCACAAGAAAGACTCATTTTTGCTCCAAGGTTTTCTTTTTCGTTTGATTGGGGTTTTTTTAATTATCGGAGCTCTTACTCATCCAGACATTCTAGAAATCACCTGTGGTAGAAATCAAGGTGTGACTCTACCATGACCAGCCGCAAGAGGAAATGCTAAAGCCATATTTAAAATAAGAACCCAAAAGATCAAATAAATTATGACCCAAACTGGAATTCTGGTGGCAGCTCCCTGTTCAGAACAGGTGCTTCTTATTCCATCAGGTACGGAGACCTCTGCACCACAGCTGTAATTTTATCTTTTCTTTGCAAAGGCATCCACCTCTAAAATGAGCGGGATGTTTGGCAGGTTTTGAGTTAGCAGCCAGAAACAAGCAGTGATGGTGTCTTCAACAAGCCACAGAATGAAATAAAAAGGGATTTGGTCTTGCAGCAGGCATGCTGTGGTACTGTTGTGGCAGCTACAGCCTGGCTGGCCACCGCCTGTCATCACTGCAGAAAGCAAAGGGTGCTACCACAGGCATCAGAATTACAAGCCTACACTTGTTTACACCTCTTCCAGCTCTCCCCACCCTGCTCTCCCTGTAAGGCAAGGCTGCTACAGCAACTGCACTAAGCACTCCTCACCTCCACAACCACAAATTTGCAACTACTCGATGCCACATTCAAAGGAAAGGTTTTAAAAGCAACCAGGTGACAGAAAATAAGCACTGCCAGGACAAGAAGAAGATAGGTAAAATCTTAAGAATAAGCTCTGCTGCAGACTTCTCAGTTTGTGGTGGACACAGTCAACATCCAACCAGCCCCACCTTGCAGAGTTACACAGGAAAGGACAGATTTTCAGGGCAGCACTCCTGGATTCTCTTACTGGGCTGCTACAGAAGCAAAGAGACACAACCTCCCAGACCCAAACTAACGGCCACACTGTTTTACGTTAGCTCCAGCCAACTGCTGGATATAGCAAAGGAAGAACCCTATCTGTACAGAGTGCTAATGAGGCAGGCCCCCAGGACAGCCATTTTTGTCATATACTAGTCACACACCTGAAACCTCTACAAATTCCCTATGATTTTTGGGAAGTATTTTAGGGAAACAGTGAACTTAACAGTTAATTATACTTCTGAGAATATTTCCAAGTGTGCTTTGCCTTACCACACCACACATCTTGAAACCTCTCCTCCCTCCCAACACACACACTACCCCACTTCTGTCTCAGTATATTTCCATTTCCACTCTGGTTTTGTCATAAAAATAGCATAAAATCATGACATTTTTCTTAACACTTGTCTTGACATGTTCAGAAAAACTGCCAACATTTAAAAATGAGGAATAATATTACCGTATGACAGAAAGGGTGAATGCAGGTAATGAAATACAATGAAATGTTTTAAACAGTCCAATTACAAGTCCTTTGAGGCTCCAATCAAGAAATGAAAAATAAGCCACAGAGTAAACTGGCTCACAAAACAAACAAGCACTGCTGGCCAGGGGATTCTGCACTTCTAAGTGATCTGAATTAAAGCAATCAAATGACAAATGAAAAGACAACTGAAAAAGTAAAATGGGATACAAAATTTGCTCAAGCCGAGAGCCAAAGTCACTCAGGCTCCCAGATAAATTTGTCACAAAACTCCCTCAGGAGCAAAGCTAATGCAGCACCTGACAGCCAAGAAACTCCTTCCCAGGCCAGCGGCCCTGTGACACCATTCTTTCTGCTCTAATTTCTGATGCAATCAGACTGCCCGGAGCAAGGCAGAGTTTACAGAAATGTTGGCTCTCAGAAGCACTGAACACTTCAAAGCTAAAGGGTGAAATCCTGGCCATGCTGAAGTCAATGGGAATTTTGCCACCAACTTCAATGAGACCAGGATTTCACCCGGGGAGTTTAGCGAGTGTCACTTTCCTGCCAGCACACTTATCATCAAAACTGTGGCAGGCAGGGGCACTGCCAAGGGAGGGAGGGAGGGATATGAGAAGTCCATCCCAGCTAAGAAAACAAGAGAGAACCGCACAAAACTGCCATGACTGACAGCAAATGCAGGGAAAGGGAAAGGAGAAAACAGAAGCACATAGAAAACAAGAGCAAGACTGGTAATAATCTCTGAGTATTTCTTGATAGGCTTTCATAAGGTAGTTCTCAAAACTGGATCTAAGGAGCTATTTCTAAGGGATGTACTAAACACGAGTAAGGAAAGCAAGCCTATCACCACAAGAACACATTCACATGGGGTCTCCACAATCATGAGAAATTTAAAAAAAAAAAAAAAAAAAAGGGCCCTAAAAACCAAAAAACAAAAAAAAAAAAAAAGATTGAAAACCACCAGTACTAGGTGTAGTTCATACTAACAATAAATGGGATGCTTTCTGCGAAAACTCTGCTCTGGGACTTAAATATACTGTCACTGGGGAGATGAATAAAGCGTGGTTTCTTCTCAACATCAAACACACAGTAATGCATCAGAAAGACAGGGCAAGTACGTTAAATGAAGAAATTGCATCTCCTGAAGCTGATCCTTTCTTTGCAGCCTCTACAAAGTTGGCAGTGTAGTATTTGCCTATAGATAGGGAGATTCCGCAACAGTATTTCCAAAGAACTGGATCGCATTTAGTGTTACTAACAGTTGATCCATCCTGGAAGTTCAAAGATTTCCATCTCCCTTGACAGAATTTCCTCAAAGCACTATGCAAGACAGAGCTGTCAGGAAGCAGATTTCTAGTTTGACAAGAACTTTAACGAAGATCACATACCAAGACACAATACCAGCTACGAAATAAGTGCACCTAATGTAAATTTTCACTGTTCACAAATCAAATAAACCCTGATGCCTAAAATGCTACAAGAAAGACTCTACAGCTATGTTGAAAGGGTGTCAGACTATAACAAAATTCACAGACAGAAACTGGTGCTGGCAGAGGCTGTATCAACAGCTGAACTCCCTAATCTCCTGGCCAAACAGAAAAGAAAAAAAAAGGGGGGGGTGGAGATGGGGGCAGGTGCCAGCTAAAATGTAGCAAAAAGAAAAAATGTAAATCAGAAGAAATGGATCCACTACCAGAACATCTGTAGGGCTTTCTATTTGATATATGTAACAGAATGCAAATCAAGTTCCAGACATACCTCAGATGGTTTGCGATCTTCATGTCTAGAACATGAAGTCCTCCGATGTCGAGATCTGGAATGCTGGGACCAGGTGGACAGACCTAGGACACAGAAATGATCATTTGCAGACACTGCTGCCATCTATCAATAAAAGCCTTTGCTCTCCCCACACATCCACAGAGGCCAAATGCTTTCAGTGGGTCTATACAAGCAAGGCAAGCCAGTTAGGCTTCTATGACCAACCTCTTTTCAAATTGTACCAAAACCCAAGAAGTTACTCAGTCATAAACTTCTGTGACCACTCTTACAGTTTTGTTTTGTTTATATTTTGTTAGCTGCTGCACTGTGTTTATCAGCCTTCCACTCAGCATCTGAGGAAAGCTACCTCATAACCTGCTTCCTCCAAGAATCAATAAACTTCTTTCTGCAAATTAGTAACTGACCAGGATGTCCGCTAAGAGCCTGAGATGTACTCTTTGAAGCTAAGCTATTGATGTCCTAAACATTTGTATCATTTACCCAATTTTTAGCAGAGCAAGCCTTTCCCAAATGAAGCACGCTGCCACGTTACACACACAGCAGAGCCCACAAAACAAGCTGTTGGCTCTTCTTCCGAACAAATCTCTCAGTGTGGTGGTACATTTTTTGACTGTGTAATTATTCATTACTTTCCAAACAAATTACACCTTTTTGCCTTGAAACCTTTTGACAGAGTCTCTGTCAGCTTTCAGAATATTTTAACAGGAGAAAAGGAAAAAGAGCAAGAAGCTACACTCCATTGACAAAGCAGTCCTTTGACACCAGTGTATAGTATATTACAGCTGTGCAAATCAACTGATTTTAATTCAGTGAGATATACAGGTACAGCAGGAATTTTCCACTGCCAGCTACACAGCAACAATGACAAAAAAAGGCCAATAAAGTGTTACGGGTTGGAGAGATGAAGGACTTACAATAAGGTCTACGTGATAGGGAAGCTAGGGCCTACATACTGATGTCTGAACAACTGAACACAGATTTTGCAACTCTGAGCATTAATTGTAGACAGATAAAACAAAACCAATGCAAAGGCCTTCCCATGCTGCTTGTTTCTTCACTGCCTGTGCACACAGGTGCCAGGAGTAAAAAGAGTAAGGCTACATACAGTCCATAAGAGCAACATAACCTCCTATCATCCAGCAGAAACCTCCTGGGGATCAGAAAGTACTGCTCAAAACCAGATTGCATAGGAGTTACGCTTTTGTCTTCTCTTCTCATTTAGCCATACATTAAGGAGTCTGGCCCAATAAAAACCACTCTCTAACACAGCAATGAGCAACAGAAGCTATGCATAACATGCTTCACGGTCAAAATTAAAGCAGAGGGGAATAAGCGAAATCACTCGAAAAGTATCAGATACACAGCTAAAATTCTCATCAGAAAAACAGATTTTTCCTGCAAAAGAACAATATAATTGTTAACATTTTAGCATTCAGACAGATTGATTTCTTTAATCGACAGACTCGGTGGAAGACAAAGACCACAGACATATCCACACAGATTAGTATTCAGTTCTGATATCCCATCAGCAAGAGGCTGGTATCTGACCAACTACCTGCCACTGAGGTATTCAGCTAGTTACACCACTGCTCCAGCAAGTCAGGCCCTTTGAAATTTCTAATTCAGCTGTGGATCCGAGTGCTCTGTACACCCCTGGACTGGGGGGAGGGAGGCTGCACACAAGGTAAGGAATGAATATGTATAGGCAAAGCGGTGTTTGATTCTGAAGTTTCTGGGGGAGAAGGGCTGGTGAATCTGAGGGCTTTAACACAGTGTTTCCCAAGTAATGCATGCAGCTGGCAAAATTAGAGCAGAGCAGCACAAGGTATTTCTGAATCTTTACCCATGTCTTTTAATTCAGCTCTGATGACAACTTACCATAAATTAAGAGAAGTAAGCAAGCATAAGTGGTTCATTTTTTAACTTGGGTATTAGGATTTCCAGGTCTCTCTCGTAACACAAAGAAGGAGTAAAAGAATCCCTTACACTGTATTTTTCATCTCCATTTCTTTACTGTCTCATCTGAAAATCCTACACATGAAAAGTGTCTTAAATGTGTACTTTGATTTTAGACAAAGTCCATGTACACATGGCCACCGGATTAATTAACTATTCCATGCAACATGAAAGGTCAACTTTCAGCACCAAAACTACAGAATCTTCATTTTAAACTACTTTAAGGGCCATATGAAACCAAACTATGTAAAATTTCCATGCATAAGAGATAAACAGAACCAGCCTTCCTCAGGATATATTATAATGAGTACTTTTTCCATCCTAACTAACCTCCTACAATGAATAAGGGAAGAAATAGTTTCTTGCATAGTTTTGTAATAGCTGTTTCCTTGCACCTAAAATCAGTGAATATATAGTGAAAACACATACTGCTTTCAGCAAGTTACTGAAGAGACTCTTGTATTTTTCTGAGAAGTGTAAACTGACTGTACATAATAGTATGAGAAAAAGGTGGAAGAATTTCTCACGGGACTGAGATTTTACTACTCAGTAAGACATGTAACTGTAGCTAACAGGTGACCTTTGGAAAGGGCTTCACTTTTTCCCCAGTGAAATAGGGAAAACATTTACACACTGAATAAACAAAGCCCAACACTAAGGCCTGCATTCACAAATTCAACCAACCACCCCCACTTAGATACAACAGGCAGGAAATTGAAGGAGCCAGTGAAATGAGAATAAAATATCCAGCCCACAATAGCACTAAATTTAACTACTTTTGAAATCTCAAACATAAGTTTCAACTCTGCTTCCACTAAAGTTAATGGTAAAATATCCCTGCCTTCGACAGTGCCAAGACCAGGTCACTGAATTACCCAAAGCTGCCTTCATTAATAAGTAATCCACCCACTCTGAGTGTTATCAACAAAAGCACAGGAGGAAAATGAAGGATGTTATTTGACTTGCAAGCATCCTTTCCATATTTTCATACCTAATTCAGAAGGGGGACCTCTCTGAAACAAAAGTTCACAGGCAATTACAGCTACTTCACAGAATCACAGAATGTCTTTGGTTGCAAGAGACCTTCAAGATCATCTAGTCCAACCTTTGACCCAACACGTCAAGCTCACCACTAAACCATGTCCATGAGCACCAGGTACATGCGCCATGTGAATGCCTCCAGGACGATAACTCCACCCTGCCCTGGGCAGACCATTCCAATGTTTGATAACCCTTTCTGTGAAGAAATGTTTTCTAACATCCTGCCTAAACCTCCCCTGGTGCAGCTGACATCCATTCCCTTTGGTCCTGTCAGAAAAGGCTGTCCCCCTCCTTGCTCCACCCTCCTGTCAGGTAGTTGTAGAGAGTGAGAAGGTCTCCCCTGAGCCTCCTCTTCTCCAGGCTAAACAACCCCCTCTCCCTCAGCCGCTCCTCACAGGACTTGCACTTTAGGCCCTTCCCAAGCCTTGCTGCCCTCTTCTGGACACGCTCCAGCACTGCTATGTGCTTCTTATAGTGAGGGACCCAGAACTGAACGCAGTATTCAAGGTGTAGCCTCATCAGTGCCGAATATGGGGGGGACTATCACCTCCCTATTCCTGCTGGCCACGGTGTTTCTAATACAAGCCACAACACCACTGGCCTTCTTGGCCACCTGCGTGCACTGCTGACTCATATTTAGTCACCATCGATCAATACTCCCAGGCCCTTTTCCAACTTGCAGCTTTCCAACCACACATCCCCAAGTCTGTAGCTTACCATGGGGTTGTTATGACCCAAGTGCAGGACCTGGCACTTGGCCTTTTTGAACCCCATGCCATTAACCTCAGCCCACTGATCTAACCTGTCCAGGTCCCGCTGTAAAGTTTCCCTACCCTCCAGCAGATCGACACACCCACCTAGCTTGGTGTCATCTGCAAAATACTGACAGCACACTCAAATCCCCTCAGCCAGATCACTAATAAAGATATTAAAGAGAACAAGCCCCTGTACTGAACCCTGGGAAACACCACGTGTGACCGGAGGCTAGACAGATTTATCTCAGTTCCCTACCAACCACTCTTTCAGCCCAGCCAACCAGCCAGGTTTTTATCCAGCGCAGAGTGCATTCTTCTGAGCCCTGCACCACAAGCTTCTGAAGGAGAACACTGTGGGAGACAGTGGCAAAGGCTTTGCTGAAGTCCAGGCAGACAATGTCCACAGCTCTTCCCTCATCCATCCAGTAATTAATGATCTGATTTTCACATATAAATTAAGTAAGAACCATTCCTGGATTATACAGAAGAAACAATCTACAGTGGTCAAAACAAACACAGGGCTCAGAACCGCTCTTCTATTATAAAAACACATGACCCTAATTGAGTTTTCTAGAGAGATTCTGGACACTTTTCATGAAGATTATCCTCTTCCATTGAGGATCCAAAATGACTCTGTTAAATGAATACTTTTCTGAATACTAGCCTTAGTCCCCAACTGAATTAGGATCACCAAGACTAGCAAAACAACTAAAGATCAGGACAGCGTTAAACCCAGTTTGGGTAAAATAACAAAAAAATGTGAAAGAAGCCTGAATCACTGGGATCTGGTAGATGTAAAATTTTGTACAATAACATTATATACCTTATGAGAGAAGTGAGCTCTACAGCAGATGTAAAAAATAATGAGATGTTACAAGAGTCCATACTACCAAAACCCACATGAGTAACAGTGAATATGAAAAAACCCACAATTCCAAAGCAGGAAACTAAATAAACACATTAAAAACACACCGCATCATCAGCATTAGACATCAGAGATAAAAGGTGTCTTATCAAGTGCGTATCCTGCTGCACACCTGTGCTATTAAGGGTGAACATAGTAGCCTGGCTGGCATCATCGCTCCAGGAGATACACCAATACCACTCCAATTCTTTGCCTGTCAGGATCCCTTCAGATGGCCTAGGTGTTCATACGTTTCAAAAACGTCTTCTCGTCACTGAGAACAATGGGAGGAGGATCATACTCTCACTACGTGTCTCAAAGTAATAATCTCAAAGCACTAACGAGGTGTCATTCACAGCAACTGCTGCAAAGCTCTAACACATTACTGGTGTTGGAAAGGCGACCTCTAAAACTTGAGAAGGAAAGATTTCTGTTCCCCTAGGCTATCATATACACCTTACACTGTAAATACAGTGTTTTTATAATACCCCTACAAGGTGTATGTAGCACACATACCTCCTGATACTAAAAGAAAGCAATCAAGAAGTGTGAGTTCTTTTGCCCTATCTGTGAACAAGTTTGTTCAGTACAAGTTCGTGTGTACAAACTTCCCAAAAGGAAAACGTAATCAATTTTAGCTGTATCAATTTATTAAATTTGTCAATAATATGCTTTGAGTCAAAAAAAGCCCATCAAAACAGAAAATTCCTCAGGACCAATAAAGCAATTCAAGCCCTCAGGGAAATCTACCCAACAACTAATACACTACTCAGCATGAGCAGAAAAGGCTCAGCTATTATGTATCATGCACAAGGCTGCTGTAAAGCCACCTGCAGAGAACCCAGCTGTGTCCCTAGAGAACTACCTGCTGCTACAGCCTCTGAACACTTCAAAGCTTCAGATCACTGGGCGTCTGAAAGTACTTCTCTCACTATAAACACACTCCCGCTACACCACTGCAGCAAGCAGCACAACAGAGCAAAACATCCCCAACGTGGATGTATGGCTGGCTGTCACTTCTGCTTAACAATGGCATTTCCAGATGCCTATACTATTCCTCAGCTCACTCTGAGACCAACTAGGTGCTCCTGTCAACACTCTTGTCAGAAAGATCTGCAGCCTGAAGAGATAAAATAGACGCTCAGTCTCCCAATTTAGTGCCTGACCCACAACTCCTTACAGTACGACTTTGAGTCACTTAGACATAGCTCCATGCCTAGACCCAAATTCCAGCACAAAGGAAAGAGAAGCAGGCTCTTCTAAGGGCAATTATCGATCATGTTAGGTACAGAAAGAGCTGTTCGTGCACAAGTCTTCAGGCTCTATTGCAGAATAAGCAGCATGTATGCAAACACATCCTAGAAGATCATTTCACATAGCCAAATTCCCCTTCTCAAGTTCCTGTTGCTGGAGGACTGGCCCATCTATCTTCCTTATCTTTGTATAATGGCATGTTATTATATGATAATCTCATCTGAGATGAAAACAGAAGAAGCAATGGCCTTTTAGCTCTTGTCAACACCGATCCTAGTCAAAGTTTAGTGTCATTTGACAAAGACCCAACTGCAGCTGCTGAAGAATGCATGGATCCATATGATCTCTCAAGTGCTTTACAACAGCCTTGCACAATTGATCAGCCTCTGACACACTTAATGAACAGTCTTTGCATCTCCCTGCCATGACAGCTCAATATAAGTTCCCTCCTATGATCCCTCTTCTCAGAATCACACATTTGTGTTTTATCATCTCCAAGAACACACGTGTGAGCACGCTTAGGCACACATCACTCTTCTGAGAAATTCCTAGATGTGATCTCATTGCAGCTCTAGCTCCCTAGCCCAAAGCTTCCCACCAGAGCAATGCTTTACCATAACAGTATACAAAGTTTGAGCACAAGGTTAATTCAGGTTATCAAAGTCAACCTGAGCACCTCCTAGACTGGCACTGATAACATGATGCTGTCAGGCCTTGAAACTGCAGGGGAGTTTGGTGTACTCAGTATTAGCTGCCTTCTACAGGAAAATGTGCCTCTCTAAAAATGACAGTGATGACTATATGATGCCCCTTCAATAAATCCTATCAGCCCAGGTAAAGTCTCTCAAATCACTCTTCCAGAGGGCTCAAAAGCCTATCACTTTCACCACAAGCCACCCTGCCACAGTCAGCCTCACTTCAGGTAAGATGCTAGTTCTGACCACTTGTCAGTACTCCAAATGCCACAACCCTTTTTCAAAAGCACAGCAGTGGCCACTAAACTTTCTGCTCTGCCCAAATGCTAGCACTGCAACTACATCACATTCCCTTGTTTAATCACCATCCCTCACCTACCAGCCAGTTCAACTGAAAACTGAAAAATGTTCCTGGCTTCCTTTTCATGAGCTGCTGTACAGCACTGTGTGCACTGCTCAGTAATCGCCACGTTTCAGGCCAGCAGGGGCTGCAATGCTACGGTCAATGACGTACACACCTAAGGTTATATACTCAGCAACCTTTGTGAAGCCACTCTGGGATCCATCTCAAACACAACAGGAACCCACTGGGATGAAAAGCCCTTTCTAAATCTAAGATCCCCATCATTCAGTCAGAGCAGTGGATATTGGCAAAATGTGTTTGACTTTAAAATAACATTTGTTTAGCAATGATAGAATAAGGGTCTCTCTAAATTACAGAACTGTATTCCATAATCCCTAAGTATTAAATCTTTCATTTCTCAGAACTACTATGAAACCTTCTAAATCTTAGAAGCATTTTTCATCTACAAGTGTCCTCAGTTCTTCTCTCACACACTCTGCATGTAGGAGTATGATGAATTGATAACCCCTCCAAGAATAAATGAAGAGGCATAGTGGGAGCAAGTAAAGCGTGAAGAAAATCATGCTCTGAATTCCTTTGCTCATGGAAAACAGTGACCAAACTCTGACATCAAGGAGGGCCTGGATTTCACCCAAGTTCCCTACAATACAACCGTGGAAGCTTCATACCTTGTCTCAGATGCAATCTGTTCACATGTCCAAGCAATTTGTCCAAAAGGAATGCCCTGAAGCTATAAATGGAAAGTACTACACGGCACAACTTTATCTCACCAGGAAACAGAGCACAAGGAATATTCAGGACAAATCACCTCTGCAAATTTACAGACCAATGACACTAAAAGGCCAGGTCAAACACTGAGCAGGAAAAATAAAAGAGCATCTAACATTTAATTAGAGTAAGACCTGGAATCATAACGAGAAGGAAATTTTACAGTTGAGGAGCAAGCTAAAATACAATGTAAGAAAAAACTGCTTAAAAACTAGTAAAGCCCTACCCAACAAGGACATAATTAAGTTTTAGGTAAACATTACTAATTACTTAATACAGGTCTTGAAGAAGATGGCATGTGCATCGCAAGGCTTTTATAATGGGCCTGGCTAATATTAACATCTACTACAGTTGCTGTAATACATGATCTGGAAAGAGGCAGAAACTAACACATTGCCAGATTACACACCAAAAAAACCCAAACCAACAAATCAACACCACTAACAAAAGGATCACTTCGAGGTGCCAATACTCCTAAAGCCTTCCCCAAGCCTCTCCCGATACCATTCCTCTGTATTTAGACAAAAGTTCAAAATCCAGAACTATGCCTGCAGCTGTTTTTCATTCAATTATATTTAATGGATAACATGTTCAAAAGTGACCTATAATTTCAGAAAACAAAACCTCTGAGAACACACTCAAACATCCAGGGACTAGCTGTGCACAACTTTCACTAACACCTCTTGCTCAGTGCTTCAAAAAGGCTATTTTGGCCTCGTGTCTAAATGAGGATTTAGAACTCTTGATTTCAAGGGGACGCAGCTCAGTGATTTTTCAGCAGTTAGGCTGAAAGACATAAACACTTTGGGAACCCTGAAGTTCACACTTAGCTTTTGGGAAAGAATCGAGTTAGAGAGCAAAAAAGAAGTGATGAGAAAAACAAAGGTTCTGTCTTCAAGCTGTGTGGCTTTAAAATACTGCAAATAATATGTAAGATATTTGGTGTGGGTGGTTATGCAAGTCACTAAATACATGAGTCTGCTCTAGGACTGCAGCCATGTTGTTAAGCATTCTTCTGTTTCTTTATTTCACCCCTAAATGAAAACACTTCTCCCTTCTTTCATCTCATGAAAGCAGAGCACCTTTTTCTTCCTCTGAAGAAGTACAGGTATGCTTTTATCTTCAGTATAATACATTTTTAGTGCTTGGGGTATGATGCCTGTTTTTCTATCACCTTGTGAATAGCAAGGAAACTGATTCAGTTCGGTGATCTAATAGAAAACAATCTTTGTATGTTTGGGGGGGTTTTAATAAATTCCATTATTAGTAGCATCATTATTATTACCTTATAAATATCAGGTTTCTGAGTTCAATAAAATAAAATGTGTATTTCTTCATGCTAAAATGTTTTCCAGGTGGCACTAGTCTGCACGCTCGAGACTACCCCAGACAAGCATCAGCATCCAGGTTACTCCAGCAACATTTCTCCAATGGCACTCACAGTGAGTCTGAGATGCACCATCACACAGTCTACCACAGCACAGTGTAAGAACTCAACTCCAGAACTGAAGAAACCCAACAGCTTAGAGGCCAAATCCTCGCCTTGTGAGGTGAGGGAGAGCTGTGTGGAGCTCTAAGCTGAAGGACTATCAAGTTCAGTAGGATAGGAATGCAAGAAGCACACTGCAGGGTCAAGAGGTGCCACTGACTGAATGGAAGCAGGTGTTCGGCAAGAGGATTTCAACTAAGCGTTGATTATAAATTACAAAATAAAAAAATTCAACTTTTCAAATAGGAGAGGGCTGTTTGAAGTGCTCAGAATAATCTATTTAATAGTTTTCTGCCTCTGGAAACACTGGGAAGGAAAAGTTGCTAGTGAAAAATTTAAAGCCTTCAACACAGAATATTCACAGAAATTCACAGAAATTTTTACCTTTTATTATTTTAGGCACAAAATTTACTTCCCCTTCTAACACTAGCATCAATTCAGTGAATGAGAGATACTACTGACAATGTAATAGCACAGAAATGAACCTAAGAAGAGTAATCAGTAATTCTACTAAAGACAGGAGAAGATTACATGAAGGTGAAACCCGAAAGGGGAGACCTTTGACATTCAAACACAGATGCAAGGAACTACTGGTATCTCCTGTAACAGGAAAAGCAGAGAGAAGGGGCTTGAGCATCAGACATTGTTCTCATTCTGTGTGAATGATAAAAAGCCTTAAGAGATGCTGACCTGACATTAAATGTTATCTTGATTTCTGATTATTAACCCTTGATCTTTTTGAACATGCATACAGTAATAGAATGAATATGCAGGAACCTGAATCTGAATTCACCCAGTAGCTTCACAAGAGGGAAAAAAAGAAGTGAAGAAAAAGCGTCATGAAAGAGAAGTGGTATATATTTCAAACAATATTTGAAAATACTTGAAAAATTTCACTGCCTTTTGCCATGTAATTTGTTCAACAAATGGTTATTCATATTAACTGGGCTTTAAAATATAGAGATCATAAAAGGGCAATGGTTTGTTTTTCTTTTCCTCACTCATTTTCTTATATCTTGATCTACAGAAGAAATGAAAATACAGTTTTTTGGAAAACGTAATTAAGTCAGTGGCTTTATTCCAGATAGATATATATCAAATGACACTACAAACAAGCACTGTAATTAGCAACAGATCAGTTAATTGTATCTGTTTTAGAACTTGCAATTCCAAGATTATCTGCTTCTTGTTTTATTTGGTAAAGCCTGTAACACAGTGCACATGAAATGATCAAAGAGTAAAACAAACACAGACAAATAAATAACAGGTTAAGAAACTGAAAAGAAACACTACTATCAAAAAGAAACTATTACATAAAGCTACTAGGTAATGAAAAAAGGGTAAAGCAGAAGTCTAATGAAAGACATCATATTTGCAGCTACTCGTCTACTGTTTTACAAGTAAAAACACATCTTTGTTTTGGGGAAGTACACATCACCTTTGAGGAAATAAACCAACTTCAATTTTCACAACCTCTAAATAAACCGCTAACCAAGAAAAAAATGATTTTTTTTCTTCACAAATCCCCCAACTTTAGGCAGTTCTCTAAAACCAATCCAAATCCCACACCTCTTTAATAGATTTTAACTCAATCCTTATTTGCTCTAACTCCTAATCAGCTTTCTAGTTCTCACCCTCTTCAATCCTTTTACCGCTTCTTCATTTCAGCAACAGTTTGCTTAAGGTTGTTTTAAAGCACAGATCTGGCAGTACCTGAGCAGACTCCCATGCAGCACAGACCCACCTAAAAACTGAATGCAGCTGAAGCGGTTACCTACAGAGGGTCACAGTGCAGCACAGGGCTACATTCACAGAATAAAGCTTTCAACAGCAGCTGGAAAACCTGCCCCATCATTTTAGACTGAAGTCTCACAAAAGGCTTCAGATTTGAAGATGCACACACAGAGAGATCAAATATCCAAACCAGGAAAATCTCTTTGGATAAGATGCACTGTTGTCAAGTACAATCTACTTGCTTGTTTGGGCAAACAGGACACTTCGGCACATATTATCCCTCCCCTTCTTATTTTTTCTTTGCTTAAACTAAAGATTATCAATCCCTGGAATCCAAATACAAGCTATATACACCACACAGAGCTCAGTGTTAGTTTTGTCAGTACAGAAACCAACAACAAAATACATTTTGTATCCAAATTACTGATTTACTGAATTCAAATTCTTGAAAGTTATTCCTCAAGACAATCTTCAAACGAACAATTTTTTCCATTGCAGAAGAGAGTATGAGAACACTGAAGCAAATTTTAAATCCTAGTACAAACTTCTATTACAGCTAAGCTGTGGACAGTGACAGCAGATGTGTCCACACAAGTTCTGTCCTTGCAATGATAAATTATGCTGTTTGCAAAGATTTTAAATAACATGACTGACTTTTTCCTCTTGTCTTATCACATGAATTAACACTGTATAGTCAGTAGTCAGGGGGATCCTGAATCTACCATCCACCTGCGCTCAGAATGACTGAGTTCAAAACACACATTTCTAGCAGTACAACCAATACGCAAAATGCATCTGTCACATTAGACTCTGCATTAAAAAATGTTTTCAAACTCATAAACTACTGCACTCTACAACAAAGGAGCACTTACTGCCATTGTCATCAGAATCCTCACTGCTGCTAGGAAGCCGACGCCGTTTCATGATCTCCACGGGAAACAGCAGGCAGCCTGCAAAGCAATGAGACAGCACTTAACCCAAGAAAATAATAACACACAGTCATCAAGTTGTGTTTCTGATGGCATTCGAGGATTTACAGCACACAAAGGAAAACAAACAACTTTAAACAGCACCTGAGATACGCACAGTGAATACCTCAAGGATGCTTAATTAAGCAGTCATCATATGAGCAGGTGAAGAGAATTGAAAAGTATCAATGACAACCCCATCAACACTTTCACCCCAAAACAAAAGCCTATTTTATTCTTACAGGTCTTAAAATCACTAGATATCTGCAGTCAATGTGCTTAACTTCCCCTGCCCATTCTGACACTAGATTTGCAGCACAAGAACATCTTTACTGCTTATGTAATTATTTACTTTGGCTATATGTTTTTGGAACCATTTTACTCCTGTTTAAAGTGCCAGACTTAAAAAAACCAAAGATTAAAGTAATCCACTTATACAGTGAGGAAAAAGAAAAAAAAGCCAAGTTTTCACAGATGAACTAAACATGCATCATCTACACCCCTGGAAGAGTGTAAACGAGTTACCTCCTACTGCAGGCACATTCTAGAGCCATGCCTAACACTGTTTCTCAGTCATCAGGCCACCAATGGATTACACGGAAGCTTCTCCAAACTGCCAGACTTCTACCACTACTGAGATCAACTGCACCTGAATCAGTGATACGAAAGCAAACAAGTTTCTATCTTCTTAGATGATTTGCAAAGGCCACTGGTATTTTCACATGTACTTGCTGCTGAATGGAACCAAACTGAGAAAAATGAAGGAAGCTGTAAATAGCTAGTTAGCATTTACATGTGAAAAGCTTTTAAAAAGTTTAAGAGCAGAAGAAAACATGGCAAGGACAGAAAGGCATATCCACCATAAGTTCAACTGACAAAGACTCTAGATGCACATCAAATCCCCCAAGTCTTTGCTTACCACCTATCAATCGTGCTATCAACAAGGTCTGGGTGTTCCACTAGCAGAAAGGCCCTCATAAATTCCTCTGGGATGCAGATTTGGAAATCAGAGGCCAAAATACTTTTTTGCTTCTAGGTAGGTGCAGAAAATCTAAACTCCTCATTTTCATGTGAGTTGGCATTTCCTAGCAAACTTTTAACACAACACTCTTTTCATTGACCCTTCAGTGTACCATTAACTACTTCAGCTTTGTTCAATGCGACCACATCTCATTGTAGTAAACTAAATAACTCCCAAAGTAAGGAAACAAAAAAAGGCCTAACCAAAGCCTGACATTGTTTCCAAAAAAGCACAAAAACATCTTGTCTCCCAGAAGTGATTCATATACAAAGAAATACGCATTTTTTGAGGGAATTCATTTTATCATCACCAGCAACTAAACCTGAGACTCTATTTTACACTTCCAGTGAACTATATTTAGTTGTAAGAACTTGAGCATTGCAAGATTGCCTCCTTTTTCATACCATGCACACAGACAGAGGGGGAAGCCTCCCTCCCACAGAGTGACTTTCCAGAGTGGGATTTAATTTGCCCATCTTTGAAACATGTAACAGTTTTGAGCTGCAAACTTTGCTCACGAAAGGTAAAAAAACCACTGAGTTCACTTCAACGAGACCTTCTGTCACCGTTTCATAGAGTAGAAGTTCACATATAACGTCTGATGCCAGAGAATAAAGAGTCATAAATGACAACCACTTACAGCACTAGAGGAATTCTCTCCAAAAGAATTGCTTTGAAGCAGGCCAGAACTTTGTGTATATGGCAGAGAGAAATGCTGCCAATGAGTAACACACAGACCAGCCTGCACCATCAAAACCATCTGAACACAGATCTAGTATACATGTCGTAGATCCAGAGCCAAGTTCTGATACGGTCACTTATAAAGACAGAAAGCAAACATTCAGATCCAAAATGGGCTAAGAACTGAAAAATCAATTAGCTGCTACAAGGCCAAAACCAGGGAGATAAAGAGCTATTCTGCAAGGTACTTTTTTGTCATAGTTCCCATACTTGTCCTATAATTGAAAGAAATACTAACAATACTAACATAAAAAAACATTCATTTAGAATGGAAATATTTCCCATAAACAAAGTAAAGAGGATATGGACAAAAATAAAGACAAATTGAATTATCTCAGAAACATTACTCATGTATTCATGGTCAGAATCCCCACTTCTTGTTTGATTCCCAAAGTCTAAAAAGTACCATGCACTGTAAACCAAAATAACATAGCATATATACACTGGGACGTGCTCATGAGCTTGCAATGAACACTAAAATTCTAACTTCTGCCCCTCCATATCTTTTTTGGATAAGTGCATTTGTCACCTTCTCCTAGCTACACTTTCTGCAGATTCACTAAATTAAGGAAGGAGACAGAAGCTTTCCTTTCCTACCATGTGTTTTTAAAAAACAAGCTAAACATCTTAGTTGTCGTTGTTGTTGTTGTTTGAAGGACAGAGTGGTATTCACAGGTCCCACTTCAAGCACTCTCCACAATTCTTCAGGAAATAAGAGAAGCCAAAACAGAAGCCACTTCCCTGTGGAGTAAAGAGCACTAGATAAGGCAGCTAATTTCCTTGTCCACTCTAGTTAGGTTTCTCAAGTCAGCCACACGGAAAAGCCTGTGTTCTCAAAAGTAGCAATAAAACAATTATCTCGTTTGAAGAAGCTTCTGTGAGATTCCTTTATAGATGCACATGGAAAAAAAAAAAAGTCAAAATCCAGATCTCATCTTCCCATCTTTGAACCTAACCTGAATTTACAGGGACATAAATCACAGACGGAAAGTATTTGGCTTCTTAGAGCAAGTCTCAAACATCGTAAGTTAACCCCCTAGAATTTCTGTCATTAGAACTAGTAAACCAGTTTTTTTCAACTTCTACATTCATTTTAAACAGTTCCCAACAGATGTTCATATCCGCAGTTCAGAACACACATTCTAGAGGTAACAGCTGATGTGACTTATAACCACACAGATCAAAATGCTGCCGCTCCTAAGGGTATCACTGTGCCTCTGCCTCAGAGACTATCAGTTTCTATCAGGTGATGGTGACCTCCAAGTCATCCAAGAACTGCATTAAAAATAAACACAGATTATGGATAGTGATGGTCAGGTGTAGGCTCTCCCCGTTCAACTGTTAGACAAGCATGTTTAGAAAGCAATGTGAATTCAAGTAATGCTTTTTTAATCTTCAAGAAAAACAAAAAAACAAAACCCAAACAAAACAAAAACGAACAACACAAAACAACAAAACACAACACAAAAAAAAAACCCAAACAAAACAAAATCACAAACACCAAACCATGTAACTCCTTCAACATCCTTAAAGAAAAATGAGGAGACATTTTTATACTGAAAACATCAAAATAGAAAGATTATTGAACTTTTCAGTAAAATTACTTGCCTTATTCTCTTTCCTAATCTCATTCTCTTTCCTACCTTGAGTGCCAGCAATACTACTTGTCTTTGAAATTCTCACTCTTCATAGCCATGAAAATGTTGGCACCTTTCACCGGATTTTACTCTGCCGTACACTTCATACACCCAGGTGCATATACAACGCACCTGACCCAATTCTGATCTCAGTGAAACACAGTCTGAAACTGAAGTAGGTCTGTCACTTCCAATGGGTCAGAAGTAAAGGCAGGTTCATCAAGACAGACTGTACCACAGGTACTTCAACGGTACTAATTGGCTATAAACACTACGTCTGTAAGCAAAGGGAAGTCACACGTAAGGACATAAAAAGGGTGAAACATTTAAGCCAATCTTTCAGATTCCAGCCAATAATAAGTAAAAACTATGTGCTCAAGCCTGCACAGGAAGAGACCACACAGGTTACTGAGCTCAATTCCCAGCAATTGCACTCAACCACGTAATGGTTGTTTAGTCCAGAAGTTTCCACAAAACATCTGCTGCACCCACACATGCCACAGAACAACTTCCCAGCCCCCTTCACAAAATCAATACTTCTCTGAAGCAAGGAAGCAGCCAGGCAAGCAGCACCCTTGAACCCTGTCTCTCCTATCACAAAGATTTCTCCAATTGGTTTTCCCAGACTCTGGCACCACCTCCACAAGGCCACATGCCCATACACCGCTCACCTGCAGAATAAGCCCAACGCTTGAAAAGCTACAACAGAGGCCAGCAGCCCTAACGTAACACAGGCTGCCGCAACACCAAGCCAAACATTCCCGAGTTTTTAGCAACACATGTAAATTCTGAGTAACCCAGCAACTTCTGTATGTCGTTTCCGTTTCATGTCTTGAAAGATGAATTGTTTCTTCTTGTTAAAACTACCCTTTCAGATATCAGACAGACCAAAACACAGCATGCCAGTAGTTTTTTCTCCTGAAGACTCAGTGATAGCGTACAAACACACACAATAAATGAGCAAAAGTAGACTCGGGCAAATGCCAGCCTTCAACCTAACACAGCTGGATAGAAACAGCCATGACTCTGCTGGTGACATTACCCCATTTCTCAGGGTAGACAAAGTATCTAAGAACACTTGGTGTACTCACAGCACCACAAAAAATGGCATAGATGGGACAGAGGACGTGACTCCTCAGCTACCAACCACCAGCAGGTGAGCTGGTCACACCAGGGCAGCAGCGGCAAGGCTGGTGCAGCCGGCAACACACGTCGCTCCACTGCTTCAGCGGCTGCAGGCACTATGCTTTGCAGAGACACCTCACCTCTGGCTTTTCCATCTCCATCCTTCTGCATCACGCTAGCTCTTAGAGATACGATCTGGGTTTCACTCACTGATTACGTACAAACTGCAAATGTAACTCCAGACTTAGGCGCTACAATTGCTCAGATGATTTTAAAGGCAAGACTACAGTGCCTGAAACGTTTCTTCTGGCTACCGTATTTTGAAGAGAGCACTAAGTCTTTTCCAAAATACTCGTAAAATGCTATGTAAATAAAATGAGTAGATGATAATCCAATATAAGCACTGTCAGGCCAGAAAATAACAGATGGATTTACATATCCTTGTGGAGGTGAGCCACAAACACCTAACTCTGTACAAGCAGCTAGATAATAGGTAGGAATATGTACATTTCTTCCTACTTCCCAGTACGTGCTGACAGATGCAGTGAAAGGGGTTAGAATCTGCAACATGATGCCAAGTACAGCAAATTCACTACCAGCAGTCACTATCACGCTCCTCCATTCTTAGCTCTGCAAGAGACTGATTTAAAAGAACCAACAAAACCTCACTGGACAGCAATGACAGAACCTTTCCTTTCACTTTTTTTTCCCCACACTGAAGTCTGAGGAGTTGCACAGGTTAAGAGCGAAAAAAAAATCTGAATCCTTTTCCCACGCTTCCTCAGAGCAAAAATCCAGACATTACCCCCTAAAACTGACCTGGTGGTGTACACACATACACCCATGTGTAGCACACCACGCAACTTCATCCACTACTACTGCATGGTTCAGAACACCGTATAGTTTTTAACTCAGTTTGACCCCAAGTAGAGAGATGATCAAAGAGAGAGATGTAAAATGTGTCAGTCTTTGTTATGCAAATAGATAAACAGAACCAGATTTTACAAAATTATTATACATGAAGACATCTACATCCTCGGGTCATAGGTTTTATACAACACACGTTCTTACTAAAGTATTTTAAAGGGCTCTACAAACCTCTGGGTAAAAAGAGTGTATTCAAACTCTGCCAGACAATTAACTGTAACAGTGTTAACGGGTATCACTACAATAAAACTCACTGAACAGCTGCAGAGACAGAATGGAAAGAAAGCAGAATTATGACAGATGTACACCCTGAAGACAAACTGAAAACCTGGCTTCTCCTGAAAGTAACCTGCTAACTGCAATGAAACTAAGACCTAATTATCTCTAGTACATGAGAAATCCCTTCAAAACACTTACTGTACAAATGGAAGTGTAAGGAAATGGATAGCAGATGAAGACATTTGGCTTCTACTACTGTATTCTTTTTAAATAGCTTGTTTGTGACACCAGCCTACCAACTGACACCTGACCTGGCAAGAAAAAATAAAATAAGTATTTTCCTTCTATGCCCAGACCAACAACTAACTGAATGGAACTGCATCAGAAAGAAGTTATGCTATTAAAATCCATCTAAAACTTTGCAATTCCTATTTTTCACCTATGAAAACTTTGCTAGCAACATTTTACATTTTATTGTCACAAAGATACAAAAAGTGTTTCTCAATTAAACACCACAGTATTATGTAGCACAGCCCATGGTATAAAAAAGCCACAGACCTTAAATTTGGTGAAAAAAAATCCCCCAAGTCTCATGAAACAAAAAAAACCGCATTCCAAGGCCGAGACTGTTCTCCACAAGGAATATTTCTACTGACTTCAGCACACCTATTCAAAATATCACAAGGCAAGGCAGAAGAACAATTTGGATGTATCAGCCCAACACTTCTCAGCAATCCACATGCTCATTCATGCACCTGTGCAAGCCAGCTCCTAAGGTTACATGACAACCTGGGCAGGGGCTGCAAATTATTCCCAAACTGTGCTGGTGAAACTCAATGCCCAAAATCTTGAGCAATGATAAATGGGGCTTCAAGAATTAACCCACCCGGCACTCACTGCAGTTCATCTCTACCATCTAGAAAAAGCTGTCAGCTTGGTCAGCTCCAGCTGAAAACAGGAGCGCGAAGCAGCAGTACCAACCACGTGGAGAAAACATCTGAGGAAAGGCTAGAAGCTTTTTTTACTATGTTCTCCGAATTGGGAATGAAACTAGAGAAGCTGGAAGGGAAATCTGCAGCTGTGAGGGGAAAAGCGAGTTTATTATTATTATTTTATTTTAAACATATGTATAAAATATAGCTCAAAAGCAGGGAGTGAGTGCTATCTGAAGCCAGAGGGAAAATCCTGCCACTAAAACATACAACTCTTGCTGTTTCAACAATATCCCACCGAGTATGAGAAACCTCTAGAAATAGAATCCTAACAAGCATATTTTGGCATAACGGTTACAAAGGTTTAAGGTTTGCACGTGTGGGCAGCTTTTGACTTACTTAAAAGACAGAGCCTGCTTAAAAAGGAAATTGTTTCCAATCACAACTAAATCTTTCCCTAAAGAGAAAAAATGGGGCTAGCATAAAAGCGTCTTTCTGCTTTAACATTAAAATGTCAACTAAAATGTGTTGCTAAACGCTATCATAATTTCTAATACTACCTCAGAGCTACTTCAGGAGAGGCAATCTATTTTTAAGGCTTGTGTGCGGCCACAGAAACCAGTCGTTTGCATGTCACGCACGGACGACTGACAGGTCTCAAGATCCCACGGACTTCACTTACGGGTGAATATAATAAATTTGATTAGAATGAAGCTGCCGGCCGAAGGGAAAGAATGAGTCCCAGAGAGAAGTTCTCCAGCAGCACGCACTCCGCCCGGGAAGCGTGGCCGCTCGAGGCGGCCTGGCAGGTGAGCAGTGCCCCTACCGACCCTGACGGGCGGTCGCCACCGGCCGGGCCAACGGTCGCCAGCTCAGGGCCGCTCTTCCCGAGGACGGGCACCGGACCCTGAAGAGCGAATCCCAAAGCGGGTCGGTGCCGCTCGGAGCGGCTCTCCTTCCCTCCCCGTCCGGCAGAGATCTCGCCTCAGCTGCCGGGCGCGGCTACCCACATTCGCGAGACGCCTCGGACACCCGCCGGCCGTTAACGCCCGCGCTGTGGGCTCCTGGCGCCGGCTCCGGAGCCTCCGGGACGCGACCAGCGGCGGGGTGAAGAGCCGGAGCCGCGTCCCTGCCCAGGGGCCACCCGGCTACACCTCCGCCGCGGCGGTGGCACCTTCCTGGACAGCGGCTCGGCCGCAGGTTTCCATTTGAAACGGCCCGGCTCGCCTCCTCCTCCTCCTCCTCTCCCCGGCTCCCTCTCCCGCTCCTCCCCGCCTCCGGCCGCACCAATCCGCTCGGCCCCGACTGCAAATCAAACTTGGTGCACCCAGCTCCACCGCCTCTCCCCCAAACCCCTGTCACTGCCGAAAACGGCCAAGGCACCTTCCCCATCCGCCCCCGCTTCCACGTTGCGGTGGAGGAGGGCGGGGGGTAACGAGACGGGACAGCGGTTTAGCGGATTGAACGGCAGCAGCAGCACGGAGGAGACTTGAGCTCATTTTCTGTGTCTGTCTCTCCTCCCACTCCCAGACAGTTCTGGAAACTGTGTATCACCTCTTGTCACAGGAAGCCAACCAGCAGGCGGTGCAAACAAACAAACACCCTTTGCCTCCACCCTCCCCAAAATAACGAGCACCCCGCTGCCCATCGCTAACCAACTGACGGGCGCCAGGGAGAAGGGAAAAGCAAATTGAAAAAAATCATCCTCTGAGCAGGCGACTGCCCGAGCCCAGGGACGGGCAGGGTGGCAGCGGCAGCAGCAGGGCGGCTTTGTCTAATTTCAGCAAGTGGAATAATCGCTGGAGCCGCACTCGTCTCCTGCGGGAGGCCGAGGACGGACCGTTACACAGAAATAGCGCGGTTATCTGGCACGCCGCAGCCCGGACCCATCTTGCTTTGCCGGTCCCCGGGGGAAGAAGAGGGAAATCGCGGAGCTACCCTGACTGGGCGCCCGAGCAACTTGAGGCGTTCGCCGCCGCTCCGCCGCGCTTGTTGTGCTCTCAACGTTATGTTCGCGTTTCGACACCGCCGGGGACGTTCCGTTCCCCGTCAACAGCCACGCCGATTCACCTCGGCGCGCCGCAGTCGCCCGGGAAGCCGGCAGAGCAGCAAACTGCCCCAGGGCACCCACCAAACCAGGCGAGGGCGGTCCCCGACCCCCTACCGACGAAGTTTGCACCGCGCTCCCCAGCTGTGCTCGCTCCTGCCCGCGTCCCGCTCTCGCGTAAACTCCCCGGCCGGGGGCAAGGCACTACAAGGCCACGGTGCACCTGCCGGCCGCTGACCCGCCGCCCGGCCCGGCGGGCCCGGGCAGCTCCGCACGCCCCTCTCGCCACCACACAAGCTCTCAAACACGTGCACTTGTTGGTTCTCGTAAGTTACTCTCCAGCAGGAGACACCGTGCGCTCGCGTCCAGGGAGAGGGGATCGGAGCACTGCTGACAGCCCGCCCGGTGCCCCAGAGCACACCTTCGTGGCGCCCATCAAGCACACGACTAACCGGCTGCGGCTTTCCCGCTCCGAAAGACAACTTCTGTTTAATTTCACCGATGAGCAGTTTTTATGCTTTCCAAGCATTTTTTTTTTTTCCCCCTACGAGCGAAAGCCAAGTACGGCGGCAGGGGGGTGGTGGTGTTAGTGTAACTACAACGCTGCTTCTGCACACAAGCACCTCTTCCCCACGCACACGCTCCCCGCCCTCGGCGAAAGGCGACGGGTCTCATGGGCATGTGGGTGACACGGTGACAGACACTGGTCATGGCTCCTCCCGCCCCCTTCCCACACATCACTATCTGAGCAGGACCTGCGCTCTGCCATTGCCATCTGTCTACCAACTTGCTCCAACGCTTCCTACTTCCCGCGGCGAAGGGTTGCCCGGCGATGCCCTCGAGCCGCCCCCACGGCGCAGCCTGCAGCTGGGCCCGGTGCGCGGCAAGCAATCGGCTCACTTGGCCGCTGCACCTTGAAAGCTGCGCGGTCCCGACTTGCGGCGCCGGTAGCCCGCAGCGGAACAAAAACCCGCCCGCCGCTGCCGGCACATCGGCCCACCGCGCCGAGCGGCGGCACAGCCTCCCCTCCCTCCTCCCAGTCCCACCGCCCGCCCCAGCCCGGCACAAGTTGCTTGTGGGATAGCGGAGCTGTAACTCGGCCGCCTCCCCTCGCCCGGTACCGAGCCGCACGGCTCTTGGCGCCATGTTAATGACGTACTATCTTATTTCCACTAGGCAGCGACCTTCGGCACGAAACTGCTCTCTCGCCGCCTCCGGAGCGACAAAAAAACCCATCAAATATGGCTGTGCTGGCGGCTCCCCCGGCTGGCGCTGCGGCGGCGGGCACGGTTACCTGCTGGCGGCGGCGGCGGGGCGGCGGCGAGGTGGCGGCGGCGGCGGCGAGGGCGGGCGGCGCGGCCGGGCTCCCCCTGCGCGGAGGGCTCGGGGCCGCCTCATGAGTTCGGCGCGGCGCCGGGGAGCGGGCGCGGAGAGCGGCTCCCTGCGCCACACACACACTCACTCACACATATACACACACACACACACGCACACAGCCCCGCTCGCACACACACAGACTCCCTCTGACTGACGTTTGTACTTGTTATGGAGGAAGGACTCCCTGAATCAAACTCGTTTCTGGGTCACTGCTGCCACAGGGGGGAGCTGCTTTAATCCCCTGCCAAAACTGGAAGGCGAGGGAAGGGGGGGGGGGATAATAATAATAATGATAACGTAGCGCCGGGGTGGGGAGGCGGCAGCGGGCCCGGGGGAGCCGCCGTTAACTCTTGGCGGGCCTGGCCGGAGCAGCGCGGGGGGGGCTCCCGCCTGCCGGGCTGCGTCTGGCCGCCGTCTTCCCCTCTCCCTGGGCGGCGGGCGGCTTCCCGGAGAGCCCCTCGCTCCCCCGTGCGCCGACTTCAGACAGAGCCCGGGAGCGCGCGGCCGCCCGCCTCCTGCCGCGTCCCCGCGCCTGTTCAGGCGGGCTGGAAAATGAAGATCGGAGGCAGCGCTGCAAAGCTGGAAGCTGGGAAACGATCCGTGTCTGCACCCAGATCGCGCCCGTGGCACTGCTGGCGTCACCCTGCCACGAGTAACTCTCGTCTCCAAAAAACCTAAGCCCGTTTCGCAACCAGGAGTTACAGTGCTGCACAGGCCCCCAGCGCTCCCACTCCTTTTCAGGCAGAGAAACTGAGGCACGCAAGAGTTAAATGCTGTGGCCACATACATAGCACATAATTGCCAGGGCAAGAATAAAACTGCAGGCTCCCTATTCTCAGCCCCCAGCGTTATCCCTCCAGCTCCCTAAATTTGATACTTCTCAAAAGACTAGAAAGAACGAACACATACTGCGATTCAGTTCACGTCCTTCTAGCAGGAAACGAAATTATCTTAAATTGGCACCAAATTACATACTAAACTTCCCATTATCAACAAAAAAAAAAAGTATGTTTGAATGCAGATGTCTATTTTCCACATAAAATGCTTTACCTCACACCATGCACCTGTGCTCTGAGTGAAGAACTCCCCCTTTTGAGCAGAATTCCTGAGCAAATACAGTAGGAGATAATAAACACCATGGAAAAGATTCAGCATCATCTCAGACACACAATTTAGGTGATCTGTGCAAAGTAATCCCTGTAGTATGCAAATACAAATTAATGAAGCCTCCACAGCAATATTAGTCTGCCAAAGAATCACACCTTAGTTCAGCCAAGGAACTGGGTCGTTACTCATCTATGCAAACTGAGTCCTTTATCCTGCCATCTCACCCACCTACCGACCCAATAATAACACGGCACTTAGATTGCCACACATTCCAAAAAGTTGTGTTTTACTACAAAAGTACCCTTCCCCCCTCCCCAAGATATTTTTTTCACTGAAAATAAGACTGTTTTGGTTTTATCCATAGAAGAGCCTGAAGCATCTTCAAATTTTGGAGCTTAAGACTTGGATTTGCCTTGTTTTCATCTACATGAAAATAAGAAAACACACACATTCTTTCCATTCTCTCACACTCCTCCAGTAAAGATATCTGATCAAGCAGCTTTCACACATCAGCAGCCTAGTACGAAGTAGCTCCATGGGTGTCATTCATATTTGCAGGATCAGGGCCTCAGCTATTTGCCATTCCCGGTGCAGCCGTCAGGCACCTGTGATCATCTGTGCAATGCACCAGATCACACTATCTGATTGTCCACTTACTGTCACAATTACATTCGTACACCCATCATCTTACCCCTGAGCTTCTAAGAGCCTACCCCACCCCAAACACTAATTCTCAATACAGCCAAAGGAGTCTTGGACTGGAGACTCTGTTGGTCTGTATTACCCAAACAGCACACGCCGACTGCTGTGCCATAGGTTAAACCCTGGCACAGGTTAGGTCGGAGGGTTTTCACGCAGTGGTCTGCAGGCCCCTTGGAATTCATAAGCTACTTCTCCTAAGTCCAGAAAAAGATTAAGAAAGCTACTGTCAGTTGGCATTTACAGAGGTATGCACCTCTACTGGGTGAATGCAATTCATTTTTCTTAAATATTGTCCATTGTAAAAGACTGAAGGATCATGGGAAATTCTGGTTTTCCCACTTTTATTTAGTCTTTCTAAGAAAGTTCAGAACTGACTTATGAGAAAACCTTAAAGGTAAATGCACTCTAAATTCTAAAGAGGAATGATAGACTTTCTTGTCTCAAACTCCTTGGATTTGATGCAGTATTTGTGGTTTTCTATAATTAGTTTTCCTTTGCATATACAGCCAAGTTTAATTTACATCTTGTGTACTAGGAAGCAGTTCTCTTGGAAGCCATGCAAGGCCATACCTGCAGAAACAGAATATGAATGTTTGCAGAATAGTGGGCTGTGTTTTATAAACTAGCGACGAAGAATGATGTCTAAGTTACTGTAGAAATTTCACCAAATGTGAGCCCTCTGAACTATAAAAGCAGTTAGGCCAGCCTTGGTAAGGAAGGCAAGGCAAGTGGAACAAAGATGCTCTTCTCTCTTGGTGTGCAGCCTGTCACTGGGGCTATTCGGGAACAATGTACTCATACTTTTTAAAGGAAATACTGAAAAACTGAAGGGCTAGTTTCTGAAAGAATAATTTTGGAAATTATTGGAAAACATTCACAAAGGCTACATCCTATACTCCTTCAGCACTACAGATGTAAAGTTGTTTACTAACATAGCTGTGGTCAGTTCGGAAAAATATAATAGAGCATGCCAGGGTAAGCCACGGCATCACTAACACAGAAACAGTGCTAAAAAAGGGATTTGCACATGATCTTTACTGCAGAATCAGCCTTAGCAGCTTAAGACACACTATGACTCCTGCCTGAGAATACCAGCAGCAGACACCAGAATGGACAGTTGGAGAGGTTTCCAGCCTTTCGTGGGAACGGGTTGCTGCAGCAGAGTCTCATTTTTACTTACTTGTTTCTTGCTGCTCTTTTTTTTTTTTTTTTAATTCAATAATACTTCTTTTACACTTGGAATCTTTCCCACTCATTCTTACAGTGTCCACAAGATGGTGGAGCTAATGACATTGAGTTTCTCCCCACTGTTAAACTTAGAACTCTGAACTGTTCTCTTTCTCTTTTGGCTCCAGTTTTAAAGAATGTCTACTTCTGTTTTTTTCTTCTTTATTTTGAAGGTTAGAAACTTGAGGGGAACAACACAGTATGGATCCAAACCAGCACTGCAAGACTTTATCTTGTACTTAGTCTCCAAGAACCAGAACTTCCAAGGAGTTGTTCCATCTCCCATGAGAGACGTGTGTTTTGCAGCGAGATAGAACAGATGCTTAGTTGGGCCAAATACTCTTGAGGTCCATTTGTCTCTAATTGGTCTACTCACATGACCAAGAGGAAAAAAAAGATTTTCACTTGTGCATATATAAATCTATACCACTTACAAATTGTCTAAGTGCAGTATTTTTAACTCCTGCAGAAATAAAGCTTGCTCACTTGGCTTCCAGACCATAAAGAAACACAGTGGTCACAGTTTTCTTTAACCCAAATACATCATTTATGGCAAAATGGCACCTGACCATCTCACAAAGTTAAGCACAAAAAAATTAACTGATGCTCTGGCTTTTTCTTTTTCCTCCTTATCTACAAGCACTGAATCTTGGTGTGTCTGGATCAGGGAGGTCAGAAAGACTCAGCTCGTGTAGTATGTTACCTCCCTTTGCTCTGAAGCTGAGGTTTACAGCTACCAGGATTGCCTGTGGGAGTGATCTGCAGATTCAGTCATCCTCCAAAGGCAGGCTCTCTCATTCTTCTGGTTTATAGTTTCTTTGTTTTACTGCAAAGAAAACAAATGTAGGTGTTCTGTGAGGTCACTAACTGCACGTAAGAGCCAGTACCCAGTAAGTAGAAGCTGTACCATTGAGGGCTGAGGATGGAGAGGGATAAAAATGAATGTTAGAGCTGAACTTTAACATGCCATCAATCAGGGTGCTCAGAACAGAGAGCCCAGTGTAGTCTTCTTAATGACAAAACTTAAGAAGTAGAGATTATAATACTCATTTTATGTGTGGGTAGGCAGGGGCATACAAAGGTTAAATTACTTGCTTAAGTCACATGTTAACTCAGCATTAAAACCAAGAATAGAAACCTAAAGTCCTGCCTCTCAGTCCAAGGTTTCTAATGATTAAACTATATCCTCTCCTCTATCCTGGTCTATAGCACATAACGCAGTACAAAGTATATCACCATGACATTTTGCACATCAAGATCTTAAAATATTTTTGCAAGTCAAACACAATCACTGCACAGATACGCAACTACTCACACTGGATATCCATCTGAAAGGGAAGTGGGAACGGGAATGCCAAATAGATAAAATTTACTAAATTCCAAAACCTGTAAGTACAGCTACTGAAATCGAGTGGTTCCAAATTACTCTGATTGAAAAGTGGAAGCTGACAGGAAACCAGTAGAACAAGAACCTCGGGGGAACAACTAGAAGCAGGCAGCTAACTTGCAGGTCTGCAAGTTAAGCGAGAGGAAACTGATGCATCACCTTTAAGGTAAACAACACAGTTTTGTACATGATGAGAGAAGTAATTAGCAGCCAAGGTAATGCCCTAAGTACAGGAAGAGTGGGTTGTGAAAACCTGAGGCAAGTGAGAGTTCAGCAGCAACAGATGAAATCTCTGTTGAAGTATACACACGTGTCTATCTGGCAACTCATCAAGCAACATAACACTGCCTAATCGAAATGAACTTCAATATTAAATTGTTTGTGCAGGCAGAAATCACATAGTGAAAGAAAGGTGCTGTGACAAGACTCATAGAAGAGCTCAAAAGAATCTGATTACAGATTTTCTGATTGCAGAGTGCATCCTGATAACTCATTGCTGAAAAGGGAGCAGTGGTACAAGTCTACCAGCGAAGTACAACAAAAATCAATTGCTTTTTGCAGTAACAACCTAGTGCCAAAATGACTTTAAAAAAAGGAACTTAAACTCTGGATCTTTATGAGTTAGAAACAGATCAAACTTAAAAAAAAAGCAGACCAGCTGTTGAATCGCATGAGCAGCTTGTGGTAACATTTCTGGGAAGTGCAGAAACGTTGGTAACTTCCCATGTGGCCCTTTCGGGCTTCACTTGGTACTTTATGGAATTGCCCCAGAGTTGCTTCTATTTGTCGTCTCTCCTGGGACAGCCTCTTCCAAATGCAACGACTCATAGTTCATTGAATTTAAAGCTGTTTTCAGACTGTGACACTGAGGTCTGTCACAAGGGCTCAGAGATCCTACAGCTTCCATGGCAGAAAACATATATAGGAAAATGAGACCTGAATTACAAGGCAGAAGAGTTACTCTGTTTATCCACAATAGGTATAGCTAGCTCCCCATCCTCAGTTTACACCCTTGAACTCCCCATTAGGGGATGCATCAATCATAGTTCTGACAAAGGGAGAATTTTCTCCCTAAACAGAGGTCCACTGATTTCAGATGCAGTTGTTCTGAAACCAACTATTAGTAACTTTTGCTCAATAGTATGCAGATGCAAGGCAACAGAGGTGTAAAGAAGACATCCCTTCTAAACTATGAAAATGCTAGTCAAACAAATAGGCAATGGTTGTTTACTTGAGCTATTTTACTGTACCAATTATATGTTTTACAAATTAAGTTATTCAGTGTTTAACACTTAGGAAAAAAATATTGAGAAAACTAAGTTAAATGTCTTTTTCTTGTGGCAATATTGGTTACTGAGCTTTTCTATAAGTTTCACTGCATAAGTAAGCACAAAAACAGTTTAGAAAGTTTTAATCAGTGTAAATATAATAAAAGCTGCATCATATACCTCCATTTCACTATTACATATATTCACAGGTTCAACACTATCAAACAGGATTCAGAACAAGAGGTTCAGGATATTTGGCACAAAAGAACCTTTACAGCGCGTAGGGGAAGTTGAGCCCTTCCTTAACCTCCCTCCCTTCCTCACCCCCAAACTGGGATGAACAGGGCATTTTATCCCACATATCAACGGTCCACATAACCTTGCAGCAAATGGCCCTGACTGCCTCTGTATGTGGCTGGCATTTATACATAGCCAGAGCAACACAGTCCACACGGCTGTGCTTCCGCTTTGCTGAGAGCTTATCAGAAATACACACCCAGTAAAATACAAACATAAGAAAAGCTGCAGTACCCTTATCAGGTAGAGAATTATTATCTGTTTTGAAAATAAGACATTGAGACATAATGGTAAAGAGACACAAATAAAAACTGCCCCCGGCAAAGCGAAGAGACTCAGTCTCATGATTCAGCCCTAACATATTACAATAGCATAATCCTTCAGTGCTGTTTGAAACACACACAATACAAAAGGCCAACTATCCTTAACGCTGCATTTGCACCCAGATTTCTGCTTCAGACCCTAGGAGAGCAGTGAGAGTTACAGGAGGTAGCAGAGTTTTTGCGTATGAAGATGTTCAGAGGCAGAACCTCAAACAGCTTCAGAGCAAATTTTCAGCGCACACAATGCAAGCACTCCGGATGTAAACAGCCCTGGAGTCATTTCGTATTTTTAACAGTAACTCTGAAGGGGTTGGGGGGTGTTTGGTTGTTTGTTTTAAATGGACAATGGAGTTTATAGCTTACTTATAAGTTCTAGCTTCTTTGCTGCTGCTCAAAGCCAAGATTGCCTCAGATATATTTAACTAAGCACACAGTGAAGAATGAAGAAAACTTGGAAATCAAGGCATTACTCTGTCTCTTGTGAACTTTGCTTCACTAAGCAAAAAAAAAAAAAAAAAAACTGCAGCAAACAAAATAGTCTCTGACCTTCCAGAACAACATTTAAAAAAAAAAGTCTGATCTGCTTATGTGGGCACATTGCGGCTCAGGGTAAACATCTGTGTTTGCTCCTCAAATTGCACAAGTCAGAAAAGAACCTCTCTTTTATCCAGGACATGTTTTTAAACCATCACGCATCTATGTTTCTTTGACAGCCTGAAGAGGGTTACTTCCTTAACATGGAAGTGCAAGTACAGGGCAAAGTAAATGTGCCAACTGCCTGTAATCTAGTATCTCTAAAGGAGGAACGGGCACATCCTGCAGTGAGCACACGTATCCTTATGTCACTGCCAAAACCGCAGTTCCAGCCTACTCGGCTTCTCAAATATTCTGCCAGCTGTAGCAACGTATTTGCCGTCAGCCACAGCTAAAGGTGAGCCTACAGTGTTTAAGATCTCTTCTGGAAAAGGGCCCAGCTACTTAAGGGAGCCAGGCAGAGCCTTCAGCTGCAGCACACAAAGGAGAAGAAAAGTTTACAGATAAGTTGAGGAAAGCCTGACAGAGTGCCAGCCCCATAGCAGACAACCCCACACCAGGGTACAACTTGTACTGGCTTCTCTGGTGTAGTGCTTTGGATCGATAACATCTGTACCACAGCACATACTGACTGATAGGCTGGACAGGTGCACAGAGGGAGCAAAGGGATTTTTCCTCTCCCAACGTGCTGGCACCTAGAACTATTACGTGGCTTTGCCTTCTCATATTTAGCTTTATTTCATCCTTAGCAAAGAGCTGCTCCTGTGGGTTCTTAGCAGCCCCTGACTTTTTAGGGAAATAAAGCATCCTCCACAACTGCCTTAATAAAATGTTGCAAGTATCGTGCACTCAGTAGTGCCTGACACCTGCCTCAGACATCCTCATTAGCTTGTCTGCAGGAGTTTGATTTCAGTGAAGGAAATCAGTGACAGAAAAAAGGTCCCAAACCTTGAGCAACATAATGAGAGACCAAGATCATGGGTAGCATGAGCCCTGTCATTTCACAAGAACAGAATGAGTAAGTACTGAAAATGCATACATCTGTCACATACTGTCCCTAGGGAGGGAGCCCCATTAACCGAGTAAGCTGGCTACCCTTCAGAATACAATGAACATCCCTTTGGTTAAATGCTTTAAATCCTTTTTACGTTGTTGAAGATACACTAATACCCTGAATTCTGTATTTTTCCATGAAAAAAAATCAGTCCAGAAAATCAAGCCACAACATACACACAAAATCCCTTTTCACTACATACAAACAAGCATGCTTTGTTTTCACAAGTATCTCAAGGTCAGAAGATCTCCAGGCCAAGCTGAGGGAAGAAGACACAGAACTTGTCTCACTTAAAAATTTCCTTCCACGCACCTACAGTTAGTAAGCAACCATTGAAACCAAAAGTATGAGTTGAAATCCCCTTTTCACTAGGAATGATCTTTATGTCACTAAAATCCATGGAGCTTATGTTTTACAATCACAATGAATTCTGTAGAGCCACTGCCATTCAAACTGTATGATACTTTTAACAAACTGCTGTATCAAATGCAACACATGGTATGCTTAAGACCACCACCTGAACCTGAACATCAAATGAGGAATTCATCTGGACAGAGGGTTTAAAAGCTGCATGGCAGTTCCAGAATATACACCAAATGAAATCATACTTAGCAAGGTGTTTGCTACACTAACCCTATCGACGCTTTATAGCACAACAATGGACACATTTCACACTGCAAAAATTTTGCCCAGTTCCAAGAGCACTAAGCACAAGTAAAGTGAAAAATTGTGAGACAGGTTACTGAGACTAGGTTCAAAGGACTTCGATGTCCAAGGCTAAAAATGTAGTTCAGCAAGTTCTTGCTCATTTGTCTGGCTCTGAAATATTCTAAACTTACTTAGTACCGCCCCGCATGACTGCAACATTCCTTGAAGATCTGAAGCTTTTATTTTTTTGGCATGATCTGAACTGCTTCAGTTTGTGTAACGAGGTCACGGCTTCAGTCTCAGCCCAGTGAAGCCAGATGTGATGGTCTAGGGATACCTATTGGTTAGATGCTTCCACTTTCCCCAATTGAATTTCACAACTCTGAGCTGCAGAGCCAAAGGGTCTGCTTGTTCTCATCCTGCTTCATGATTCCTATGTGTTCTGCTGCACAGTGTCTCAACTTTAATAAAAGGGGTGGCGAACACACATCTCAGCCCAAGTTTTGGGCTAAATCATTTCTCATACCTCTATACTTAATTTTGTTCTGACTATACTACTTTTGGGAAAAACTCTTCATGTTTCACTCAATTTAAAAAAAAAAAAAAAAAAAATCTCTTTATGTTTTACCTCCAAGACCTGCATAAGACTTTTGCTGGATATGATACAGACTTAGGACACCAACTATAATATCTTATCTTTTTTTGTATTTTTAACCTCTGTTAATAATACTAGTATGTTCAGCTTACACTTCTCTGTTGAGAAATCATTTCGTTCCACATAGAGGAAAATCTCTTGTATATGTAGGCCACAGCTTGCAAAAATGAACATATAATACATTTTCTAAGAGATTAAGTCTCTAATTATGTTACACTGCTTGACAGTGGCAACAAACTACATAAGTTTCCTCATGGAGAAAAACAAATTTTGCCAAAAACAAGTGAGGTTGCAATTTTTTCTTTGCACTAAGGTTACGTCACTTATCTCTGGGGTACAGACGACACCAATAACCATGTGCCTGGACTCCAGCTAAATTATCAGTTGTCTTCAAATAGTTTGAGGGAAGAAAAACAGCAAAAATTCCTGTACAGGAAATTAGGAAGGCTTAATCTTGAGACTAATTTTGAAAATTCTTTCAGTTTAGCTTCCAAATTTTGTCCTACAGGTTTTCATATACAAAAGATTATTATTTCTGCATGCAGACTCAGTAGCTGCTTATGTAGCTGCCCAAACTGCACACAATGTGGGCACAGCACCTGCACACACTGAAGCTGTCTCTACACAAGTTCTAGCTATTCCGCTCAAGTGCTTTAAATGGTCTCTACCCTTTAGAACACTCTCTGCCTTTGTCAAAGATAATTCTTTTAACCCTGAAGACACTGGTCCTCATGAATAGCATTATGTTTTCCAGTGACATTATACAGAAGCCTGCCTATCCAAATGTCTGTAAATCAAGATCTGAAGAGCACACCTTAATCCCTCGACTCCCATAAAATGCATCACACTTAAGAAACTGTCTGATATCCTTGCTGTGTAGAAGCCTTAAGGAAGGTGAGTTAGGTGAGGCTTCTGCAAAAACAAAGAAACAAACAAACAAAAAACAACAACAACCCACCAAAAAAAGGTTAATTCTGTTACATTTGAGGTTGCACTATGCCCTGCACCACTGAATTAACTGCTGATACTTGAGCTGAATCCTCCATGTCTCTACACACACCCTCGAAAGCTAAAAGAGCATCTACCCGTAACAGAGGTTCCTGTCCACCAGGATTCAGCTAAACATGCAGGTCCTATCCATGATGAGAAATTGCCAGCCAAATACAGAGAGTACCAAGAGCATTCCAAGATCTCTACCGCAAAATGTAATGACTTCATTTTAATCGGTAAACATGATGAGTTCCACAAATGACTGCTGAGGCATTAGAGATCATTAGTCCCATAGAGAAGGCACTAACATCCTGCACTATCAAACTGTTTATCACTAACATACAGAGACTGAATCCACAAATACACTTCTATCACTTCGTAGCTGCTTAATTAATTACATACATTAAGCAAATTAAACTAAAGGATGCAGCAAGTACTCCCAGGGCAACCAATGGCTATGTCACCAGCAATTACCTTCCCTTCCATTCAGAGAAGTCCTTAGAGTTTTCTTTTAGTGGAGAAGAGGATGATGAAAGGGTGAAAGCTATAAGCTCGCTAGCACAGCAGAAATCGAGACATCTATTGCATTGAGATTAGTGAGATAAATCCAAGAGAAGAACTTCATAAACACGTGATAACCAAGCAACCCAAACTTTAGGCAATCTTCAGATTGCTATCAGAACACCCCAGTGCAGCTTATTATGATAAGACCAGAAGAAGCCCACAGATAGAGATAAAGCACATGGGTATTTGCAAATCTATTCTAATGTGGAGTCTTCTAGAAAAGTTCCAGGCAGACCTAATACTTCCACAAACACCATTTTACACACATTTATGTCCACAGGCATCAACTGGACTGTTATCATACCAGAAATTAAACAAATTCACAATTTTTTTTTCATTTTGGGTGCTAATGTGTCCTAGGAAATTATCAATTTTTTTTTAAGTTTTTAAAAAGTTTTTTAAAAAGCAATATACTGATTTAAATATTATGGAGATAGTTTTCCCTTTGATATTATTCTTTAACACATGTTCAGCCCTTGTGCTGTTTTAACTGCATTGTCTGTACAATAATGACCACCGTCTGTTTATTTATAATGTATACCCATTTTTGTTAAATAATAACATTTTTTCCTGATAATCCAAAAATTGTTCTATAAAAATAATTCCTGATATTTGTGGAGCTGCGTTTGGACTCTGAAAAAAGGATTATTGGCATCAATTTTTCCTGTACATGTACATGAAATTTGAGTATTGTGTCTTCCCCTCTCTCGCTCACACACACACACACAGAGAAAAGAGAACACAACAAACAAAAAAAAAACCCAATAACATAAAAAAACAAATGCACAAAACAAACAGAAAACCAAAAGAAGACAAACACACAAAAAACCCAAAAAACAAACAACACACCCAAAAAACGAACGGCCAAAAACCCAAACCCCACTCAGTCCAGAAAGAAACCTACATAGAGGGCAATTCCACAGCTGCTTTGTGGTAAATGATAACCACAAAGGGTCCCTTAGTGGATGTGCAGAATGTATTATCCAGAGTTCAGAATGTGCTCATTTCCTGACACTTTTCCCTTTTCTCATCTGTGTAAGAACTGCTGACTGCTGCATTTCATAGGCAGAGGAAACCTTATTCTTCACTGGTTTAGGTGCAAAATTTAGGAATGACTAATTGTTCTGCTCTAGTATAACAGAGGCAGTTTTGAAGGGAAAAAGACATAAAATATAGAAGTTGATGGTTAATGGCTCTCCCCATCTTTTTTACCCCAATTTTGGGACATAATTTTTATTACTTCTTGGAATACTCTCTGAAATGTTAAATTTGCCCTAAGATACAAGGTCAAAGCACTTCTTCCATACTCACTGATATCAGCCTGCGTACTTGAATCTAAAGGTCAAATGAATCAAACAAATCCTACACAATTAAAACAGAAGCTGATGCCCAGAAGAGCAGAACATTTGAACTCTTTCACACCAGGTGCTCTAGACACTTGTAGTGGGTTTACTTTAATGTCCAAATCTCTGCCATGATTACACTAAACCCTATATGAACGAACAAAAAGTCCTCTGGTAAACAGGAAACCAGTAGATGAACTAAAGAATGTCACTGAAACAGACCACAGCAATAACATTTTCAGAAGAAAATTACTCGTTAAATATACCAAGGTCCAACTGTCTAAGAGAACAACATGCAATTTGTTTTCTTACTTCAAAGCAGGAGCTAGCTATACAAATTTTCCTGGAAAATGCACTGGCTTCAACCCAAAATCTGATGAGCCATCGCTTCCTACGAACAGGTAACTAAAATATAACAGCATTTTACTAATATATTTATAATCTACATGGTCAAAATAAATAGCACTTTTCAAAGTATGTCTTCACCAGAAATCACAGGCTAGATCTGGCTGCCAAAACACAAATTTTATATTCTGTCAAAGGTTACTCTGCTTCAGTCAGTATAACATTCCCTCATCAAAATTCTTCAGTTATTGAGGAGAACCTGTCTTGTGTCTTGTCTTTCATTTTAAAGCTTATTTTCTCTTCTCCTCTTCCTCATGGATATTTTTATGTTGTTTCCATTCATGGCAGCTCGTCCTGGCAGCAGCTGCACCAGCAGTGAGAACAGGAGTCACTTGGACTCTGTTGGTCCCGTAAAAGCATCACACTGCTGGTCCCCTGGTTACTAAATGCAGCATGGTTAGTTGAGCAAGAGCACCCTCTTCATATCCTTCGTGATATCCTTCAATAGCAATAGTCCCTAATATCTATCAATTTTTAATACCTCTTGATAGGTAGGAATTGACAGACTGTTTTAGATAAGCGTTGATACCTAACAATTGATAGGCATCGATGCCTATGAATTTTGATACCAATTTATTTTTATACCTATCAATATCGATGTCAATACTTAGGAATATTTAGAGGCATCAGTTCAAATGTTTACATTCTGGCCAAAGAGCCATATAAGTTTTGCTAGGTAGGTTATAAGGTGGCAGTATTTAGTATGGGCTTGTTCACTTCTGCTATGCCTCCTGGAGTAAAATATTGAAGAAAAAGCATATTATCCTATAAAATATTTTGCATTCACAATCAGGTGTGCAAAATCCTGCATTGCAAGGGTCAGTGAGCTTGTGCAAAGTCACAGGCACAGATGCAACTCACATCTGTTATTAACTGGTCCTTGGTATTTAGACAGAGGACAAAACTATAACAGTTGTGTCATTTCATTATTTCCAGGAATTCTGAGAACTTAGATACTGCTTGAATTCATTTGGTTTTCTCAGAAGTCAGTTCTCTTTCAAACAGGCAAGTTTCCCTTAAGCATCTCTCCAGATAGCTCAGGTTCAGCCTCTAGAGTTGTACTTCCTTCTTGCAGGTTTTTGCAGAGTTATTAGTTCCATTTTGATTACTCTCTACAGTACTGGGTCCTTTGGCACATGCCCAGTTTTATTTCTGAAGTCTGACACCACAGACAGCTGTATCAGCTTTTTTACTTTCAGCTGCAAACATCATTTCTCAGTCCCACACACATACCTCCAGACTCAGCAGGGTGAGACAGACACTTCCACGGAGCTGCCTACGAAACTACAGCGCCACATGGGAAGACAGTTGGATTTACTGGCATTGTTTCTCATTTTCAGTATTTAGTCAACTCTGGATTTTGGGTTTAAATTTACTTCTGTGACTAAAGGAAACCTGATAGCTACAAAAAATACTGCTTACTCATGTTATCCTAACACGGATCACCGTTGCAACCAGAGTATGAGCGTACATGGTGTCACCGGCACCTCCTGAAGAGACACATTTTCAAAGTTCACCTCTTGCCTTCTGGAGAAGGCTGGGATCCCCAGACTAATGCTTCTTGCTGATGGTAAATGTCACCATCAGATCGCATTACCACAACTAGTTTAAAAAAGTCTGACATTTAAAAGATACCAACTTAGAAATCGCCTCCCAAGTACACCTCTGATGAAGTACTGAGTAGCAAGGAAAAAAATCACTATCTAGCAATTCAAACAACCTTCCTGCAGCACTTCGTTTTTTTCCAAGGGCATTTCTAATGCAAATAGTGACTCTGCCCAAATCCCATTACCTTGAAAACATCAACAAGATCCCAGCCTTAAGGAGCACAGTTGATGGCCAGTACTGAATCAGGTGGATGGATACAATGAACTGTAGCAAAACCTGCCACACCAGACCTGAGAGTGAGAAATAACACTGGCCTCCACCCTTAACTAAAGTATAGCTAAATAAACGGTATCCCAACATCTCTGCAGCTGCTTCATTAAGAAAACAGTCATGAAGTGTGAGGGAGGTTTTTAATAAAAACAGGAATAGTTTTCACGAATTGTAACAGATCCTGTTATGAGTATTTAGCTACAGAAACAGTGATGCACTTGGCAAAACAAATGAGTTAAAGATTAAATGGCTACAAGGACTGAGGGCAAGCACCTTTGATTTTAGGCTATTTCCCATCATGAAGTAACAGCCCAAAGTGAGCTGTTCAGCAGTTCTATGAGGCTGGTGCTGAAACACCTCATATCTCCACCATGTTTGGTTTAGGAGGGTTGCTTTAGATCAGAGCCTGGCCTAAGGCCAAAACATCTCACAAAACTGTTCAAAACCTTTATCCTCCAGGGCTTGACAACCTAAACTACAAGTCTCTCCAAAAAGGACTGCACCATCTTCTCATTTCTTACAAATATTTCAGTACTACGTTAACATCACTTCTAAATGCAGTAAGACAAAAAGAAAAGAGAGGATCATCTGTAGCATTTGGGTGCCCATTTACACCATGGGACATGCCGCAGACCTGCTGTGACACTGGACTCTTGTAACAGGTCCATCTGGGATGGAGATAATTTTCTTCATAGCAGCACATATGGTGCTGTTTCAAATTTGCAACTAAAACAGTGTTGGTAACACCGCAATTATTTGGCTATTGATGAACAGTGCTTACACCGTGTCAAGAACACCTTTTTTTCGTCACTCTGGACAGGAGGCTGGGGATGGGTTTCCATTGGACAGCAGGTGGGAGGAAGGACAACTAGGACATGTGACAAATAGTCCAAAGGGATGTCATGCTCAGTAATAAAACTTGGGAGGTTTTGTCTCTCAGGGTAGCTGTTGCTCACAAGCTAGCTGGGCATCAGAGTGATGATGGGAAGAGGTGACTGACTTTGTATCACTTGGGGTTCCCTCCCTCCTTTCCATCACTTAAAAGACTGTCTTTATCTTGACCCACAACAGTTTTTTTGCTTTTTGTCTTCCTATTCACTCCGTCACCCACTATATGGGGGGATCAAGTGAGCTGCTGTGTGAGTGCTTAGCTGCTGGCTGGGGTCAACCCACAACAGTCATAAAGCTATAACCCTCTATTATCAAGCTACTAAGAGAAAGGACAGGTGAAGGGAAGCTTGGTAAGAGCTGTTAAAGCAGCAGACTTAACACAGCAGAGAGAAAATTAATAACAGTAAGGGAATCAGATGGCAGAGACAGCTTGGGTGGGAGGGATGACACCTTCTCAGCAAGAAAACCTTCTCTTTCCTCCTTTTATTGAGACATGAACTTTCATCCCATGCTGCACCATCCTTTTTTGTAGCCTGTAAGATAGAGGAAGGAGGTAGAAAATCTCCTGTTCCAAAAGTAATGGATAAGTGATCTCAGGATAGCAGGAGCCTCTTGCCAGGATTTGCTGGGAATCAACTTGATTCCCTTGCAGCCTCACGTGCTAGGGGCTGTGAAGAACACTGTGGGCTGCCCTCTCTGGTGTTTCTGCCAATGCACAAGTCTGTCTACATCTCCATCCCATACTGGTACCATGAACTCAAAATCCTTTTTGGAGAAATGGCATGACAGCACACAATAGCTGGCAATAGCCCTTTCTCTCTTTCCCACCCCAAGAGACTTATAACTGAGCCTGTTTGCAAGCTGTCTGCTGAAACTAGGAACCAACACAACTCCCAGCCTCCTAAAATAAGAGGGATGACTCTGTGCCACACAGCTTTTATGCAGAGGGGCTCACAGGACTACAGAAGCTGCAAGAGAAGGACTGTGTCCTTGCAACTCCCCTTCAGGGGCTCCCTGAGGGTGGATGACACAGCAACTTGTGCTTGTTGAGAGGTGCAGGGGAGAGTCGCGTTCCTGCACTCGACCAGCACCTATCACATTCTGTTTTCTGTTAGTTAGTTGATCCTAGACCACTTTTATAACTGAGTCAATATACAGTAAATTGGGACAATTAAGGTCTTCACTTCAAAGCCATATTCTTACTTAAAATCCAGCTACTAATATAAACACAGCTTTAGCCTTCCCATTACTGCTCTAAACCTTGGCCAGCTATTTTCTCTCCTCTGTTTTTATTGTCAAACTGGTAATTATTTTCTTGTACTTCTATGTGGAGAACATGGTATTTGACACTTAGAAACATTCTTGTCCATGACTAAACGAACTGCACCCATTGACTAGCTAACAAACATCCCTCCATCCCCATCACCCCAAGTCTCCAAATACCAGTTAAACCTGATAGCATAAGGATTAAATTGGATCTGATGTACAAATCATAGTTTCTATTTGAAAATTTCTGAAAGCTAAAATTAAGGATTAGACTCCTGGTCACTGGATAAATATGGTATCCACTTCACTGAGTTCCCATAATTTTCAGGAAAAAAAAAAGATTTCAGTGTTTTGGATTACAGCATGTGAATTGTTTGGAAGAGTTGGGTGGAGCGTGTTAGTTTTTCACCTTGCTCTTAGCGTCAGGGTTGAAGCATACAGATTGGGCAGTGTAAGTAAACTTGTAAAAGCATTGCCTGTGCTATACATATTTTAGACAAAATGACAATACTCCACCTTTTGGGGAAAAAAATTGTCCTGAAGTTTCATTACAAAAAATAAAACTCAACCACTGTAAATCCTAAGGACTGTAAAGTCTAACCTACATTCTCAGTTTTGTGGTGTTATACTAGGGAGGGTCACATGCGATGTCTGACCTACATAGTCACACCACATATGCATTTACGTAAGTGCTTCAAGGCTTTCCAAGGGCACAGGGTTCTAGAAAGGAGCAAAGAGAGGGCACATCCAAAAAATTTCCCCACCAAGTACACATCTTCCCAAAACCACATCACTGGCCACCTCTTGGTGCATGGTTCAACTGAGAAAGCCTTTAATTGTAAAGCACTACTGATCTTCTTGTGGATTTAGAAGCCTCTGGAACACGACAACAGCAAGGCACGATCCAGCAGCTAATACCCAAAAATTCTTGCTCTGAATAGAGCTGAAAAGCTCACATAAATTTCAGTGTTCTTGAGATACTGTAGCTGTACCTAAGGTCATTTCCAACTAATGTTGGTCCCACAGGGAATTTCTTTAACTACTCTTCACTAGGCTGCAGTCATTCATACTTTTTATGTCAATAAATCATGGTATTCAAGCAGTAGCTGTAGCCTGATAGCCCAGTCTCGTCAACATATTGAGATAACCAGCACAGAACAGGACAAAAACAAGCTAAGTGAGTCTTGCCTCACTATTTTGTCCAGGATTTAGGCCTGTGTTCACTCAAATCTGTTAAGTTCATTTTTGACAATCTACTCAAGCTACATTCAAGCCAGAATTTTCACAGTTGTGTTAAAAGACAAGGAGAGATTGCCCATAGTTCCAACACCTTTTTATAACAGCTCACTTTAAATAATGTATCTTCTCCGTTGATCTAAGTAAGTCCCAGGAACCTTGAAGGAAGATTAAAGAATCAATGAAATTAACCTCTTGGTCCTCCTGGGCTCTTCATCTGCTTACCCACTCCTACCTCTACCTTAAGATCTACACGTCTTTGCAAATACCTTGTTTCCAGCACTGCTTGGGACTTCATTATTACTATTACACTTGCCCATTCAGCTGCATCACGTTCCTAACCTGTTTGTCTCTCTTGTTGAGTAAGTCCTTTAACGGAAAAGTTTAGATTTCCAGTTGATACTTCTGAAGACTGTCTGGCACACAGTTTATATCTTAAGATACTGACCTTCTATTAAGATCCCTCTGTAAAAGTGTAGAGCTCACCACTTAGGAAAAGGTATGATACTGCAAGAGATCCTACGTATATACACACTAAGGCAGGCTTGCATTATTTACAAACATCAGAACCAGGGGGTTTCTTCCTGTGATGAGTTTACCACAAAGAGCACTGTTTAAAGACGAGGTCTGGCTTATTTTGCAGCCTCCCAAACCTTTTACATGAACTGCCACACTTTTTGCAATTCTTTCTTTTTCTTCATCAATAGGTTTGTCAAATAATCTTGAAATTGAAAATAATTTTTCAAATGGAAGAAGAAGAAAAAAAAAAAGAGAAGAGATGAAAAAACTCTACAAGGCACATCCAGCTTTTTAAACACTATATTTAATATTAGAAATACTTCAAATACCGTGAGCCATCTGGAACATCATGGCTCTGTCTTGACTGCCAGAAATGGTCTTTTGTTTATTCGCTAGTAGAGACAGTTTCTAGTCTACAGAGAGACTTTAGTCTTATCACAAAACAAACCCGATAGGCAGTCATAAGCAAATAAGTACAGTGAACCCTGTCCTTAAACACCCCATAGAAACAACCTGCCACCCTTGGGATTCCACAGTAGGTAGTTCCATCTACGACAGGCGGGCAAAGCCCAAAATCATGTTATTGCTGGTGTTTGAACAGGTTTTTCCTTTATTCTATTTTTCTGCAAAGGCAAAGCCCAGTACTTGAGAATTTGTCTCTTCTAATGAATTTTCTGGATAAAATATAGACCCTATATGGAATGCAAAGGATATCTTAATGGATATGTACTTTGGCATACAAATGTGTGATGCATCAAGATCTTTTGTCTTAGCTCTCAAGAAAGCATCTAAAACTATATACTGATGTAATTAATACATGATGCAAATGCCTTTGTCTATGTGTTATGGGTGTAAAGTCTTTGTTTCTCAAATTTAAAGCAAAGAGCCCCAGAACCCCATTACTTGTAAAGTTAGCACTTTTTTCATTATTAGAAAGCAAGCATAGAAGAAAATTATCTTTAAAAAGGAAAAAAAAAAAAAAAGCCAAACACATCACCTCAAAACTACTCACCAAAGAAACAAAAAACCACAACAGAGACAGGACCTCTTCGGTGCCCTTAGCCAGGCACAAAACGGAGCTGCCTTGTTTCACAAAGCAAGTTGACATCTGTTTGACTAAGACGAGTCTGTCCTGCCCGAGCGTGTTCTCCTGCTTGCAACTGTAACCTGTGCCTAGCAGTGTCCTCAAGGCCAGATCTAGTAACTACTAGAGCCCAGAGCAAATCTGTCCCAGCACAAGAAATCATGCCATTTTAAAGCAGATGTATGGTCTTATCATTGTTTGCTTGTAAAGCAATAAAGTAACTTACTCTTGCCTAGTCAATCTGAACTGTTAAGGGTAAATACATTTGCTTTAGACGTGATCTTTATTGTTAAGCTACTTTAGAGCCTCTCTTTCTCTCTCCTCCCTCATCCTTTTTTTTTGAGGATACAAAAACATGGCTTTATTTTCACACTCTGGGAAAGCTTCTGCCAGGAAAGTTGGGAGAAAAAAAAAAAAAAGACTACAAGCTAAAAATTCAAAACAACTTCTTTTTCCTTTTTATTTCGCTTCTGTCCATCAACAGCCATACAATAAATCTTTGTAAATTTATTTTTTCTCTTTAATACTCACAACTTTGTACATAGAAATTTAATACATGACTGTATCTAAAAAAAAAAAAAAACCCCGATGTTCTATTGAATTTTAAACTTGCATCTGCAAGATAGGAAAGCAGCAGCCAATGGACTTCTGCCTCAAACCAGAAAGAGGTTAACGGCAACAACCTAATCAGCTTTCTCCTATGTCATTAGATTACTAGAGGTTACGTCTTGCAGCTCTCAGCTACAGCTTCTACCTTGCAGATGAACTAACACTTATCCAATTCAAAAGCCACCTACAAAGCCATATAGCATCAGCATCCCATTTCTTACCTTTTCTGGCCATGGCATTCAAGGATCTTAGTCTTGACAATTAAATTATTAAAGTGTCTGGGAAATCTGCCTTAAAGTATTTAAGAAAAGCGTGTATCTATAAAGACCAAACCAACAAACAATTTCTTAGTACCAGACTGCCAGCAGCTGAGCACGAGGGCAGGAATGCCACTAAAAGAAGGCAGATGTGTGCTCTATGCAGTGCCATCCCAGTTGGGGAACATGCACCCCCACCACCTACAAACTACTTTTAGCTTATTGACTTTCAGGGCACACTAAAAGGCCCATTTGTTTGCCTTAGCTGCAAGAAGACTGGGAGGACCCTGGTGAGAGATCATAAAGTTGGCTCCATTCTCACTTACAAGCATAGTGATTTGTATGTTAATAACAGGAAAAACTGAAGGAGAGGAGTCTCCAGAGAAGTATGCATGTAAAACTATTCCCAAAGCATGTCAGAAACAAAGCCATACAATCAATTTCTAAAAAGAAAAGAAGTCCATATTGGTGCCTAAACAAGTTCTCTTCTTTCCAGAGGTGTAAGGCATGTATAAAATCACCCCAACCCAGCAGTCTTTGGCACACAAGACACCCTTTTGCTCAGCTTTTCCAGTATGACCAGGCAGGGAGATAAAGAGATACCAACCATTAAACTAATTCAGTGCATGCGCTCAGTTTAAGAGTTCCATAGGTCTGCATTTGCCTAAACAAAGATTTCCAGTGCTCCAGTCTCTCTCACAACTGGTACACTCCTCAGCCACATGAGGTTTTCAATGTGAGAACACAACTTAGTTTCATTACTTCAGCCAAACCAGAGATTTGTTTTCTCCTCTGAGAGCTGAACATAGATGAAATTAACTTTCAGTGGGGGAGGGAGGAAGATGAAGTTAGACATTCCATTTTAAAACATTTCTCTGTATATCTATCTGAACATGAGACATTTTGAATGATACATCCAATCGGTGAAAATTCCTGCTAACGTTCTAGCCAGAAGTGGACAGAACCCTAACAATTTTGTTGAAAGCAGAAGTGAAATGGAAAGAATTAGTTACTGTACCATTATTGAAGGAGTGCATAAAAAACGGGTATCGACAAACAGGGGAGAGGAACTTCAGCAGTTACCACTGGATAGGAGGAGCTGCCAGAGACATCATGGCAGGCAATCAAACACACAGCTTGGAATCATGGACAAATTAATACACAAGATCACTGCACCTTAGTGAACTAAAAAAAAAAAGCAGCATATTTTAAAAGTAACAGCACGGAGGAAAGAAGCTGCACGAAGTGAATATGATTAACAGTGCAATAAATTCTGGTTTTGAAAACAGATTTTCAGAAGCTAAATTGTATACATTGATTTTTTTTCCTACAGTCCTTGGGACTCATTATTTGAAATATGCTTATTAGCTGCTATGTAGTTGAAAAAAATCGTGCACACATTACGCTCTAGAGAAAGAAAAGAATGAGAGGTAATTGCTGCAAACTTTCATCACAGATGAAGGTACAATAAAGACCTTCCCTCAAGGAGGCACATCAATGAGAGCCTAGGATAAAAGGTGTGGTAGTAAGACAGCAAAGATGGACGCTTGCTCTGCCTGAGAAAATGGCTAGAAAAATTTGCAGAGCTAGTTGTACAGCCTTATTTTCCACATATAAATTAAAAATGGCAGAATAAAGTTCTTTTTCAGTTGAATCAGAATATAAAAATATCTTGTTTAACAATACAGTTCCTCTAGTGGTTTTCTGTTTAGATATAAATGCAGATTATCTCTCCTGGGTCATTACCAGTAGAAAGCAACTGTATCATAGGAGAGGAATACGATATACGGAATAATTACAAATGCTCTGTTGACAGCACAAAACTACAAGTATAGGTTTTTTAAATTATTTAAGTAGACCAGCAAAATATATTTCCATTACAAAGAAAACCTTTCCAAAAAGTCAAAACCATGACTTCATGACGGTAAGAGGCCAATGTGGAATTAGTCAGAGCTGCTATGGCAATATCAAAATTTATCTTCAAGAGATGATGGATAAACTTATCAAGTAACGACCAGCAAAGTTTCTTACTGAGGGTAGATAACTTCCACCTCTACAAACTGCCTATTTTATAATCTGCTTATACAGCAGCTCATCTGTACAACTGTACCTTCATTTTAAATCCACCTGCCGTTTTAGGTGCTTCTGGTATGATAGTCAATGTGCAATAAAGCACTGAATTGGGTCTTTGGGAAAAAGAAAGGTGAAAAACACACAAGCCCCCACTATTCTGAAATTACAAGTAAAGCAGGCTGTTTGCTTTTGTTTTAACTAAACAGTCTTACTTCATACCCTACTTCAGAAACCTTGTATCAGGAAAAGAGGCATATTATTTGTAGTGGACATATGATGCAACACACTGCATGATGTAACTTAAACTGTATTCTATGTATGATGTTGCTACACTCATCTGAATCTGGCAAACATCTCCACGTTAACAGGCCCCACTGGCATCCAACTGGGCACAAAGGTCGGGCTGAGAACACCCCATTGTAGGATCCATTGTTTTTCTATGAACTGTGCCTTGTTTGTCAAATTAGTCACTTAAAGAAATGAAACAGTTACTTGGTTAAATGACTGCTTCCCTTGGCTATTAGACAAAATGTATTGCATCCCCAGGCATGCGATCAAACGATGGAGAGTTTGACCTAAATTTACTTACTGTGCTAAACAACCAAAGGAACAAAAGGAATTACGCCTCACTGCCTACTGTCAGCTACAAAGAATATCTATCAGTCTGTAACTGCAGATGAAATGCAGTCTTGTGGTTTTCTGTGCCTACTTCTTGGAGCAATTGCAGGTCAGCTACCAAAAGACATTTCAGAGAGTTTACAGCTTTTCTTTTGCTGTTGTTTGGTTGTGGGTGATGGTGGTTTTTTCTTGGCATTTTTGTTTGTTTGGTTTGTTTTTATTTTTTTCCTGGAAGCTTTATGCCAAGCATTTTTGCACTTTTGGGACCTTAAAATGATACAGTTTAGAGATGCCTTGACATCAACATAGCTAAGCTCGTGCGGAAATTCCACTTAAGACAGATGCAGTTTGAATCCTTACAAAAATACCAACCTCAAAAGAGCAGAAGTACCAGCAGATCATAGTCTTTTGTTCATTTGATGAACCAGACTAAAAACACACGCCCTTTTTAGAAATCAGCTTTCTTTAGGGGGAGGGGGCATTCTGAATTTCACAGACTCCCTTGATTTCTGGAGCACCTGCTAGAAGCTATTAACATGCAGCCATTTGAAATCAGGTTGAGTTCTTTTATCATGATGTCATTTAAAAGAAAGCTGGCAAAAGAATACATTCAGTTAACACGGTTGAATATTTCCAATTGAAATTCAAATGTTTTGGGCAGATGACTCCCTTTAATTCTTTTATAAATAGATTTTCATATTCTGGTAACAATAGTTTTTCAGCCTATAAGACCCCTGAATGTGTGGCTTGTGGCCATTTTGAGAAGCAGCAGGGAATGAGAAATAGAGCTAAGGGAGAGATCTACACCAACAAAATAGTACTTAGGTGCAAAGCAGAAAACGTACGTGTCTGTCTATTCAGTCTCCTTCAACACAAAAATAAGCTGCAGTTTTACAGGGAAAAAGAAGGAGAACTGTGAAATAAACACCAGTCTGCTGATGCCACAGTTCAGAGAAGACCAAGAACTAATCTAAGTAGGAACTGACTCCACCAACGCAGCAGGACCTGGTTCCAGTTTATGAGATCAAAAGGTCTGACCAGTTTTAATAGAAGCATTGGTACCAAGCTACGGGCAAAGCCTGACAGAAGGAGAGATCACTGCAGGACTCAAGGCTTTATCAGGTGACACTACCAGCAGAACAGGGACAAAAAGAGCATTAAAAGGGACTTTACCGCTTGTTTATGAGCATGCAGCCCATACTGACACACTGGGATAACTCTGTATGTGAGTATAAAACCTTTAAGTTCCCAAGGCCTCTTTGCTTGCAAAGGGCATTTTGTACACTGTTTTTCCCAAGTGCAGCTTTGACATTTGGTCTGTTACAACATTCACATTTACATGCTGCATTCAGTGCAGAAGGTGTTTTAATTTGGCAAAAACGTAGCATAAAAGAAGTTTTATACCCCTTCCTCCCTTCATCTGCCCAACATCAAGTGTCTCTCAGCTCCAGCGTCCTCTGGACACCTCTCACCATGCTCAACAAATAGAGTTTATTCAAGGTTATTCCCTTAAGCACTCTTCTTTCACAAAAACTGCTATCTGAAGCTTAGCATCAGCTCCTGAAGCTACCTTCTTTGTTTCTCTGTAAACATGCCTTTTTACAAATATAAACATCTTTTTTCCCCCCAAGATGTAAAGGGAAAGGATTGAGGAAGGACAAATCTTATTCCCAGCTTTATTTCATGGGACATTGAACAAAAGGCAGGGTGAGGGGAAGAGGCACACATTCTGACACACTGACAGTACACTGACAAACTTCTTTGAGCATCAGAAAGCTTCCTTTTGCAATTCATTTAAAGCTCAAGGTTTTTGAACAAATGAGCCATTGGCAGTCCCTCAAGGATTAATTTTCAAAAATTATAGCTCTAAAGAAAGCACTGCTTACAGATAAACATTTACTTCTATGAGTCAAACCAGCACACCCACCCACATCCCCCTCCACACACAGAGGCCTATTTCAGATTCTGGAGAACCTGAGTATTGGATCCAACATTTTAAAGGCACTTTGAATAGACCTCTGGTGGCTCAAAAATGTCTCAGTCAACTCTTTCCTTTCTAAAGAGAACACCACGATGCAGTGAACATTTATCCGATGTTTCAGATTATTAAGCCTGGATAATAATTCCTTGCTCCTGGCATGGTGAAGTTCTATCCACCTGCCCCAAGCCCCACATCCCCCACCCCTTCCTCTCCGTAATGCATGTCTATGCTTTTCATATACCAAATAAAGAGCTGCAATCAGAGACAAGGGAGTTGCCTGCAGCTGAGCTGACAGTGACAAACTTCAGGTTATACGAAAGATCTCCTTACAAGCTATGCCAAGCAGTATTACAAGCAAAGCCAGCAATCTGAACCAGCAGCCCTCTAGTTCTCCCCGCCTGCACTATATTTCTACCTTCAGCAAAAAAACCTTCAGGGCAGCAAGAACAGCAGTAAACCTGTCATTAACAGCCACAGTACTGTCACATCAGCGACTCTCCCACGTCAGCTACAATCTTTAGCTCAGCTGTTTGCCTCTTTGGGGAGAACTTTCCTCGGCTGTCAGGAAATAGAACATGTACATCAGGCCTTCATAAGCATATACAAGCACTCCAGGGCACAAATAAACAAAACAGTCCTCTTCTTCGGGAAATCGTGTTGATTTTTAAAAAGATGCCAAAAGATGCCTCTGAGAATAGTCCTATATATGAACTAGCATGGTAAACCTTCCATGTAAATATGTCATGTAGAATAAGCCACTGTCACTCATTTCCTTTCCCTGCACCAGCACTGGAATACAGATTGTTTTTAACCACATGCTTGCCACAGAACTGTGTTTCCAAAACACACAGCTGAGCTCCTTGAATCACAGCTAAACAATTGGCTAAAAGCTTAGAAACCTACAGATCATTACCTTGGGCCCTGGCATCTAGAAGCACAAAAAAATATCTCTTTCTTCATGTCTCATCAGCCTTTACACCCCTATCAACTTCAACTGAAAACAACTACCACAAGTAGGGGAGCATATCTGTTCAACAAACAATCCAAGGCACTATCTGTTAGACAACAGCATCTGAACAGAGAGAAATTTTATATAAGTAACTTTTGGGTACAGCCAAAGCATTTATACCACAGCTGAGTTGTTGCAGTGGCCAACTAGTGGCATTCCTATACAGTCACATACAATTCAAAGAAACATAGAGCATTAAGACAGGAGTTTTGAGGCTACCAAAACTGCTGGAGCTTATTCATATCTCAGGCACCTAAAATATATCTGCTAAAGACATAGCACATGGAAGTGAGCACAGAATTTAACAACAGTATCAAAATGTACTTGGTAGTGCAGTTAAGAGACTGAAGAAACAAGAAGTATAAACATATTCAAGTTATAATCCTCCACAGTACAGAAGTTCTGTAGGAAATTTTCAGAGCATATGTTGGAAGGCTTCATTACCTAAGTACACTCAGAAATCCAAATTAATCTAATGGAATACTTAAACCATTAAATCCTTGTGTGGGTACTCTCATTCAGAATTATGGTGGATTTAAAGTTGTTCATCTTGAACTCATTTTCAAGATTAACTACTTGGAAGAGTAGACTTCTCATCAACTCTAAGCCCCATTCTTACAAGTATTTACATAGTAAACCCAAGAGGAACTAAGGTGTGACTGAGACTACAGCTGCACTGCTTACCTGAATATACAGCCCTTAAGAAACATCAGACACAAACAAGTGCTGCTGTTGATCTCCTGAAAGCGGAGGTGTGTGTATTCCCCACTATGTGTATCCTCCACTATGTGGGCTGGCTTTCTGTAGCATAGAAAATCAAATTCAAAGCCTCTGTCCTCAAAAGAAATCAACGATGTAAGCCAAGCACACACAAGTGATGCACTGGAGACTAGGAAGAACAAGAACTTCCTTCCCAAAAGCAACTCATCTGTGCAGGAGACTGACGTAAGAACTAGCCAAGTCTGTGGAAATAGCTTCTCCTGGGTACCAAAGCCTACAACAAATCCAGGGGCCTAACAGCAACAAACTGAGGTAGAGTTTAAATGCAAGCGTATGCCAAGGCACTCCACCGCTGCCTCTGGGAAAGACAATGAAAGGAGAGGATAGCTGCAAATTAACACACTAGATGAAGACATACAGGTGATTAACACAGACCCTGTAGTGAGCAGATTCACTTAAAGGGCTTTGTCAGCCCAGTCATGGTAGCTGGCCAATTTCTTTTAAATCTCCCAGCAGAAGAGGCTTACGCAGTACAAGAGACGAGTGGTAGACTAGAAAATTGTTCAGGAATTGTTCAGGGTCTTCTAAGGGAAATACTAATTTGACACAGCGGGCGTCAGGATACAAAGCTGAAGAAGGTACAATTCAGACAGAGGTAAACCAAGCTATATAAAAGGTGAGTTTCCACAGTCCCCAGAAATGCTACCTTTATATATCCACTGCTGACAAAACATAGGTTTTGATTATGGAGCAAGTATCATGACCTTTTACAACAAAGAAGTGCTATCAGCCACATACCAGACCTATGTGTGCGGTCATGTACACCTACACTAGTGTGACAAATTCACAACAAATCTGTGTATTACATGCACAAATAACTTACAAATTATAACCTGCAAATAAGGTATATACTTAATATGGATTGTCAAGCATTAAATAGCTTCAAAAGCGTCTGAGCTTTGACTGTTCCTTAAATTACAAGTACTTTTAAATAATTTCTTTAGCAAAGTTTTAGTAGCGATGAGTTGCACAGCAGAGAGAGAAGGCCACAGAAAGCTCGTAAATGACCTAAGATAGCTTTTCTGGTAACAGCATTTTGAGAAATTCTGAAAAAGAAAAATCCACACATCTTCCGAGAAGTTCTCTTCATTAGGTGCACTCAACTTTACTTCATTTTGGTTAAATGGCTGAAAAGGAACCTTCTCCCTTTATATCCCTGTTCTCCCCAACACTTTCTGCAGCAAGATTCTCCCTGGTGGCAACACAAAACCAGAATGGCAAGCCTCTAGATAAATACCAGAAGATTCCGGTATCTTTCGGCAAGTATGAGATTCAGCTAAAACACATCTGAATGAAAGTTTAAAAATCATGCATCATTTTTTAAACAATGATTTCAACTCTCATTTTCTTCCTATTTTGTTTTGCAAAGTCCTCCAAACACACCACATAATGCTCAGACATTTAATCACCTTATTTGTCAGCCATCTCACCTACAACTGATTATTTTTTGCCAAGATAGCATGAGCTTCCAGAATCCTGCTAAAAACACGCTTGCTGAAGACTGCCACTTCCACAACACACATTTTACTCGTGAGTGAGCTCAATGGTGCTAGCAGCAGGTTTTTGGGAAAAAATAAAAAGTCTAGGAGAAGATCCCCTGCTGTCTTGTATTCTTAAGGTCTCACCCAAGCATACGTCCACAATAGCTTCACCCTATACAAGCTGAACAATATACCATGCTGTTTGTTTGCTTTGCCTGTATTTCAAGACTGAGAACAAACAGTTGTCACAATGGGCAGCTTCATACAAGTGAGTTTGCCAAGTTTTCCTGACACCTCCTCCCACGCTTATATTCAAGACAATGAATTGTGCTTAAATTAAACTATTTTGAATCCCCTATGGGAAATTCTCTACTTTTCCTCCCTCCAGAAAAAATTCCAAGATCCTTCTATGAAAAAACAGGCATGATGTGATTACTGCAAGAATAATTAGATACAAAAGAACACAGAAATGAGTAAGGAGGAGGGGAAGTGGGGCCACTCCTTTTGTAGCAGGTCAGTGTTAAAGATGTGCTACGCTGCCCTACCTGGCTGAATCATTAAACACAAACAGGACCAACCAAGGCCTCTCATTAGAAAAGCTCTAAGAAAACTGACTTTTTTTTTTTCCCTCCACCAGGTGACATGAAGTGAGGAGAGGTGGGAAGAGTCATAATTAATACACTGTTTTCAACTGGAAGAATTTAGTTCCTTTAAGTGAAAACAAAAAATCTAAAAAGAGGATCTTCTAGATGAAAGTATCTGCTTGGAATTCTCTCAAGTTTCTCGCTGCACACTGCTACATCTCAATGTGCCAGACACAAATTTAGGACATGGTTCTGCTGGCCCAAAACAGGGAATTTTGGTAAAAAGTCATTCCAATGAAGAATTCACTCAGCTCTGCTGAGTTGTAGAAAGCAGTTCATGCCTGCCTGCAAAGCAAATAGATGAGGATCTTCATGTTAGATGGGAGTAAGAACCAAACCATGAACTCACAGAAATTCTTTCTTTAAACATATTCACCATGTCAAAGATCTGCATCTGGAGTTCCTCAACGACTAAATGAAAATCAGCATTTCAAAAGCAAAGAGTACAGTAAGGATACTATAGGTTGAATACTCGGTTACCTACTGCCAGAAAGTCAGCTGCTTATGTACTATATTAAAAGGTTTTCAAAGATGACAAAACTGAAGATTCCACCAAATTACATTAGAGACATGATTAGCATCCAAGACAAAATTATCCGAGGATGAATGTAGATTATTTTCTTTTATAATTGTGAGGAATAAGTCTGTAATATTTTAGAGTAGACAGTATCTTTGATGGGTAAAAGATTCAGACGATAGCTTGTATCTCATTGCATGCCAAATTTTTGGCCTCTCACAGTACAAACTGGATCAACTCTAAGTGATTTTTTTTTATTTGCCCATCAACAACTCCCCACTGCTTTCATTTTCAGTCCCCTGATTTTCATTTTGCATGGATAGTTTGATTTGTACAAAAAAAATACAGTTTATATTAATCCAAGATGTTCACATCTGTAACATGATATTAATAGGGTTATGCCAACATGGAGAATATACAGAAAAAAATATCAACCCAAAAAATATACAGAAAACATGTCAACCCAAAAAATACTTCCTGATACTAAGTAAAAAATACAAACCCTGACACATTAAGTTTTGCAATATAAAAATACAATATCTTTTGTGGCGTGATGGAAAGAGCATTATTTCTCTCAACTCCTTCCAATCAAGACAAGTCACTGGAACCCTCACCTAAAGAAACAGTCTCTTGAAGGAAATTGTCACTTAAGAGAAGCTGGAAAAATTTGGGTTTAGAGATGAAAGGAATGAAGAGCTGACAGCCAGGAAGTGGGACTGGCTGGGACAAGAAGCTCATGCTACTCTCCAACAATTTTAAGGAGTATTTCACAGGATTGCTCCCTGTATGTCACATGCTATCAAGAAGCCAGAATGGATAGAATGCTATGAACCATGTATGGATGAAAATACTAGAGCTTAAGATGAAAATAGTGGAGCCTGTTACCTATTAATCTGTTCATTTGTAGCTCCACATTCACCAAGAGACGCTTGGGAAAGGTAAAGCTGATTCTTCTCTGAGTCAGACCGAGGACTTTTGTGTTTACTGTCGTAGAGATTATGGACCACTCAAGGCTTAGAAACCTTTCTAGTATTCATCAGCCATGAAACCAAGAAAAGAGCTGTTCAGTTGTTTTGTTACTTAAATAAGCAGACCTTTCTTGGATTATTGATTCAGAAACACCTTTATATCTGAAGAGTCACACATATTCCTTATCTTCATGGAAACAAAATACAAAGGTAAGTTCACCACTTTCTCTCTTTCCTAAACAAAATTTTAAAAGCTGCAGAATTTTCAAAACAAACAAAAACAATAAATAACAAAGAGAAAAACAACCCAACCTAAGTAAATTCTGAGTTCCAATTCTCAGCTCCAGTACTTCACAAGAAAGGAAGTTCAGATTTTGACCCAAAAAGACAGATTCTTAATTAGTACAAACCTCAAAGTTCCAAATTCAGCTAACATGAATCACTGCTTCCAACTGTTGAAGTAAATTTAGTATACATCAGCAGCACAGCATCCCTTCCTACAAATGAAGGGAGAACAAAGGGAAACTGGATTTCTAATATGGTTCTGCACTATCATTTTTTGCTCATAGTTAGCTTTCAGAAGTAGAAACATTAGCATTGACTGGCATAATCGACATCTAGTCAGGGTTTTCTACTGCAAGATAAATTAGGCTGTTTTGATATACTCTTCCCACACAAAGCTGCAGATTTCCTTTTTGCTTGGCTAACATTAGGCTCTTAAATGACAATTAACTTCAGCAATGTTAAGAATGCTTTCATTCTGTTACTCATATTATTGAGATTGAAGGGTTTTTTGTGGCATAATTGTTGCTGTTCCAGATACATTATAACTAAAAAAAGAAATGTTTTCTATTCTCTCTTTCCTCTTCTTAAAGGATTCACTGGAGCAAAATTCCAGTTAAAGATTAATGCAACTGTGGGGGAGATAAGTTTCTAACAAACAGGAAAATTTGAGTGTTAATTATCAGCATGAATTAAAGCTCCTTGTTAGAAGGTTTCTATTCTGAGTTTCCAGTGTAAAAGGTAAGAACTTGCCTTTTCTTCTTATCTTACCCATTATGCAAATTAATTTACTGTAAACAAAGCAGGAGATGGTATTTCCCCTGCCCTCTTTCCTCTCCTTCCACAGTTTTAATTCAGAACTACATGCTTTGGGAAACATTTGGAAGGGAAGGTATGATTTAACTTAGAGGTACAGACTTTATTTTGTTGTGATTTGGGACTGATTCAGTGGCACACTTCAACTGTGATTGCTTACTAAAATAGCAGCAAATGCTCAAGACTGGTAAGGAAAAAGCTCTCCAAAGCAACAGGCAAGAAGAAATGCATATGTCACATTCACAGGAGAAAAAAAAACAAAAAACCCCAAACCAAAACAACCAAAAAAAAAAAAAAACCCACAAGGCATTTTAGGTTTCATAGTTCCTTAGTTGCAATTTCTTCTGTGATCTGAATACCACAATTGATAGCACAATTATTTGATATACCTCCCTTCTTCTACTCACCCTTCAGAGACTGGTATGTAACTGTATTCCATGGCTACAGATTTTTCCTGCACCTTAGGAGCTCATTTTCTCATGTAGGTTTTCTTCCCTGCCTCTTCTATATGCTTAATTTGCTGTTTACTTTTATAGAGAGAGACATAGATATAGGTCTCCATCCTGTATTGTCTCTCTCACAGGAGTATGTGCTAGTTGAAACATCCAGCAGAGGCTGCACATGCCTGAGCTTCACCTATAAAGCTGAACATTATGGTAAGACAAAAAGCACACAATTTTCACGCTACATCCACATCCTGTACACAGCTTCTGCTGTAGGCAAAACAATGTCTTTTAAAAGGTCATTTACAAAGAAAAAGAACAAAAATCTAGTTTAAAAAAAAAAAACCCACCCCCCAAAAAAAATCTTAATCATTTTGGATTTTCTTACATTATAAAGCAATAAAGAATAACAGAATTCTTATATAAGTCTGCACTAAATATAATTATATCAATACTGATCATCACTGCCTTCTAACTTTTTATGCCAAAGTTACCCAAAGAAATAATCCTTCCACGCTGTCACTCCCACATGAGCAATTTCTGAATCAACAGGCTAATATGTTCAAAGAAATTAGTGATTTTCATCAAATTTTATGATAACCTGCCAGTTAAGCTGAGAAAGGAGAATATCAAGACCTCAACAAAGGCTGTGACTTGTGTTCAAGCCTTATTAGACATCAGAAAATGCATGTGTAGCAGAAGTGTTAATATAGTCCTATCTGAAAAAAAGTTTCAGCTGGATCTCCTATCTTCCTAGACACCAAAAACTCCAGCTACACAGACAAATCTTTAAGACACCAGGGTTTATTTGTTCTGCTGGTGGTGAAGTGACTTGACTGAGAACTGTTTTCACAGTTTTTATAAAGGCAGTTCAATTAACTTACCTACCTGATTAGCTGGTCTAATAATCTGATTTAGTTAATCTAAATGCCCTTTATTTCTCATCTTCCCCTACTACAGGATTTATCTGTGGCTTTAAAGAAATACACAACATTCATCACATCTGCAAGACAACTGGGTCGGGAACAATTCCTCCTATGGAAAACTTATGAAACATTCCTCAAAACCGTTCTTGCATCAAAATATAAAAGTTTATGGAAAGAAAGCTTACATAATTCAAGCACATGGTAATTAGAATAGAGTGCATAAGGTGACACAGATGTCTCCCTTCAGGTTATCTTCTGCCAGCTGTCTCAAATAGCAGATTTGAGTGCTAAAAGGTATGCAGAACTCTTGCAAGTACATTCAGTAGTCACAGTCATTTTTTTTCCTTAGTCTGTTATTTCATTACTTATGTTGGCAGAAGTAAACAAACATGAAACGTTTCTAGAATGGAAAGAAAAATTTACAATAGCCAAAGTATCTGCTTGACAACCACACTGTTCTAGTTTTGGCAACCAGAGAAGTTGTCCAAGAAATTATTTATGGTCTTGTTTGAGCACTAAGTTTAACAGTAGAGCTGAACCAAAAAAACCCAACCCTGCGTTGTTGCACAAAAGACAGCGTGATTCTGTATGCCTTACCCAGCACCGGGAATTTTGTCAGTGTGTGGACTGTAGAACAAGAGTTATTCTTTGGGTAAATAATTCTTACTACACACTGCTTTAAGGGAATTGCATGCAACCCATTTTCCCCCATTACCGAGAGAATAATTCAGCCAATGAATTAAAGCTTTCGATCCTGATGTGCTTTTGTGCAAGAGAACAACAATGAATTTATAATTAGGTGAATAGGTTTTTCCTCTCCTCCCCTCATAAACAAGCAAGAGTAAGCCATTTGTTCATCTTAGTTTGGTTTTAGAAGAGCTTTGTCAATTCAAGTAACATTCAGCTCAAAATTTAGCATCACAGAGTCTCTTATCCAGCTTTGTTGAACTAAAAATTGAACATAGTGTTAGCAAAAAAGCAATATGCTAAAATAGTCAGTCTACTAAGTGTCACCTCTTGTATCAAACACCTAAAAAGCTTTTCCTGTGATTTACTACCTAATTATGGCCACAATCACACAGCAGAAGCAGCCCACCCTTGGCGGTTTTTCCTTAGGTTTATTTATGTGCATTTTTGAGAAAGTTTACCTTAAAATTAGTGTATGAATTAAAGCTGCTCTACCAGATCTGAGAAGGAGGAAGCATTCATCTATTGTACATCTGAAGTGTACAATACATGTAGGCAAAGGTCAGTAGAATAATTTATCAAAATTTGTGATAGGAACACAAACACTGACTGCATTTTAAGGTCAGATGGTCACTTTTTAACTTTCAAGCACTTTATTTTCAGCCCTGTCTGTGCTAGCAGACATACTAAATGATGTAAAAGTTTTTGTGGAGACTTCAGGAAAGACAGCTGCCTCAATAAGCAACCTGAATGCCATGTTTTACAGATTTCTTATGGCTTACTTTTCTTTTTATAAAAACCTCCTTGAAAGTGTTTGTCCTCCAATCACAGATATTCAGCTGTAACTTCAAGTTCCCTTCAGGAGGTCATCTGGGGCAAGAGAATTAACAATGAATATCTATGAGACATTCTCTCTTGAAATAACCATTCTAATTGTCTTGCTCACTAGAAAGATATTAATTGACAGAGTCCAGCATAAATTTTGATATTTCCAAAGGGAAAAACTGAGAAGACATATAAGACTCTACACTGACTAGGGACATGTAGGCATTTAATGGTTTTCAACTAATAGAAGACTGCATTTACTTTGTAAATTAGTTTTTTATTTTATTCTATTTTTTCTCCTTATTACTATTGCATTTCCATTGTGCTAGGCTAAGCAACTGCAGGTAGAAATCACATCAGAATTAACCTGACTGTATGTATGGAGGAAAAAAATGCAATAAACATTAATTGATTTAAAGGAAACACCTATTATCTAGAAGTGACCCTAAAATGCTTGGAAAACATGGAAGGATGAAGTGTAAGTGCACCTGCCACAAGCCCTGATTCCATTGCTGCCTCAAATCCTAGTAATACGAAGATGAGCCCAAAGCAGGTTACACCCTACTCCCATGATACACGTATATGACGACAGACATTTGACAGCAGAACTCTCTCATTGCTCCTTCGCTTTTCTCCCATCATCCCCCAAAAACACCAAACCCAACCCCCTCACACATGTACTGAGGCTTGTACTCTTATTTCTCAGATCTACCAGGAGTCACCCTCAGGACAAGCATAGATCTGACCTACAACTTGTCGTATATAATGGATTTATGTGCTTTTGTTTCTTGAAATCCTTTCTGTTCTTCCTCTTTATTTTTGTCATTGAAAGGCAGAGAAATAAACAATATGTGCTCCTTTTCTGTGTCTACCTGAAATTGCCATGGCTGCTGAGGGTATGGGCATTAAGGTAATGGATTTGAATATTTAACACTGCAGACATTTCATGAACCCTGGCTTTCCAAGGATTTCTTCTGCATCTTTTTCTTTACTTTATAGCAACCAACCACAAGGCAAGTGTTGCTTGTTTTGCTTAAACACACACAGAGAAAAAAAAATTCAGGATACAAACACCACTTACTTTGAATTCCTCAGCTATCTCACATATAGAGGAGTCTGCACCACAGTGCTTCCAAAACAGCAGCTCGGATTATCCTGATACCACGATCTCACAGTGTGCTGACCTGCACTCTATCACAGAACAGAATGTCCTATTCCAAAACACAACTGAAATCTCTATTTTTCTGTACTACACCAAGATTTCCCATGGCGGATGGTGAACTGATGCCTTCTGCAGCTACATCTGTCCTTAGCATTGCCTTCAGTCAAAGCATTCTCTGCAATTCCAGAAGTGGAAACAAATGTCCAAACATCTATACACCACGAACATTTCCAAGTGCCACCACTGTGACTGCCTAGTGCATCAAATTTTGTTTTGTGTCTTTCATATTCTCTCTCCCCTCCCTCTGGCTCATAGTGTTTTAATTTTAGATTCAGATAATTTATGATGACTGTACCTAATAAGAAATGGTTTAGCATGTTTTCCTGCTCTTCCCACATAAAGAAAACCAAGAAACGTTCACATCACACATTTCCAATTCTGTGCACTATAGGCTAACGTTAGCTGAACTATGGTGCAGAATTGCCATCTCCTACAGTGTATTTTTCAGTTACACAGTAGTAAGATTTTAATTCAAAACATCCAATTACCATATAATTTCCTACTTGTTCATACTTTAAATGTAATTTTAGAAGAAAGAAGAATGTTGTGATATTCCTGCAGAAGCACATGTAGACATATAGTAGGAGTTCAAATAACTACTGTAGACATTGGGCAATCTCAGTCAAACTGAAGTTGCCCATTATCAGGGGGAAGGCACAGGGGAGAGGCACATTATGAATCATGCCATCCCAAGAGGAGCTTCAGATGGAGTTCACACCTTGTCAGATGGCAGAGGACCTAGCTGCTGAATGCTATTGCCATGACTAAGTCTTCCTGCTGCTCAGAATTAATTCTGTGCCAGCACTGCAGTGTGAAGGGAGAAACAAAGGGTCAACATCCGTTGGAGCAAATTTTCTTTTCTCCTGGTTACATTCACTCCCAGCTAGCTGCTGAGGGTGAGGGAATGAAAAGCAATTGGAAGCAGAGAAGGGAGGCTATTAAAATCAAATGCTGAAAGTTAGAGTAGATGACACTTCTTAGAGGACACTCCTACTCCAGAGAAAGATGGCTCACTGCACAAAGCCCTGCAGGAGTTTCTCTTTCAGGCAACCCCTGAAATTGTCTGAAGTTAAACGGTGTGACTGTCATGATTTACATTTGCAGCTTGCCACTGTTAGAACTCAACATGAATCAGGCAAATACACACCCAATATGTTGAAGCAACAGATGAAGTTTGGTATTAGCTTGTTTGAATCTCTGCCAGCATCTTAACATTTGGGTGCATATTTGAAACTTAGACATCAAACATGTGTACCATGCAGATTTTCATGCGTAACCTTATTTTCAGCCATAACATTTTGTCTGAATAGCTTTAGATTTTAGTAATTGTTCTCTTAGAGCTTAAAAGCACTAAAAGCTATGAGAAAAAGAGGCACTTTGCTATTCCACTGAATTCAAGTAGCATCCAAAGTATTTACACAATTTAAGAGGTTCCAAAAGCAAATCTATATTATCTCAAAGTGATTCTTTCATATGATATTTATCAAATATGATCTGGTGATCCATGTGAATGGTCACATTGAGACAGCCTTTCTGCGACAGCAGCCAGCGGCAGATAAGTGAAAGAAGAGCACAAGAGCAGGGCAAGCATAAAGTGATACTACACCTGAATACACCTCTGTCTTTTGGGAACTGTCTGAACCACAGAGGACATGTGGGCATTCACAAGGCCCTCAAGGCCTTTCCTTTGGCTCACAGTTTCTGAACTCAAGCATATCTAAAAGAATTCATGTTACCACTTGGCGACAAGTTCCCCAGAACTAATTTTGTACACTTGGAGCCTGCCACTCTCTCAGCATCACTTGAGGCTCGCCCAATCCTTGCATTACAAAAACATGTAGTTACTTGTTCCTTAGTCACCTTTTCCATGCCACCCAGGATTTTACAATCTTCTCTCACATCCTCTCCACAATCATGTTTTTCCCAGCCTCCAGGAGGCCAGGTATAACAGCTGCGGTTTGTGCAGAAGTCACTCCGTATCTCCGAGTATCTCTGCTACTTTTCACTGTTACCTGTTGCAATGTGAAATGAGGAACTGAAAACCAGAAGGGCACCAAGTTTCGGACTGGGGAGCACAGAGGGTGATTGAAATGGACATGAGCCTGTTAACAGTTTCTTGGTCAAGAAACATGGCAATCTCAGCCTGCAAGTGGCTAATTCTAAATCAACTAGCATAAAGAGAGGAGGCAATTCAGCATATTAGGGTAACACTTTGCAAGTGCTAATTACTTAGTTTAAAATTTTAAAGAAGTAGTCTGAGCTAAGCTAAAACAAACATGCTTCATGCACATTCTTCTGGACGTCTTTTCTCCTCATTTCCACTCTCCCAGAAAGCTGTCATAAAAGGCTCCTTCCCTAAAGTCATGCCCTGTTTTAGCTCCACTTGTCTTTCCTCCCCCAGACTGCAACATACAGAAAAACCAATTCTGCAATTCTTCTTCTCTAGCTCATGAGCCTGGCTTCTGACCAATAATTTTATAGCAAGGAAAACCCTGACTTAACTCGTCTCTGAGCCTCCAACTTCCAGATTTCTTCCTCTTGGAATGCTTTTCACTCTGTCCTGAAGTTGTTTCCAAATCTCAAAACTGAGGAATAACATGGGAGAAGGAAAACAGAACTGAAGGTGAGGTGGGGGAGGTATTTATATAGTCAAAGATATCAGGCAACAATGTTTACGACACCACAAATCAAAAGGAAATGAAAAAATCAAGGTCTGTATCACGTAGGGACATTTTGAAGAAGATAAATCACTCCTAAGTAGTGTGGAAAAATGGAAATTGTGCTTGAAGTGAGCTAATGAGGTCAATGCTAACACTTCCTAGGTTCAGAATTCAGGACTAGAAAAGCCATCCTTATCTGTCAGGAGCCAAGAACTTCTTAACCAAGTATTAGAGGCCATAAAATTGCTTCTCAGCTTGCACTCCTAACATACAACTTGCTTTATGTTGAAGGAAGAATAATTTCATGGTCAAATTTTCCAGTCAATATTTAATCACACAAACTGGGAAAACTATACTGCAATATTCACAGATTTTCATCAGACATATTCTGAAGGTGAGGATTCGACCAGAACAGTAGCTGTAAAATACTAGTAAAAGTATGTCATGGCTTTATAACTCTGCAACCTTAAAACAGACTTAGGAAAATGCTTCTGAGATGCTCATCATTTCATTAGTCAGGTTAGTATTTAATTGTTGTTATTCTCCTCCAGGGTTTTTAAATTCACCCTGCACTGCTCAACAAAAAGACGTGTGCATACATGTAAACTGAAACGCTAAGCATGTTTCTGAGCTTTGCTGCTGCAACTAACTTTACAAAACCAAACCGCAGCTCTGTTTAGATATTGGAATTCTCTGAAAAAAACTCTCAATTCAGCCTGCAAATCCATGCAATAAGCTATGCAATATTCTTGGGTCATCCACAAAAAGACAATAACATGTGATCTATTCACAGAACTAAAGAGGATCTTGCTAAGTCAGAAACATTCAAGTGCTTTCAGATATGGAGGAATTTGACCTATACAATGTCAGGCTGATTTTCAACTCTTTTGAAGGCATTATCCATTTGATTTTCAGCTGAACACATGAGCTTAAAAAGTCCTTCATTATTCTTAAACACTGATGCTTTGGCAATAGCAGAAGTGCTTGGAACTCCTCTTGGTGCCTGTTACCTAGTACCATGTTAAGCTAGACTGACCAAGATTATAAGGAATGATGTCTTGTACAGCTCAGTGACATCAGCAGAGATTGCTGCCTTGGGACCCCCCTACAGCACACTGTTTACTAACACTAATACACACATAGCTGGTCTTTACTGGGGACAACACGTGCTTTGGACCTCTTCAAGTCTTCTTGTTTAACAAAATACGGTTCAGGTCTAAATAAGAGCACTGGCCTTGCAGCCCTGAGGTAGGTTTAAATCGGTATTAAAGGCCCCAAAGATCCATTACCAGTTCTCTCACTACTGACTGCATATCACTTAAACATGTTTCTTTACATAGGCAGCTAGCAAGAAGCAGGCATATTCCATACTGCACTTGCTGTGAGCTATACACACTGGGCACTGAATAGTATGACTAGAAATCTTGCAGGATCTAATTTACCATCTTATATGTTGTAAGGCCCTTGGGACAGGAAACTCTCATGTTTTATATATCTATAAAACAACAGACATACCTATGACAGTGTATAAATAACAGAGGATCAGATTAAAAACATCTGTAGATGCTCTTGCTGATCTCTTCTCTTGCTGCCTGCTGTCTCTTCATACTTTTCGAAGGCAGATGAGCCATTTCACACAACAGCATTGCTAGCAGTACTGATGCAGCTACATGTAAATCTGTAGCAACATGTTAGCAAGAGACCTGATAGAAAAAAGAAATTATAATACTAATGATGATAATCTGTCCTTCAGGCATATCCTCCTGGCTAGTTTCTATTTGATTTTTGTTTACTTTTTGCCAAGAAAAGACAGGAAGCATGGATAACTAAAAATAAGTAAATAAATAAAATTGTTTTGAAATGTGGTAGAAGGCAGCACGGACATTTCCTTGATTCATAACTAAGTCTGTTGTGATCAAGCTTTTCTCTGGCTGCCCAGAACTGCCAACATTTATTCATCTTATTCATCTATTGTAAATTGATTCTGTGAAAGTAAAAAAAAAAAATGTGTGTCCATAACATGGTGATAGTCACAGAAGATATAAAGAGATTCACACACTATGCAAGTACTGAGTGTAGAAATAATGCTAAAAGGGAGGCAGACTGTTATTGATACCAAGCAGGGAAGGGAACAACTACATTTCCAAGAGAGAGGAAAAGAGGAATCCTAAATTTAGAACCAAATTCAGAACTGAAGCCAAGATACTGTCACCACCAGAGCTGCGTGAACATCTCACAGAAAATCCTTCAACAGTGTTAAACTCAGCTCCTTTAGGTTTAGAAGAGAGAGACAAAAATCAATTCCCTTCACGTGAATCTTCTCTGTGACCTTCAAGTCACTATCTAAAAATCAAAATTGAAACAATTTTCTCTCTGCTCAGCTACATATTTTTCCAAATTGATTATCAGCCTTTCACTTTGACTCTCTAGTCAAACTTTTGGCAGCTGGTCACACGGTAGGTCTGCTGAATTGTATCAGCCTGGTATGTTTTGCAGTACACCTCAGGCTGCTTTCACAAAAGACAAACATTAATTACAAGTTACTCCATCTAATAAGAAACTTCACTTTTGCAGTGAGGAATTAAGAACAGCTTGAAAGATGGAGAAAAAAAACAGAAGTGCAAAACTATATGAAAAACGTTATCTTCAAGATGAGATGATCCAAAGATATCCAGTCAGATCATTTCACATGAGAGTGCTCTCCTCCACCTTTCCAGGTTATTCTCTCACACCTATCAACACTTCATCTTGTCCATTTTCCTCTCTCCTTCTAGCAAGTAAGGGATTCAGTGATGACACTGTCTATGGCTGTACTCAAGTGTGGTGTTTTCTACTCAACTCTTAAAACTCTTTTTCAAACAAACACTTTGAAAACTAACAAGAAAAAAAATGTTATGTAGCAGAACACTTCTCCTCTTACTCTTCTGGGAAAAGAGAGGTGGGGCATGTACGTACATATGTATGAAGACATACATATGGAATCCATGTAGCTTCCAAATGTAGATGATGTGAAGCATTTACATTTATGGGATTTTTGTCTTTCATGTCACCAATCTGGATAAGAGAGACTTTCGTTGGGCAAAGACGACGGGACACTTAGTTTGATCAGGACATTCACTTGGTAAATAACTAACATAAAAACCGAGATAGTCTAAAAATGAAATGAGAATGTGATCCAACTGTACTCCTGCCTACTTTACAACCAGCGGGTGCCAGGCCAGCTTGCTAGAAAGAGCTTAGCAGGTGTAGGAAACATCTGTTGCAGCTGGCAGCATTTTATATGCTGCTGCCTGACTGCAGGTATACTCAAACCCTTCTTCCTCAACCTCCTCCCTGTGCCCAGGAAGGGACTGACAAGAAAACTAAGACAGGATCTCAGATAGTATATTGCTTACTGTAACATATTTTTATTAAAAACCAGGAACTGCATCAATAAAGCATCTTAATTATTAAGGGCAGAATCAGGTTACTACTTGCACCAGCAAAAAGAAGCGTCTCTGTTGTTCTGCTGCTGCGGAAGCAATCAGTAAGTGAAGAAGGAAAGAGGCAATAAAGGCAATTGAGTAGCTTTGAAAACATCAAAATGCAAGAGAATCCTTAATTCTAATCCCACAGCACAACACAGCCTTTCCAGCCTCACACAGTGCTGCAGCATTTACTAAAATCAGATTGTGCTTTTAAAATGTAGTTCATATTGGGAGTACTATATATTTGGAAGAATTGCAGGCCATTAACTGCAGACCTACTAGTCTCTATGGATTCATCCTAGATGTGCTGCAGGTTTGCTCATAGACCATTTTGTTTCTTTTTCAAACCACAGAGAAAAGAAAGCTTACGATTTAGAATAAAATTCTCAAAAATGACAGAAACGGTTCACAAGGACCATTCAGCTGTTCTGTAACAAAGCCTTATTTATAAAGCACAAGTTTCTCTTTGAAAGTCAGGAATTTAAACAAATACATTTTGAACTGTCCTTTTTTAGGTCTTTGATATGTATTTCAATGTGAAGCACAAGCATGTGTTCGTTCATTCATTTAGACTGACAGTACCAGAAACTTCTCTTTCATCTTTTGCTAGAGTTTAGGGGCTCTTCCTTCATTCCATGAAGTTCAAACCCTTCCCAGAGTGTTTTGAACACACTAGGAAAGAGAGCAGAAGCCATGAAGTTCTTGGTAAAATCAGAAACAGTTCCTGTAAGTCTTGGATGATGGTAGGGGGAAACAAAATGGAACGCCATCATCACCCCCCCACATACAAACACCCTAACAAAGCCATTTTCTGTTAAAAGATGAAGAAATATAAAATGACACAAAATCAGATCAGTTTTGCCAGAAGACTACTTAGGGGATAAGGGTGAAAGCATATCGGGGGTAAGGACACTCATAGAAGTGTTGAGCATTCATTTCAACCTTCTGTTACCCTGAAGAAGAATGAGTTTTGTTTTCACTCATATAGTAATGTAAGTGAAGGCTGAAGAAAAACAACCATCCATCAGTGTTTTCCCCTTCCTTTAAGGGCACTTAGAAGTTTTCTGGTTTGCTTCCTATTCTGAAGGGAATTAACTCTAAAAATCCTCTCTTAAATCAAGCTTTTTGGCTCGGGCTTCTTCTTATCAGTTGCCTACAGTTCTTTCCCTAATAAGGGCAGAAGGAAGAAAAATCAGAATTTTTTGTATTTGTAGTGGGTCTGGTTGTGCTGCTTTTCCCCAGCCAGCCCTCACGCTGCAGCACTGGGAGCTGGAGGGTGTTGATAACACACCCGTGTGATGACTGCCAGTGCTCACACGGCACCAGAGGATGGGGGGCAGGATGGGGGAGAAGCTACAGCCAACCTGAGCTGACCAGTGGGATATTCCATACCATATGACGTCAGCTCAACTATAAAGGGAGAGGGCAGGAGGAGGATAGGGGGGCATTCTGCTTTGTCCTCCAAGCGGCTGCTGCGTGTTCCTGGAGCCCTGCTTCCTGGACTCGGCCCGACATCGCCTGTGGACGGGGAAGTAGAAAATAACACCTTATCTATCATAACCCACACCCCTGTGCTTTGCGTCTCATTCTCTCCCTGCGTGCTGTGCTGAAGGGGGTCGGGGGGAGTGATAGAAGGGCTTGGTGGGCACCTGGTGCCATGCCGGGGTCAACCCACCACAGTATTCTTTCATAACTATCATCCCTATCTTTCCCCTGTTACTTATTTAGAAAGAGCTTTTCAACCAGATCTTCAAGTAACTCAGACCAGCTGACTACCTGCATTTGAACTGCTCCAGTGTGGGTCCCTTCCACAAGGTGTAGTCCTTCAGGAACAGACTGCTCCACTGCAGGTACCCCACAGAGTCACAAGTCCTCCCAGCAAACCTGCTCCAGAGTGGGGTTCTCTCTCCACAGGTCCACAGCTGCTGCCAGAAGCCGGCTCCAGCATAGGCTTCCCACAGGGTCACAACGTCCTTTGGGCATCCATGTGCTCTGGCATGGGATCCTCCCACAGGTGGCAGGTGGATCTGCTCCACTGATAGCCCCATGGGCTGCCGGGGAACAACCTGCCTCACCATCATCTTCACCACAAGCTATGGGGGAATCTCTGCTCTGACTCCTGGAGCACCTCCTCCCTGTCCTTCTTCACTGACCTTGGTATCTCCAGAGCTGTTTCATATTCTCACTCCTCTCTTCTGATTGCAGATGCTTTTGCGCAACTCCCACCCCCTCTTTCTTAAACATGTTATCACAGAGTGCTACCACTATTGCTGATGGGCACGGCCTTGGCCAGCAGCGGTGGGTCCATCTTGGAACTGGCTGCATTGGCTCTACCAGACATAGGGGAAGCTTCCAGCAGCTTCTCACAGAAGCCACTCATATAACCTCCCAGCTACCAAAACTTTGCCACAAAAGCCCCATACACTTGACGTATATCTTCTGCTTATATTATTAATCCAGGAATGCAAGGCAAAACTTTTAGCTGGTAAAAGGCTTCTGCCTTTTTCTAGAACAGCAAAAGGCTGTTTTATAAGCAGAGAACACAAACCAAAAAGTATCCCAAGGACTGGTTTAATTTCCCTCAGACAAAATACATTATCATTCCCATTCTACGTTTGTAGAGTTTAGACATACAAAATGCCACAAAAATGCATAGAAAACTTTTAACACATACTCACTATTAGCAGCAAACAATGAAAAACTTCTTCATATGAGGATACATGACATGAACCACAAGGTTCACACTAGATAATAATGATAGAAGAAATAAAAGCATAAGATTGATGTCAACCAGCTCCTCCACACTTCATAGTTAAGGAGACTGTAGGTACTCGACTGCAGTTTGGCCACAGAGCAGAGACTGGTAGACTTGTACACAGTGGTAATTCCTGGGATCGTTAATGACAAGCTGCCACATAAAACATAGGACAACACAAACTGAAGTATCACATAAACTAACCAGGAAGCACTGAAGACAAGTGGCCAACAAATAGTGTGAAATAGAACTGTCAAGATGAAAAGACATTCACATGCACTGTAGCATATGGGAAGGAGAGGTGAGTACAAGCGTCCCAGTTTATACAGCATCCTGATGAGCGATATTGCGTCATGCTCTGTGATGCCTCACACGTTGTTTAATGCAGGTCCAGTCCAAATTTTGTACCTTGTAGATTGAAAAACAGTTTTACACCATCAGCTTTAAAGGTAAGGAAGACACTCCAGCTTCCGTGAATCCTTTTCCCTTAACATTTGGATCACAGATTCTCACGATTTTTAAGCATACTTGTTTTTCTTGGATATAGTACCACAAAAATCCAGAGGCATTTTGAAGAATTTTCTTCTTTAACTGTTCACAAAACTATAAGCTCTAAACAAGCCCCTGTTCAGCAGTTGAGGCACCCTAAATGTGTTCTGCACATTATTAGACCAGATACACATGGCCACTGATTCTACTGAATGAGCCCAGGGTCAGAATTTCATTGACCAAGCTATTTTTTCTAAAAAAAAGCCAAAAAACCAACAGAAAGACCACTATGTTTTATAATTGTATCCCAAATGCTCTGTGACAAACTACTATCCTCCAGTGTACATCACAGTTTTATAAGGACAGCAAGAAACTGCAAAACTTGCCATTGCAAATGCTTTTTCCATTGTATTTTAAGAATATTATGTTCCTGAGGTTAATTTTGGAAACTATGCTAATAATATAGCAAAACACAAATGCGGACATAATTGAATGAATAAAGGATGCACATATAAAAAGAAATGTACGCAGTAGAAAGGATGGGAAGTGGAAAATTAAATTTCGTGTGACCAAACACGCAGCAATCAGGACACGGTCTGGTATTATGCTTTGCTTTAGTACTTTGGGAAAGGTCAAGAGAAACATAACCCAGAGAGGAGGGACCCAGGATGACAGCTGAAAGCGAGTACTAGTCAATTAGGCACAGAAATTTAGAGCCATTTCAATGTGAGCATGCAAAGGCAAAAGGAGAAACGAACAGACGACCTTCTGGTACTTGAACAATATAGGAAGCCAATTTACACCTCAGAATCACCACACCTTCAGATGTAGTAATGAAGGTTACTCATAACATGTGCTCTGCAGTCACAAATTATCAAGAAAACAGAGCGCAGTCTCTTCTGCTAAAGGAAGTGTCTGTACCTCCCGTAACAAACCAGGATCACATGCTGCACCATCACTCCATTTCTTTGCATAAATGCTTTGGAATTTCAACCAGATTCACTGACATACACAAATGAATTTGTACAATAATGATGCTGTCTTTTTAACAATACAGTGCAGATTCAAGTATAAACTCAGTATCGTATTTAAAATAACAGAAAACTGATTTATCAGCCAATGACAAAGCTACTCGGAACAAAATATTCATGTAGGACAAGATTTGCTATTTCTTTCTTTTTTTGTTTTTTGAAGTATAATAATGGTAATTTTGCATGGTTCCTTTACCAGACAGCTAGTGGTTGCCTAAAAGAACTGTAACACCTCTGATCATTTTGTCAAAAAGCACCACTACTGCATGCTGATCTTTCTGGATAGAGTCATTGTAAAGGATGATAATGAGTAGTTTGGAGGATCTAAAAACCTCATGTTTCCTTCATGCTCTGTCAAGAGCTGAAATGGTGAACTTAAGAACCACTTATCACAAGGTTGGGAAGATTCTCACTTCGAACTGTTGCAGCACATCTTCCCAAAACAAAGGCAGATGAGCTCTGCTATTGAGTTTTTGTGCGGACATGAGTCTTTATGAAGAGTTTCACTTGGAAGGAAACAGCTCGGAATTTACACTAAGAAAACCATACCTGAAATACTGACCCATTCTGGTCAAAAAGAAGTGGATTCTTAAAATGGGTTATGTATTGAAAGAATTTTAAAGCTCCAAATTATGAAACTGTCTCTGTTTATATGCTGAGTTGAAGAAATTCAGACTTGGCACATGTTTCTCATTAACTGTACTAAAGCAGCTCAGTTTTCCTCAGAAATCCCCAGCTTCTGCTCGGCAATAGGGTAATCTAGAAGGCCCCTAATTTTAGCTCTTCAGTCTGAAAGGGTAGCACATACATAAGTAGTGCTGAGTGAATGCTGCCGAAATGTATATGATTATGTGGAATGCTAAAGCAAATTGGCTTTCTTGGCATATACAACATCATTAAAATCTTCAGAATAATGTCTAAAAGCAAGGAAGTGTCATGATATGTGTAACGCATTTCACACATGAAGTATTTACATAACCATCTGAAACATCTCTCAGTGCAGTCAAGTGACACTGTGTATTCCAGGATGCCAGTCACATAACTTGGTTCAGACTGGTCATAGCAAAAAGCTAGCCCCGCCGCAACCCAATATGTTGTCCATGCCCAGAGCATAGCCCAATGTTTGCACATTTGTAGAATAACCCTAGGACCTGGGCACAAACAACTCTTTCTAAATTTGTTATTACTTCCGAACAGGAAGAAGTAGAATGGGCCAAATACGTTACATAGTTTATCTAGCACATGTTGTAACAGAAGTCTTATTGAGAAAAGCAATGCCGTGTGCTTTCCTCTGATTCTCACATTTTCAGGCAGATTAAATCGCTTCTGAAATGTCTGTTTGTTTGTTGAGAACAGCTTTCAAGATGAGGTAATTAAAGGAAACCTATCAATTTAGTATATATTTTCAAGTTAATAATGTTGACATACTGTTCAAATAAACCTCCAATTTACTACAATCTGTTTTTAGACAAGCCCTCCATTTTAACCTCCAAATGGAAAAAAAACTAAGTGACTTTCCTCATCTCACTTAATAGAGAACATATGTTCAAAGATAATACTGTAGGCTTGTTGGGAATAGCTGTTCTTCCTCTGACAGAGATGCAGCAAGTTTGCATAGTAACACTGATACATAATATAAGTACACGTTGCCATAAATCCCATGAACTGCAGAGGTCACTTCAAAAAAACCCAAAGACTGCTGATCAGGGAAGCACATACACAAACAACAGCACCTTGGCAACGGGTCAAAAAAGAACCTGGTGGACCTCCTGACAGATGGAAGGATCAAAACTAAGAGCCACCTCAATCCTAATTTGAGGGGTAAAGGAGGACTGGGAGGGTGGTAGTGAAGGGATAGAGAGAGGATGGAAAAAAGGAAGACACCTCTACCACCACAGAGCACAAGAAGCAGCTCTGAAATACAACCATTTTAAATCTTTGCGCTACAAACTCTCTGGAATAATTTCAGATGGAAATGCTATAGTAATACTGACAGCAATATTAATTTATTTTATAAATACGTAGAAAATATTTATTTTTCCAACTTGCAGAAAGGATGTAATTGTCACTTTCTTCTCAACTGTTTAATAAACAAAAGGAGGCTAATCCACCTGCCAAGGCCTCTGTACTTGATCCTGGAAAAGGCAATAATAAAACTCACATTCCTTGAATCCCAGTCAAGTTGTTGACTCATTGCACCATGCCTATAGACAAGCCAACATTTTATTTGTATCTAGAAACAAATCAAAGCCACTCCATTCTACTGTGCTCAATGCCATGCCATCAAAGCACTAAGACAGGAGCCAAGTACATCACTTACAAACCAGTAATAAAAGGAAAAGAATGATCCTTCACCAGACATCAACTTCAGGTGCAGATTTATTTGACCCTACAAAGACATGTCATATCAAACCTTTCAAGTTTATACCCACTAAATCAAATGCTGACAAGAACCACCAAACAGTTCCTCAGGATGCTTTGTCAAACCCCATGTTATAGCCACTTGCTTAAAAACCAGAAAGTATAAGTTGTGTTAGCAGCAAGAAGTGACAAAACTGCATGGTCAGAAACTAGACATGGGAGAAACCTGGAAGCTACATCCTCTGTTAGTTCTATGCAAATCAATCATTCAGCTCACAAAAACACATTCAGAAGTTGTATTTTAGATCAGAGGAAGCATACTTGAAGGAGACAGCAACACAGCCCAGACCTTCCCCTTGAAGTCACCCATTCAAGCCAAACTCTTACCACTTCAGGACTGCTTTTTATATATTCAGCTAACAGCCAGCACCAATTCCACACATACCCCAAATCCTGAACACCTGGAACCAATAAGGATGAGCAGATCATGGACAGAGTGTTGGGGTTTTAGGAAGTTATTCTGTTTTCCTTCTTGTCTTAAAGAATTTTTCCATACTTGTTGGTCAGGGAGGTAAATGGCCATAGTTAAGAGAGACGAAAGGACCTGGCCACAGGGGCAGGGGTCCAGCCTGCCGAGTAAAGGGGGTTGGGTGGAGCCCCTGGGGCTCTCACTTGGTTTGCTCCCTGCTTCGAGGAGGAGAAGCTGCCCTCGTGGTGCGGAGAACTCATCCCCACGGCGTCTCCTGCTCGCCCTGCTGCCTACCAAGGATCCACGGAACACCGGGATCAGTTTGGAGAGAGGTCATCCCTGCTTCACCTCCTGCTTTTCCTCCTATCCCTGCTGTCTCCCGAGGATCCTGCTGGACACCAGGATCGGCTGCCCAGGGGGTTCGTGACACGGGCTTTCCGTCGGCCACTGCCACGTGGGGACTGAGCTGGCTCCGGAGCGGCGGGGAGACCATCGCGCCCTCCCTGCTCCCCGGGAGCCCCAAGAGTTTGGCATTGGGTTCCTGGCGCTGTTTGCTGTTACTGACGTAGTTATTGTTATTTGTTTGCCTTGTTATAGAGACATATATATATCTAGTAAAGAACTGTTATTCCTATTCCTCATACCTTTGCCTGAAAGCCCCTTGATTTCCAAATTACAAGCATTCGGAGGGGAGGGGGCTGCATTTCCATTCCAAGGGGGGCTCCTGCCTCTCTTGGCAGACACCTGTCTTTCAAACCAAGACAGATTTTGGCGCCCAACGTGGGGCACGAGGGCATCGAGAGGAAAGGGTGAAAGAAGGAATAACAGTTCCTGGGTAATCTAATTGTGTGTGATGGATATTGCAACCTTGTTCGGCGGCACCATGTGGTCTGGCCTGCCCTGGTTCACATGGCACGTGGCCGTGGCTGTGTTCCTCCCCTTTGCAGCTCCTCTTCTAAACATGGATCCCCTGACTAAGGCCACTGTGGCTGTTATCCAGTTTGCACAGTGGGTTGATAAAGTGAGGGATTCATGGGTTTTCATGTTCCTCTGGAGTGTGGGCACATGGATAAAGGGCTATCACACACTAAGCCTATGTTTCTGGGGTTATATGAAAAATGGCACCTTCTGTGAGAAAATAACACGGTGGGAACTTTTCTCCCAACCCTTCAACCAGTTCTTTGGGCCTACCCCACCGGCTTTTGAAGGGTTTAGATTTCCTCTAGATACTAGCCAAATGTTGTTGATAGGCCTGCTCTATTTAGCATTCAGATCAGCTTGGATAACTGCCCAGGCGCCCACTCCAGAGTCTAGTGGTGCTGCCCCAGAACCTGACACGGTCCCAGCAACTAGAGACCCTGCCCCACAGCCCGACCCTGCCCTGCAGCCCACCTCAGAAACGGACCACCCGAGTTGGGTAGTGGTACTGCTGAAGGAGATGCATGGGATGGGACAGATGCTGAGGGAATACACTTCCCCAGCTGATGGAAAACCCTCTCCCTGCCCCAAAGAGGGGGAGCCTGGTGGTGCAGCAGTGGAACCCACAGATGTTACAACCGTCCAGGTTCCAGCTGAACCACAAGGGCAGCCCCAGCCAGCAGCAGTCGCCCCTGTGCAGAGGAGGAAGTGTAAGACCAAATCAGCACACCCAGTTAATGATGACGGGGAACCAGGGCCCTCACAACCAGCAGGAGAGCCAGAGCCTGAAATCATCACTGAGTCCCTGTCGCATGACAGCCTCCGTAATCTGCGCAAAGACATTGTGCGACGGGGGCGTGAGGCTTATACAACCTGGTTACCTCGGGTTTGGGACCTTATGGGCAAAGACGTGCAACTGGATGGGGGTGAAGCGAGGTATTTGGGATCCCTGACCCAGGACCCGCGTGTAGATCAGGTATTTGTGAGGGAGCCAGGGCCTCTTTCTCTCTGGGAGCAGCTTTTAACAAGTGTGAGAGAAAGATTTGTCCATAGAGAGAGAATGCAGGAGTACCACCATAAAATGCAATGGAAGACACTTGAGGAAGTGATCCAACAGCTAAGAGAAATGGCAGTGTTAGAGGTACTCTTTGGGAGGGATGGACAGCATGATAATGACCCCGACCAAGTCAGGTGCACAGGGCAGATGTTGTGGAACCTGGCAAGACTAGGGCCACCGCAATACGCCCCCTTCATTGCAACCATTAATGCTGAGGACAACCGAGAAACAGTGGGCTCCATTGCCAACAGGTTCCGGTATTACAAGAGTATGGTCAATGGCCCAATGAAGGCTCAGGTGTCTGCTGTGGTTAGGGACCTCAAGGAGGAGATTGTGGAGGAGGTAAGGAAGAGCTTTTCCTGGGTGGCACCAGTGCGAGTCACAGACCCCAGAGTCAGAGCCCGACATCCCCCAGCTAGAGAGAGAGGGTACACCCCACGAGCTGAGCTGTGGTTCTTTCTGTGTGACCATGGGGAAGACATGAGAAGATGGGATAGGAAACCCACTTCTGTTCTGGCAGCACGGGTGCGTGAACTCAAAAGGGAAAACACTAACCAAAGGGGTTCCGCCAGAGTGAAAGTGGTCTCAGCCTCTCGTGACCGAGCTGCCAGGTACTACAGAAGGGAGGATGATATGTCAGATCCCCTAGAAGGAAACTCCTGCACATATGCCCAGGGAAGGAATGATAACCAGGGCTAGAGGGGCCCTGCCTCTGGCCAGGAAGAGGCATGGGAGAATCGTGTTTTCTGGACAGTGTGGATCAGATGGCCTGGCACATCAGAGCCACAGAAATATGAAGCTTTAGTTGATACTGGTGCCCAATGTACTTTAATGCCCTCGGAACATGTGGGGGCAGAATCGGTTTCCATTGCTGGGGTGACCGGAGGGTCACAGCAGCTGACCCTGGTGGAAGCTGAGGTGAGCCTGGCTGGGAAGAAGTGGCAGAAACATCCAATTGTGACTGGCCCAGAGGCCCCGTGTATTCTGGGCATAGACTTCCTCCGGAGCGGCTATTACAAAGACCCAAAAGGACTCAGGTGGGCATTCGGAATAGCTGCTGTGGAGGCAGAGGGCATTGGGCAATTGAACACCCTGCCTGGACTATCAGAGAATCCTGCAGTTGGGCTTCTGAAGGTGGAAGAGCAGGCAGTGCCAATTGCCACCTCGACAGTGCACCCCCAGCAGTACCACACAAATCGAGATGCCGTGATCCCCATCCACAAGATGATCCATGAGCTGGAGAGCCAAGGGGTGGTCAGCAAAGCCCACTCACCCTTCAAAAGCCCCATTTGGCCTGTGCGCAAGTCTGATGGAGAATGGAGATTGACAGTGGACTATTGTGCTTTGAATGAAGTGACTCCACCCCTGAGCGCTGCTGTGCCGGACATGCTGGAGCTCCAGTATGAGCTGGAGTCCAAAGCAGCTCAGTGGTATGTCACTGTTGATATTGCCAATACTTTTTTTCTCCATTCCTCAAGGGGGACTCCTGCCTCCCTTGGCAGACACCTGTCTTTCAAACCAAGACACAGAGTCACGGGCTGAACAACATAACAATCACCTCAACATTCAGAGGGACAACTGGGAAATCCCCCCCCAAAGACACATACCACAAGCAAAAGTTTGTATACAGTGATTTTGCAAAGAAACTTTTAATGGTGAATGGTGAAGCTATCAATAAATCTTGGGATTCTTGGGCATAAATCTACATCAGCATGTAACTGGGACACTACTTTTATCTCAAGAACAAAGTAAAATGCAGAAATAGTGAGAGGTCATTCGTTGGTAAGCCCTTGATACTGTTCAGCTTAACGGGGATAAGGTATCAGTACTGTAGTGGGCACTGGAGTTCTTTCTCTGCTTAATTCTCTCAAGACATTGTTCCATCTGTGACAGAGTTGTAGTGGAGAAACGCTTAATTTTTACATGTGCTTATTTTTAAAAGACAATCATCCATTTCCTTACTTATCCACATGAATGAGATCCTGAGTTTAGGTGGGTTTTGGTTTTTTGTTGGGTTGTTTGTTTTATTTATTGTTCTTGGTGGTGTTTTTTTAAAATGTAGAGAGTATCCCAGGCAGTGTTGCATATGTTGCTGACAGAAGCCCTACCATAAAACGCTGGCAGCACTACAGCTAGCTTTAGGAGTGACGATGTTTTAGATTTCAAAAGTAAATTCAACCCGTGGTACCTGTCTAAGCCTCCACTTAAATACCAAAATATAGACATAAATGTCTAAATAAATTGTTTGGTTTACAAGAGACCTGAGTTTTTGCTGGCCAACAAACTTCTTAACATGTGCACCCCCAGGAAGATACTTTAAATGGTTTGATTATCAGAAGTGCTTTTGCCAGCCACTTCCATTTAATGCAATAGTAGCTGCTGTAGATCACCAAGGAATAAGCCCAAATAGTTACCAGGGGTCTGTCTGTAAATCATGGGGCATTCACTGGAAGAAGTGATTTTCTGCACAGTCTGTCTCTGAAAACAACAGAAAAAGAGTGTGATTTAAGTCAACCATGAGAAGCTTTTTGTTTTTAATTAAGTTTGGGATGCAAAATAAATAGTACTATGGAGCAAAACAAAGGACTTGAACTTTTCTTGCAAGAAAGAATAAAGTTTACGAAACAGTATCAGGAGAAACTGCTTTTTACTCAATAGTTCAATAATTTTGACATTCATACAGTCTCAAAGCCATTCTTTGCCCAAGATCTGAACCTCAAGCCCCTGATCTTCTGTTGGTGCTGTTGCCATGCATGTCCTAAATATTCATGAGGATACAAAGAGCAAGTTTACCATTAGGGAACCCTCAGCATGGACACCACAAGAAAGGGGACACTTGAAGACGCATTTAACTTGTGTTTCAAACACAGACCTGAGCCAGAGCCTGAATTACACACAATCTCTTGCTCCAGCACAGAGTTGGTGCTTATTGCAGATCATTGCACAGAGACAACCAAAGCTACAGTCGATATGAATAGCGCTGGCTCAGACCAATTCCTCAGCCACCTAAATTCTGATGCTTCAAGTGACAGCATATGACAGACAAGCAACCGTGAGCTCCCTCCGAGTAAAACAGAGGTTCAGAAATGAAGCAAACAGAATGCTTCATACCGCATTCCTAGGTAAACATTTTATACAGCTCCCTGAAAGGTTACAACCTAAAACATAGAAATAGGACCCCAGAAAAGAATTTTTCGAGAACTGCTATTCATCAAACTATGCTCATCTCCATATTCCTAACAGAACTTGCAGGTTTTAAAAAGTCTTGAAATACTTTTAAGTCATTTACTATTTTTTTCAGGTGCAGGTATATTACAAGATAATTTGAAATGCAAGATCTTTCAGTCTGCCTTATTGCTTGGAAATCCTCACCAATTGGTGTACAGTGAGCTGCCTGGACTCAAAACCAAAGCCTGCAATATTTGGGTGAGGATGAGATTAACTGCAGCATCAGAACACTTGCAAAAGTTTCTCCAGTCAGGATGACTTACTGAAGAATGCATCTGTAAGCCCCAGCTCATTTGTCACAGACCTTTCTTCAGAGCTACAAGATTATGTATCAAGTCACAGCCCAAAGAGTTCAACAAGTGTGAAACCTCAATAAATGCAGAAGTTAGAATAATTTTTAAATTGTGCATAAGTTATACCAAATAGTAATCAGAAAAGGAAACTAGAACAGCTGTAGAGCAGGCACCAGGAAAATCCCAGACTGGGCCCAGTGGTAGACAGAAACTGTGTCCAGGAGCTGGATTCTGAAACTGGATTCGGGAACACAGATCAGGATCAAAGGCAGAAAAGAGTCCTCCTCAGATGCTGTCCATTGAAGAAGACCACCCCAGCTGAGCTGAGTAGGGCCTGACCCTCCTGACCCCTCAGCTTTATGCTGAATGGGACATATATGGGATGGAATCTCTCGTTGGTCAGTTCAGGGTCACCTGTCCTGTCCTCTCCTCCCTGCAGGTATGGCCCTTGACTTTCTGCACCCCCCAGCGTGTTACACGAGACCCAGCAGTGGCCTTGGTCTGCACACCAATCCTGGGTACCAACTCTAAACATGGAGCATCATCACTGCTAGAAGCAGCCACTGCCTGTGAAACGACACAGGCAACTTCCAAAAGTGTAGTTAGTTAGAAGAAACGGGCTGAACAGTAAAATCACTGAACAGAATTCCTTCTCTTCTCACTCAAACCAGGACAAAACAGAAATGAAGACTCCAGAAGACAGAGAGTAAACATACAGCTGGTATTCAGACCTAACTTTCTTTAAAGTGCCAGTATAATGCGAAGCAGCATACTTTTCAAACGCTGTTTACATCTTAGTATAATCTGTTAGCTGGCCATTAGGAAATACTTGGACATATTAAAGTTTGCAATACTTTTTTTGAAAGCTGATTAATGGTCATTACTAGGAATTACCCATATAGTTCATTCCAACATTTGCCACAAACTTTACATTTTCATTTTAAAAACTAACGACACCAGAAACAAATTATAAGCTTTAGCTCAAGTGACGTTAGCTTTCAGTGTTGCAAGATACTGAACTGGACCTGATTCTCCCCATCTGCACAAAGCAAAGCTGCTGGATCAGCCAGCTGCAGGCTCCTCTGACTTAGAGACCTAGCATAAACTCACTTCCTCTTGGCACGAGTCCCTCTTGCCTTTCTCATTTTAACAGTCCCAGTGTAACCACAAGGTTATTCTCTCCTCTCAAATCAAGATTTGGCCCTTTGACATTGAGTCATGCGAAGTAGTCCATTGTCTCCAACAAGATTACCCCTTGATTATCTCTTTGGAAGGCAACTGATCAATCAATACTAATGAGCTCATTTAGACAAATGATCTAGTATCCAAATGTACGTATTCAAAATTGAATTTCACATTTACCTTCAAGTTCTTAAATATTTTTAGTAAGGAGTCTATCGAAGTGAATATCTTATTAGGTGCCTATAGCTTAATATCAAAATATTAATCACTGTTATGGTTTCTTCACACTGGTACCTCAGGTAAAACTGATTTGAAATATGGACAGCAGAATTAGACAAGACTTGTTTCCTATAGCTTTAGCACTCACAGCTGGATTCTCCTATGTCTACAAAAGCACTAATCTGACAGAAATAATCAGGGCATTCACAGCACTGCTGCCACCTACAGATTATCTGTTAACTAATGAGTTGTTGAACGGACACTACCACATTTTCCTAATGAGAGTACTGATTGGTGGGTCAAAGAGGTGGATGGTATTTTCATGCAGCTCATTTTTTTATATTTGTTTCTTCATGAAATCGAGCAGCTTAAAGATTGATCTCCATTTTCAGCTCTGGTTGAAATTAATCAGTGGCTTCAAAAGTTGTTAGGGGAAGGCACAAACACAGAAAGATTACACTCAGTCTCGTTTCCTAAAGAAACAAGGCTTGCAATGTTTAGTTTATTATCAAATACACACCTTTCAAATAGGTTTCACCTGTTAGATGATTATAACATCATACCGCAACATTTTTCAAAATGTACCTCGATGCTTGGAACCAAATCTTTCAGAACAGCAAACTGTCTTTTCAGAAGCTTCAACATCAGACACCATTTAAAAACAAGCAAACAAACAACAAAAGCCACTATATAATAAAGAAAACCACAAGCTGTGTGATAGTTGTTAATAGTATGAAAGCAGCGTATGCCTAATTAACTGCAGCAAAATAAACCAGACTCTTGCTACAGCTGGGTGCTGCTGCAGAAAGAAGGTAGACCACAGTGACACATGACTTAACAGACCTTTCTCAGCTGTTGAACGTAGTTCTTCTTAAAGAGAGTAAGTTATCCTTTTCTGAAGTTTCTGGTCTCTATTGCCACTCTTAAGAATGTGAACACAGCAGTAAGCATTTCTTTCTGTCCTAAGCCCATATTCCTCCAGCATTTTGTATTTAGAATCATTACATTCCGTATCAGCAGTATTATCCCATTTCTGAAAACCATCTACATCCACTTTGAGCAGTTTTAAAGCAATAAACACAAGAATCAAATACTGAGTCTGAAAAAGATTCTTTTTCATTTAGGACTGTTCTAATAGTCCCTTACACACTTCTTGCTTGCCTCCTTTTAAACACATTCACGGTATATCTCTGAGCCTCCTCTGCAAGCTGCTAGGCAGCTTTTAGTTCTGCAGAAAGCCATAAAACTTGCTAGCAGCAGGGTCCAGTGTCCCCACACATTACCTGGAGCCAGACCATCCCATACCCTGAAGCACGAGGCAGATGAGTCTCAGAAAGCCCTTCCACCAAGTTTCCCCTCCACTATTTTGAAGTGCGTGACCAGACTCATTTTAGCACATTTCTGAAGGCTATTTGGGAAGTCTGACATTTGTGAAGTTCCTGGTGTACTGAGATTTCAATTAGTTTTTCCCACAGCAGCTAAACTTCTGCCTAATCAGCTTCACAATATCAGGCAAACTTCACCTGTCCCTGTCCTGAAGAAGCTACTTCATATCTTTGCCTTGAAAGGAAGCTTCAGCAAACTAGCATTTAAGTCTTGTCCTGCTACTGATTGTATTGTAGCCATTTGGTAGTGATATATTTAATGAGGCCAGCATAACTCAGCATAATGTACTCCTAAATATATTTAATATTGATTTTGTCCACTTCACCAGCAAAGTAATATTGGATAGAATGCCAAAATATTAATTCATTTTCCAGACATTTTTCTCTTTCTCATGGTGATTCCAACAGAAAGATTAAGAAAATGTAATCTATCATCTCTAAAAATGTATTCTACATCCAGGTGTTCTACTTTTTCTGCATCCTGGTATCTTCTGGCCCTTTCTTCACACTATAAAACCTGGCTCCGAGTTCCTTAGAGCTATTTGCTTCAGCATTAAACTCTCTATTCAGCATTTGCCTTTCCTTTCAGGTGTTGCCAGTGAAGAATCTACTTCTCCTTGGTGGCAGGCCAGAGCAGCCCTCATCCAATTGACTGTGAGGACATTTTAAGCTCAGAACTGCTTTCCTGAAATACTTAACAGAAGAGTTTTTCCCAGGAAGCTTTATCATTAATTTCATAGTTTCTGGCTAAAACATGTCAGCTAGCATCTGTTCACGAGCCTGCATAAAACACACTCCCTATTTCATACAGATGGTATTCTATTCTTTTTATCAGCCTTTGTGTAAGATTACACATTTTCATCAAGTGTCAACAAAATATTGACATAGGTAAACTGACCTACGTATTTCTGCATCTCCCAGACACAACAGCAGCTGAGGAGAACCTTCCCTATAAACTTGCTGATCCACACATGCGCTTTACAAAGCAGTTTAAGGTTTGCTGTGTTTTCCATAAGGCTACATTAAACAGCACAAAAACCCCCCACCAACCAAATCAATCCCCCCTCCGCCGCCCCAAAAAAAAACCCAACAGACAAGCACATCTTATTTCTTTCATCCCACAGGGCAACTCCAAAATGGAAAGGAATCATTTCTGGAAACAGTAATACTAACATGCAGAGCTTTCTTTAAATATAATCACAAACATTACTTATTTGTGAGTACTGAAGGTAGCGTTCCAAGAATTCAGGAAACCCAGATGATACCAAACCAACAGTAATCTCAGTTTTGATGCTCTTCATGCATGGAATGTTTTCTGTACCATTTGGTGTGTTAACATAAAACATAAATTAGAAATACACAGTGCAACCAAATCAGCTTTCTGAAACATTTCCTTTTCCTTTCTCAAGTATACACCACTAATTACACGTTAAATTATTTATTTTTAGCATAATCTAGTTTTCTCTCCTTGTTTACTAATTCCAATGTATTTAATTAGTCTCACAGATAGAGGTTTGCCTGCACAGGATCTGTTCTTAATGAGAATGGAATAAGCTTCCAAAGCTCTGTAATAAGCACACGCTGCTTCTCTCCAAACGTCCATCATAGACCTCTTCCCAGCCTCTTGTAACTGCCTTCTCCTTCCATCTTGTAGCTTACTCTTAAATATTTCTGCAATGATCTCCTAGTAAAAAAGCACAGTCTAATATTTCACAGGTGCATTTGTGCTCTCTAGGGTAAATGTATCACCCTGTCATCACCATGGTCAACACATTCCTCACAATCACATTATCAGCTGCTTGTGTTGTTGCTGTCCTTATGGGCTGGTTGGGAACGCGCAGCACTGCCGTGTGAAAGATTTCCAGGTGCAAGGTTATAGCTTTGCATCTGTTTTTCTTCTCATGAGAGGGTTTTTTCTCCAATCTTTATAGGATTTCCATGTGCTCTTACTATGTTATCACTAGCATATGAAATATACACAGCCTTTTAAAAACAGACTAAATACTCTGCAGAATGAGAGCAACACTGGATTATGACATTAAGGTGATTTTCCCAGGCTTTCATTAATATAAACATTACTTTAATTACTCCAGTCCTATACTTCACTATGATTAGGCTATCCAGCATTCTCAGCCATACTCCACTGTCCTTTTCAGTTTGCTTTTTCAAACTTCCTTTTACCTAAAACCTGAGAGCTAGTTATCTTACAGGACATCCGTGTAAATGCAATCATCACTTAGACAACTCTGTGTGTGAATTGCCAAATAATTTCTAACAAAACTGCCAATTCTCATTTTAATGTTAAAAAATAAAGCTCATCCCTCCAGAACTTCAGTGGCAGTTCAGTCCACATCTGGACTTTGCACCTTTACGCAAGATGGGAAACAAAAGATCTATTCATTATGGAACTTCAGGAAGCTGCATCTGCATTCAAAGGTGTATTGCCTCACAAATGTCAGGCTTCAAGCCTGGAAAGCTGGTAACACACTGAACACACTGTCATGCTCTCACGGAAAACAGGACCTTGCAAGCAGTGATTCTTATTTTCCATAACTGTATACCTGGGTACGTTAGGGGTTTTCCTTTGGCTACCAAATTGGTAAGGAGTTTCACATGAATGTTTCTGACTATATATAAACTTTATCATCTCAGGTGACACCACTCCTGACAGACATCCTTTGGTCCACCCTGTCTGTGCAGATGCACAGTTGAGGACAGTTTGAACCATCCCAAAGCACACTACCAGCAGTACATTAATGATATTCCAGATTACAACTGAATAAGGGAGAATGACACTGCAAGTACAGATGTAATCCTAGGTTAAATCTGTTTATACAGCAGGGCCAGTTGTCACAGAGGGTTAAGACTGAAATCTTGAAGTTTTAAGAATAGGAATAACTCATTGTAAATTAACAGCAATATATTTATGTGCCACTTATTTTCAAGCCCTGTGCATTTCACTTGTTGCAAATTAAAGGGATTTTTGTTCCATCGGAACCTCCTTTTAAAGGGTTCCTTCACATTAGTTTCATTAACATCTCAACAGCACTAACTGCAGGTTTCCATTGCTAAATAGGTAAAATGAAATTTCACAACAAATTACTAAGCTTTGTCACTGAGCTTTTACAGAGTATCACAGGCCCACATTGTCCCACCTATAACATTGTCTGTTTAATGCTATTTTCTTCATTCTTCACTGTGTGAGGGGAGTATAGCACATTGTCCTTCTTTAACATCTCCAGGCACTTTCATTTTCTAGAGTGTATTCACATACTGAAGTGGAAAGGGAAGATTCTGAAATTATCTCGTAAGCAGACCAGAATTTCTACCACGTATCAGAAAAAAAATGATCAAATTATTTTTAAAAGTCAATGTATACTTGAAACTCTCTCCAGTGAATATAGCAGACAAGATTTGTTTGTAGGTAGCAATCATTGCATCTCTTGTCACTCATTTTTAGTAGCTGTTATGTTATAAAACAACACTCAATTAGAATTAGAACATGCCAAAATTGGAGTTCAAAAGAATTACACTCTGCCAGACTGCAGACAATACTCTCGCTACAGGTAACACACACAAGCCAAGTTCCAATGAATACATTCTTATAAAAGGTTCTGAAATTCTGTAACATTAACCCTGCTTTGGATTTCAGACCCTGCAAGTACTCCCTGACAAGCAGCTTGCCGTTATCATATCGACTGTATCATTTGTGCTGCTTTTAGAGTAGACTAGATGGTCCTATTTTCACTATAGTTTAGAGAAAAACTTGTAGTAAGCCATAGCCACAGAGGAGGAATAGACGAGAGGCCTATTTTTTCCAAAGGCTGATAACAGCTTGATCAATACTCAGTATCCATGAAGATGACATTTTTACTTATGAAAAACAGTATGACAAAAGAGCCAGCAAACCTCAAAACATAGTTAAATGCAACTATTAAAATTTTAATACTTTGAATGATAACTATAAAGAAGCTTTGAAGAGTCCTCACTATTAGAATAATCTGAAACAGAAAAGTAAAAGGGACTACATTCTTAAAGAAAATACTTTGTAACATAGAACTTACTAATTTAGTTGCAAATTAAAAAAAGTTAAATAAAAGTACAGTAAACTTAGAAAGAATACATTCTATGTATAAGAAGAATATTACAATAGTGTAGTTGAACATTTGCATGCAAAATTGAAATTAACTCCAACAAGGGACCTTTGAACAGCTTTACAAAGCATATGTATTATTAAAATACAGTTCCTAACTTCTGTGGATAAAAGCCATTAGAGAACAACTTGTAAGATACTTTCAAGACAAATCTCTTGGAGAAGAATTTTGTTCATTTTGCCTGCATTTCACCATCAGAATAATAAAGCTGAGATCTAGGAAGAAGCACAATAATGACTAAGTGATATTCATTTAATGCTTCTCTTCTTTAAAGAGGCCAATCACATAACACATTACTTTCTTACCAAGAACAACTTTACTTTCACACACAAAAGAATTTACCGCCTTCTGAGGAAAAAATTAGACCTCACATTGCATTGTTTTGGATTGAACTAACCTACATTAACTTTTAATTTGCTCTCAGTTTCTAAAATCCATCCTTTGGCCATCCTGTACAGTAGAGCAGGGGTTCTGACACAGCAAATGAAGAGCAAGCCTAGCCTCTAGAAAGCATTAAACAAAGCCCGCCAATATGCTACTCATAAAGAAGAAAAGGGAGGAGCAGTAGCCAACTGGTCTCTGAAGCCTGCCAGTAACACAAGGACACAGCAGCAGCTGGGCCATTATGGTTTAGATCCTTCTCACCTGAGTTGAGCTGGGAGCACTCTCTGAGATAAGTTAGAAGTAGCTTCTAGAGAAGGCATCACAAAATAAGGTCCTTTCATCTGGCTAAGAACAGGTTGTGGTTTAAGGAACAGGCTCCTTGGACTAATTAGATTGTAAGGACACAAGTTCTCTGAAGTATGGGATAGAGCCTCAGCAGGCAGATATGCTCTCTGACAGAATGTTTGGGCTGGGTTATAAGCCTCCTCTAGGAGTATAAGCTTTCAGGATCCTATTGTCTGTGGGCCCAAAGCTTACAAAAGAGTTTTACTGGGTTATAGGAAAGGGTTGTTTCAAACTGGGATACACCATCACTTCACAGGATCTGAAGGTTCATGTGCTAGACTTAGACATGATGACCAGAAAGCTGTTTCAGCTAGAGAGCTGTGCATGCCAGACTATTTGGAGATAAATGACTAGGTGACAGCAGAGATATTTCATAAGGCAAATCAAAACATCCACTATAACCTTTGTTCCAGTCCTCATGGGAAGCATGGTTTGAAGGTGCTCAAGTTCTTTCTGAGTTGAAATATGGGGTCTGGGGACACAACCTGATGCTGAGCTCCTGTAACTGTACTTGCACTACTGTCTTTTTATGTAAACTCTTGTGTTCCATTATCTATTGCCCCAGATAATGGAAAATGGGTATTATTCTTAATGTACAAAAAATACAGCTCTCAGTCACAGTGAAGTTGACTACTCTGTTTTATATGGGGAAGCAAGTTCCTGCAATAGACACTTGCAGTTAGTTGCTGAAAACACTCCTGTTTTTTTAGCCCTTCCCTGCTCCAACTACTGTTTCCAGTACAGAACCATGTAGCTGCCCAGGAGCTTTCAACCACCACAGGGTACTTGAATGCCTGTTTCTGTAAAACTCCATAACAATCTATACGGTTGCAGTATTGGCACTGCCAGCATATCAGAAGCTGTTTGTAGTGTCATTTATGAAAAATGTTTCATGAACTACTGCTACAAAGTGATCTCAAGGCAGCACTGCTATTGCTTTCAGTTTGGAGAAGTATTTTGCAGTGAGGATGAACCAGCAGTGGAAACTGTTGGGGTTTTGGGGAGTTATTCTGTTTTCCTTCTTTTAAAGAATTTTTCCATACTTGTTTGTCAGGGAGGACCCTGCTGGACACCAGGATCAGCTGCCCAGGGGGTTCGTGACTGGGGTTTTCCGTCGGCCATTGCCCCGTGCGGACTGAGTTGGCTCCAGGGCGGCAGGGAGACCATCGCGCCCCCCCTGCTCCCCGGGAGCCCCTGAGAGGTTGGCACTGGGTTCCCTGTGCTGTTTTCCTGTTACTGCCGTAGTTAATGTTGTTTGATTGTCTTGTTATATAGATATCTAGTAAAGAACTGTTATTCCTATTCCTGGTATCTTTGCCTGAAAGACCCTTAATTTCCAAATTACAAGCATTCGGGGGGGAGGGGGTTGCATTTTTCCATTCCAAGGGGGGGCTCCTGCCTCCCTTGGCAGACACCTGTCTTTCAAACCAAGACAGAAACCAAAGCTAGTTAAGTTCAACATGAAGTTGAAACAGGAAAAGGGGAGTTTACTAACATGCCAAAGCTTGTCCATGTTTCAGTGAGAAGAAAGAACTGAAAGGTTTGTGGGGTACTACAACAGAGAAAAAAATAGTAATGATTCAGTCTTCCAAATATAAAATATACCTTATATGGCACACAATAGCAGCAACCAATCTCTGATGCTATGGCCCAGTAGATAAAGCTAAGACATTAAAAAAATCACAGAACTTTGTCATTCACGGCACAGAGTAAGGGGCAAAAGAACAGTATTTTTTTCTAGACACTTTTTTCAGCATAGAAGAAAATGAATGTTTCAAGAAGAAATAAAAGGAAAACTATTTCCTGGGGAAATAAGCCGCCTTCTCTCATCTTTTGACAAAATTTTATGGTTGTAAGAAAACAGAATTTTACTCCTATAAGAGTTTATCTGCTTTTAGTACCTCCTACATATTTGAATTATAATGATCTATTTGTGATTTTGAACTCATTTTCATTATGCAAGATATTAAGAAATACTATTTCTCATGGCTTCAAATTGGAAATGGATATACTCATATAGAGCACGTACTGCTCTGTATTACACTGAGTATTATTTAATATCAGGTTTTCATATGCAAATCCAAAGTGTTGAACTGCAATGAAAAACTTAGGTTTTGACTACCAATCCAAGGAAAACTAGAGTAAAAATTCGATACATAAACAATAGCAACAGGATGGATAGATGATGGGTAGAAGGATATTCAGTTTTTTCATCATTCTTCACTGTTAAGCAAGCAAACACCCACTTGTTGCAAAACAATTTTATAAGTAATTGCTTCCACAAAACAAAACAATATTGTAGGTTACCGGTAAATCTCAGTTACAAATGTAAGTTTACCCTGTGCTTAAGCACTTGAGCCAAAAGAAAATATGGCCTTTGCCATATTTTTCCATTTCAGAATCTGTATTTTATAACAGCAAATGCTTGGCTCTATCTGCCAAGTTCCATATGCTTAGTTGTACTATTCTGAGCTAACGCAAGAAAATAGGTTAGTCTCTAAGAAAAGAAACCCAATGTAGAAGATCCAATTCTAAAAATTATGATTGATACAAACAAACTCTCATAATGAAAAGGGACAGAAGATTAGCTGCTGCACCTATTAAGAAAACCTATTTCTACTAAAGTTTTATACATTACTAGTTAGATTGTTGGGAAGGATTCACTGTCTTTCAGAAACAGAGAAAATATTTTTCTCCAGTTTATTTTTATTTATTTAATTATTATTATAACATTTCCTATCTACCAACTATAGGAAAGAATTATTCCATGAGCTCAGTATATTTTGCTTAGATTGTGGATAACTCAATTGTAATCTTAAATAGCTACCTGAGAGAGAAAAGTCTCATGGAAGTCAGACAAAGTCTTGCTCAAATCAATGGGTAGGGACTGTGGCCTCACCATGGCAGAAGTGCCCAGCACACCAGCCACTGCTGGTATGGATTAGAAACTTCTATACATGGAAGACCTGAAAAGGTCTACAGGCAAGAACTAGATGAGCCATGAGTCTGTACAGGACCAGGAGGCAGAATGCTATTAAATCTGCATTTGGAAGGCACAGCATTATTCTAAGAAGTCAGTATTTTCCTTACTACCTAGTGTACATAAAAGGTGGGATATCCTACTCATATGTCCACAATTTATGTTTTTAATCTTAAGTCATTTATATGGGTTACAAAGTAAGTAGCAGATGCCCCCTCCTTGACATAAGTCAGGAAGTTTGGGTTCTGCTGCTTGAATCATACAAAATGTAAGAATGATGAAAATCACCAGCATGTCTAAAATATTACTTGTTTCAAGCAGTCCATTAAAGATGCTGCTAGCTATCTTCTGCTAGTGTAACAGACCTAAAATTAACTAAGCATCCCAGAGTTCAGACTGTTAAGGAAAAACTTAAGATATTCTAATAGAAAAAAGCTCCTGTGAATCTTTAAAAAATTCCCATCTAATTTCCCAAGCAGTAAGGTGTCTGAAACACCCACTGGATAAATCTTTACTTTTTGACGCCTCACACTCAACACGATGCTAGACATGCTAATCCTATTTAAGTCGGTGCAAATATATGAGAGCATCCTGGTTTATGGGCAAATGTAACCCCAGCGATGCAGAGTTCCAAGTATCTGACTGGAAAATGTTGACACTGTATTTGATTAACCACACATCTGTAGCTTTTGTCAAAGGTAGGATGAACTTTAATGGCGAGATTTCCATGGGAATATACAATGCCAAAGGTCTAATTCCAAAGTGCTCTGAAGTACATTCTCAAAATCAAATACGGGTTGTGCACAGTGGAATAAATTTATACACGGGCTTACATTTAGGTGTGTACTTTATGACTTCACTGAATACCGGCCTGGATATTTTAGCTTACTGAGGATTCTTTTGATTTCAGCACATCACTGGTAAGAACTTGATCTGAACAGATTCTTGGAATTTTTCTGTATGTGGGATATGCTTGGAGGTATAGATAGGTATAGATGGATTGATAGATACATACATACATACTTTTCCCCTGTCTTAAGTATGACAGATATATAAAATACTGTCCTGTCAAGCTATATTATAAATTAATTTTTCCTGACCCCATAAAAATATTAATTGAAGTAGAGGTTTCAAAATTCTGGAGAAAAAGTATGAGGAAATTATCATCTTTCAAATAAAAATAATGAAATATTAACCTCTCAAGGTGAATGTCAAGATTTAGTGACACAGAGTATGTATTAATGAAAGCAAAACTACTTAACAAAAATTGCTGACCAATCACAAACAATAACAAGGACCTACATAAAAAATTGTAGGGAGCACCATTAAAATGGAAATCTGTCAAAACTGTCTGAATCATTTCACTGAATCTGTGCATTTACTCTCTCTTAATGATCTTTGAATAACATTTAGTTTGCATATAAAAACGATATTCATATATCTACAAATATAATGTAATTACTACTTTTACACTTCTCATATTATTGACATAGAAAAATGGAAAATCACCATAGAAAAAACATACGGATAGATTAATTGCATTGTACTTGCTGTTAACACTAGTAGGCCGGTTTCTCCACCAGTACAAACTGGTAGGGTTCCACTAGTTTTGGCTGAAGTATGGTTTTTGCCAGCTTAGCAACTAGCCTTGTTCTTTTTGTTTTGTTTTGTTTCAATAACCAGACGGAGGCAATTTAAAAAAACAGATATTAGACTTCTTACAGAAATTATTAACATTTTATTAAAATGTATTTGTGTTTTTAAACTAAAATGTAAAATAAGGCATGAAAATAATTAATACTTCAGACTTAAAGCTAACTCACTGGTTTTGGACATGGAAAGCCCTTTCAACGTAAATTCCCCTTTCCCCTTAGCCATTCAGAAATCTCCTTCATTTACTGAAGTGTTTCCTACAGTCTTTGTTGTCACAGCTTGGTTTCTGTTCATCTCCAGCTGAAGTAACAGCTGGATTGTACTGTGGCTGCATTTTCCTCCAAACATACAAATTCTTGGATAAAGAAGGAAAAGCTTAAAACTATTCTCAATAGTGAGGGAGGAACTAATAACTCAAGAAACATGACATTTTTATTAAGCACCATGGTCTAAGTTTCTTCAGGAACCAGCTTTAATAATTTGGTTGTACATTGCCCTGAAGGGATTAATATTATTTACTTAAAGGATGGCTTGAAGCAGGACTGCTAACACATCCTGTACTCTTTCGTCAGCTCTGCGTCTGATTTTGGCTACACATAATTCAGAAGAATCATCACAGACTGATTTCCCAACTATCTATGTGCCTCCGAGCACACGCAAGGGAAAACTCTACCAAGCATAAAAAATAGCCTTTAATATCACAGCACACCTTTTGAGATCCTACCTGAAACTAATTCAGAAAAGCAGGAGAGCATTTCTGTTTGTTCAGAAAAATATAGCAAATTCTACACGGTCATATAGAAAAACATCAAACTGGGACCGCCTTCAGTATTAATCAGTGCTGTCCAAATAGATTTTACTTTTCATTCTCCATGTTTTGTTAAATATTCGATAATAGTCCTGACTGTTGATAGTTAGGATGAAGTGTTGGATAAAATATTCTACAAGCAGCTGGGAAAAGTCTCGCAATCTCTAGTCCTCATTCTCATGGGGGATTTCAACTTCCCAGATATCTGCTAGAAATACAATACAGCAGAGAGGAAACAGGCCGAGAAGCTCATGCAATGTGTGGAAAATAACAATAGATTCAAATGTAAGGGTTCTTCTTAATGTGGTCTTGATAAGACTAATCTTAAATTATAATAATTTCAAAATGCCCTACAGAACCAGCTAATTTTAAAGGTAGATCAGCATCAAACTCTTACAGAATCTTTTAACATAGTGTTATTGGACATCTGCAGTTACAAAAACAGAGTAGAAACAATGTTTCTCCCTATTTTAGTTTGTTTACTTTCTTTGTTTTGCTTATCAGAAGGATTCAAGCCTACTCCAGTTCAACAATAGGTTTAAGAATACACACTTTTAGCCTCTTTAGGTCTATCATGAAGTGACTGATCTCCCATTGTCACAGTGGGAATTCAAGAAGAAACTTTATGCTTAAATGATATAAAAACTAAAAGTATTTCATCCAGTCGAGTGTGTTTGCCACTATGTGTAACTTCACCCAACCAGCCCCTGCCCCAAACCCGTTTGTACCCATGCGGGACTTCAGTATCCCCTTTTACAATAAAACAACATATTTTCTTCTGAGATTTTCATTTCAACAACAAGGTAATTACATGAAAGAAAGAGAGTGTGGACAGGACTAAAGCTTGCAGTAAGAATAAGTAGAAGAGTACATACAGAAGACAATAGGGAGGTATCAAAATGTTCCCTCTGTACAAAAGGGAGGAGGAGAAAGTTCTGTTTGATTGAATAACTCAAGTATCAGGAGAAGAAAGTCAGCCAAAAATGAGGAAATCAGTTCTGGTTGATGAGTAAACAATTGCCTCATGTACATGAAGTCAATGTACTTCAGCGAGTCACTGTGGTTGATTAATTAGTTTGGGTTTGCTGGCGATCACAAAAAGCTTTTCCTTGACACCTGATCAAGTAGATAAATATGATTTAGAGATTATAATTTGGTGGGATTTTCCATATTAGATAGCCAGAAAGGAAAGAGATATTGCCAGGTCAAAAACAGTGGCTGGTGACAGCTGCTTGTCTCTATACTTACCCTCCAGACACACCCAGAGTGGCCTCCCTCAGGGCTGCAGCCCCACGCTCCTGTAAGCACTTGACAAATAAAGGGCATGGCTGCTGCCTCAGCAAAGCAGGAACAGAGTTCAGAATACTTTGTGAGGTTACAAATATATAAACAAGTCAGTATGCAGTTATCGTAACACTGAAACACTGTGTTAATATACAACGTGGAAAATAGGAAGAAATACAGAAAAACAGCATTATAGGCCTCCAGATATAGTACGGCCATTAATGTAACTAGTTCTATATCATCAATTGAATGTTTTGAGATGGACATGAAGGTGAAAATACTTGGTTTGGCTTGAAGCAATATAAGATCTTAATACCACCTAAAGGTTAAGATCCTGCTTTTCATCCCTCCCTTTCATTCCCAGGCACAGGCCCTTTGCCATTAACCCTTTGCATGGAGGTCCACTTCAGATTCCCACATGCATGTGTACACACACACACAGAGCTTATTCATACCATGAATCTGACAGAAGTCTGTTTGCATATGTTTTTCTGTGTCAACAGAGAGAAATGTCTGTCTACTAGATTGCTAATTTGGATTGAGCTGTGTAATTTAATTTCATCACTAAGGTGTATTTCCATGAGATAGTCTTCACTGAAATGATCTGAAATTAAAAACCAAACCAAACCAACCAACCAGACAAAAATTAAAGAAAATCTCCAAACGGTGTATTTTTAAAACAGATTATTTCAGTGATCCAGTTTACAATGCTTCCTAAGAAAATAGTATATTGGCCAAACTGCAGAGGCTGACAATTTGAACATGAGGCTGGAAACAAACCATCAAGGGAAGGAGATTTTTTTAAGTTGGTTTACTTGAGAAAACCAATGTCAGGCAAGCCTGCAACTTCAGCATCCCTGTATTTTCAGTCACTTCACTGGTAGCTTACATCAGTGCCCATTAATTATCTGGTTTTGCAAAGTGAGCTTTACTAGTAACCTTTCTTTTTCCAACATTGCTTACACCATGAGTTTTCACAGAATGGCTGAGCCAATGTAACATCATTCTGCTATGTGAAGTGACTGTCTTGCTTCCTTCATTCACTTCTTCCTTCTACCAGTTACAGCACTCAAGTGAGCGCTGTGAGAGGTGCTTCAGCTCCCACCAAATCACAGAGGACAATTCACTTTTTTTGCTGGATTAGTTTTCCCTGGTTTAGTGAGTGGAACAGGCTTAGGTAGGATCAGACAAACACAATAGCCAGCATCAGGGAAGCAACAGGAATGTGTGGCAAGCCACTAAATGTCAACCACACAACCTCAGAACACGAAAAACAAAGCCTCACACTGACTACAGAAAATAACCGATGGCTAGGTTACTGTAATATTTGGCCCAACGGTTGAATTGAGCACTTTCTCAAAGGAAGTCTTGTCGTCTTCCATATTTTCTCAGTAAAAGAAGCCCACCCTCTTGGAGGGGAAAGCGATAGTCCTGCACTATGACAAGCACTAGTAGTGGGGAATATAATTTGTGCTTTCTGTAACACTGTCAGTAATTAAGTGCAGTGATAAGGCTAAGAATATGCTTTTGGAAGGCCAATGCAGAGGACTTTATCAGATGGAGGAGATTTCTCTCCCTGCCCCTGTGATCCCTCACTGAACAGCTTAACATCCCTAACTGCCTTCTACGATGCACAAGCCTCAACCAAGTATGTATTGGCTCACTTCTCATCAGATCCTTTCCTAAGGAAAAGCAGCAATGTTCCCAGACATGGGGAAGGGCAGGTGAACACTTTCATTGAAGGAAGACAACCACAGAGATAATAGAGCCAATCCTACAAAGAGGCCAAAGGAAAAGGGAACAGAGCAGGAGCAATAGAGCAGGGGCAGAAGCACAATTATTGTCAGAGCCAGACTGCGCAGAGTGTGACAGAGCACAGCAAAACTCAGTGCCACACATATAATCCTGCCATTGCAAGAACTAATAACTGTATCATATACATTTAGAATTGCAGTATCACCGTACATCACCATATGCTGTAACCACCCACTCCTGATAGCAAGGATCCTTCAGTGGTTTTTTCAAGCATGAAGAATGAATCCATTGCTAGCTGGATTCCATCCGAAGGTTGTGGGAGGATAATGACCACAGAAAATAAAACACAGCTATTGCCATCTTAGCACCTGCAGTTTTACTCCCATTGCAGTGTGACTCCTCTAGGCATAAAGACTCAACATGTTTGAATTGTACCCTGCAGATACTTTTCTAAATACAAGATGACTTTACATGAGCTGTACCCTGGATTTTTCTTAAGTAGAAGGATCAAGCAAGTCTTAGTCTTGTTAAATTTTCCTACAGATCCAGACTGATGCCAATTAAGCCACAAGCATAACTGTCTGACTTTTGTGATCTAACAACACGCTAAATGAGACTACACCAAGAGGTAAACCCAGCAGTCCAGAATTCAGGACTGTGAGTACAAGGGAACTTGGTCAAACACGTGTTTGTTAAACCTATTAAAATATTTCATGTAGTCTTGTTTACTTCTAGAAAACGCAAATGAAGCCACATAGGGATTTATTTTCTTTTAAGGACATCGTTGCTTTGGGTGTATTTAAAGAAAAGCGGATGTTAAGCAACTCCAGGCTCGAGGCGCTCACCAGTGCATTGAGTACTGCCACCTTTTGGTCATTTTCTGAAAAAAAAAACCTTTTTCTTATTTTTTAAAACCTCACTAGTATGTAACATTTTTTCTTTTTTTTCCATCAAGTCCTTCTGTCTTGGAAATTCTCTGTTCTTTTAACTGAAAGATAGGGAGAGATATTCGGGAGGATATTTAATATCCTTTGTTGTCATTGATTATTAGGTCATTGTCTTGGTTTGCAAGTAGTCTTTTTTTACAATGCTGAGGCTTTGTGTTTAATTAATGTGAAATAAAAACATATTACTATAGCTTTATTCAGACTCATAATGCTGCTATGTGACTGCAATCTTTAGATACCGCTACCCTGGAGAGAGTTATTAAATATGTCCTTCTTTAAAATAGGTGTCACAAATAATAATAACCAATAACCCTGCTCTAACCCACAACCCTGGAAACCAACATCCTAAGAAACTGACAGCTTTCAGTATGATACAAGGCCATCAACCTCCTTTCACTTCAACAGGTATTTCATCCAGTGGATTGTTTTTCTGTTGTGAAAAAGAGCCACATCTCACATTCCTCTGAAGTTAACAGAAACTCTGAACAAAAAGACACAAAAGGAAAATGCTCCTTGGACTGAAGGAAATAGTAACTGATGGAGAACAGACAACACCTTGCACTGTCAGGCAACAAGGGAGTAAACCAACATATTTACATTTATAAGTTTAAATCATAAACTACTCAAATGACCACTCTCCTTCATCTCAGGGTTGAAAGCCTTTTTAGTAGGGCCTGTTCCAACAGGACAAGGGGCAAGGGTTCTAAACTAAAAGAAGGTAGATTTAGACTACATATAAGGAAGACATTTTTTACACTGAGGATGGGAAAACACAAGCACTGAACTGCTCAGAGAGGTGGCAGAAGCCCCATCCCTGGAAACATTCAAGGCCAGGATGGTCACGGGTCTAAGCAAACTCATCTAGTTGAAGATGTCCCTGCTCACGGCATGGGGGTTGGACTAGATGACATCTAAAGGTCTCTTCCAACCCAAAGCATTCTATGGTAACACTTCAAGGGGTGCAGGGAAACCAGGGATTTTCAGGCAGGTAAGAAGCAGAGTTGGGTTCTTTCCAGATCTGCTCTTTCACCTGCATTTAGTTATGGCTTTACATCCCTGTGGACAGAAAGAGACTGTTCATGTGAGAATTCCCCAGGGTACAGGACACTTTTTTATTTCAGTGACAAACATTTTTGCAAAATTATTCTCTTTTCTCAAAGGGCAAAAGGTCAGGGATTACTTTGCCTGCTGCTTTAGACCCTTATGGTTACATTTTCAAAGCTATGCTTGTGTTGGAAACACAAATCCTGTTATTGTTACAGGATTACTGCACATAACTTTCCAAACACTGCTTTGAAAATGGAGCCAAGAAATATTATTTGTGTGTACTTTCTGGAATTAATGTTGGCTGCAATTACTGGCCAGTCTTACAACAGCGCTTTTACATACACATCTTTTGATGTACTATCTATGGACTCTCATTCAGACCTGTCTGGATTTCTTTAGCAGTTGGACATTTGGTAAAAGAAATGAATGATGAGACATCCATTTCAGCCTATCTCTTCCTATGCCACAGATTAAGAGAATTTGTTTGGACTCAGCTAACACTTGTTCTGGTCTTCTTTTTCTCAATTGCCTCTTAGAAATAAAGAAAATTATCCCCTAAGATCAATACCATAATCTTAGTTCTGCTTAGTTCCACTAGAAACTTCAAACCTGTGCTGCAGTGATGGAATCAAAACTGGTGCTGGCATCAGCCAATTCCCCAGTTTCCGGAGCCCGATTAAACAGTTTCTCCTGAATTAGAACATGGTTAGAATCTTATTACATTGTGCAGTCGCCTCCGGTAAGAACTAGTTTGCTCCTTCTGTTACTGCACAGCATCTCTTGCAATCAGTGTTAATTTCTGACTATAAAAGCTTAAAATTGTCCTCCAGTAATATATCAACTTTTAAATGAGAATGTGCTTTCGAACCATTGTTTTAACCAATAAAATCATTAATAACAGTCTTGACAAGGAAAGAGAGGAAAAGAACGTGTCTTGTAACAGAGAGAGCACCTAGTTTCTGTACCTTGATTACACTGAGGCATGACATACATTGCCTATCCAGCACTACCAAATCAAAGCAGTTTCAGACATGCCCAGTGGCATATCACTAGGCACCTGGCACAGTTTGAGAAAGCTAGAAAGCCTAGATTTCGGGTACAGTAAAGTAGGAAGCTGGCTGCTGTTGGCTCCCTGTGTATCAGCAGGGTGAGAGGGCCTCATCAGGAAATTAATTCGGTTACTCGTGATGAATTCGTCCTGTGAATTACCCTCTGGAGAGTAGAAACCTCTTTCTCCCTAAGATAACAGCTGATTCTAGGAAGGCTAATCACCCAACACAGGCACTTGCCTTGGAGTGCCCTGAATTAGGCTGTATGCAAAGCACCTGAAGTTATAAAATAACTCCTCCTTTGCATGGGTAACCCAGCAATGTCCAGTTTTCATAAAAGCAAGTAAATTATGGTAGTTGTCATGCTCACATCTTATACAGAGCTGACACGCAGTTGATATAAAACATCATTTATGCCACAAGCCACATTTCAACTATTTCAAGACTAACTCTGTCACTGACCTTAGCTTTCATCTTCCTCATTTGTCAAAATTTTCTAGGATTTAAATATAATCCAACTAGAAAGAGTAGAGATTATTTCTTCAGTAAGTAATGATAATTTCTCTTGTGTTGGTGTGGTATGAGCACAGACTGCACCCAAAAATCTTACATCCATTGGTGTAATAAAGTTCTTTTTCAGTGTGATTAAACATCAAATAGTTTTAAAGAACCCATTTATAAAATTTGAATTTCAAATGCTTATTTCACTGCTGAAAATCTTGTATTATGTACAGACAGCTGATTTATAAATCCTTCCAATCCTTAAACTGCACTGGCCGAAGTGCTACCATTCATTAGATAAGGACAGTGACTACATCATTTAAAATGAATCCTAGCAGATGACAAGAAATGGAGAGAATATTTTGTAGTGCGACATGAGCCAGAAATAGAGTTACCTAAAGGAAATAGCATTGAGGGGTAGAAGATATTAAACAGGGAAAATGCCTGCATGATGGTGACTGTGAAGGAGGCCATTCAGAGCTTCTACACAAGCAATATTTCTTACATAGTCTTGGCTACAATCCAAACTATATACTTACACACGCATATATATATGTACGTATAAAAAAATAAAGTCCATCATGGTATATAATTTAAAATGTAAATTACAAATCCTTACATATATTAATCCAACAGTTGTGGGCTACTTACTATTAAAGTCCCCTGCTATATGCTACCAGGAACAATACTATATTACTGTATTGTTTAAATACATTTGGTCTTGTGATGTATAGAAAATTGATGGTGTAAATCTGGATCTTATGTCTCATTTGGCAAGAAGCAGACATTTCTAAGGTTTTAAATCCTCTGAGGGCAAAGCAAGTTATACATATGCCTACGTTCTTGCACACTATACAGAAAATCAGTGGGAATGTTCACATGACTAGATTGCAGTCATATCCATAAAGCTGGAAGAACTATGGCATTAGTATGTACATAGATAGAAGTAGTTTTATGACAAAGTGGAGAAGAAGGGATTGTAACAACTAGATGTGTTCTCCATAGAACCTGGAATAAAATCAAGGAGCTTAAATTGAACAGATGCTTCCGAGTGATACTTAAGTATAAATAATAATAGCCTTCAGGATTGCTTCAGTCTGGTATTGTTTAAGGCTTCACTTTCTCTATGTTTGTAGCTGATTTTCACATAATAAAAAAAAAAAAAAACACACAACTAAAAAAGCAAACTAGCTATTTATTTTTTAGGCAAGTAAAACCTTTTGGAGATGAACTAGGTGTTTTGAAATGACTGTTTCTCTTTCAGCTCTAGTGCATAACAGAACAGTTTTGCAACAACCTATGGATATATATGACTGCATTACGGCTGCCTACCTGTACAAATGCCACGCTCAACGTGTGGATGTGTTGGGACAGAACGCCGGTGTGTTTTGCAGCCAAGCCATGCATCTGTACACCCTGGCCTAACAAAGGGCTCTTTCAAGTGCGTGAAGGCAACCATAGATAAGGTTTCTAGAAAGGAATGAGCTCAGCTATATTAGAACAGTTTTGCTCTCAGCCAGGTGGAACCACCATCTCTAGGCAGTTACTATGGAGTATACAAGTGCTACATAAAGGAGATCCCACACAGGGTACACAAAGACCTACCTGTGCATCATCAATCACACTTTTGAGAGCAACTTATCTTAGACCAGTAAGTTGAGGGAATGGATAAGGGCAAAGGACAATATATTTCTGTAGAGCAAAAAAGTGAAGTGTTCAGACTTTCTTAAGTAAAAGTTAGAAGATTAATTTTTTCCTTCATTAAAAAAAATATGTTTACCCAGACTTAAAAGCACATGAAGCAAAAATACAGGATTAAATATTGGAAAATGAGAGCTACTTTTATCACACCAACCTAAAGCAACTTGAGTGGTTTGACACGTTCTTCCCATGAATGGCTAAGGCAGGAACAAATAGCTGACTTCAAATTCAGTCTGGAAACAAGAGGAAAATGCTTTCTATTATTTTTTGGTATTGTCCAGAATAGTTCTGTTGGGATACAGGATGCACTCACAATTTTTAAGATATGAGCTACCTCCCATCAACTGTTCAGATGCATTTCAGCCCTGAATGCAGCAGTAAGGTCAAGAGAAGTTTGGAATTTATTACAGAGCAAAGATTGCTGCTGTGGGACCTCTCTGGCTTCAAGCCCCGCAGAGCAGAAAGCAGCCCCCCATAACTGCTAGTCTACACAATCTCCATTGTTCTCTCATGTTTCACAGCTGCAATGGTTGCTTCCTCTTCCAGAAAGCAAGAGCTCTCTTCCCTGTGAAGCTGCACAGCAGCTCCTTGACAGGAAGGATTTTTCCCTTTCTGTCTCCTTTGGGGCGGGGTGTGTGTGTGTGTGTGTGTGCGCGCGCTGACTTTGTATATTCGTCACTGCTTGTATCACCCTGCCTCAGAACCAATTACTTGGCCTAAATAGCCCAGTGGGTCTCAGGTGGCTGGGGCTTGATAAGGTATTTCCTCTCTGTGTGCTATTCTTGATAGATACTACTTGAAGGATACACCTACTAAATTATTTTAACTTTTGGTTTTTTTAAATCAAGAAACAACTTTTGCCTTATATGTAAGAGTTTGACGACAGGCCAAGAAGACATGAATTAAATATTTCAAAACCCTGTTTAATGGATTACCTGTGCTTCTCTGAGACACTTGCTAGCTCTTGAGAAGATGCTTCCCCTAAGTTGCCTTTAGTGGAGGAAGCTCAGGCTAAACATGTTTCCCAAACTTTTTAGTAACTCAGTCCCTTTCTGCACTGGAACTCCCCCAAAGCTCCTAGCAGGAATCACCCGCAATTCCCAGCTGATGACAGTGCGAAGGTCAGGGTATCTGTGGCATAAAGCCCGCGCAGCCTGAAGCACTCCCTGGCGCTGAAGGGGATGTACCCGGCGCGGGAAGGCAGCTCGGCGGCGGGGGCCGCAGCGCGCTGGGCCGCAGCGCCATCTGCCGGCTGCCGCGGAGCCGAGCAGAGAGCGGGGGAGGCGGGAAGGTGGCAAGGAGGAGACAGGCACAACAGGTCTTGTCAGGGAAGAAACTAAACCCCGGCTCATTTTCTACGTTCCTGATGTAGTAGAGCACTCAGAGCAACTTACAGGCATCTGATTACTTAAGTACCATTGGGCATGTTTGCCCTTCAGTGCGTTCATGGTCATTTCAGGGAACACGTATGTGACCACTCCAGAAAGCTGAAACATAAAACCTGTGGAGATTTGCCCCAAAATCTGCAGTTTAATCATGAGCAACTCCAAATAACAAAGGCAGTTAAAAAAATATTACTAAAATTAAAAAGATCTAAGAGGATAATACAGTCCTTTCATAGAATTACTATTGTGCATTCATATTTGTGCATAATTTGTCATATTTAGTGCAGTTAAAATAGTGAATTTAGCCACAAGACATCACTGTGAGCTAGGTACCAGAAAAAAAATGGAAAAAAATTCTTTGTTTTACTTCACAAATTTGGTGGTCTGAGAAAGACAATAAGTCATTGGGGTTTTTTTTGATGGAGCAATCTCATATCATTTCCAAAGGATCCAATTCTACTCCAAAGGGATGTAAAACAATTTTGACTTACAGTGACTTAAAAACACATCTTTTCATTGGAAAGCCAATCTGTCATGAGTCTGAATTCCCATTTTTGATGAGCATAGGCATTTTTTTGTCAGTCCAGTAAGCTTTTACTTACTATACTTTCCAAAATACATGCATCACTAAAACAAGCAACTACTAAAACAAGATCCAGGCTGAATCTCATCTTTTGCAGGAAAGTGATAAACCCCCTGTTATCCAGATTAAGAACTACTTCGTTTTTCTAGGTAGATCACAACCTCTTTCACTGCTTTGGTTATATTTTTTCCTAACATGACTGGAAAATCCTTTGCTAAAGGAAATGTATCTGCCTTTATTAGATTAGGATTTGGCAGCAAACTCTGAAATATTATAGTCTGTCATATTAGATGACACCAGGGCTTAAAACTTTTCACATTCCTTTAGTTACACATTCTAGTAGAGCTCTATGCAAATTCTCACATCTCAATTTTTAAAAAGCCTCATTTTTGCTTTCTGTCTGATGCTGAATGAGCACAAAGATCTGTGACACTTCATTTTGCTGGAAAAACTCAGGTTTTTTTAGAGTAGAAAAAATTAACTTGGCTTACTTCCATTGTGGATGTATGTGTGGCAATAAAATCCACTTTTCTGAGTGAAGGTGCCCACACTCACCATAAAATGCAGCAAATTTAATAGACTGACACCTAGGCTGCCAGTGAAAGATGCCAAAAAAAAAAAAAAAAAAAAAAGGAGAGGATCTAATGTTTGCCACCCATCTTAAGTAGTGAGTGGCCTATTCTTACTTGGAATTCTCAGCTACCAGCTCTCTTCCAGAGCTGGTGTCTATGTCTCCATATCTTCAGCCCCCATATATCTATATATAGCCCTCCTTCAACCCCATCTATATCTTCAGCCCCTTTTCATAAAAAATAAAGAGAAAGGATTCACAGCATTTCCCAATTTGCAGTACTTAGGAACTGAGTGGTTAAAGCATTTGCTTTTGTAGGGGAAGATGCATGTTTGAATTCCTCCCCTGCATAAACTGAAGCCTGGATTTTTGTTCTTCCATGACTAATGTGAGTTACCTGCTTTTCAGGATACATGATCAATGTATCCAAACTTCATCTGCCCTAGGAAAGACTACTGTGTTTTGCAGAGGGCACATAGGAAAAGTTTGGTTTGTTCCTACCTGTCTTTTGTGTAGACAGATCTAGACCATTTCTGACAAAAATACAGACTTAAGAAGGTTTTTATTCTTTTTTAAAATGGAGAGACTCGTTTGTCAGACACGGTAAGATTTTAAAATGCTTCTCCAGTCTTAGAATATACAGCTGATACTGACAGAATGTCTTATGACCTCTCTTTCCTACTTCTAGCTAAGATTAATAAAGTCCTCACCTCCCCTTTGGCCTCCAGATCTTATTCCAGCAGGAAATCACACCTTAAAGTAAGTGATCCTGCCAGATACTTCATAGATTCTCATTAACAGTGAAAGTGGCAAGCATGTTCCATCACAGATCTTCCCAAACATGTTGAAGTGACACAGGAAAAAAAAATAGATTTGTTCACCTACAGATGTAAGGATCCCTTCTTGCTATAATTAGATCCCTTTTTTCTAGATAGTATACATGTAAGAATTTGGTTTACCCTGAAGTTTTTATGAGTTTCTTTTTATATGCTTATTTCTGTATTACTGCAGCCAAATTAATTATTTCATTAAGACCTATAGTTTTAAACATCATCCTAATTTACATGATTAAATACTTTACATGAACAAATTTCTAAGCACTACCACACTGTACAAGGCACAATGCATTTCTGTGAAGTGCACCTAATTCCAGAAATACTAACATAGTTATTTAAAAGCAATCTTGTGGGAGAAAAGAAAGCCCAAAAGGAGTAAACCAGAAAAATTTTACTGGAGATGTGCCAAAGTGTTTGAGGAACTCTATTAACCAGTTCTCTTCAGGCTGGGCCCAGTGATGGGACTGTATTCAATGCCATGTGCGACTGTCAGTTTTAAGCAAGATGTGACAATGCAGCTTTGTATTCAATCAAGATTTTCCATTACTCTGGAAAGTGATACTGTCACGCTTTAGGGTCAGGGCAGCCCCTTAAACCTATAACAGACGCTCTCTGTTAACCCCCCTCCCTCCCCAGAGGGGAAGAGAAAGGGAATAAGGGAGAGAGACTTAGTGATTAGAAAAGGAAACTAGAACAGCTTTAATGAAAATTAAATTAATAATTATAAAAATGGAATCTATACAAATATATACAAAACCAGTATGGAACCCAACCCCCCTGATGGTAATTACATCACCGTCACCACTGATGCTGTGGAGCAGGCACTGGGGCAGTCCCAGACTGGGCCCCGCAGCAGACGGGAGCTGTGTTCAGGAGCTGGATTCTGGTACCGGGTTCAGGAACACGCAGATCGGATCGAAGGCAGAATGGACAGAGTCCTCCTTGGGTGCTCCGAGGAAGGAACCGAAAGAGGACCCGAGCCAAGCCAGGCAAAAGCTGGCAAAGCAGTCCAAGAGGGGAGAGAAGAGCCCAGAGACCCTTCGGGTCCCTCAGCTCTAGACCAAATCTGGCGTATATGGGCTGGAATACCTCCTGGTCAGTTTAGAGTCACCCGTCCTGTCCGCTCCTCCCTGCAGGTGCAGCCTCTCACTTTCTGCACCCCCCAGTGTGGTACACAGGACCCAGCAGTGGCCTTGGTCTGCACACCAATCCTTGGCAGTAACTCTAAACATAAGGTGTTATCACTGCTAGAAGCAGGCACTGTCTGTGAGAACAGGCTGCTAACTTCAGAAAGTGCAGTTTGTTAGAAGAACCAAGCTGAAAAGTAAAATTACTGAACAGAATTAGTTCTGTTTTCACTCAAACCTGGACAGATACCAAATCTCTATTTTGTAGGCTTTTTTTTCCCCTTTTTCAAACAGTAACATTTCCACAATATAACTGATTTACTGTTCTATACTGTGAGTTATTACTCTAGATTTCCAAAGGGAAAGGACTGGTATTTTTGCCTCCAAGATTGCTCTAGGAAAACACCTGCATTTAGAATAAGAAATTTTATAGAGCTGTGAGATATTGTCCAGGGTACAAGTGGAAATACTAAGAATTATATCCCATCTGAGGATGAAATTAATATATTTCAAATTTCTTTTTCACTCTTGCACACATGGAATATGTTTAATATAATTCTCAGTGCCTGTAGACTTCTTTAAAGCCTGAGATAAATTTACTGTCAGAAGAAGGAACTGTGTATTCACACAGGAGCTATTACTTTGAGTCTTAGTCCATGTTTTAGTCTGAAACCTAGCAAGCACTTTTGTTGCCACCACAGAGAATCTGCCATGAAGAAAATGCCTCTAATTGTAATCCCATAACCTCTAACTTTTAACTTAACTCTAGTTGTTATTGTGATGACACTATAGAAAGAACTTCTGGAAGATCAACTGCAAATAGCACCAGAAAAATAAACTTCTTTCTCTTCACTTCATACACTATAAGCAACACAGATGAGATGTGATCAACTAGCCAAGGTCAGCGAAAGATGTGGATATTTGATATACTGTCAATCAAAACTGTCTAGCACATTTTCTCAAGCCAAATTTAGTACTAGGTAGCAGTGTCCAATGCAATGGCTCGGTCCTGCTCCCATGACAGGACTTTTGTCAGGCGAACGCACCTGAGGTCCAAGAGAGTGGCCCTAACACAAGAGAGCCATGGCCACGAAGCTGTTCCTACACTTCCATGCTCACCAAGAAATCACAGATGAGCCTGGAGCACCTGATTTTTTTCCCAGGGTAACATATTTTAGTAACAGTATTACAAAATATTCTGTAGTTTTACAGAGCTTTATAAAGGAGAGGGAAGGACGGTGGTGCAGAATAATCATGTCCTCCTAATGGCAGTTGTCCTTATCTAACTTTTTAGATTTGAGATAAGAACATGTTATGGGATTTTGAAAGATTTGGGGTTATTTAAAACAAATATTCATAGATAAGACACACCTTGCAGTTTAGCAGTGTTACAAAGGTAATTCTGACAAGACATCTTCACTGTTCTATAGCCTCCACCCACACATAAATGTCAGATGTGCTTCTGCCTAGCTTTTGATCCAGGTGGATACTGCCTTTTTGGTCTAGACCTTTGAACTGCATTGTTTACATGCTTAAAACTCCTTCAGACAAACTATAGTAAATATGTAAAATCCTCAACATGATCACAAATGACTTATGATTACTATGCTGCACAATGTGAAAACCAGATTTATTTCTACAGAAACAACATTATTATTTGCTGTGTCAGAGTTTAAGCCTGATAGCTTTGGCTAAGACACAGGACATGCTGTTATTCTGTCTTTTTCATTCAGACCAGAACTCTTCCTCTTTTGGGTCAGAAGCAAACACAGGTGAGCACTGTCACTTCAATTCTGTCTATAGGTTGCAGAGTAATCTGCAGTGCAATTTGCAAAATACATCATTTTTTATTACTGACGCCTACAGATTATTTTTCAGGAACAACTTTTTTCAGTTTCTTTTTTTTCTCAATGTCACTGACTGAGGCTATTCCTCCTTTTTTATTACTCATTCTCCTTGTATGGAAATCTTAGATTCTTAGTCTTAAAAACTATTTTCTTTTGTATTGCTATAAAAATAGATCATCCTATCATTCTTCAGTGCCCAGTATATAGTCATTAGCTTCTTAACTTTCCTGCTTAAATCTGTACTGTATTAACATGTTTTCTGATTATATTCTTCAATTTATACAGCAAGAGTATTTTAAGGCTGAAGATTGTTCTTTGTAATATCAAATTACAGCAGCATTATAGCCAGGAAATGAAGTAAATAATACTGAATAAGCTCAGAATTCCTGTTTGAGTTACATCTGTGAAACACAATTGTGTGCATCTGTCTGTGTCAATGATACAATAAGACATCTTGTAAATGTTTACATTTATCATTTTAGTGTCTAAATCTGATTCTCTATTAAACACCATTGGCTTTCTCTTGCTATTTATAAAGGAGCCCTGCTTCACAGAGAACAGAAAAACAGCAAAACCAAGCAGGACACTAAATTCATCTCAGGGTTCTGCTGACATCTGAAACCACTCAAGCTTTGCTTGAGAGACTCTTGATGTATTTATAACCCTGTAGTTTACAGTTTCCTTCCATTTACTCTGTAAGTGGATGACCTACCAAATACATGCATGACAGCCAATATGGATCCCTTATATGCTGTCAGTGAGTTGTCTGATGTTAGGACCCAAATTCCAATCGGGTTTGAAAATGTCCTGGACAAAAATATTTATCACGTAGCAAAAACTAAAGGAGCTGCCTTATAAATACAATCTATAAAAACAAAGCTATTGGAAAGTGAGGCTGACAAGATAAAAGTAACTTGAGTCACTTCAGAGACTAGAAGAACATTTGTTTTTTGCACAAGCAGTGCTGGCTTTCTTCATTAATGTGTCTTAGTTAATGGATTTCTGCTGAGCCCCATGGCAGAACTCTTTGGGCCATGTACTCAGCCTTTCCTCAAAGCCCAGTGAGGGCATCATTTAATGAGAGAGGCTGCTCTCTGCTCAGGTGATAGTACATGATGTTATGACAGTGGTTACAGTAGCCTTGTTCTCCTCCCAGAGACTCCATGGATGTCCTTTCTGCTCTTTTGTCATCACTCTGAGTAGTTCCTGCCTTTTCTGAAAGCCATTACCAGCAAGCACAGACTTAAGTAATGAGACTACTAAAGGTCAATGCACTGGTCCCAACAGCTTTTTGATCGCACACAGAACATGAAGCAAGACACTGCACTCTGGGACTACGGTTTGGCTAAACGGAGTGATCAGATTAGCCAGGGATGTTTCTGAGGTGCATGTTCGTATGCTCTGTTCAGTACTGTAACTCAATAGTAAAAATCTTTCCTCACTTCCATAAAAGTATAATAATTTTCTAATCATATCCATAAAATAGTACTGTATTATTCATGTTGAATAAAAGCTCATTCTTAAATGGGATTGACAGAACAGTTTGTGTTAACACCTTTTCAGAAATAAGCTAGGGCTTACAGCAGGAATAAATCAAATGCCACTAAACGATTTTGTACCTTGTTAAGAGTAAGATTTTTCTGTTTTGTCCACTATATTAAACACACCTTAGATAAAATAATCCTACTCCCTTTTAATTGCAATCAGCCCTCCTGCTTCAAAGCTAGCTTAGTTGCTTTGTTCCTTCTAGTTGCATCTAGGTGTCTTTCTGAAAGGCACAAAGTTAACCATGAAAAAAAAGAAGACTAAAGCATTTTCATAAGGTGTAGATGGCATCTGGGTGCCAAAATTCCAAAAATCCCATTCTGAAATTCCTGTTCCAACAAGGCAGCTGCTGGGGCTAATTGTTTTCTTTTTTGTAAATCATGGGGTTTATGCTGAGAAGAATTAAATAGCATTCACTCTAAGTGGGAGTTGGAATGACTGAGCCTACACCACTCTTGATGTGTGCCCTGAAGCAAGTCATTGCTCTCTCTGCCACACTTCTTTCAGCTGTAAAATGAGCATATTGTAGTACCTTCCTCAGAGCAGGGATGCAAAAACTACCAGTAATGTAAAGAGGAAAAAAAAATTGTGATCCTTAACTATACACTTGGAAAATGAGAAGGGTGATGGGACTGGCAGCCTTTGGTATACTGATGATTTTTTTACTACAGTAAAATTAAGAAACTGTCAGAGAAATTACCAGAACATGAAGAACATTTGTTGTTTAATCTTCCACCAAACATTTGCCAGGTGCCAGTTTCTGCAGCCAATATTATGAGTGAACAGCTCTTAGGACTGGGTACCCAAAAGCCTTCCAGCTTTGTCAAGAGATTAATTCAAGGGGAGATGAGGAGCCCACACCACCAGCTGCAGGACTATATCCAGACCAACTATTCTCTACTGCCTCCAAACTGCAATAATTAAGCAGCAGTTCATGACTCAGCTATGATACACTGTCTCTTCAGTCTGCTTCCTTCAGAAAGAGATGGACTGTAAATATTCATGAACATTTTTTTAAACCCACTTGTAACCTTATAACCAAACAGTAACTGGATAAACCTCCATGAAAAGATAATTGAAACAGATCTCTGGATTTAAGTGTAAGAACTATAGAACATAACACCAGAAACCCTGACTAGACATTTTTAGAATGACTTGAAAATTTGAAAGACAGTATTAAGTGATATAGTAAATCAAGCCACTTTTGCAATGACATTTTACAACCCTTACTAAATTTGCTCTACTCTGCACAAAAGATTTAAAAGATTAGGAGATTTAGAACAAGATGAAAGAAAATTTGGCATAAAGAAATATAAATGGCATATTTTTATGTTTATTTGTATTTTTAAAGCAACGAAGAGCGGACATTCATAATTATGACGGACTAACATATAGCTATAATATTTGTGTTGATCTGTAAATTCAATTCTGCCCATTATTTTGTCTGAAAAGCTTCTAATCTTGTATATTCTTTCCTTTTACATTTTTCCACATGGAAGTAAATAAACATTGAATGGAAAAGTCCTTCCGTTCAGCAAGAACACTATTAACAAGAAATATGTCCAAAAATAGCAATGCCAATCATTCAGTTTCGTTCATTCTATAAAAATAGGCTGCCTGCCAACACCAGAAAACTGTTTCTCCTTGTTTGCATTTCTTGTGTAAGGGCAGAGTTGAGATAGGCAGTGGATCTCATGTCTTCTGGAACCGCTGGAGACCTTTTGACAGAGAAACTAGAAGATGATAGATTTTTCTGTGCTCAGGTCTCCGTAGCAACCCATTAGCTGAGTACAGGATTAAGGGAGTATTGCTGGACCTGTTAAGCTCTAAGCAAAAGCCATGGGCTTTGTAAATATTGAGAACACTCATGAAAAGTGGTTGGTATGCAGGTGTTCATTAATCGTGCTTTGTTTACATAGAAAACTATGGCTGATTTGAAAATCATTTTCTAAATGCGTAAATTCCATTGTTTTATTTGTAACCTTCCCATTGTGGGGGTTTATTGATCAGTCACAACACAGGTCATGATAAAATGCACAGTCCTGAATTAACAGAAGAATACTGCAGTATTGATGCAGCTCAGACTGTAAGTGTAGAAGCTGGCAGGGTCAAAGAGTAGACCCTACTACAGCCTAGGAAAAAGGACTACCACATTTTGAGTTCTTTTCCCATCTCCAGGGGAGCTAAGAACAAAATCAGAAGCACATCCTGTTTATTCCTCGTCTTCTAGCTCATGAAGAATAAAAAAAATCATTAAGGGAAAATAAGTTGCTATATATTTAATGGAACAATAAAACCCAAAACAATATACTGGACACCTCTAGAAAGACTTAAATCTATATTGATGTACTAAGAAGAGGAGTCTTTTTGGTTCTGTTAAATGATGCAAGCATAGCTGACATATGTATCATAAAATCTTACCACTGGCAAATACAGATAAAAGAAAATAACCTCTGATTGTGCTCAGAAGGAAGAATAAGGCAAAGGCAATGTTACAGTGCACAGTCTTTTGAGGGCTAGTCAAGCACACACTATTAAACACCCAGCTCTACAGAAACATATGTTACGCTCCAACTCTATGCTGAGAGTCACAGCTTACAGGGAAAGGAGCATTAGGAGATGATTCCGTGGTTCTATATCACTCAGCTTTTTAGCAAAATACTGCTAGAATGTGGTCCAAAGATGAGCTGACTGTTTTGTTTGGTTGGGGTTTTTTTGTTCCTATAAGTATTGTTTCATTGTGTTCCTCTGCAGTCATCTTATTTTAATTTCAAATCCCATGCAGTCAAAATGCAGGGCTAGGCTTTCAGATCTAGGGAGTACTTAGGTTACCAAATAAGGTGCCGCAACTGGAACCAGGTACAGATTTATTGCTACCATAGTTTAAAAAAAACAAGCCAACAAAAAAGTAAACCTGAAATCAGAGTCCCTGTAGCAGAACAGGATATTTGAGTTGCATTTTATCCACAAAACACTGGCATTCTCATTATTATAGTAATCGCTGCAGCAAGAAATGAATGTAAATATTCTAACTTTACATGTTATTACTAAACCAGATCCCTTATTGCAGAGAAACTGCACGAGTTCACAACCACAGCAACCTCAGTAGTGGCAATTCTAGACTGAAAATGAACGAAGATCTGAAATGTATAAAAACACCAAAAGGAATATACAGGCAACAGTTGTACCACAGCATGCAATAGCTGCAAGACGGTTACTGTGACATGAACAAAGTACCTACCATGCAGCATCTTAGACACGCTTCTGAAACTTTCTAGGGTAAAATTAATTTATGCAGATTGAAAAATAATGTACTTAAAATTTAAGAGAAACTAGATTTAGGCTGGTGTTATGAAATGAATTCTCTTTTTATGCCTTCCCAGCCTATGTACTAACTGCAGCAGGGCACCCCTAGGCAAATAATAGGCTATCACGTAATCATAGACTGTATCATAATGTATTCAGTCCAGAAGGCAAAATTAAAGATACATTTACTTTCATGGGAAGAACAAAGCAGGTAACAATGGTGAAGATTTTAGAAGCCTGTATTTGTCAAGAACAGAGAATTAAAAGGCTTTTAGCAAATGGACTTTTTCTAACAGGTAAATTATCACATTGATATTCTCCACACTTACAACTCCAGCACTGGTAGCAATAATGGACGTGATGTTAGAAGTGGGGCTCAAGTTGCTGTCATCACAAAGGCAAAATGCTACATCTAATTGTAGAGCCTCACACAATCATCTACCCCAATTTAGTCTGATGACCCATCAAGATTCAATTCTGAAGTAGCGTTTTCTGGAATAGTCTGTGTGTAATTCTTAACATGACTTCTGAAATACACCGTTCAGACCTTGCCTGCTCTACAATCAGTTTTTGAATTACTTTTTGTAGTCTCTTACAGTATTTAACAAAGAATACACTTAATGATCAGAAGATCTAATTTTGTACACATTTACTTTAGCAGAAACACAAGCATGCTGAGAGCTAAGAAGACAACTCTTACAAGAGCTTATTCACAAGGACCTCATAAGAGGTCAATAAATAAGATAAAGCTTTTCTCTCAGCATGTTTTTGTTCTTCATTCTAGTAGGTAATTATTTTAAATACTCATAAATAATAATCAACTTTTATCTTGTTCCTGGCACTGCAATAATAAATCAAATCAAATTATTCAAAGGGTAATTCACAGACACAGATCTACTTATCAGCAAAGGCTGGGAGTATTCCAATTGTATAGATTGGTTCATGTTTATCTCCAGTAATAATATCAACCACACTTCTCAATAAACTAAACTGCACAAAATTGTAATTTACCTTCCAAAATATGCAATTCCTGTATGCAGCCACTGGATGGACTTACAGAGCCAGTGAAAATGTTTTGATTGTAGACAAGATGCACAATTAGGTGAGCAACTGAGAAGACCTCTTCCGTCTGGGCAGTAGAATTTTTTCTGTACAGAAGGCCTAAGCCTAAAAAGCAAGGTACAAGAAGAGATTTTAGCCTCTCCTCTTCAATCAATCCTTATTTTTCAACACAATTAGTTTAAGAAAAAGTCATCTGTGGAAATGAGACAAATAGGGTGATAAGAAAATAGTTTGTAGGAGAACATACAGGTCAGTTCCAAATATTATTTGGCATTAAAGTTTTAGCGTAAAAGTAGTAAAAATTGTACTGAAAAGAAGCTAGAGTGTTTTTGATAGCTGTTTGCAAACAGGAGCATGTCATAGTTACTTAAAATTCTGCTCAATTTTTAAAACATATGCTACTTTGAAATGTTCTTATTCTTCAAGACTAAATTAGGAATGTCTTTGCTTAAGCTATCTACCTTTTCCCGGAGTAGGAATCATGTGGAAGTTTGAATCACTCTGCATAGCAAGAGTAAAACAAGCCCTGCATTAAGTAAGAGTATCTTCTGCAAACATAAACATTTTATTTCCTTTTTTATTACAGCTGGATGTTGCAATTACTTCTGAGTACTCTGAGTCTATTACAGGTAACTATAATACCATCTATTTAATATGCTTTTTTGGACCAGTTACCATTGAATGTATACAGCAGTGATAAAACACATAATGTGACTCCATACTCTGTGTTCTGCTATTGTGTAGCTAAGAGAAGGAGGAGGTATCAGTTGTAATAGGAAAACTCAGTAAATTCACTTCAAGGAAAGTCCAAGTAGATAGGACTGCTGTGGGGAGAACCAAGTGAAGCTGGGGAATGACAGTACACGTGTATGAGACTGGGAGAAAGAAGAGCTGTTGCATAAATCTCCCCATACCTGCTGTGCTAAATCTGTGGGCAGTGACAGTGATTAGCACAGCCCCTTTACTCCCTCTCTGCAGTTACACCCAGTGACAGGATCTAAATGTGGATCACCTGGGTTTATCATTTTATCTGACTGCCATCACCCTATTCTGTCCCAAACAATTTAGAATGGCATCAAACCTAAGTAGGAGAGGCTACTCTGTATGCCTGCATTTCTTTTGTCTATGTACCGCAAAGGTTAAATGCAGAGTCTGGGTAGTGAGCGAATGTCCTCTATTTAATTGCGTGGGATAGTCTTACTGGGCACCTATTATAGCCAGGATGAATGAGATGCAGTTAAAAAAAAGCACGTGAGCAGGGAAGGAAGCCTGGGTCAGGTTCAGTCCTACTGTCTGTTGCTTTCAGGCCGCTTCTGGAACAAAAGACTAAAGGAGACTACAGACATTTCTCCGCTAACAACCTCTTCCCCATTCTAATTCACTTCTTAGCCACGTACAACAGCAACTCTGTGAATAAAAATGACACCTGAAGAAAAATCACTTTGGATCTCACCAATATTTTGCTGCTTTCTACCCTATTCTGTAAATTCCTGTTATTTTTTTAAAAAGTGAACAAACTCTGATATAGGGACCAAACCAAACTAACTGAGCAGCAACATTTCAAATTATGCATGCACTTTAAAACCATTCTGACTCAGGAGCTGATATCCAAGAATTAATTGCCTGCAATGTTCACACAGGCCACGGAATAGGACGGAACGACACCTCTTGCAATTACAATAATCACCGTGCCCGTCACTGGACACAAAATGCGTGTGATGTGTCACTGGCATGCCAGGGCTCCTGAATGCCATATGCTGTCCTGACCTCAGATGGGGGAATACCATCTGGCACAGAAGCCTTGCAGTTGGCACTGCAGACTGCAGGCTCCTCTCCCTCCCTACCTCTCTGACTACTACAAAAACAGTGATCTTGCAGGAATGAAGTCAGGCTACAAGAATACCGAATGACTGAGTCAGAGACTAGGAATGGGGTTGGCAACTCTAGAGACTGCCTGATAGATACCATCACATAAAAGCAAAACGGTAACAAATCAGGTCCTCCCATACCTCTCACTAAGCAATGAGATCCCTTCCCTGTTCTCCCCACTACATACAGTGTCATGTCACAGGTGCGTGCCATCCTGCTAAAATCCTCCTGGAAATCATCATACCTCAGCCAAGAATGCTTCCCCCTGCAAAGCCCCTGAGCACAATTTGCTATTCTTGGCTCATTCTGACCTCCTTTAATTTCCTGACCTTGTTCTGAAACTAGGTGTTGGTCTGCTTTTATCACACCAGACCAACCAAACAGCAATCTTCTCATACCAGTGCTGATTTAGGAACCTTTGCTAAGCTGCTGCTTTGGGAATCTTCCACCACACAGGGATTAGGTCACAGACTTCCTTCCAGGGTAGGCGGCATCATGAGCTGCCAGCTCCAAGCTGGGACAGTAAACTGGGTGGGGCAGCATCCTAATATTAGAGAGGGCAATGCAAAGCCTATGCAATTGCTGGTACTACTAATCTAACCACCTACATAAGCAAATCAAGTTAATAATCTACCTTACTGGTCTATCAAGCCTCAGACACACACAAGATAGTGGATATATGATGGTGGAATGGCTCACATGAATTAGATTTTTCAAGTGCTTCTAAAATACATGTAACAATTCAAGCTACTTAAAGACACACGCTCAGTTTGGGAGTGGTCCTCTTTCTGACAGAAAATCTAAGTGATTGATTATTCTAGATGAAGCACTGAATATAAAATTGTTCATTTCTATGAATAGAAGATTTATTTAAAGTTCTAAAACCAAAGAATTGCAGGATAATCTCACTATTCTATCACCGTGTCACACTTGTCATTCTACTCTAGTGAGGAAATATGAGGTAAATAGCCATACCTTTAATGTTGCTTTTAATTAAAGATCTGTCAGGCAATTAGTTGCTAGATCCACACATGACAAAGCCGATGCAAAGCTCTGAATCTTTTCACTCGCGCATTGTTTGGTAAATTGCTTTATTTGTGTTGGATGCTTCTACTAAAATCGTTCATATTAGAAACCAATCGGTTGCTATTACTGTACACCTGAAAGTATAATAGCAAATCTGTCCTATTACAGCCAAACGACAAATATCGGAACAAATGTTGCCAAGACTGCCTGGTTTGTCTGTGTTGAGGCCTGTGGGTTTCCACATGTTCTGTGCAATGTCACTGTGCATATTAACGTCACAGCACAGGCCACGCACAGATTGGAACACTGCAAGTGTGGGTGACATATGACATTCAGTATGAATTTCCGTCAATTAACACCATGTACTTTCTTCACCACACACAAATTTTAGTAGCACATTCTTAAAATTTAGAAAAGTGTCTTTATTTTCTTTTGGGGCATTTGTGCATGCCATTCTTAAGTAGTAACAAGATTACAGTACTCACACTGCTAAACCCCAACATTAGAAATGTCTAACCTCATGCCAAATTATCTTCTGCGTATCCAAAGTGCTTGCATATGCTTGTGCTGATAGGTATTTCTTACCTCCTGACATAGCAGTGTTGATTTCAGATTAGCTTTTTAAAGGCATAAAAACCATCAATACATGTTTCCATGTGTTCTGTAACCTATTTCTACTCAAATCAGAGTTTAACTTCTGACACCACATAAAGCCATTGCTCAATGAAAGCAAACACCCATGCAAATATCAAGGAAGAGGAATTTGAAAGGGAAAATAATAATTTGCAATTCCTGAACAACAAATGAAAAAAAATCAATACACCTTCCCTCCTGGAGAACACTTGCTTTTATTTATGTATAATCAAATTACAAAGCCAGAAGCTGGTAACAACAGACTTCTCTCCCAACGACCAAACGTGTATCCAGAGCTGACCAATTAAGTTCATAGACATGCTCAACGAAGCAAGGCCTGATCCAGAAGTAATCCTACCCCTGTTTTGCTAGTCTTCAGTGCTTCGAGACTCCTTGTACTATGTCCCTGCTATCTGTGCCTGACTTTGATCCTCACTGCTTCATAATGAGGTATGTCTCTTTATGAATTGCTTCTTTATTTCAAGAAACTGAGATGCAAGAGGTGAAAGTGTGTTACACAGTGTACTTTTCACTCAGAAATGTGAGTCTCACACTGCTTGCTAATGTGCAGATTGCACACCACAAATCCATCCTCGTTAGACATCCAATCCAACCCTAATGAGGGAATGGATTCCTTCAAAAGGAGTGGGTAGAACAATGCAGGGTATTAATTTCATGTGCCAATATACATACTAATTTCATATGCCAGTATGCATCTTCCTTATCTGTGATTCAGAGCCTCTGAATGAGCTCACAGCTAATGGTGACTGTGAACATCGGGGCAATGGTCTTTATATGTACACTTGAGACAAAGATAGATGCAAATAGATGCCACAATTGCATAGGGAAGATGTACATTCATGTGTGTTGTCATTAAAAAGAAAAGGAATATAGTGGTCTAGCATAAATTATAAAACTCATAGTAGTAATAGAATGGAGAGGCATATCGTGACCTTTTTTTGTCATGTTTTTCTTAAGGCATTCAGTGATTTCTAAATATAGCAGTATTCTGTGGCAGCACTACTTAGATAAACTGGAGTGGCAATGTCATTTAATCTAAAAATAGAAAAATGCTTCTCCCCAGAAATACCCAAAGACTTTAACTGTGGTTTCAGAAGCAGCTTAAAGCAATCTGAGTTTGCACAGTCAGCTGTCTGTCCTCTCCTCCATCTCTGGCTGCACGTTTCATCTCCTCCCTTGCACTATGTCATAAAACAACACCATGCCATCACATGAGCATTCATTTCTCCGAAGAAAGCTACTTTATATCTGGCCAGCTCCAAGAACAGAGCAGCAAACTCAGCGACAATTTGTACAGAGGTCTGAGGTAGCATTTAGCTCAGATATTAATGTGAGTCTAGAACCTAGAGATCTGTTTTCATGCTTAAGCTTCTGACACAGTAGATGCCTGCATGCCCCAAAATGAAATCCAAAGCAATTAGCAAGCTGATCAGGAAGCTGATTGAAGCCATTGTCTTATGAAGTACTTGCCTACAGTGAGTCAAGGGGGAAATCTCAGTACAGGGCTGCAGGTGTTCTGTTTCACCCACTTGTGTGCCACCATGCAGAATTGCCAGAAAGAAGTCAGGACAGATCATTGTCCTCTGGTGATGTGATCTAGCAGGGGAGAACACCATGGTGGTAACACTCTGACTTACAGAATGGTACTAGTTCTTAGTCAGAGGTGGGAGATCTGGCCTAATTCCTTCTTTAGCCAAATGTGGTTGAACACAGATCTCTCTGAGGTGTGCTCTGGTCATCAGGCTAACAGTTTACTCTTGAATGAAGGCTGGAGTAAAGCAAATGGCCAGGCACTTGAAGTACCACAAGTTGTGCCACTTGAAGAGAAAAGAGGATGTCAGGCTCAGGGGGCAAGATAGGAAACATGACACTAACCCATTAATGCAAAAAGAAACAGAGAAAGAACACATCTTAATGATGTGATGACCAATTGTAGGTATAAGAAACACAGCTCTCTGTCTCATTGTTGGGGGGGGGGAACACTAGCTTTCTTACATGTAAACTACTAATTACTGTCAATTAAAAACAAAACCCAAACCAAACCACAGATTTGTCTTATTCTGATTAAGAATGTGGTCTTTTTTCATGCATGCAGAAGGAAGCTGCATATGTCACACATGATTTTATCAAGCCTGAAGTTTCTACTGCAAGGTAGTACTCGCACAAAAGCCCCTATTTCCATCTATGCAAAGTGATGTGAATAATGATGAACATTGACAGGTATTTCTAAAATGTACCTGATATGACTGGTTTTTTCACTGTCTCAGCCAGAATGCCTCCAGGTCAAGTAGCAGAGATAGATGTCATAGCACCATCTGTCAGACTTCTTGAAAAGGTACTGACACTGTTCCTATTTTGGGTTTCTTCTTTGCTGAACTGTCTAAGAGAGCGATGAGGCTACAGAGCAATTTCTACTTCTCTCTCCTCTTATGGGTTGCAATGATTGCCTTTCATTTTTAAGATGCTTCCAATTGTTAATAACAAGGAGCAGAAAATACATAGTGCTGTTATAAAGACTATAAACAAGAAGACTTCTTGGAATCCTGTGCTTTCTGGCATCTTTATGCATACATCCTGCAGAGAACTTTCATCCTCAGCCTTAAAACCAGTTAAAGAAAACTGAAGGCTATTTCAGATTGGACTGTCCTGCTAAACCAGTATCACTGCTGCTCTTTACCTAAGAATCTTTTTAAGAGTTGCCAGTCAGGTCACCCAAATTCTCAATTCAAGGAGCAGGAGAATCATGACCTCACATTTCCACGGGAGCTCTCAGAGCAACACAGAACATCTCAGTTACATGAATTCCCAATTGCAAATCAATAGAGAGGATGCAGAAGAAAAGAGCAAGTCTTAAGCCGCAAACTCTGCTGATCACCAGGTTTGTATTGAGAAGACAATCACAGACTGGCAGTTCTAGTTAAGGACTGCATTCAGTAGCAGAGCTTTGTTTCCTGTTGTTTTGGAGAATGAAGATCAGTTGCAATATGTGATTTCTAATCCACTTTCACAACACAGAGTAAGAAGATACTTGAACTGGAACCCTAAGCTATATCAGCTGCTCTTTGAAGCAGTTGATAAAAAAAGGAATTGCAGCTGCCATAATGAGGTAACAACTGTATGCCTAGCTGTAAAATGTCTGGAATTCAATCAACTTGGAACTTTGTGAAGTGTTTGCATACATGGGTCAGTTCACAGTTCTCTGCTCTCTGAAGAGACTAAGAGAGCATGGCTTGTTCCCCTTGGCAGTGAGAAGAGGAACTGGCTTTTTTTTCTAAATAAGTACTGCTTCTTTACCTGTTTTCTAATGCAAAATTAGCATTAATGACAGATCAGGACTCTATGTTTGCTCACTGATTACAGCCATAAACAGCTAGCAAGCCTGATGGAGTTCTGCAGTATTTAATAAGATAATTTGTGTATTTCAGAGTATTACATCTTAAATTCAGGTTTACAGCGAATCCATCAGGACTAGGAGAGAAAAATGGACAGAGACCACCACAAATACAGCGGCTATGGCTAAAGCACAAGGCAGCACACTGCAAGTTGTTTGTGTGTCTGAGAGATGTTTCATGGGTCTAAGTCTGAGAAAGAAACAGACTGCTGAGGGTGGCCAGGTGGCTGGCTGGTGGCTGGGAGGAGCTATGGCACCTTAAGAACAGCTGACAGGGGATCTGTGTTACTAGTGCAGCATGTTAGAACACAAGGAAGTGTTTTCCAAAATAATCTGGTTTAGCTGGCCAGGAGGAATTAAAGGGAGCTGTATTCTTCTGAATCTACTTCTCTTGCATGGGCCTCATTCTGGTTCTCTTCTAACTGTGACCTATTTCAGACTAGAGAAAGAAGTAGGTATCATCAGCTATATATGGGACTCCCCCCATTAAGAAATCTGCTATTTCCTGCAGCACAGCTAGCAGCACAGAAAATTTAACTGAGGTGTCAGATTCTATGATCATATTAGCAAATATCTAAGTACCACTGAAGTCACACATGACCTAAATGGGATGGGATAGAAGGGAACTATTCACAACTGATTGTAGGAGCAGTGGGAGGGAGGAGCACAGGTACAAATTACTCCAAACACAGCTATACTGACACATGCAAGACCACAAACGTGTCACAGCAGCAGCAGCAGGTTATTCCCCTTCCCCATCTCATTTTGCACAGAGGGAGAAACTCGTGTATGCACGATAATACATCTCCAGCTGGGCTTCTTTAAATGAGAAATGTCTCTGATAGCAGAAACAGAACTCCTGATTTTTTATAAGGAAGAAGATTTTTAAAATATACTTTCACTGAACAACCTTTCTGTAAATATTATAAAATGGCTTTTATGAAATAAAAACCAGAGTATGAAGGGTACCGCTGTGAAAGTAGTTAATATAAAAACTCCAGTGCTTCATTTTCCAAGTTTAGTTATCAAAAACTGTGAGGATCCTACTAGAAGGAATAGCACATTTTTTTAATACTAGACTAAATTTTGTCACCTTATTCTTTTCCTTAAAAGAAGAGGCTTCTTTTTTCCCTTCTTATGTGTGCAGCCTTCAATTAGTCTGTTCAGACACAAGCACTATTAGCTAGACTCTGTCACAATTACCCACATTTGGTAGCTAATTACTCCTTGAATAGTCTTAAGGCTACCAGAAATTTTAGTACAATTGGCAGCCTGGGGCCCCTAGGAGCTGTTCCAGCAACCAAGAATAGCTGGAACAGAGAGGCGGGCCAGCCACGACCCTTTCTCCTCAGCCACAACCTAACATATCTACTGTGCCAACGGCAAGAGCAACACAGAAATGAAAATATTCCCAAGTGGCTAAATGTGCTCTCTTTATGGTCTTTTTAAACTAATGGAGTAGCATAAATGGACTATGGGGAAATGGAAAATAGGACCTCTTAAATGCTAAAGCGTTGGCAGGACTACTAATGATTTTCCAATTTTGCAATGTTCCATTAAAACAACAGTACAAAACACCTATGTGGGATGAGATCCTGACACAAGATTTTTATTCTAGTGTAATTTTATTCACTGATGCCTCATTGCAGTAATTTACATCACTGCAATATGAGTGTCAAGTGGGTATAAAATGCTGACTTGCTTTAGTTACATTCCATATGTACTTTACACAGGTAGAAATTACTTCACAAGGGACACAGCAGTGTCTGTGGTTTCAGTGAAATGATTCCTGCTGTACACTTGTGTGACATCAAAGACAGACTACATAAGAATTTAAATGAGAACTTCCGTTTTAAATACACTGTTCATTCAGTTTCTATTCTAAAACTCCAAAGAGTGTTGCTTCGCAAAATCAGCAGTACTGCGTTTGCAAAGAGCAAGAATGCTTTTAAAAAAATGAGGGATCCCTTTCTAAGTGTTTCTGTAGCTATCCTTACTGAAGAATTACCTCTCGTTACCTCTGCTTTTCCTAATCCCTTCAAATTTAAGACAGTGCTCTCACCAAAAAAAATTACTAGCTATCGATCCGATTCACAAAGGGAACCGACTCTTCTTGCACTGCATAGCTGTTTGATCTGGTGCAAGAGAAGAGGTGCCAGCACTTGATGTAAACAAGTTTGAGGGAAAAGTAGAATTGGCTCTTCCCACTGGCTGCCCGTTGTTACCCTGGATTAAGTGTATTTAGGTAAAACTGCACCTCATTCATTTCCACTCTGTAAACTATTTCCTGCTGAACTCCGGGGATTGTAAGAATTGACATCAGATGTTGCAAGATTATTAGCCCTCAAGTTAGTAGGTAGCCACAGTGCAGAGCTGGCAACTATGTTCTTTACCTATGGATGTGTCAGCTTAGCTGAATTTGACTAGAAGACAGACACTGGACTGTGAGCAACAGCAACAGCTTAGCTCCACTGTCAGCACCAACATCACAAAGCTCTAAATCTGAGGCAGCAATACTGACTTCAGGTACTTCTAACAATTTCTCCTTCATTCTTGCCTGACCTGTTCTCTTGACAGCCACATGACTTTTATCAACATAACTGCCTGTAAGGCCACACTGCAAATCGGGGACTGGGAATTAAACAGGTATTAAGTAAAAATCCTGCAATAAAAGCATTGTTAGGCAGTTTAACCTGTTTTAGACTCAATTTAGTTCCCAAACATAGACATATAAACAGCTGTGTTGGCACAGCTGAAAGGGTATCTGGAACAAGCAGCTGGCAGCTGAGGTAGGTCCTGGGAAGGCCTTAAAACAGGCTGCTGCTGGGAAAAGTGTGCATGGAACAATACCTTTACTGTGCCTGCCTTGGCACTGCGTACCTGCGTGTGCACTGGCCGGTTCCAGGCTACAGTCCATGATTTCATGTACTGCATTAAGCTGAGGCAGGAGTAAACCTTTGCCAATGGTTCTGAGGGAATTCACCTGCCCTTCTGGGAGCACAGAAGAGACTGGAGAAACAGCAGTGTTCTTAGCACCTGACTGCAAATCACCAGCCTAAGGGAAAACAAAAGTAAAACGTATCAAATTTGGGTTCCTCTCAAGCTCAATTCAACCAAAGCATGTTTTAAATTATATTCTTGTTATATACATTTAGCACTTGCATATAATGTAGTTGCAGTTAAAACAGCACTGCTAGTACAGATTATATTGGATTGGTCATAAACCCAAGCCCATGCCTAGAGTAAAGGATGTGAGTGCTTTGTGTGAACTGAATAGTGGTATGCTGCCAGGAGTCCAACTTATTCCTCCACAGGCAATTGTATTGAAAATACCAGTATCTCAGAACAATATGGTCCCATTCTGAGAACAAACATAAGCTTTGCAGAGGCGGTAGTTGTGGAAGAAATCGTAGAAGAATATTAAAGATGCTTCAGCTTGGAAAGTTCATTGAAATGTATCAAGAGAAATGGAATGGCTCTTCAACTTCTGAAAAGGAACTCCTGTGTTCTCCTGAAGTGAAAGTATTTCTGTATTCATATGACTGCATCTACTTTGGGAAATCTTTTCCTACTTTAACTTATTCCCTGGAATGGAGGTATAGGTATGTTCTTACATTGAGTTTGTCAGGAACAATCCTTTCAGTTTATCCCACACAGCCAGACCCTTTTGTCAGGTCTGCCCTAAGTTCCCAGCTCCATTTGTTTTTGTACACTACACAGTTTGGAGGTAAAAAAATATAAATCAGTGTCAGTGCCAGCTTCCATAATCCCTGCTGTTGTCCAGTTAAATCAGTTCTATAGGCTAGTCCACCATGCACCCAAAAGCAGTGCTGTGCCACTAGCAAAGGCTGCAGTGTGGGTGCAGAAATGAGTAGCCAGGGTGGCCTGAACAATGTTAAACGGTACTGCATTCAATGTTGGATTGCAGTTGGTTACAATCCCTGGCCAAAACCAGACAATACTGCAGTGACAAAAATAAATTCATTAATTCTAATGGAATCTAAATGACAATTAACAAAATCCCAACAAAGTCTTAAACAACCTCAGCCAATTTTATATCAAAGTTAATATAACCTGCATATACCTATTGACAAATTCAGCCCTTTGACTTAGGAAATCTCAAAAATATCTGACTCATGCTGTAATGTTTCTGTGTACTATCTTCACCTCCAGTAATTAGTGTCATGACAATTCATCTTCAGAATGAAATGCCAAGGATCCATAATATGACAGAGCAGCTGCATATTCAAAAGAAGAAACATGGCGGGAAGTACAAAATCAAATTCATTTTCTTCCATAATATGAGCCCAAGCCTAACCCCATCATTTCAAGGATTATGTTCTTAATTATCATTACGACTCATTTTTTCCCACCTCATTATTTACATTTATACATGACTACACTTGTGATTTCTATACAAATCATATTCTGAAACATTTCTGTATTTGCCTAAGGTGTAAAGTATAATTTTAATTTGCGACTCTCCCCTTCTTTCCCTCTGAGGAAAAAAATTGTCAGTCTATTTACAGCTAATCAGATACAGACATGCTCTGACTTGAAAGAGATTTGTCTAAGGACTATGTAGGATTTACAGCATATTAAGGTGGTAGGCTATCGTTCTGTGAGACTGTAAATCGCTTGAAGAAATAATTTTGTCCCGGGAGAGTTCCTATCAGATGAGATATCATCTGTTTGTAGCACTCTAACTTTATGCTGGATCAGGCATAATTTACCCTCTTCAACTGACAGAAAGCTGGCATAAAATATGAATAAATGCTGTAACATATGCTCTGGCTGATTCGATAAAAATGTAGTTGTGTGCTCATGCCAATATAGATCAAATTTTTACTGCCAGGAAATCCAGCATGCACAGATTTTATATTACTTAATGCAGAACCACAGCCTTATATTGCTGCTTTTTTAAATTATTATTATTATTTTTCTCCATATTAACTGATTTTTGATTACTTTATTATGGGCACAAATAAAGGTTTGTTTGAAATCTTCCTGACAAATAGTTGTGTGGAGCAAGCCCACTGCAGTATAATGGTTTTCCAGATAGGGACACTGAGTATGATTGTCTCTGTCATAACACTGCCATGCAGGATTTTGTACCTTTGTGGTCTACGCAGAAATTAATGTACTCAAGGCTAAAGAGGCTGTTACATGCCTCTGGAAACAAAATGTCGGACTGGCAGTATATCTGTGCCACTGGACATACACTCATGGGAAATGTAGATACTTTGGTGTTATTTTTCATCACTCTGCAGCCACCAGAAGCACTGGGATAGAGCAAACGGGCTACTCAGATTTTCAACAGGCAATAGCACTGCACAAGCTTTATGCTACTTCTGAACTCTCTCTCATAAGCACCTTGCTCTGTTTGCAAAGATGAACCCCCCTACAGTACAAATTACTAGAAGTACAAGGTTGCTGTTACCATTGGAGGAAAAGTTTACTCTCTGAGACTATTTCTGCAAGACTGCATTGAACATAGATGTTAACAGAAAAAATCCTAAATCTGTAACACAAGTAAAGACTGGCTCTAACTCTGACTCTCTCCAGGCTGTTCCTGTCTAATGCCCCTCCAGTTTCCAAATCTAGCAAACTGATTTTAAATCATAATACTGCATTGCCTCTTTGCAACATGCATTTCCTGTTTAGATTCAGCCTAGCCCTGCTCATTGTTCAAAATGAACAGGAGAAGATAGGGGTGCAAAGAGATAACATATGGATACATGCACACTAAGCCTGCTTTTCCAGTGTCTTGTGTTTTATTTCGTCATACAATCCCCCGTCAGGTGAGTGCAAAACGCAGGCCAAAGGCTCCTGTTTTGAATTTACTTTAAAATTAGGATTTAAAACCAAAAGATTTGCATGGTATTCTAGACTAACATACCTGTTGCTACAATATCTAAAACTTTTTCCAGCAACGTATTGAAGCAAGGGTATATTTCACAGCAGGGTGAGCTTTAAAAGACTTCAATCCTTTCCAGCTCAGGCTCCCTCTCCTTAGGTAGCACAGGCTAGCTTGGCAGGTGTGATCCTGCTCATGATACAGTAGCAACCATGCGACTAAGCAGCTCTGTCATCTCAGTGTAACTCCACCTGAGCCCTGCCTGACTAATGTTACCATAATCACCATATGTTCGGTGGACCTCGTAGCTACTTCTTCCAAGAGGAGCAACATAAAACACATGCACTGGAGGGTTTTGCTTACACAGCAATTTGTGTTGTTTCTCCTTCTGATAGTAGAGAATAAAAGTTCACATCCTCACAATATAAAAATAAAAGATTAATTGGAATGGGAGAACTCGTGAATATTACCCTTCATTAAAACGTTGCCCATAAAATATAAAGGATTGGGTTCACATGTTCTAGACTACTTCAGTAACACTTGAACCTGTCAGCTTAAGAGATTTACAGCTGCTTTTTTATGTGAAGTAGAAATCCTTAATCTAGCTCCTGATCTTTCAGACTGATACGTATGGTCAAGAAAGACATAACCATAACAAAAATTACATTCTTCTTATTTCCTTCAAATAATTAAATATTTCATGTATTTATTATATGCAAAATAATAACATTCCTCTCCCCATAGGATCTTGATTACTCCAAGAGGATATGGCTGCCTTTTCTCACGCAAGGCTTGCCTCCATACCCTCGCACAGGGAGTACTGCTCCATTGAAACACTTGGGCCCATCATTTTAGTTTTAAGGTCTGCATTAACTAGAAGAAATAAACTCTAATCCTGAATGTCTTGAGCAATCTGGTCACACCTATGTCGAAGACGCTACTTAACAGTGGCAGGCACTGACAAGACACCAGACAAACTGGAACCCTATTCAGAACCAGTGGGATTGCTTGTAATGGTTTAGAAGTTGTTAACATACTTGATTAAACGTCATCTACCTTCTCCTGACATTATTTCAGAAGGATCTCCCACACAATGTGGGGTCTGCATGGAAAAATTAGCTACGTTCTTGGCCCCTGCTGAAGTAGAACATGCATTTGGAAGGCAAGACACCACTTCCTTTTACACTACAAACAGTTGAAGCAATTTTGTGGCATACCTCATTTTGCACCTTCACTTGTGAAACTGAAAGTGAGGATTCTGACAAGGTTTAGATCCTGTAAACTGTTGCTAAGAGTTGTTTTGAGCTGAGTCACACTTCTGGGAAGCGCCCATACCTCTCACAAGAAATCAGGAAGACTAAAATTAAAAAGACTATACATATTCAGATGAGGCCATTTTAGGAACCAATTTATTGCTAATATATAGGATGCGGTTTTTGTCTAGAAAAAATGCTCTGGAACATGCTATGCATGTATGTTCTGAGGCTTTACAGAGGCCTGTGGTGCTTGTTCTTGAACAAGCTTTACGTTAGATGACTATAAATTTGTACAGCTGTATAGTGCCAGATTAACTGTACGGATTGCATGGGATAAGTGTTGGTTGCTTTTTTCAGTTACATGTCAAATTAAAGATAAATCTTGATGTGTACTTTTCTGTAAGCATGGGACACTGTTGTATCTCATCTTGCAGATTGCTTTACTCATCTTTAAAACATTCTGGCATAATGGCAATTTCTTTATAAGTGGACAACAGGTGTCTAAATAAACAAAAAGGTTTATTAATATTAGAAGCATATAAAAGGAGATGTCTCAGAAAATGCTATCAAACCTTCTGTCAGCTAACAAAAAAATGGTTTTTTAACTGTCTCATACCATTTGGCATGCCAAGTGCAAATTAATGCTCAAGTGAAGTCTCTGAAAGTAAAGTCTATAAATGCAGTCGTAATTTTTATGTGCTATGGTACATAGGCTATTGCTCAGGGAACCTGTCACTAAACTTTAGAGAATCTGCACACATAAACTTTAAATGCTGTTAACTATTAATCACCCTTCTAAAAAGTGACTTCTTTCCTCATTTTTCTCATGTCATTACATTGGCAGAGTTTCTAATCCCTTGTTCCAGTTGTACCTGCAGCAAGTCTTAGAATTTGGTGTTCCTCTTTTGCATCTCCACAGTGACTACACTGGGAATGAGATGCACTTATCTGCTATCTGTAACAACAGCTTTGCTCAGTCTCCTAACTGGCTCATCCATACTCAAGAGTACCTGCAAAATTAGAGAAAGAGAACTCCTTCATGAGAAGTTCAGAAGAAAAATGTTACCTAGGTCCTTTGTGATAAAAGCTCTGGTTTACAAATTTTAACACAATGGTTATTCTATCTAAGCAAGCAGAAGGTATTCTGTTCCATTAGAGCAATTTCTTAAGCCAATGAAAAGATTTGATAGACCCTGGTGGCAATATCACCTATCAGTGAATGTGCAAATAACAGAAGTGACCCAGGAAAATTCACCTTCTTAAGTAAAAAACCCGACTAAAATTCTGTCTGCGTAATAAGTTCATAAGTATTATTTATCCACAAGTGGCAAAGGCTACTGATTAGTTAGTGATGTAATTGCTGCTACCTGATAAGTATAATCTGACTATATTCTGCAAGTTCCTCCCTTTTCCTCCTCAAAATTAGAAACAAAAAAAAAAACTGAAAAAGAGCAGAAACTGTAAAACATGGACTTTGCACAGAAAGCTTGCCAGAGAACAGCAGCTGCATGTGTACATAGTTTTCACACACCTCCCTCAAAAAAAAAAAAAAGACAAACTACAAAAAAACCCAAACAACTTATAAAGACACACTGACTTCTGGTGACTTTGAACCCTGTGACACACTTTGTCCAACAAATAGAGTTAATTGCGATAATAGACCTATCTCAGTTTCCCATTGTGGATTATGGCAACACACTAAGGCATCTAATTGTAAAATGGTCATGCCTGCCTGTTTAAAATCATTAAGTGACTATTATAACGCATTTACATTTAGTTGGGTATTTATCATTTTCCTCCCTCAATAACTATGTGGACTTTGGGAATGGAAGAAACAACAGACTCCTGCATAAGATGCTTAAATGGCTTTTGCCCTCAAGCCAATCTGTCTAGGAAAATCAACACTGTAACAGATAAGGCTAAAAAACATGTATTGGTTTGAAACACTGGTTCCTTCACTTTGATCATATGAGGGCCCGGGTGAATTCATTGCTGAAATGTCCAAGGATAACTAGCAAACATTTCTGAAATGAACCCAAAACTGGGTTGTGTAGTCTATTTCCCACCACTACTCATCCAACATAGGTCTGCTTCTACAGTCAGGTACTATGAATCACTGGCTTGTCTGAACAGGGGTTCACTAGTTGCCTTTCTGAACAGAAGCCTGGAATAGTCCATACAAGAAAATGTGATTTAAGACTGGAGAGAACATAAAAAGCCTGAAAGACTTAACGGAACTGAGATGGAAAGGCAGGTAAGCAGAACAAAGACATAGAAGAATGTAGAACAGGAGGAACACCAGCAGTGGCCTACTTCAGTCTGACCTTTAACTCATAGCTAGCAGTGTGGTGTATCAAGGCTAACACCTACAGAAAGAGCAGCAGCTGAGCTAGACGCTCGTGGCCAACCTAGCAAATGATGATTGTGGTGAACCAAGGAAACTACCATGGGAATCTTTAACCTAAGTGATATCATGCTACAGAACAAAATGATCATGTCAACACAGGAGTATCTTATAATCTCAAGAGAGACTTCACACACACAAAAAAAAAAGCATCAACTGAAAATAGGGTAAATCAGTGTTATTTTTAAAATAAATTCAAAGTGTCTATTTTAGTGGCATTTCCCATATGGGAAAGAAACAAACAAACAAACCATCCCAACTCTGTAAAATCAAGACAAGGTTACTAGTATCACTAAATTTGTGAAATGCTGGAAATCTTCTCACTGACTTCATGAGATTTAACTATATCACTGCACAGATAAACATCATCTGGTTACTTAAGCATTTAGTTTGCCAGCACTGTAGTAAAATACACATGCTATAATTCTGCCCAGTATGCAAAAGGTCATACCTGTATGGTTGAGAACTGAACTGGGAGAATGAAAATACTAACATTACTTGCAGTTGCAGTGAAGAGTTCAAATTATTTTCTCTCTTTAAGTCTACATTTTACATTCACTATTTCATTTTCTATAGTGTCATACACTACCAGTGCAAGAACACCCATACATGAGCTCCTCAACTGCAAAAAGCTACCTCCCAACTCTCTAGACAGGTCTTACTCCCAGTCTCCTTGCTACACTTATGTTTGTGTAACTTGCTCATTTTGTCATCTTTGTTCCTTTATGGAGACCAGCTCAAGAATATTCTTCTCCAGCTCTTAGATAGCGTCCGCACTCTCTGCGGATATACCCCACGACACAGTGAGGTTATATACCACGTAATGATAGGCCTGGGCATTGAGTATTTGTCCTAGAAGCATCTAAGAGTCAAATATGAAAACATGGTTGCTTACTGCAAGAGTGCACCTTATTTATATGAAAATCTACCTTTTGGCTTATAAATGGTCATGCCTGAAGGCCTGCCTGTGTACCTTCTCTGCTGTTTCCCTGCAGCCTAATTAGTGCAGTTCTGAATGCGCCATTTGAAAACACAGATGCATACATACGGCTGCAAATACCCCAAAGTAGTTGTCTTGTTAAAAACATGCCTTTGCAAATGGACTGGCATACATTTTTTTTACAATGTATGTAAGTCAGTAATTTACTGGACCTGGTTTGGAATAATACACACCAGAGGCACCACGGGACCAAGAGTTCAGAGTCAGAGTAACCTGAGCTTTCCATCTTGGAAGGAAAGCTGCTCACAGCTTCCACACCAAGCTGAGCTCCAGTTGCAGCAAATCTACCTCTGCCTCTGGAGCAAAGCCTTCCCAGCTATTCAGTTGGTCAGTGCTTGACTGGTACTCGCAGGTTTCTGCTGGTCCCAGTCTGGACTACAGAGACTTCTCCGTGAAGCATACCATTAGACAGAGTAATTTTATAATGGATGAACAACACTAAGCTGCTTTGTTAGAGAATAAATTCATCTATTTCTGCGATATTATGACCAGGCGCTTCAGGTAGCACACCGTTTACAAACATTAAGAAATAACAGTAGACTTCTTAGCAATGAAGAACTGTATGTGTTGCTATGAATTTAGTTCCAAGGCTATTCATACTACATTTTCAAATTTCTGACATTTCTGAGTAACTTGTATGCAATCAGCATTAAAAGACTAGTGATGTGATACTAAAAATATATACGGGTCAACATAAACACAATAAATTAAATAAAGATACCTTGAGGAAAGTCAGCAGACAATATTTTGAAATTAACACAGCAAGCATTGCATTGACCTCAACAGTAAGCACTGCCAAGCTGTATCAGTTTAAAACAAAATCATCAGTGCATCCCATGTATTAACCTGGGTTTAAAAATAACCAAAATCAATGAAGCTGAGTGATTGTTCCATTATTCCAAATATATTGATACATCCCTAAGCTCCATCACACAGAGTTCATTTCCTAATCTGTCCTGAACACAGTCTGTCTTTGTGTGGTAAGAGATGTTTCTTCAGCTTCAAAATCAATGGGAAATAAACTTCAGCCATGATAGTGGCTTCTTTCAGAGTGTAATTACTGTTGCTAAGTTGTGCTCTCATTATGCTTCTCACTGAGGTCAGGCTTCTCTTCCTGAAACTGTGAGAAGTGTTCAACAAGAAAAAGCAAAGAGCGTAACTCTGAGCTGAGGCATTCACCTCCTAATGGAAAAGTCATCCAGAAGCATCCCACCAGCTTCTCTCAAAATAAAATAAATAATTTCACATGTGGAACAACCAAGTAGGTGGCAACAGTGAGCAAATAACCTTAAAAGATACTACTGTTTTCCCCATGTTGCTAGAAGAAATTACTACAGCTATGGCAGAGAGACTGCTATGAAAGTAAATGGCTACTAACTTCCAAGAACTAGAGGACAGACAAGTAACAACAGATGAGATTGCATATGAATAGTGATAAATTGATCATTTTCTAGGTAGTCTTCAAATTTTGCTAGGTAATAAAATCTGTAAAATTAAATCATTACTCAATAACAACAAAAGTTGTAACATACATAATCAGAAACTTGGTAACATTCTTTCATATGTGTTTTTCCAAGGCTCACTACACTCTTTATGGGAAGCTGCGATATGCAAGTATTACTGCTTTGTTTGCCCTTCAGATCCAATCTGCACGAATGAATTAGCTGTGCATTAATTGCAAAACCTGGAAAATTCTGAAGATCTTTTTCCACAAATAACCCAGAAAGCCCAACTTGCCTTTCACTGCTCTGACCATAGTGTTCTAATTACTCCACCAACACTCATAATTGTATTCATTACCAATACCTGGGCTTCCCAATCACGGACCAGGATCTACGTCAGCTGGTTGCCAATTAGATCACATTCAGATTTGTTCACACCAAGAGAGCCACCAAGAAATGCACACAAGGACCAATGGAAGCAACACAGTAATGCAAAGAGATATCTGGGGACACGTCAACAGTTGTAGGTTTATAGAACGTAACTTTTATACTTCACAGAGACAGACTTTTTGTCCTGGCAAACCAGAGACAGGCTAAAATGCTGGAAGCATTCATAGTGGAAAACCTGTATTTTCTGACATTTCTCTGGCAGGTAAAACTAACAGCAGAGTAACAAAATTTGACTGTAGTTGAAATGAGTCTGCCCCAACACAGGAAGGCATTTGCTTGTCATATCTGAGTTCGCAGATCAAAACTACCTCCATCATCTAATGACCATGTTCTGGCATCAAAAGTGCCTGCAGCTGCACTGTGACCTTCACTTTCTCAGCACTTCATATCTGGACTTGTCTGAGACAGAGATGAACAAGAAGGCAACCAGACAGTGCGTCTCCTATTTGGAACCTTTGGTGCTTTCAGTGGTTTCTGTCTGCTAGGTTAGGAAACATTCTCATCAGAGTAGACTTGGTTTATTTCATATTTGTATTATAGAATTTCTAATGTTTCTATCTGTTTTCTAGTGTTTAAATTCTTTCAAGTAAAATTCTTCCAAACTCAGTCTTTCAAACCATTTCATTTCCTTAGGATTCCTGGAACTCTCTTGGTTTCCAGCTCATCTGGGGATCAAAAATAGCCACCATTCTGCTGTGCTAGATTCGAGGTTCACAGTGGTAAATGACAGTATCCCAGCCACGCCCAGGGAGTAACACATCCTCTTAAAAAGGCACCCATAACAGAGGAAGGCTGGAACACTTACAGAAGCCACACTCATATCTGAAAGTGTTCCTTCCAGAACATAGCAGACCACCACATTGACACAGGGGAAAACCATGTGCTTTTATAGAAATGTCTAGAATTATGTAGCCAGACTTTATGAATGTAGAGATAAGATCACGTAGGGAAGTGAATGAGTGAGATGAATGAAAGTACTGGCTTCTGCTTTTTGAACCCCTCTTAAAAATACAAAGGAGATGAAGAGAATATAGTAAGATGGTGGGGAAAAATCTAAATTAAACTCACAAGGTAAGGAGATTGGAGGTAAAAGTGCAACTGTCTTCTTCTGACCTGCACCACAGCTGTGCCCAGACAGTCCAAATACATTACAATTCCATGATAAAAACTGTTGTTAACCACAATTAGGCTGTGACTCATTGAGATAAAAAGACTTTCTTATGAGTATTTATTCATGCATATATTAAATAAAGCCTGCTTGATTAAGAGGAATAGTAATATGTTAACTGCAGGTCTTTAACTTGCAACAACTGCATCCTGTTTCCTCACAGAGGTAGTCATTAATGAACTGGCTCAGAGGGCAGAAGATTAAACACCTACTTATTACAGAGGGTGCTGAAAACACAGAGCTTGATGTAAAAGCTAAATATTATTAATGTTACTTTCACTGGGTTGAGTCTCTCACACAGTCTACCAGCTGTTGTGAAAACATTTGAGTTTTCCAACTTTTGTCACTGAGTTACTAGTAGCCACTTAAGGTTGATGTTACCAGGCAGGGATGCTTCAGCCCCACACGACGACATGGAACTACAAGGTTTCTCAAGTCCAAAGTACTCCCTGTATCACATTCCAGCTGTGGAGAGACTGGCTAAACTTGGTTGACCTACCCTAGACCCAGTTACACGTTTGTACAGGAGCTCTTCACAAGGATCTGATGGATGATCAGTTTCGCTTGGGAACACACAAGATGAGAGAACAGAAGTGCTGATTTCTGCACAGATCTTGGTCTTTTCTGCAGGTCGGTATCATCCCACTAAAGACACCGACCTGCAGTCACTCTCCCTTTGAAAACAGTAAAAGCTTTTAAGACTCTCTCCTCACATAACTGAGCAACCTCAATCCGGGGCACGGGACTAAAGCCATCTATGCCCTGCCACTGCTACCTTTCACAGCACAAGGAGTAACTACTGCATTATTCAGCAATCACCCGGTTTTGGGGCAGCAAAATAAGGAAGGATATATTTACCCCAAGCAAAAAGGGCACCAAGCAGTGCCGTGAACTACCTCCAGAGGCTTCCCTCCAAGACTGGCTGCATTGTCACCACAGGGGCACGCCTGCATTCGCTCAAGCGGACATGAAAACCCGGGCTGAGCAGACGTGTCGCTTACTCAGCAACCGGCGAAAGGGCACCGCACAACGTGGCAGCGCCACAGCAGCCAACGCCAACCGGCCTTCAACCCCTTTTCCCGGCGACGAAAACGCACGAGTGTTTTGCGACTGACACCGCAGGGACTACGCAGCGGCTCCGGCAGAGCCCCCTCCCTGCTGCGCTTTTACAGCCGCGGGCGAGAGCGGCCCCGCTCCATGGCGGGGGGGGGGGGGGGGGGCCGGGCGCGGGGGGGGGGGGGGGGGGAGGGGGGGAAGCGGCAGCTGAGGCGGGGCGCGAGCGGGACGGTTACGCCCCGCGAGACGGTCTCGCCCCCTTCCAGCCCCGCCTCTTCTCCTCTTCGCGCGCCCGCCGCCTCCGTCGCCGCCTCCCCGGCCGCGCGCGGGCGCGGCGCAAGCGCGTTGGCGGCGGTCGCTCTCGCGAGCGGAGGAGCCGTTGGGCGGGCGGGGCGTGTCCGCTCCCCATTCGCCGGCGGGCCGCGAGCCTGCCGGGGGTGGCACCCGCTCGCCAGCGCACCAAGAGGAAGCGGGGAAGAGGGGAAGCGGGCGAGCGGCGGCTGGTGGGCGGGGGCGCGGCCACCGCCTCCGCCTCCTCGCGTCGCTCCGGGCGCCCGCGGGGCGGAGCCTTTGGGCGGGCGGGCGCTGGCCTGGCAGTGATGGCGGACGATGGTGATGGGAGGTTAAGGACTGAGGGGAGCAGCGACGGCGGCCTAGGGAGCGGGGGCGCAGGGGAGCCGCCGGCCGGCGCCGCGGCGGCGGCGGTGGGCGGTGAGATGCTGCTGAACGTGGGGCTGCTGGCGCTGGCGCTGCTGGCGGCCTACCGGCTGTACCTGCGCTGGGGAACGCGGAGCGGGCCGGGGGGCGCGGCTCGGCAGAGCCAGGCCGCCGCTTTGCCGCGGATGAAGCGGCGGGATTTCTCCTTGGAGCAGCTGCGCGACTTCGACGGGGCCCGCAACCCCCGCATCCTCCTGGCTGTCAACGGGAAAGTCTTCGACGTGACCAAAGGCAGCAAGTTCTACGGGCCCGGTGAGACGCCAGGGCCGTTGCGGGGGTCGCTCGGCGGAAGCCGCCGTGCCGAGCGGGGGGCCCCGCGCCGCCCCTCGGTTGCCCACCGCTTTTCAGGTGGCGCTGGCGGGAGGCGGGGGCGTTTCGGGGGAGGACGGCGGGGATCTGCCGCGGCGGGCGTGCCCTGCCGCAGGGGGCCCGTGCTGACAGCGCCCGGGCTTCCCCCCGACCTGGGGAGCGGTGGGTTTCGGGGAGAACTCGCTCCATTTCAGCCGCGCTCGAGCCCCTGCGTTTATCTCGGGCGGCCAGCGCCGTGCTCGCTGTCCGCACGCGTGATAGAGCCGCCGGCTGCCTGCGCTGGCGGTGTCAGGAGGGAGACAGCCGTGCACGCTGCCATCTGGCCTGGTCCGTGCTGTCCGCAGCCCCTTACTAGGCCCGCCTGCCCGGGGCCTAACGGTAGTTGTACATAAATGATGCAAAGCGGACCTGGGTTCTCTTCGGGCATCCGTCACACATCCGTTTTTCCAGTTGCCTAGATTTGGATGTGCAATGCTTAATTTTTTTTTTTTTTTTCTGTCTTTTCTAGTAGGTATCCCAAGTGCAACTGAGCAATGCTTCCTTCGTTTTAGTTCTTACTGTTCAGGAAAGAAAAAAAGCAGCTGATGACTTATTTAGGTGCCAATGCCATATTGAGCATGAATTTAAATCAGGATAGAGGCAAGCAGGGAGGAGCAGGAGGCAACCGTTGAGAACAGTGCAGAAATCAACCCAATCTCTTAAATAATGCAGTTCTTTGGTGTGGAAACGTAGACTTAAAGGTTCAGAAAAGTGTGCTTCAAAGGCCATGTTATGTTTCCATATTCACATTATGGATTGTGAAACTGCAGCATATTTTCTCATAATAAACAGTGTTCTTAATAATGAGGTGGATAAACTTACTAGCGAGCACTGCATTCACATCTGATGCTAAAGGAAATGAGGATTATGACTGCTGGTAATTTTCTTCCTTAAACAATGGTGGTTTTGAAAATTTTATCTAATCAAATTATGCAGGAGTTTTCATAGTCGCTATGGCAAGTACCCTGGTATGAGGGTTGCAGGAGAGAGAGAACACTTCCCTCCTCCCCCAGGAAATAGTTCAAATTTAAGGTATTATAATGATGATTATTATTATTTAATAATCTCAGGCTACAAAAAGAAAAATACAGAACTGACGTGTTACAAGTCTTTGGTTATTACCAGGCTAGTGACAGTTGTACAGCTGGACTGGGCTAGTATTTTGTAACTTACTACTCTGAAGAGTTTGTAATACCAGGCCTGCCACCAGTCGCAGGAATTGAAATTGCCGTAATGGAATCAAAATGCTTTTCTCACTGGGTACCGTAGAAGTTAACAATGAAATCTAAACTATCTTGCCATGCTCTGTTTTGTTTACTGACCACTGAAGCTGAGAAAATGCAGTCTGTTGTGCTGCAGTTTTCCTGACGCTTAATTGGGCTACTTCTTTTGTGTCTCTCACTTTAAGGGGTTTTAAAGTGAGACCTATGAACTTATAAAAAATGCAGGTAATATATACAGTACCTGAAACTTAAACCACCAGTAAGGTGACAGCTTGCTTCATAAATTACTCCATGAAATAACACTGAACCATAATCTAAACATTCACTTCAACTCTATAGCGTATCAAATATAAATGAAATTGTAGCCTCTCCACTGTAGATGTCCCTGCTCACTGCAGGGGGTTGGACTAGGTGACCTTTGAAGGTCCATTCCAACCCAAAATATTCTAAGATTCTGATATCATCACTGGTTCACATCGTCAACCTCTAGAGGACTGTTATTGTGAGGAAGCTAAAGCTTTATGCTGTAGGACATGTGTCTGCTTTTTTGATAACTGGCAGCAGCTGGTTTCCCTAAAACTGTGCTTCCAACTTTCCATGGAGAGGGACAAAGACCTTTTTTTTTTTTCCCCCTCCCTGTAGTAAAAGATTGCCTTTTCTAACAGAACTGACAATCTTTGTCTATCAGATCTCTGTTACTTGGGACCATGCACATTAGGATAGTGATGCTCAGCCTGTGAAGACATCATCAGCTCAGTGTTTTCTGCAGATTTTGAATTGTGCTGATGTCGTTTCCCTGTACAGATGCGTGCTGGGGAATATTTTCTTGCGACTGTTTCATGGCTGTAAAGTTAAAAGCTAGTAGATGGTTTGCAGGCTTTAAAAGATCTGGGAAGTTAGGTGGAGCCTTCTTCTACAGCTGGTTGAGACCTTTTCAGAAAGACTTCAGTGAGAGTAGCTGGATGTTTACATGAGTTTTTGTCATTTTATGCCTCACAGGTGGAGGATAGCAAGAGCAAGAGAAGTGCCAAGTATTCCAACAAAGCCATGCCCAAATTTTGTTTTAACAGAAGAAGCAGTTGAGAGCACTGGCTTTGCTGACACTGCAGGCTTGAACTGTGAGCCTTTTGTACTTTGTTGGGGTACTGATGTGAAATAGTGCTTCAGCCTTGGTGGCAGCAAATGCATTGGCTGAGGGCTCATTATCAAATCTTAAATTTACATCTTGACTGCTGGGTTAACATTTTGATTATGTGGCTGTGTCAGAAGGCTTGTGATGTCTTGAAATTAACTCTGTTCCTTTTTTTTTTCCCTTCAGTGTAGTTTGGATGCAAAGGTATTACTTATTTTTCTACTTAATAGCAGAAGGCTAAAAACATACAGAATTGTCATTTAGTCCAGATTTTTGTCCAGCCATTGAGATTCCATTAAAATTACCACCAAGCTTCTGATTTTATGAGAAGCTCTCCTGTTTTTAAGTTTCCGTCCACTGAATGCTGTTAAACACTGGTCAGTGTCACTGAAGAGCCCTTCACATACACACAGTTAAGATATTTTTATACACTATTGAAGTCTCAAACAGCCAGAATTGAAAACTTCAGTTTCTTAAACATTTAATCAAAATGTTTTCCAGACTTTTTTTGGTTTTTCTCATGTTGTCTTCTTTAAGCCTTCCACAATTTATCTCATTGGTATCCTGTTAGTCTTTGGAATGTCTAATGCATTTTAGCTAAGAGCAAGAAAAGTTTGTAGGACATGTTTAACTGTCTGTGCCTCCAAAAATCACTTCGCTTACACTGAACTCAAATCTAAAACTTTACTTGACAACTTCTTTTCCAAAATGCCACTTCCTGGAATAGTCCCGTGTCCTGCAGGTACGCCCTTTGTTTAAGCACTCCAGTTCTAGTTATATTAAATAGCACCTCTGTTTGTGCCAGATGAGTAACTGTCCTAGAATGCTTTGCTTGGTTATTAATTTTAATTAATTACTTTTTCTTTTATCACCCACAAATTCTAAAAGCAATAAAGTAAACAATTAGCAGCTCACTATTAAAAATATCATGTGATCAGAATTTTAGAGAAGCTGTTTTGGGGTGATTACCCCATCCGTAATCATATTTCATGACTTAAGAGTCTCATGATTAACACCCTTAGTGTGTGCCGTGTTGGTTTTATAGCCTTATGAGAGACAGTTTTTCACAGTTAATTTCATGTTTGTTTGTCTCGAGATTCCTGGTAATATATTGTTCAATAGAAGGGCACAGTAAGAGTTGAAGTCATGTTAGCAGATCTTAATATTTAGCATTTAAATTGGCATGCCAAGATTATGTTGTAAACAGGTTTTGATTATTTGATGAAATAGTTGGTGCATCTACAAAAAATATATGGCTTTGAGCATGACAAAGCACAATGATGCACAATCCAGTCTGTACAACTGTTCCACGTCACTTCTTGGTTCTTAATGTTTCATGGCTTAAAAAAAATCAATTTCCTCACTTTCCTTCACTGTAATACATTGTCACCATGAACTCCTTTCTCATCCCACTCTTGCCTTCGAACATGTCGTGAAGAGTTCTGCTTTCCAGTTTGCTTGGAGGACTAGATTAGGCAGGAGTAGTTCCTTCCACAAAAAAAAAATCCATCCTAGTTCATTTTTCATGAGGAGAAAATTACCTGTATTTCATGTTGCAAATTCAGTTAAGAACTGATTTCTGATTTTAAATATTTCAAAAAATTGTGTAGTAAACAGCTGTCAGTTTTTCCCATCAGTTGCAGAAAAGTAATCTGATGCTCTGAGACTTCCTTTGAAATTTAGTGCTATAAACTTTACTGTGTCTCTATTTAGAAGATAGCCCTGATGTTTTTCAATACATCCTTTACAAGGGTATGGTTAGAGTGAAATGTTGTAGGAGGGACATCACGCGTACTGCGTCTGGAGAATTCTGTTAAGAGTGGCCATATCTTAAGAACACAACAGGCCCGAGGGATTACAGATAAGTGGATAGGATAGGACTGGGGCAGAAAAGAAGTGCTTCCCATAAGGTGTGTATCTTTTCTATGTTTCTGATGTTTGTCAGCGCTTTGCTGTTGGCATAATGGAGCTGTCTCTCACCCTGGGACCCAGCTTTTCAAAGAAACACCATTTCTGGATAAAGCAGCTAAGTTTCTGCCAGAAGTAATGCAACTAAAACAGCGTATCCACACAGATTGGTGAGAGACTGCTTTGGTACTTCTGATAAAAGGGAGTAGTGCCCTTGCCACCAGGTTGACGGGTTGTGCCAAGCCTTCAGTCCATGTTCAGAGAGAGCAGGGGCCAGCAAAGTGGTTTTGTGCAGGAGGAAGCACCACTCTGTCTTCTCCTCTGCTTCTGCTTTGTGTGTGTCAGCTCTGTCTTTTTTTTTTTCTTTATTATTCCCCCCCTTTTTTAATAACCTGAATATATTCCTTATAACTTGAACATCTGTTTGTTTGATAAAAGGTCTGTGTAAATCCCTAGTACCTATTGAAACCATTGAGATTCACTCACCAGAGGTTTGAGGGGCCTGATCAAGCAGTTATGTGCAAAGCAAGATGTATTAGGATGCAATAGTGTCATTATTGTTAATGACCTAGAGATGTTAAATCCAGCCCATAGCAGTGTAGCTTTTTTTAATGTAATCAGAAAACCTGGCCAGCATTTGCCTTATTATGAAATAAAACTAGTGGCCAGAGCATTTCTCACTGAAGCGAGATGTGGGACCTGGGTCCTCCTTGTGAAGGAAAGTAGTCCCTTAAGATGATTAGCCAAGTTACAGAAGAATAGGACATTACAGAATACTGGATGATTATTGAGGTGATGGCCCAACTCAGAGTTGTTAAATAAAGCAAACCTGGAGTAACCCACTGCTTGGTGAAATCCTTTAAAACTCCTCAAGTACAGAGCTGTCTTCCAGGAATCTCCTGACGACTGAACTACAGCCTCTCCTGGCAGTGCTTGTTGTCTGCCCCTTTAGTTGAAATTGGGTCATTGATTCCTGCACTTTGCTTTTCACAGAATTAAAAAGGAAGCACGCGAAAGAGAGACCAAGGCCCTCTGTCTTGTGCCCAAGAAGTCCCTCTTTCTAAGCAGTTCCTGTCTTAGCCTATAGACTTTGTGGATCGCTCTCCTAAGAACACTCACTTTCTGTGCAAGTTGTAACTACAAATTGACCCACATCTTTCCTTTCACATCTGGAGCAGTAAAGTTAAAATGATGTCACCTTGAATTCCCAGTGATGTTATTAGAAAGCTTCTGCTTTCAAGCTGAATCTCAAAGTAGCTTTTTTGAATTTGTAGCCTTTTCATTCCCTCATAAAAGATGCAGCACTGAACAAACGTGTTACCAGGATTAGAATAGAAAATTTTAAACAGACAGTGGAGATTTTGGAGTGGCAAAGGTAGACAAACTGGTAGAATGCTGCAGCTATCAGTAATTTTGTGGTCTGTCTCCCTTTGTTCTTTGTAACTTACCTTAAAGGAGAGGTTAATCTTTATTGTTGTCTGCAGTTTAGGAAGTGTTTATGAATTTCTAAACTTCAAACAAAACCAGGTTTTGTTTTGGAGCCCACCGTTGCAAAGAACGTATGCTTTGTGTAGTTGGCGATTGCTTGGGAGTGCTTTTTGACCACCTGAAGAAACCAAAGCCAGCTTAAAACTGAATTTTGTTAACCCGTGTGGCTTCCTCAGAGAACTTGTATGGACTTTGTGAGAATGAATACAATTCTTAGATTACAAAACACTTCATTAGATATAAAGTCCACATGCAGCTGTCTACCTGGGAAGTGGTCCCTTTGCTGACAGTTGGAGCAATCCAAAGTTCAGTGTACAGTGTTCACCTTTGTTACTAGTCTTGGAGCCACACTCTGGGATGTTTTGTGAAGCTAGTATAGAACTGAAATAATCGGGTGGCCTTTTTGGTAAGACAAGAATATCTACGCAGTAGTTGAACACCAGCACAGGTTTTGCTGGGGGAACTATGGGCTGAACTGGTTGAAAAATGAAACACATGCTGTTTCAGGATGCAGTTTAGCCTGTTTAGGACCAAGCGACTAGAAGCAGTGCTTCTAAATAAAAATCTCGGCTTGAACAGCTTCACATCTCAAAATTTTAAATAGAGTGCTTTAATGCTAAATTTATTTTTCCTCGCCTGCTGCTGTTTTAGGGTGTCTGCAGAGAGAAACTGTATCTCTGTCTGAGAACCAAAACAGCTAGGAGATGCAGAAATCCTGAGTGCAGGAGTTGGAAAGGTATTTTTACTTGCTGAATGGACTTTGATTTTGCCAATCCTCAAGCTACCCAGCTGATCTGTGAATAAAGATGTATGTTGAGCTGGAACAAGACATCAAGTTCTTCAAGGCAGCCAGGTGGAGGGTACCAACATTTTGCATGCACTGTAGCATAGAGAAGGGCATACTTCATACAAAGTTGAGCTGTAAGGTAAAGGAGGACTTTACACGGGTGAAAAGGCAGTGTATAAACGTGGTATAGATGTGGAGATATGTAGGCAAATATGTAGTCTTGATAACTCTGGTCTCAGCACTAAAATAAACACAGGCTCTGAAACAAAGTGTTTTAACGTGTGCAAGCAATGATGGGAAGAAAAGCATTCTTCAAGAAAAAGTTCTCCCTCACATAAGGCTCCTAAGAGATAGCAGACATGTTTTAATGGTTTTTGACACTTCCCCCAAGTTGCCTTTTGTTGTTGTGAGATGCCAAATAGGAGTGGGAGTGGACTTTTTAAAAGAAATATTTGACTGAAGTAGCACGTTTGGGGGTACAGCACAAGAAAACCTCTGAAATTTTGCGGTAAGGTTTTGAGAACTCCGTTTGGTACACATACCTACACTAATAGCATGTCTTTTGGCAATCACTTTGATATGTGTAATCTGTCATGGTACAATCAATTATTTAGAACAGGAACCAGGCTAAATAGGCAAGCAAACAAAAGGAAAGAAAAGAAGGACTGTGGGTAGGGCTTGCAGAGTAAATTGCATCTGGTCATGAAAGAACTCAGTGGGAGAATGTCTAGGATTGCACTGACGTCTCTGCCTCAGAATCATGTTCTTGAAGCGCATTTTCTGGCACCTCCCTAGATGTGCAATGAAATCTTATATGCAAAAGACCTTTTGTGACTGTTGCACCAGTATTTATATAAATAAAAGTGAGTAATAGATGCAGGCTTATAGCAAAACCCCAGACCTGTATATTCTGCATGAATATAAAATACTGTACTTCATCTCTGTGTAAAAGTATCTGTATGGAAGCTTTAAATCTTAAGTAGATCGCTTATACTGTGAGATCCCTCAACTTCTGCTTTAGCAACCCTGCAACTAAGGTGAAGCCAGGTTTGCACTTGTCTTTAAATAATCATAATTCAATATTTGCCTTTTAGTAAAGGATTAAAGAATGTGACACGTTTCTAAGTCACATTTGCAGAGCTGGAATTTGAGATGCTGTCTACAAAGTCCGAAAGCTGGTTTTTACTAGTTAGCATTGAGTGCTTGGACCTGGCTCGATGGTTTCTCTGAGACTCCTGGATACTTTTGTAGTAAACATGGTGGAATGTTGCCATGTAAGTTCAATTTTATAAAAGAAAAAGAAAAGGTATAATAGCATCTGACATTACAATATATTTGCGGATATTTTATAGCCATTAATCTTAATGCAAACTGATAGATTCTGAAAGCATTCATGCTTTCAACTGAGCATATTATTGAGATGTAAGGTGTTCAGGGCTTGATACTGATAAATATAATGTAGTTTTCTTTTTAATAGAAATAAATGGAATCAAGATGGTGGACCAAGAAGAGGCATCTCAGCAGGTGCTGCAAAACTTCATAAACCTCTAAATGCAGGGTAGAAGGGAAGAGGAACAGTGTGCTGCTCTGACCCTGGTTAGGCAGAACTTTGAAAATGCATGATGCAAATAGCTGGTAGGGTTTATAGAAATACTTGTTTTAAACACTTCAGAGAAAGGAAAAACTCGGGACAAAATACTGTTAGTGGGGAGGTTGAGTAGCAATTTATAATTGCTCTTAAGGATTTCCTGATTATGTGTGGTCTTGGTAAGAGCTGTTTAGCTCCTGTGTTCTTCTCTGAGAATATCAAGAACAAGATCACTTCAGTGATAATTATTTTGGAGTGAAGCAAGACTTGTTGTTTGAAGCATCTCTCTGTGTTATGTTGCAGATGCTGGCCGTTGCTGCCTCTCGCCCAGTTTTATGGGAAGTGACTGAGCATGCAAAATGCATAGATGAAGTATCTTGGTGTAGGATCGATACCAGTCTCTGAATCCTGTTTTTCAAATAGACATCCAATTCAGGATGCAAATAGGAAAGATAAAAGTTCACAAGCTCTCCTGACACTGTTTCTGTTCAGTAGCAGAAATGCCCCTGATGCCAGAGGCGGTTATTGTGAATACCATTCCTGGAGCTGAATATCTGAAAGGATGGGTGTAGAGATGTTTTTAATCCTTACGGTTCTCTCTTACGGCCAGATGTGTACAGCGCCAGCTTCCAGTTGATAGTTCTTTCTCTGATGTGTACTTCTTGTGCAATTTTGCTTTTACATCAGGTGGTTTATCTCCAGAGAGACAAGGGAATTGTCTGTGGGACACAAGACACCCTTCTGTTCTCAGGTTTGACCGTAAGCAACTTACATTGTCAGGCACTCTGGGGTGGCGAGATGACACCAGGTCTGGCGAGGATCTAGTTTCTTCTAATCCATATGGTACTCGGGTTCCTTGCCTCAGGAGTTCTTCCTGCTTCATTCAGCCTGTGTCTCAACCCTGAAGTCAATGCCCAGCAAGAGCAGATAGGTGTGGTGTCGGGAGCAAGTGGCCTGGGAGGAAACCAGCCTCTCTGAATGATTTCCTGTGGCTCGTCCTGGTGCAGAAGAGGTCTGAGGTGCTACAGCAGGCAATAGAGGGGGTGAAGGACAGTGTGTTGCCACTTGCTTGTGTTCATTCTTGCCCATGGGTGCTGCCTTTTCTTCAGGCTGACGGCCACTGTCGTCTTCCAAGAGGTAAGCCAGAGAAGAGTTCTGGCCTATTTATCTTCTAGTAGTGACCACTCTTTAGAATGCCTTGGGCATTTCCCGGTAGCTTAGCTGCTGCAGTTAGTGCAGAAAATTTTGAAGTTTTTGTTGTTGCTGTTTTTTGGTGTTTTGTTTTGTTTTTTAATTGATCTGAATTAACATATTTGGTTTATGTTAAGAAAATCTAAGGTAACAATATGCTTTAAGTTCTTTAGATTAATTAAAACTGGGGACAGTTACCAGTCTTGTCCTGAAATTTGTTGGTTTGCAAATCATCCAGTTCCCTTAGCAGTGATATTTATTTGACAGTCATTGCTCCAAAATTTATTTGTATATTTATGCTGCTTTGCATCAGACTAAAAGCACAAACTGAGCAGTTGCTTTACATTCTTAACATGAAGATTTGTGCAGTTATCAAGAATACAGGATATGTGTATGGGTGATCTGCTGCCCAAAATAAACGAGGTTATTTCCACGGGAGAAAGAAATATGTCAAAAGACGCACTGTCAAGTATGTAGAAAGTTGCGGTGGTTTTGCAAGTGGAGTGAAATTAATTAGCACTTTAAAGTTCTATTTATTGATAAAATTCAATGGATTTCTATTTAAGATGTCTATACAGTTTGCTTCTATTCATGACTGACTTGCAAATATTCTATGTTTTGCTTAATAGAAGTGCATTTCTTTTGAATTCCAGCCTCCTGTCCCTTTGGAATTTACATCAACTAACTTTCATCAAATGACAGGGATTTTTCCAGATATCCCTTCAAAGCTGTTCTCCTGGTTCTGCTTCTCTCAGCAGACTTTTATCTCCTAGTGATACTTAAGGTTGAACTGCAGTGCTGATGAATGTCAAATAGCCATGGTGTTGAAACTGCTGCTGTTCCCATCACTGCACAAGTTCAGTGTATGGCTTTGGCAGACTATTTAAAGAACTGACATTGGTCACCATAAACAAAGACATGAGGGTATCCATGTTGTCTTCTTTTTTTTCAGAGGGTCCATATGGAATATTTGCTGGCAGAGATGCCTCCAGGGGACTAGCAACTTTCTGTCTAGATAAAGATGCACTCAGAGATGAATATGATGACCTATCGGACTTAAATGCTGTACAGATGGAAAGTGTAAGAGAGTGGGAAATGCAATTTAAAGGTAAATTCTCAAATTTGCAGCACATTTCTAACTTAAAAAAATGATTTTAATAAAAATTACTGATTTGGGGATAGGGCAGCTTTTAAAGAGATGTTGACAGTAACATTAAAAATGCTTTTAGTTTTATACAAGAGAGCTGTTCTCAGCTCTTCGTGGAAGAATTTCACTCTCAACTCTCAGTGGAGGGTAGCTGATGGAATTCCTGCTAGCAGGTTTTCTGCTGAGAGTTGTTTTGGCATAAAGGGTTGAACAAGTTGCTCTTGTAATAATTTCTCCAAAGTATGGAAGTGTGCCTCTGAAGGGAGGGTGGTGGTGTCATTTTTCACATTAACTGAAATCAAAACAAAGGAAATTTGTGCCAGTTTTAATAGCAGCTTTTTCAGCCACTGTGTGATAAAGCTTTCCCCAGGAGCTGCTGGAAAATTGAAACAAAGTACTCTGAGAAACTAGTGAGCAGCACTGGTAGCAAGACTGTTTCAGGAGGCTGGACTTGCAGATAAATTGCCATCAGTTTCAGTTATTTGGGTTTAGAAGCTGAGCCTGTAGGAGGAAAGGTGAATCAGCAGCAGGGCAGGCTAACTAGCAAATACAGCTGTATTTGATTGTAATGGAATCACAAATCTTTTTCAGAAAAATATGACTACGTAGGTAGACTCCTAAAACCAGGGGAAGAACCATCAGAATACACAGATGAGGAAGATACCAAGGATCACACTAAACAGGAATGAACTTTGTAAACAACCAAAGTCAGGGGCCTTCGGAACTGCAACCTCTTATTCCCCATCACAGAATGTCCTGCATCTTTGGGTACAGTTCATCTGCTGCGAAAAACATTCAACAGTTTTGTACAAGGAAAATAATATACTCACAAATGAAAATTTGAATACTAGACATTATTTGTGCTGCCAAACCTTTTGTTGCAGTTTATTTGTAATGTCTGGTTTGTTAGTGAAGAGGGGCCAGGGATTTAAAGGCAAAAACGCTATTCCTTTTTATCAGTAAGCTGAAGCCTTCACATAGTAGATGTTACAAGCTCTCTAAGAGTCTTCAAGCTCAGTGGAAGGTTTGAATCTTGTTTTGTGTGTCTTCTCCTTCCGCATTAAAGAAAGACGTACTCTCATACATCAGCATCAGTAGGTTAGACTACTGAAACTGGTGTTAAAATGTGAATTTGCAATTTTGTTTTGTACATGGGCTTTAGTAGCCTTGAAAGAATACTTCAGTTCTCTAAGAGAAGTCCATGTTGATTAGGACTGGGGTAAATACACTCATCCTTTTCTCAAAAGGATAGGGTAAAAGTGTTTCCTCTGCACCAATATTATCTGAAGCCCACCTCTCCTCCCTTTTCCCAACCTCTAAATCAAATCAAATATTAATTGTGCCTTATTTCGCTTACATAGACTTGAATTGTTTTAAGGGACAGCCCCAGTATTCTGGTTTCATAGTCACTACAAGCAGCATTGAGACTGAAGTTAGAATGTTGACTGGAAAACCTTGATGTCATTCTGTGTATAGAATGTAAAAGAGGAATACTCAGTGTTACTGCCATATGTTAATACTACATATACTTAAATTAGCATTGTGATGGCCAAATGCATACTCCCATGCTTCTTTTTAAGTAAATACAAACACAAAAAAGTCACCCTTCCTTCTCTTCCAGAAGCTGCCTAACTTTTGGGAGCATAGCCTTCACACCCCTGTAGAGTGAAGGGGCGAGCGCGCGTGTGTATGTGTGCGTGTCTGTCTGAATGCAAGACTGGGGAGGGATTGTTTCTGCAGATATTGTAAATACGAGTTACCATTTTAATAAAGCATGTACAATACCAACTGTGCTGTCAGACTTTGTGTAGAAGCTGTTGAGCAGAGCTGGAGTGTGATGGAGTACCCAAGTCAGGGGAAGAACTGTTGGATACGAGACATCCACCGCTGTTATTACCATTCCTTCTCCTCATGGTGTTAGTCTTGCCTTTCCAGTCCCAGCTTTTGAAGAATCTTGAAGACCTACTGAGGTAAGCTGTATTTAAAGGAATAAACCTATTCCAGTGCACTTATGGTAGGCAAAAAAATAAGTGAATAAAGAAGTATTTTAAATCATGTAATGTACAGTTCAAGGAGTATGTCTTGGGGCACCAACAGGACAAGAATGCTGTAAGTTTCACCATCTGTTGTGCTAAATCCATAGCACAGACACTATTAAGTTCACAACCTGCAGCTTTATGGCTTAACACCTGCACCCCTGTTTGCAGATTTCACCTCTGACAAGCCTACAGTAACAGATTTCAAAATACACTTGCTGTTGAACTGCAAACTGGGAAACACCCAGGACCACTTCCTTTTTAGTACTTTGAGTGACTAGAGATGTACACTGACAGAAATAAAACAAACAAACAAACCTCCTCCTGTGAATCCCGTGTCACTCAGGTGTCCTAGAAGGCAGGTTGAAGTGTCTCCAAGCATGAAAGAGTGCAGTTTTAGCACAGAAGTAACAGAACTAGAGCCCTTTCTCCACGGAAGTGAGGTTACAGTTCCAGGCTCTTGGACAGGCTGAACAATCTCATAGGGGTGGGGTTGTGCAGCTACTGCCTGTAACCCAGTCAAGCGCTGGTTTCTGCCCAAGTCACTGTCACATCTTTATAAGCTGAGCACTGGTGCAGTGTCCAGACTTCAATTTGCACATTAATCTTGTAAGTAGAGGTCTGCTCATCCTCTAACACTGATGAAACGCTGGGCATGCCCGTGTTAAGTAAAGACAAAATTAAGTGTTTTAGGTGGAACAAGGGAAGCCACCGAGGCATGAGTTTTATCGCTTCTCGCTTTTGTATGAGCTGGTGCAGTTTGCCATGGCACAGCAAGGTGTACAACTGTGAGGCAGGAAGAGTTGGCTTACCCAGCTACTGGATAGGACAACCAGATAAATATTTTTTTCACAGGCTTCCACAGCAAAACAGACATGCTCTGTACTGCAGCTTCTGTTGTACAAAGTCATGGCTGCCAGCTCTTAACGCGTACCTGGAGTTGCTTTGCTCTCCCCTCATCACAGCTATTAGTACTGCTACATCTGCCATAGCTGGAGTGTTGGCCATTTACTGTGCTTGTAGCTAGGTTCTGTAGAAACTTCTGCTGGAAGAAATGAGGGTAGTTTTGCACATGCCCTGACTTCATAACCCCAACGCAGGCTTGCCCTTGCTGTAACAACTGCAGGGAGGCTTAATCAGCAAAGCTGCTATTTTACTATCTTCAATGTAAAAGTCAAGGAATAGTTAAACCTTACGCCTTGTTTGAGTCTCTTCGTTAATAGTTTTCTCTGCAATAGGACTCAGGGAGGTTTTATTTCCTCCAGGAAATACATGTATTGTTGTCTTAGAATAGTACAAAATACTGATCCAGACTTTGCATATAATGGTCTTCCTGGCTCTGCTCTGGGGTTGGTTTTGTGTTTTTTAGGACAAAGCTGTGTAACTTCTCATGAAGTCTAAGTCACTAATGTAGCAACTCCGTACTGAAGTGTTGCTGGAATTAATTTATTAAGCTCCGAGTGCACAATCAAGTCCTGGGGCCTTAGAGTCCTTGGTGCTGTCTTAGTTCTCTCCCATTTTAGAGTTGCAGGCTGTAGGGGAAAACCCTGCATCGCTGTCATCCAACTTTTCATTCAGGCATGAATGGAATGATGCAATTCCAGCTGTAGATTTGGCTACTTACTCCTTGTCCTACTTGACCCCGGTAATAATATACTCTGACCTTGAAGGCTTACTTAAATATGGAAGCCAGATAGTTATGTGCAAATGTTACTGGCCAGTCCTTCTACTGGCTTCTAATTTATGCTTAAAGGTGAATGTTGACAGTCTGGGTTTTAACCTTGCTTTTATTAGAACGCGTGCGCCAAGGTTGGTTCCAATGCAGATGAAGGGTCGCTCACCTAGAAACTAAAAAAAAGGCAAACCCAAACCAGAAGTATCCCTTGCCCTTTTCTCCTGGGGAATTATTGTGGGTTTCTGTATTTTTTTTTCAAGTACTAGAAAGCAACACCTTCAGTGTGTTTGATAGTGGTCTAGTCTTGCACTGCAAACTTCCGGAAAAATCAAGTTGTCTCCGTTCTGGTTACCAAGTTTACTTTCAGAGAATAAAGCTTGAGAGATGAGGTGTATAGCCAAGCGGAGCCGTGGGATTTGTCAGTGGAAGAACATCTTCTGTATGCTTAGTCTCTTCCATTGCGTGGGACCCAGGGGGTTAAGTTTGTCACTTCTCTACCCCAGTGATGCCTGAAGCGAAGTCTGCAGGGTAGAGGCTGCCACGAATCCAGTTAATTTCTGTTCACTCTAGTAGTTTATCTCCCACAGAAACCCAAACCCCTCTTAAACACTTGGAACGTCAGTCATGCAGACAGGCTAGTGTGGCTCATTAGGGGAAAGCATGATCTGGTCTCCATCAGGAACAAGAGCCATCTTGAATCTTCCTTTCCTTGCCTTTTAAAAAGCCTTGAGCATCTAATGTTTTGAGCATAACTGAATAAAAAACTTCAGGTAGTGTTTAAAAATATTTTTACAGTCATTTCTCAACAGAAGAAATGAAGACAAACCTAAACAAAGTTCCTTAATAAGCACATGTAATAATTTTTAGACAAGGAAAGGTCAAAGACTTGCTAAGCGTTTAGTAATAGACTACTGCTAAAATACAACCAGTCTTAAGACAGACAAATTGAATGTTGGCTGAAAGGGACCTAAAAGGCATCAGAAAGGGTGTTACATACAGACATGTTTGTGTTCCAAGACAAATTTACAGCTCTGCACCAGGTAATGACACCTATTCAAAGGTGATAAACGACTTTAAGCGACTTTAAGCCACGTTAAGCCACATAAGAAGCCAGCTGGTTAGCCAGCAACGTCTTTGGGGCTTATTCTGAAATTCAGTGGGTTTTTTCTCAGCTCCGTGTGCAAACAGCAGTAACCTAAGTACTGTTTTCCCACATATCTGCAAGAGGAGAGCCAAAAGAGTCAAGCCTGTGGGAAGTGAAAGGGGACATTCCTGAAAGGTAGCCAGACCTGTGGATGGACTCGGGTGGAGTTTTGTCCACCCAAATAAAGGGACACTACCTAAGCAACCAGCCCTAGAGAGGCCAAGATGACCATCAGCAGGTAGAATATTCACTCTCTTTCCTTCAGCCATATTTACCATTCACCTTGATGTATTTTTTTTTTGACAAATACCCAGTTATATGGGGGAAAAAAAAAAAAATTGAACTAGAAGAAAGCTGTCTCATTCTAAGAACCATTTCAGCCTTTAACAGGCTGGGTTTCCATAAGACCTTAGTGCACCAGAGGCAGCAGAAATTCAGATGCAAGCCTACAGCCTTAAACTTTTGTTTTTCTTCACGCTTAGGGGGGGTGAAAATAAAGTTGATATACAACACTATTAGGTTTTGCTATTCTTTTTATAAAATTTGTCAAGATATCACAAAATTACACAAACTAAAAGCTTAATCTGCACATTTTCCAATGAAAAAGTGAAAGGAAGTATCAAATCTATTACTCGTATATACAATTTAAATCCAAATTTACATTCGCATCATTTTCTTGGATAGCAAAAGGCATGGATCAAACACAGGATTGAGATGTGTCACTTCAGCATATTTATAGGATATTACTTAAAATACTGATATATGTTCATTTAAACTCATTTAGAGCAGGACACTTACAAAAGGCTCAATTTTGTGTTGAAATTGCATTAAGTGCTGGGAAGGCCACTGCTGACATATACTCCTTTACCACGCAAACGTTCGTAATTTGTTTCATCGGATTCACAATGACTGAAAAATTCATGGACTTGTTATAACCTCTGAGATCAGACCCAAGTTTAAACCCCTGTACACGCCTGTGCAGTCAGGACACATTCATCGATTAAGGCATTTGTGCTAGACATCATTTTTGCAATTCTAACTTAACTGAGGTGTTCTCTGCAGTTAACTAACAAAAGCCGAAATTCTTCTTACCTACCTTGGGAAGGGATAAGTTACCCACTCGGTTCTTAAAAAACAAAGCAATGAATAAGAAATTACAGGATGTAAACATCCCTACCTATCAGCTACAGAAATGGATTTGTATTGGAATAACATCCATTCAGTGAAATTCTATTGAGACCTGTTTGAAATTACTTAGGCTTAGCTAGTACAATTTGAGCAGAACTTCACTCAGATACTGCAAAAGAAACAAAACAATAAAATTTACAAGGAGTATTTTGTTTCCCTCCGAACTACATTTTATTACTTCAAATATGGAGAAAAAAGAGAATTGTAAAAAATTACGCCTCTCCTGTTAGAGTACTTCATTCATGAAGAATTCATATGAAGACACCTCTCAAGCAAGAATAATTTGAATAGTTTGCTATTTGAACAAGCTGCACGAACTGTAGATGCTATGTGTTAAGACAGGAAATCAACAGATCCATTTTCCCCTGTATTTTTCTGTTGCTTGAGTTAAGAACCAGTACTGAAAAAAACATCTGCAAAACTATCCCAGTTATGTCCACTCAAACTCCATACTTCATAAAATACTAATGATGGAGACCCTGAAAAAACCAGAAACTATGTCTTTAAATAGAATCCAGAAGTGCAGTTTCATATATAGCTGCACGTTCTCAAGGGTGCTTTTGCACAAACCCAGACTTTTTAATGGTTAGATTCAAGAGCAAACCAATCACGTAGATTCTTCCTTTACATTTAGAAGTCTATGTATAATGTAATCTTTTTTGCTTTGGTAAAATACACATAAATCTGGGAAAATCTGGGTCAAGAAAGCACAGTAAATAACATGGGTGCATCATACCTTTTCTTAAGAAATATGAGCTGAAATGTAAGGCATCCCCAAAGTATTTTTTGCGTATGTGAGGAATGCAGTTCTTTGTAAACAAAAGCCCGAGGAAAGCAATACTGAAGCCAAAGAATCTTCCCTGGGATCCTTCCAACGAGCCAAAACCAAGAGCAACTCTCCTAGGTTAAGTGGTATAGAACTAAATCCTGTGAAAAAAAATAAATCCAATCCTTTGTCTTCGCATATATTTTAAATAATGTATTAGATAGGCTCACCTCAAAGTTCTCCAAATTAAAAGAGGGATGTACAAGTTGATTCTCAAGGGTGCAAGCTCAGCTTAAGTCTATTTTTCTGGTACATCACTTTCCATACATTTTGTGGCAGCATTGTTATGGCCTATAGGTGCTTGCACAGTATTCCCACCGGTAACATTTCCCTGTGCCTGAGACTGACAGGCAGCCATGGGTCTAGCAGCAAGAAGTGTTTTAGAAGAATTAGACTGACGCCTGCGATGACCTGAATCTTCATCTGTTGCAGCAGCTGGTCTCCTTCGGCCAGATTCTTCACTAATAGGAGGCTGAAAATGAACATTGGCAACCTGTTAACTGTTCTTCTGTAGACCAGGTATTTGCTTTTTCATGTTACTTGAAGGATCAAAAGAGACAGCATTCCATAATCAGGCCTTTAGTCAGGCCTAGTAAACTTAGTTATTCACAACTTCACTGCTGATACTCTACAGCTTTCCTGGCCATTCAACTTGCCGTGCACGTGCGTGATGTCACTGCCTCCATGTTTGCCACAACCCCTAGGCAATGGAGGATGACAGAGCTGCTGGTTACGCAGAGCACCATAACTCCCTTCAGAGAAGCACAGCAGTGCTGTCCTCTGGAACTGCACAGCTTAAGAGTTCAGTGTTCTACAGGAAGGATACACTGAATTGGCCATACGAAGTCTCAGCACGAACAATACCTCTCGCAGCTGACAAAGAAGTGCCAGTTGGGCATTAATTCCTTTGCCAAATTCTCCAACAGCAGAGAAGCCATCAGTCTGACCAGATGACAAGCTGGATTTTGCTACTTATTTCATTACACAATGAAAACGGATCAACGCTTTTTACATTTTAGGCACCACGTCAGCACCATACATTGGTTCAAAAAAGAACATCTAAATTCAAATGAAAAATGCAGTTTTACACTTTTTTTTTTTAATCATGCTTTTTCTAGTCATTGACAGGATTTGTAAGGCTACCTTTTTGTGAAATGAAGTACTGTTATCAGTTTGCCTTGCAGTAAAAATATTTGTACACCGAATACTTATTTAAAATAGATATTGAAACTTACATCCACTCTGAAGTCTTCCAGTCTCTTAAATTTACTAAGGTATTCCTGCAGTTTGGGGTCGATGGCAGAAGTCTTGTGCTGAGAATATTTTAGATAAGCCCAAAATTTTTCAAGTCCATATAGCTGACCTAATAACGGAAAAAAAGATAGTCTTACCAATTTACAAATGTCAGATTTAATTAAAAACTTCATTATTCACTAGTAGCTATATGTTTAAGAGAACTGTTAGATAAAAGAAAAGTTAACAAAAGCTGCTCTTGGGTTACTTAACGAGTCAGTGCCAAAGAACTGGGATTATCTCCCAACTACAGTTAGCCCTGTGTGAGCAGAGACTGGCCAATGATAATTACCAGCTTCATAGTCTCTCTTTGTTTCTTCTTGGAAATCCTTGAATATTTCTTGCCTGAATTTCTTTTCTAGGCCGTAGCTGTAAAATCTAAACAAGCATTCCAATCCGTACCTGTAAAAGAAGAGAGAGGTATGAAAACCTTATACATATGTTCTTCATTCCTCACAAGGATGCAAGTTTTCAGCCTCTCCTTGCATTTAGTAAATGGCATGGTCTCATGAACTCACTTCACCCTTCTCACAACACCCACTTCCTTCTCACATCATTTTTTACCAGCCTATTGCTCTGAAACATCTTTGGCTGCCACACCATCACCAGAGCTGCCTTGGGCCTCTGGATAGCTGGGATAGCCTCCTGTTCTGCCTTTATCTGCTGCCACTTTAGTCCCTTTAAGAGCCTTCCAAAGTTTCTCCTGGTAAACATACCTTGGATAATCACAGAGTAACAAGAAAGCTCAGAGCAGAGACACAAGGCATTATTAAAGCCACCTCTGCACCCCAGAGACTATCACTCTGCAGCCTCAGACAACATATCCAAACTTCCACAGACAACACTTCCTCACTCTGCATTCAAAACACTGAGCTACCTTGTCTCTTTGGCTAAAAGAAATAGAGGTGAGGGAGAACAGGGTGGAAGGAAGGGAAAAATATCAAAGAGCTCAAGGGGCACCGGTGATTTGCTTTATGGTAATTTTTATGGTATTTTTGTAATTCAAGAAGCGGTTTGAACAAGTTGAATGAGGTTAAGAATGGCTTCACCTAGGAAAGGAAGGATCTTCTGTGTGCTATTAAGTATAAAGCTGACTTGTCACGGTCAACAAGTTACAGGCTTCTGTAGCATTCAGGACAGGTTAAAAGTCAGGAAATGCTGCACATTTAGCTATTTATCTGCACAGCACAAGTATACACAAACAGATTTTTGGTATGAAAATAACACCTGGACTACTATTTTCAAGTTTTACAAAATGCCAAAGCCAATACTAAAAATGTTCACTTGACAAATACGTAAAAATGAATGCTAAGACCTCAACAGTTTTTAACTTCCAGGATAAAGCGAATACCTGTAGTGTTCTTTTGCATCATCTAGAGCAAGCTGTTTGAATTCTTCATACATTTTCTTGTTAAAATGATCTCTCAGGAAAAAGGACCAGAAACGAAAAAGTGTGCTCATTTCCTGGGACTGGCCAATTCCCAACCGTTTCCTCTCTGGGAAAATAGAAGAACAAGAAAAAAAAAAAAACCCAAAAAAAAAACAACCCCAAAAAAAAACTTCAGGGTCATTTTTTTGTCAGGGAATGCAAAGTTAAAAGGAAAGCAGAGTTCATAAAATAGAAGCATCAAATAAATAGTTTTCTGTTCTCAAGAAAAATTAAGGATGAGGAGCAATGTGTAGAAAACTGAGTAGATGACACCTGGTAACTTCTACTTAAAATCTTAGGAAGCACCTTTAGCAGCTTACCCATCAGACACCTTCGACGGTATTTGTGGTAAACCTGTTGAGTAAAGCCATTTTCCTTTAACAGTTCATGAGAAGGATGCTGAAATTTTGGAAGAGAATTTGGGGTACATCCATAACTTCCTGCTAGTGGAGCTCCTTCTGAAGGTGAAGCATTGGAACTGCTGAAGAAAAAAAAAAAAAGAAACAAATAATCTCTGTCCTATAAACTTTTTTACAGCATTAGTTTCCAACCATTCTGATGTACACAAGATTTTAAATGACCACTTAAAGGCAAAATCACTGAAGTTAACATCAGTACTTGAAGTAATATTACTGCTGCTATATCATGGGTCAACAAATAACACTGAACATAGTCTAGCTAGCTCACTTCCAGGAGCCTGGCATTCTATGTTTTTGTTTTTCTTGATGCTCTTTTCTTGTTTCCACTGTATTGATAAATTGTCTTTCACTGCAGCCTGTTTCTCCATTAGCAGTGAGAACTAACAAAACTGCAAACAAATTTTCAATGACCAGGAAAAAAAAAAAAAAGCCCAAAAACCACTTGCCTCACAGAGGAAGTTCTCGGCCTGTGGTCTCTGGAATCCATTACCCAACCAATGTGGCATTCTAAGGGAGGATTTGTACTGTGTCTTGTTTTTCTTTTTCTTGGAGTCTAAGGAAGTAAATAAAGTATTTATTTTCCCTATTTTGATTTCATTCATTTTCTTCCTCTGCATTCTAAAAACTGTGTATTCTAACACATTATAAAATCACAACATTTATTTCATAACCTAAAGATTAGTCTTATGTTAAAAAACTTTAGACATCACACTTTTTCAGCAAGGACTTCCGAGAAATGTTACAGAGAACACTCAGAAATCATTTTGTACAAGTAGAATAAATGAATGTAGTAAGTATTTTGAAGACTGAAAAATGAAGTACAAGCATTTCATTTTTTTGCCTTTTCATTCTTGTTAAATCATTCACACAGACATGAGTTCTAGGGGCTTTTTCTGTTTAAAAAAATACTACATCTCTCCATCTACCTTTACATCAATGGATCGTGCTTCTTTAACCACAGGGTAGAACCTGGGTGTTTTGTTGGGATCCTGTAGCCTTGGGGTGCGAGGTGTTCGTGGGGTGAAGCCAGGGTGAAGACAGGGCAAATCTGGAACTGCTGTTGGCAGTGATCGAGCGATTGCTGCTGTTGGAGGTATGTCAGTGCCTACAGTACAAGCCAGCTCCTCTGCTAAACCTGTAGGCAGGAAAGAGAAAATAGCTGTTTTCAAAAGAGAGAGGATATTTCAAAACCTAAGCTCCCCTAGTATCTTAGAAACCTCTTTCATCTCAAGTGAACATCATCCCCAAAGGATAATCAAATTAACAAAAAGCACTTGGTGTAAAAGCAGCACAAACTGTTCAAAATGACGAAATAATGTTTCAAGTGCATCTTTGCTAGAAAACTGAAACCTGCTTCTTTGTCACCTCCTTGTTCTTCTGTATCTACAGCAGCAAAAAAATGGAAAACAGTACTGGTCAAAGTATAACCACATTTTTGCTTTTGGGTAAAGTGGTTTTCTTCAACCACTTTCCAGATGCTATTAGGATGTATCCTAATAGATGTTACTACTGCTACTGTATCAGAAATACCTCAAAAAATAAGATTGGGACATGGAACTGTTCAGTAAGGTTACAATACAAATAGAATATTCTTAATATTAATATTCTTAATCATCTCACTTCATTGTATCCCTGTTACCCATAAAAATACTGGTTTCCAGAAAATGTCTCACAACATCACTAGTTTTTACTTTACACATTGTAAATGCCAAGTTACACAAAAAGCACCTGATGTTGGTATATGGCGAGAACAAAACAGAACACTGCCTTTTGATGCTCTCATGCATCCCAAAAAGTACAAAGACCAGTGTCTTCCAGTTTAATGGAAACTGTGCTACTAATGAACAGCTGACAATTAGAAACATTAGCAAAGAATAAGCCCCTCAGACTGCTGACTGAACCAGACTGAAAATATTACAGAGGCAAAAAGTTAGAGCACCTACGAAGTTGTTCTTTGTTACAGAAACTCTAAAAACAAATACCTATTACTTACCTTTCTGTAACTCTGGAGGACCTGCAGGAACTTCTTGGGCTCGATCAAAAATTGGTTCTGGTGCAAGGTTATCAAATTCCTCCTTACTAATAATATTCAGCTTCTTAAAGTTCTCCATCTCTTGCTGAATTAGAGAAAGCAAATGGTAAATGCAAAGCAGGATAATGCTCTCACCCAGAGAAACAGGTGAATTTCATAAAAGAGAAAATGAGCGAGCAAGAATTGACACACAACCACCCGAACACAGCCAGCACAGATTTCTTTTAAGGAAGATGGAAAAAGCACACACAGTAAAAGAGCACAGTGAACACTGTGAATAACCTAAGGCAGCTCATGCTGCACTAGCTACAAGAAGCAGTCATGCCAACAGACGGGCAAATGGAGGCAGGTAAGGACAATTGTGTGTGAATTTTCCCAGACAAATAAGAACTAGAAATGACTGAGATCCTGCCCCTTGCCAAGCCCCTAACCACCTCTTCCGCAGTTCCATTTGCTCCCAGAGCTATCATTCTAACAAGCTACAAGGCAAACAGAACCTCAGTATACAACTACTTCACAATGATTCTATTACCTTCAATCTCTTATTATCTTACCTCAGAAATGTGCCCCCTTCCTGTCTGGTAGGGCTATTCACAGAACAACAAAAAACACCGAAAAAGTTGAACCATCTCCAAAACATTAAAAATAGTTCTAAAAAATGCTCACTGTTTTTGGTCAAATCTGTGACAAGAAAAACTTGCTGGTTTTACTTTCAGCTGTTAACAATATTATCAAAATAAAGTTAATTCAATAGACCTGTAAATTCAACTACTGTAACTTTTCTTTCAAAAAAAGAGTAGCATTTTACAATTATGTAGCAGATGACTGTCGGTGTTTATGCCGGGAGCGGAGAGATGCAGCAACATATAAATTCAGCAAGAGCAGGCAAAAGAAGCAGCTTTATTAATTTACAACCCCATTTTATATACCCTAGCCCCATAGGGCGATTGGTCAGTGATCACCCAGCTCCTAGGGTGATTGTCTGAAGTCCTACAACACCTATTTCCAAATATTTTTCCAATGTACCATAAACAGAACTTAGCAAAACACCAGGTGTTAGTCTAGTTTACAAAACCGTCCTACTGTTTCTCATAACACGTGTGAGAAAGGCAGGGCTCTCACGGAATATTGTGAGAACCTAAGAAAATTCCTCTGCTAGCAGCTTTTCAGCATCCACAGATGACTGAAATTACTTTCGGAAATGTTTGGACAGGCGTGGTTTTCAGGCCAAAAGTGAAGAGAGTTACCTTCATCATAGTGTCATTTTCACGTTGCTCCATCCACAAATCCTGTTCGTAATAATATAAGCCATCATTAATAACTTTAGCAAGTTCCGATGTAATTTTTGCATGGCATACATTGTTGCCAGTACCATCTCCATCAGGATGTTTTTTCATATATGGTGGTGTCTGTGCTACAATCAAAATCTTGTTTACGTCCTGGTCATCGATTTCATAATCAGAATCACTGTCTGACCAATCAGTAAATTTATTCTTCCGACCTTGAATTTGTTCCATTTCTTCATCAAACAAAAAATCAAGTTCTTCTTGTTCTTGTTCCTCTGGAGGCAGAGGTGGCTGTCGATCTGATGTTTGATCAGGTATAGGAACACTTTCCTAAGTTGGAAAAGGTGATGGCAGTTTATATTTGAATTGGATAGTGATCATCCAAATAGGAGGCAAACGGAACATGATGGAACATTTTCTATGAAGAAATGCATCAGAAATAGAAACAATACAGCCACTTTCACATGTTTATTACCTCAATTACTTGTCTAAATAATTCTGCCATAAGCTTTTAGAACAACTCTCAGTGCTCTTTACAATACCTTTCTCAACAATCAACAGGTACGACTGTCCTTCAGCAGAAAAAAGCCACCTCAGTATTTCCTTTTTATTTCAGTGTAGTTTGGACCATCATTTTAAATGCACTTAGTTGTTCTAGCTCTGGTAGCGTGAGAAGTACGCACGCTAACTGCATTGCATTACCAAGCACCACGTATGCTAAGACCTGAAAAATCTTGTTTTACAGAATAATCTCAAAGCTGTCAGGTTTTGCATTGGTTTATTTTAGACTTAACTTGAAGGTTCTTGATTTTACCTTTAGTTTGACTGTGGATGCACGATGCCTCTTCTTCACGTCTATCCAAGGTTCAGAGTCCAAATCAGGCAAACTTGTAGACAATCCTTTAGACATTGTCTGAAAATTACTCTTTTCAGTGTTTTCCTTTGGACTCAGCAGGCTTCCCATTCTCGGAGAACTTGGTGCAGACTCTAGCAGTGGAAAACAATAGTTCAGTCCTTGATGTTTGGTGTTTTTCTGGTTCATTGTTTTTTATTGCTTCACTAGTCTTTCCTTTAACCGCAGCTACCATTTTTCTACCTCTCATAATACTGATCAGCAGAATTTCTTTACAGTTTTAGCAGGTAGTTTTTCAAAATTTACTCAGTATTTTAGGAAAAACTGATTCTGGTAGCTTATTTACATGGAAAGTTTCTAACAGCACGCAAGAAAATGTGTGTTTACTCAGAAAATAAGAGCAGTATCATTAGGGACATGCTTTCTCCACACCATCCTCTAGCTCTATGGGCAGGTGCCTAAATTACTCTTCATTCTTCCCAATTAATTCCAGCCAGCATTTCAGTAAATGATTTCTTTGCCAAGGGCTGTCAGTGAATGAAGCCATATCCCTATTAATAAAGTGAATGGGACCTCCATCCAAAACCAGGATGCACCAAATAAGCAGTCAACTTTCAGCTGTTGTCAAAACAAAGCAGACTTTGACTAACATGATTACTATTGCTACTTAAACTCCTCCTACCAAAGGAGTGTAGTCCATTATACTATGCTCTGGAAAAGGGTCACAGCCATAACACATAAGAGACATTTTTATCTGCTGCACATCAGCCGTGCCAGCCATGTGACTTGGCAACTGCAAGGCTGACAGGCATATCATCAGCTGAATAAACAGTTACCAAATGTACAACTTCTATTACGAAATCAGTATCAGAAGATCAGAAGACAAACTTTCTAAACTAGACAGAAAGTCCTAAACTTATGTTTCTATAAAATAAGTCCTTTACCAGTGCGTGAGCCAAAAATTTGGCCTGGTATGAATTCTGGACAGTTGATGAGCTGAGAAAAGTCAGTCGGTGGCAGACTGCACGGAGGAGGACCCGGAATTGGCCACTTTTCTGGATCAACCTTTTTTCTTATCCTCTGATCCACAGTTTCAACTTCTGTACTGTCCTTTAGAGCCTGCACAACAAATATATAGTAAAAAAACCAAACCACAACCTTTGTCCTTTATAGCGTCTTTCTAAAATCCTTGGCATTGCAAACAGAAATGTTTAACTTCGTAATGCTGACTTTAAATGTCAGTACAAAACTATCCAAGCAATTTTCTACATAGGTATTTCTGAATTATTTTACCTCCAAAATGAGTGCAGAATTTGTAGTCAGAGCTTGCATTCGATGGAAGCTAGCAATCAAAGAAACAGGCAGAAATCCCTGTTGGTCCATCTTTCTCCTTAGAAAGAAGTCTCTTTCCAAATTTTCTGTGCTGAAATAATACTCACTGCAGAAAGAAACGTACAGATGAGGGCCTATTATAGGTTAAAGAAAATCCTAAAACAGCAATGTAGAGATTCCTTGTTTAAGTCTTCCATTAAGAACAGAGCATACTTGGTCATCAACAAAGTCCTTGTTCCAAGAAGTGCATCATTACAAGCAAGACTTGCGGAAGAGCAGGCATGCTCCCCATGTCACCAAAGACTTGTGATCCAGTACAGTGCATAGGGGTAGAAATCCAAGCCTTGTTACACTTGCATATATGAGCTGCATAAGGAAAAAACTACGCTCAATTTTTATTTCACCCATCCCTTCCCTTATTACTTACATGAACAGAAGGAAACAACATTCTTTTAGCCTCCATATAGGTGAAGTGAAATGAACTACTGCTTACAGTCAAGGCATAAGTTATTTCCCCCAGAGCAGTATCAGCGCACCTTTATCCTGAACTGTATCTTTTCCCAGTTTCAAGTACATTAGAAGGTTTAAATATCCTATCTGAGTGTTGAGGAACATATATGTACTGTGAATCATCACTTCAAGCATGCTTGCAGGAACACAGGAAAAGAAAAAAGTAATGTTGTATTTGTCGTGAAATTGTACCAAAAGGCACAACAGCTCACGGAGAAAGGTCAGGTCGAAAAGAAGAGACGATGTTTAGTGGATATAGACGGACAAGGACCATTTCAGGAATCTGACAATATCACAGAACAAGAGCGACGAGGGACAAGGAAACAGCAGAAAGACAAATCTTCTTAAAAAGTGATGCTGCTCTATGAAATGACCAGGGTGTCAAGATGTTTTATACAAGAGAAAAAGTGAAGAATTCAAATCACGACCTGTCACACAAAGCGAGCGAACAATATAACATCCTATGAAGAAGAATGGGAACAACACAGTATAATAATGACTTAAATCTAGGCATTTAACAGAGTTTACACATCAAACCACAATTCTGAATATTCCATCCAAGGAATACTACTCCTCATTGGGTTCAGGAAAATGAGAGTAGAGAAATATTTAACAGAGAGCAATTAATTAACTTCTATGACACAATAATAGAGGTAGTGCGAAAACAAAACAAGACAGCAATAACATGCTGAAGGGAAAAACAAAACAAAACACGAAAACCAACCAAACAACACACATGCAAACATAAATAAAGTCAATTCCAATTTCAATGAAATACAAAACGCTAAGTGTCTCCACTGAAGTTGGGATCAAAGCCAAAATTAGCAAGAGGAGAGGACTCTGGAGTCATCTTTGACCCACAGAGAAGCTTGATACCATTTCTCTCTTTTATTTTTTTGTAGATAAAGAAATTTGAAGCAAGAGCTCTCTACATGAAACATTCAGCTCCAAGACAGAATGAATATAAAGTCTCAAAGCTGGACAATAAGACATACGACAAATGAAAACATTGCCATTAAATCAGAGCAAACAGAGAAGAGAAAAGAACAAGGCTTTTGGAGAATTAAGCTCCTACTCAGAGCTAAGTAAACTGATTAGTGAAGCAACTGTGCACAAAGAGAAGGTTTTTTTTCAAGAATATCCTACTTACTGTTCTCAACTGCTACGTTTCTTTTCCCCTCCCAGTCTATACGATAATCAAACACAAAAGCCATATTCCCACGTTTTACTAGTGTTACCTTTACAGTCATACAGTAAAGGTAAAATGTTGTAACAATTCACCTAGTTAAAAATTCCACAAGCAGAAATGGACAATGACTGAACTTGACTCAAACTGCCTCACTTGGTGTTCATCACTCTAGAAAAAGGAATGTGAAAGACCATTAATGATAAATGAAGACAAAGCACAAGTTTGCTCCAACTAGAGGAACAAACCTAAACACAACACACATCCCCTCCAGCTTTGCTTTTCTACTTTACTCAGAGTTCCTTTGCTTATTCTTGAATGGATGCAGACTTGGATGAACTTTTATTTCTTTAAAGAAAGAGGACTTCAGTAAATAGAGTTCTACTGCATGTTGCAGACTGACAAGGAGCTAAGCACTGAAACTTTTCATGCTGACAATTTCAGCCTGTAATTAAAACCATTAAAGAAATTTTTGTATAGAATACAAATATTACTCTCTTGTACATCAAGCTGGTTCTTGGGACAAATAAAACCTGCTTAATAGCAGTGTATTTCTTACTGCAGTTACACATCAACTCAGTTGGACACAGTCTCTAAGATTTTTCCCTATTAAGCAGGTAAACTGTTTTGGAATTCATCAATTCACTAGGATTCAAACTCATCTCACTTGTCAAATATATCCTGATTTATCTTGGACTCCATGAGGAACTCTGAGACCTAACAGTTCTGTGTAGCTATATACTGTATATATTTCCTTCTTTAGAATAGTCACTTTAAATTTTCATACCTAACTTGTGAAAGGCAGATAAAACCATCCCCACTTAGAAGCTAATAGTAATTGATTAATGTAGTTGGTTTCCCATCATTTTTATTGTGATTAAAGAAGTGCACGATTTATTTATTTTTAAGGAGAAAAAAAAAAAAAATTAGTGAAGTTATGTTCTAAACCTGCTCAAGAATCTGCCTCTCTTTCATGGAAAGCAAACTCAAATCAATCTGCCTTAGGAGTTCATATGAGAAAAGCAACCAGTGGCTCTGGTTAGTCAGCCATACCAAGTCTTCTATCAACACCTGCCAACCTCCTGTTGCTCAATTAAAATACAAATATAACCAGAAGTGAGATGTGACCAATGCTGTAACTTGTCACTGTTTATGCCGGGAGCAGAGAGATGCAGCAACATATAAATTCAGCAAGAGCAGGCTAAAGAAGCAACTTTATTAATTTACAACCCCATTTTCTATACCCTAGCCCCATAGGGCGATTGGTCAGTGATCACCCATCTCCTAGGGTGATTGGCTAAAGTCCTACAGTACCTATTCCAAAATATTTTTCCAATGTACCATAAACAGAACTTATCAAAACACCAGGTGTTAGTCTAGTTTACAAAACTACTGTTTCTCATAACATGTGTGAGAAAGGCAGGGCTCTCACGGAATATTGTGAGAACCTAGGAAAATTCCTCTGCTAGCAGCTTTTCAGCATCCACAGTAACTGACATTTTTCTCAGCAGATGGGGACATCATCATGTCCTACCTTAGAAGGTCTGGATTCTACACTGCATGCCCAGAAATCTGGCCAACAGTGAAGTGTCTGTGCTCCTCCCTCACTTGTTCAGGCCGATTATCCTGACATGGGGGTACATGTCCACTGTCAGGTCTCATAGGGGCCTGGCAGCAAGAGTAACAAAAAAGACTGCAATAGAAGTTTTGAAGTTGATAGCCACATGCCAGATACTTTCTGCCCTTAAAGAGGCTTTTTTCTTCCTTTTTGCGTCAACTGTAACAAAAGAAGCAAGAATAAAATAAGCAAGTTGCTTTATGGAATACAAGGGCAATCAAAAACCACCACAGAGGCACCGCAGAGAAATGCCGTTGCAAGTACAGATGATGAAATATCTGCCAGTGGTGGAAACTGTCTCTTTAAAATGAACTAGTGGTTTACAGGCCCTTTTTGACTTGCCTCCTGGTGATCAATCTTCCAGATGCTTTCTCATTGCCTAATGACGCACATGAGAAAGTAAACATTTCAGATAATTGAAAAATCAAGTATCATTGCAAAACTACTCTCTTTCGGTTAAATCTTTCAGGTGAAACACTCTGAAAAGACAAAACTAACAAGACTTCTCAAAGTGAAATTGAGAGCAAATAAGGGAAACGTGGAGCTGTATCACCCAAGAAGAGCTTTACAGGCAAACAGACCAACAGTACTCAAAAGCACAAGCTCAGAGACATCCATATCTCAATTACATGACAACATAAAAAGAGGGCTATGTATCATAAATAAAGCAGGTATAAAAGTTAGAGCCAGACCACAGCACAAGAGGCAGAACAGCTTCCTTAAAATTCCTCCCCATCACTCAAGTTTTTCCACCCCACTAGCGAATAAATTCAAACTGACCCTGGTAATGATCAAAGCAAAAATTGACATATCAATGCCTTAATCTCCATCTTTATAAGAATAATAAGGACCAAATGCTGTTTGAACCGAGTTATTTTATCTTAACTAGACTTGTAAAAATATTTGTACATTAAACAATCTACTTACATTTGATGTTTTATGTATTCTTTGAGAAGTGCTTCATCCACAGAATACATCTGCACTCCTGTTCCATCACCATAGTAATACATCACACTGGCATTAAGCTCAGGTTGAAATATTTGGTCAGTTCCATTGCCATACAGCTCTTGATAACCAACTGAATATTCAAAGTTCACTTCAAAATAAAGGAGAACATAAAAGAAAGATGATGACAAATATTAAGGCCAGCACACAAATATTTTAAGACATGGAGCACAATGATTTTAAAAAGACTCAAACTGCTTAATTGTATTAAGTTACAGGATATGTTTTTTGAGACAACTCTTACTTTATGTGCAAACAATCTAAAAAAACGTTATAAACATCATTTGCAATCTTTTGCTATGCATCTGCTGCTTTGCCTACTTCTAGGGTTTCCTCTGCTGCGTCCTCTTCCTCTGCCTCTGCCTCGTCCTCTGCCTCTGGAGAATCCTCGAACGCTGCCACCCTCACTTCTCACACTGCACACTTCATCATGATCATCTCTCTTTTCTCTGTCACGACGCCAATCTTGAAGAGTAAAAAACCAATTGTAATTAAATAGCACAGTATAATTAAGCAGATGTATTCCTAGGTATTAACCATAAACCACTGCACTGAAAAGCGTGCCTCCTTTTTCTGGCTGCTCAGAAGGGTTGAAGGACACGACACTGCAGAACACAGGACTACTGGCCAAAAGGCCCTTGTAACAGACTCGGCTTGCACCCAGTCTACTGACTCAGTCACGCTGGCTGAAGCAGAAGGTCAGATCTGAAAGCTACAGGGGTGAAAGGGTAAGGTTTGCCCAGGCAGGCCTGAGGGCAAGTCAGGTAGAAGCTGTTAGCAATAAAGAAGAGTAAATAGGCCTTGACTGGCTGTCACTCTCAAACTTCTGAAGCAACTGGATGCTCTGGTGACAGCTCAGCGATCACAATCCCTACAACTGGCTTGGGACTGGAAGGAATGATCATGCAATTCTCCTTCCAGGCACGATAACACAGTCTCCACCTGTGGACAACTCCCAGTACCTAGACAGACCTAGGAAGAGCTCCTAGCTCTTGATGATCCTGCAGGGGAGGGATTTCCACAGCGTTGGATTCCTGGAGCCTCCCTTTTGTTTCAGCCATCTACCGCTCCCCTGACTCTGCCCACTTAACAGCAGTCATTTATTCTCTTCTGGTCCTGTTCCAGACTGAGCTTTTAGGTTAAGAACCCTTTTTTGATAACTGCTGGAAATCTAAGATGAGTCTGTAAGAATGTATGTAAGGTTGGACCTTGACTCCACTCAACACAATGCTTAAGGATAGGTGTAATTCTCACTTTACTCCTGAGAAAAACCAAACTCCTCTCACACACATACTCTCCCATACCAGTTCTTTCTCTTTTCCTAACACTCCCAGACACTTCCAACTTCAGTCAGTCACTCTTACTTAAAGTTTATTTAAGTTGTAATTACACAGTCTTCCAAATCCCAGGGGATCTCTTTGTCAGAGGAATACAGCTGGGGATACAGCTTCTACTTGATCAAACTGAGAGCTGCTAAATTTAACAAAGGACTGACTAAAGATAGGATTCTTCATTTGTGTAAGAAATCTTGCTTTACTAGCAACCATTTTTAATTAACCCTACAACAAAATGTGTGCGCTTGTACATTCAAGTTCCTGTACTTCATTTTCTGTCAGAGAAGACTCCGGATTAATGAATATCAATCTGCGTGTGTGTCCCACTGGGAATTTCAACCTCAGCCTTCACACTTGCTCCCTTCAGTCTTAAGACACCCAAAATGCATAGGCATTATTTGAACCATTTCCCCAAATTATTGTTATTTCTGCACTCAGACTGTATGTGACTCAGACACATGCGAAAGTCCCTGCACGTAACACCTTCATCAGTCAATGTGGTATTTGAGCTTGATGTTCTCTCACACCGTAACTGGTCTTGAATCACCAGAGCCTTGAGGTAGAGTACATGCTACAAGTTACTGGTCATTTGACCATCCTGAAGAGTAACTGCTGAAGTGATACAATAGTAAAAATCCTCCCCCTGCTCCTGTCCATCCTTCAGACATCCAGATGAAACTCTTACATCTATGTTCCTAGAGTAACTTCATAAACAAATCCCATCAGTAGCATCCAGCTCTTAAAACAACGTTCTTGTTTAACTTCTAAATTGTTACGGTATACTGCAATTTTAAAACTTAAATCCAAGTACATGAACCAGTTACTCTCAGCCTAAGACTTCTGCCATTCCACAAGCTCAGAACACCTGACGACCAGAAGCAGTATCAGCTGTGCTGCATTTCCATCTCTATTGTGCCAGAACAAATTTTTGCAAGGCCATGCTGAGAAATAGGTGAGGGGAACTGAGGGAACTGATCCAATTTAAGGGGGGAGCAGGACAAGAGAAATCAGCAGGATTGCCAAATCAGTAGGCACAGAGCGTACGTCCATAAGCAACTGCTCTGGTAGTAAAAAAGCTGTGAAAATAGCAGCAGAGCAGGACACAGCAGTCATCTTACAAGACTATTCCCAAAGTTTCTGCATTGTAAAGCTGTGGCCCAAGATTCTGTAAGGCACCACAACAAATAAAAAATCTATGGTGTTCTGACCCAGAGCAGCAGCACACCCTGTAAAGACAGAGGTCTCCAAACTCCGTTACTCAGCACAGTCAGCGACTGAGATGTAAGAACTCTGATCAATTTGTAAAGATGTTAATAAAACCCCTGACACTAAACTTCTACACTAAATTTTCAATTTACAATTTGTTATACTACAATAATTTCTTTTTTTTTTATGATTATTGGCAAATACAAACACTAGGTTTTGCTTAGCATAGGAAAAGACAAGATTCAACATAAACCACCAACCTAATGCCTACTCACATGGTATTATACTTGATTTGCCACGAATAGAAAGACCCAGAGACTGGAAGCTACTTACTTCTTGACTCGTTTCGTCTGTTGTTATGAGGTATTAACTTATTTGATTCCAAGAGAAATCTTGAGCTAGTTCGAGAGCCTGGTCTTTCTTGACTGTCTGACCTTACATCATCAAGGTGAAGTGGCACCCATTTCTGCTTGTTACCTTGAAAAATGAATATAGTACTCTTAATTGTAGTACTACTTGAGGTTTCAGCTCCTGAAATGATTCTACACAGTTCTTGTAGAAATGATAACAGCTAATTTCAAAGTTTAAGAACTGGGAAAAGCTTAAAATTGAAGTTTTAAGATTCGATGAATGACTACACAAAAATAAATACAGTAAACTGGAACTGAAAGGCAATCTTGCCTAAGCTTTAAATATATGAAAGGAAGGTGAGCTTTTCTATTTAATTATTTTTTAAATGTAATAGGTGTCTCCATTACCAACAACTTATAGTTAAATATATACAGTAAGCTCATTGCTATGTAATTTCACAACTTGCATATGAAACTTAAAGATAAAAAAATAACATGAAGTTAACCACTAAAATACAGATTTCAATCACAAACCATAAAAAAAAATCCTAAGAATTTAGCTGTGGTGCTGTATTTCTACCTTGAGATATTCAGACTATTTTCATTCATGTGCATCAAAAGCAAAGGTGTATTTTGTTGTAGGCTGCCCTAAAATAGCCACCAACCATTTATTTATTAATAATATTTGCTATTCTGTACTTGATTAGTATTATGGACTTACTATCTCTTTAGCCAATAAATATAAGCAAATACATAAATGTGTTATCCACACTGGGTGGGGGGGAAGATTGTACCTTTGGAATGCTTTGCTTTAGATTTCCACTGGAAAAACTAAAAGCAATAAAGGATTTGGTTTTAAATATATACATAGGAAGACTAAACAGCAAAGGCCTTCAGGATCTGAAGTACCACCAGCAGAGAAGCAAGAAAAAGCAAGCAGCTGATGGCAGCAATATCTTAAAACTCTCTCAGCTGTTTCTCCAGCCTTTTCCAGTCTACTGGCAAAATGAGATAGACGTTTACTTCGTGTTTTTGATGCAACAGATTGGATCAAAAGGAAACTAATAACCTGGTATAGTTCTCAAGTGATTACTTCAACGTGTAAACTAATAGTAAAACATGAAAATTCAAGTGCTATTATAGGTAGTTAACACACAGAGATATATATATCTATGAAGTTAAATTTCCACAGTGCTCTCTCTTTACTGAACTGAAGCTACAAGCGACAGTAACGGTCTGTACAGCCACGATACAATCTTCAAGAATTTGTCCCATCTCCATGCACCATCAGTAGGGACACAAGCTACTTTTTCCCCAAAGTTTCTATTTGACTGAACAGAACACTCCAAAACCTGAGAAAAGAAGCCTGTGCTAAGCTTTCCAGCAGAAAGCAATATACCATGTTATCACCTAGAAAATACAAAACAGAGAAAAGTTTCATCAAGTCATTCAACTGGAATTCATCTAACTGTATCAGTGGTGACTTAGTGCATTCCACGTAGTGCCCAGACTGACCTTTTTTCCTTTGGTTATTAGTTTGAGCTTCATCTTCGCTAGTATTATCTCCTGGACCATCTGGCTTTGTCTCTGGGTTGTCCTTGATTCCGTTATTGCTTTTTTGATCAGATTTATCCTCCTTTTCTCTTCTATTTGTTGGCTTCTTACTGTGACTTGCAGCCTTACACTGCAAGAAATACCGAGAATTATTTCTGACCGTACAGCTGCTGAGAGAAAAAAAAAGTGTAGTTTTCCTTCATCTATTAAAATTCATTTATTGCCTGTTCTCAACCTCTACAGTAGGGTGAGTTTTAAGAACTGCGCTGTTCGGTAAAGTCTCATCTTTTGCTAACTTGGCAAGACTATAAAGAAAAATTTTAGACTTAAGAGTGTTTGTTTGCTTTATAACTGAAGATACAGAATTGCAGAGTGAACAACAATCACGTTTTAATAGCTCAGAATTTTATAGGAAAGAGCTCACCAGTACTCACTGTTCAGACTGATTAAAAAGCTGTGCTTACAGAACACTGCCTGGTAAATCAGAAATTCCTATGGTGCTGTACAATCTCAATGGCGTGCCAAGTGTTCATGTAAATGTAAGGAGCCACAAGTCTTAACTCTGACAATTCTGTTCCACTACATGAGAACATGAAGCAAAGATCCGAGGATGTGGAGGCGTATGATTACAGATTTATTTTAGAGTACAGCATTTACTGGGAACTGGGTGCCTTTGAGCTACACCAGCATCCTGCAGATCACTTCTTGGAAATCCCACAGAATAACAGGTTTCAAAAAAAGGCAAAATAAACAACATTATAGGAAATAGTGGAAATTTTCATTGTTCCTTGGTATCAACACAAGCTGGGAGATGATAAGATGGAGAGCAGCCCCGGGGAGAAGGACTTGGGGGTGTCGGTGGAGGAAAGGCTGGACATGAGCCAGGAACATGTGCTCAAAGCCCAGCAAACCAATGTCATCCTGGGCTGGATCCACAGCAGCAGGGGCAGCAGGTCTAGGGAGGTGATTCTTCCTCTCCAGACTGCTCTGGTGAGACCCCCACTTGGAGACTGTGTCCAGCTCTGGAGCAAAAGGTTAATATCTATGCAATACAATCTAGACTATCTGGTAAACCAAAATAATCTTTTAAAAATATTCTTAAAGCAGATGTTAACTAAAGATCCAGCAAGGGGAAAATGTATCAGAGGAAAAGGGCAAGGATAATGAAGTTGTCCTAAGACAACCTGCACAAAGCCGCCTGAGCCACAAGGGAAGGAGAGCAGCAAATTCATAACCCCAAAGGCCTTCTCACCTGTGCATAAACTTCTCACCAAGAAGAAAAAGGAAATGCAAGTTTTAAAACGGTAAATAGGGCACATTTTAGCCTACATGTCCATGATGCATCACTAACAATAGATGGAGTTTATGTGTGTGTGCTTGCTTGCAGGTTCAGAAGTTCCCATACCAGTGCAAACATCAAGCACAGAGCAGTATCCTGATTTTTGGACAAAATTTCTGCTGAAACACTGTGACACACAAAGCGTATTATGGGTAGGAATGGTATTAAGCAGAGAAGTGAGTATGTTTCCAAAAAAACCCCACAAAAATGAATACTGGAGATAACAAAGGATACTTACTTCACTGTTCGCTATTTCGCTTGGTGTTGGCCAGTTTGTGAGATCACCAAAATCACCAGCCTGCAAAGATGACAAACAGTTCATACTGCTTCCTGGACTTAACCCTTTTTAATACACAGAAGTTGTCAGTCACAATCCAGATGGTCAGAGGACCCCCTTGAGCACAACTGTTAGAAGCAGCAATTTTTCAAAACAGAAATACAGCAGAAAACAAACACACAACTTCTGAAAACAGAATATGATGAAAACAGAACATGTAGGAACAACAACTCATTGCAGTTGAATCCAAATCAAGGTCCAATACATCTTAGCTTGTAATAACTGTCTAAAGAATGCCTTCATGAAGAGTATTCTAAGTTGGCACAGCCAAAAAAGGGTAGCAAGATAGCAAAACTTTCTACATTTTATTACCAAACAGAGAGGCCTCGTGACTTCTGAGCACACATAAACCAACTATCAGATGAAATGTCTCACACAGTTTCCTATGCGATTTAAAGGTATCTACTGCTTAAAAATCTTTTACCTTTTGGAAGACATTTGAGCCCACGTATTAACCAACATAAAAAGGGGTAGCGACAAAAGTTTAGCAACTTATTTTTTCAATAACAGGATTCAGTGTCTCATGTTACCATAACAGTAATTCTGTAACAGCACATAAAGCACACACACCACATAATATAAAAAGGATTACCAAAATCAATCTAGCATCACTTGAGCTCAAGTGATGTTTCTTGGCAGCCCCTTCACGTTTTTATACAATCCTATTGCTTTTTTAAACAAAAATGCCTTTCCTTATCCCTCATACATCCATCACTTTAGCATGCCTTCCAATTTATTTTTTCACCTTCCTTTTTCATTTTTCTCTATATTCAAAAATTAACCATTACCAAGGTAAAACATAACAAGGTATCTTGAAGTTACAAACAGAAGTTATCCTTTTTTTTTTTTTTTTTTAGCAATATTGGCTATTTGCCATATTGAATACTTAGAGAAATATTCTTTGAAATTATTTCATTTTCCTACCGTATTATCAGCTGAGCTAAATGCCAGTTGAGTTTAGCAGGTTAGATTAACTGGGATTTCTAACACAATCAGTTCAGCTACTCATAATTAAATGTCTTTCTAGCAAATACAAACCTTGCTAGATTTCCTTGTCCGGGCCTTTGCTGCTTTTATAACTTGAGTGGAATTTTGGTGTTCTGCAAAAGAAGTAAAATACTTTCAGGTGAAGAACTGGACTGGACTTTAAAAGCTTAAAGAAGATATACTTCAACAACTCTGTTTAACTTTGTTTCATACTACACCAAATGGTTTTTGAGGGCTTGGTATCCATGTGTATCAATATTTCCACAAAGTAACTAGTTGTACCTGACACTGAAAAACTCACATTCCTAATGAGTCTATAGAATCCTGACGACCAGGTGTACAGGATACTGTACAACGCAGTACTTCAGTATTTGCTCAGCTCTAAGGTCAAGACTGTATCAAAACACCCATATTTTAACCTAAGAAATAGCAAACAAAGTGAGTCCCTGAAACACATTAAAAAAAGTTACCCTATCATAAACATAGCTTCTAAGATGGAATGAATTTACAAAATCTATCACTATGCAAGCATGAAAAAAATAGAAGAAATTACATATTCACAAATTCCTAGTAATGTCTTTTTATAAGCAATTACTCAAATACCAAATAAAATTTCACCATATTGCTCATAATCAAGCCAAGGCAATAAAAAAGTAAAAATAAGGGAAGGTGTAAAGAGAACACTACTATAAAAACTACATTAAGACTAATAAATGTTAATGCCCAAATGCCACAATGGATATATTCAAGAGAAATATGAGCACTTCCAATGAAGCTGATGCTCAGGTCTTTTCAGAATCACCCTGAGTCAAGACCTAAACATTCTAATAAAGATCCCCATCTGGTCTCCTGAGCAAAAGTCCCTGATACTTCTACCAGTAATATCTGCTAGGAATTAGTATAATGCTTGGAAATAACTCTCTCATATATGGCAACATTATCGGGCCTGACAATCTGGGATCAATGACCTACATTGAAAAAAAAAAAAAATCTGTTTAAACTTACTGTGTTTTAATACATGTACAATTTCCTTTTTGTACATCAATCCCATTTTCTTACTCTGTGCAATTTTCCCCTACCCATCCCAATTGCTACCAGGAGTCCCAGGCCTTCAGGACCACAGAGGAAATCTGGAGGGAGAAAGTTTCTACCTCTGTCAAAGAGGCTTGGGTCAGAGATCAGTTGGACAAACTGGATATCCACAAGTCCATGGGCCCCGATGGGATACACCCACGAGTGATGAGGGAGATGACTAAGGTCATTGCTAGGCCACTTCATAATCTTTGAGAGGTCCTGGAGATCAGGAGAGGTGCCTGACGACTGGAAGAAGGCCAATGTCATTCCAGTATTCAAAAAGAGCAAAAAGGCGGACCTGGGTGACTATAGGCCGGTCAGCCTCACCTCCATCCCTGGAAAGGTGATGGAACAGCTTGTTCTTGCCAACGTCTCAAAGAACGTGGAGGAAAGAAGACTTATCACGAGTAGTCAACATAGATGAGGGGAGAGCAGTTGATGTGGTATTTCTTGACTTCAGCAAGGCTTTTGATACTGTCTCCCACGGTATCCTCACAGCCAAGCTTAAGAAGGGTGGATTGGGTGATTCTGCAGTGAGGTGGATTGGGAACTGGCGGAAGGACAGAGCCCAGTGAGTTGTGGTCAGTGGAGCAGAGTCTAACTGGGGGCCTGTGGCTAGTGGTGTCCCCCAGCGGTCAGTGCTGGGTCCAACACTGTTCAATATATTCATCAATGACCTGAACGAAGGGATAGAGTGCACCCTCAGCAAGTTTGCTGATGCTACAAAACTGGGAGGAGTGGCTGACACTCCAGAAGGTTGTGCTGCCATCCAGCGTGACCTGGACAGGCTGGAGATCTGGGCAGCTCTGGGGAAAAAGCCCTAGGGGTCCCGGTGGACAAGCGGATGACCGTGAGCCAACAATGCGCCCTCACGGTCAAGAAGGCCAATGGCATCCTGGGATGCATTAGGAAGAGTGTGGTCAGCAGGTCGAGGAACCTTCTCCTCCCCCTCTACTCCATCCTGGTGAGGCCCCACCTGGAATACTGTGTCCACTTCTGGGCACCCCAGTTCAGGAAAGACATTGAGCTACCGGAGAGAGTCCAGCGCAAGGCCCCCAAGATTATTAAGAGAGGGGAGCATCTCCCTTCTGAGGAGAGGCTGAGGGAGCTGGGTCTCTTTAGCCTGGAGAAGAGGAGGCTGAGGGGGGATCTCATTAATGTCTATAAATATATAAATGGCGAGCATAGGGAGGATGGAGCCAGACTCTTCCTGGTGTTATCCAATGTTAGGGCGAGGGGCAATGGGAGCAAGTTGTAAAATAAGAGGTTTAGGATAAACATAGGAAAAAACTTTTTTACGGTAAGGGTGACAGACACTGGAACAGGCTGCCCAGGGGGGTTGTGCAGTCTCCTTCTCTGGAGGTGTTCAAAACCCGCCTGGACACGTTCCTGTGTGACTTCTTATAGGTGATCCTGCTCTGGCAGGGGGTTGGACTAGATGATCTTTCTTGGTCCCCGCCAACCCTTGACAATCTATGAATCAATTTTGTCCTACCTTTTGCATTAGGAATTCAGGGGGAAAAAACCCACCACTATCAAGCAATTACTCTTGAAGATCAGAACAGAGACAGAGGAAACCATCTCTTAACTTCTCTTAAACCCTGGTTCAATTCTCCCAATGCCTATATGGTCATAAGCTTTCCAAAAAACTACTACTTCAGCATTTTGCTGCAAGACAAGCTTGAAACATTGAACATGACTGAAATCACTAGTGGATTATTATTTCATACAGGGATAACATCACCTCCTCAACCCTTATCTCCTTCACATCCAGTGACTAATCCTCCTTATCAAAGCTTCACACTGGGAACCCCACCCTGGTGGCCCAGTGACTCTAAAAACCCTCTGTCTGCTTCCTGGAATATACTGTGAACGTTAGAAGCAGAAATTAATGTATACTCCATATTACACTGTAAATTATATTAGCATTGCTATATACAACTTGCCCTTCACAGAAGCCATGTGAATTCAGTGAATCCTGAGTGGCCTGTGACCTTTGACACATCATTTACCAGTCGGATTCCCCCCCCCCCCCCCCCCCCCAAATATGCTTTTTAAAACGAAGACAAAACACACTCACCCTCAAACTGCCTCTTTCGTGTTATTCAACCTCAATTAACTTTAGACCAAGAGCTTTCAGAAACACACAGTGGCTGTGTAATCCTAATTTTTACTTGTCATTCAATAGTAAATTTATTTCCCTTTACAAAACAACAAAAACAGCTGTAAAGGTGGAGTAGCAAACAAATTTGCAATTTTCTCCAACAAAACTGCCAATTATCTGTGAAGTGACTAGCCACGGCCACAGCATTTGTCCTTGGGTAGTCTATAAACACGCGTCTCTTCAGTTCTTCAATTACCTTACTGAAGCCCTTTTTCCATCTCACAGCATTTTTACTTAAATTGCTGCTGAAGGACTGCTCTACCAGAACTTCTACTCTGTGTGTCACCAGGGCGTAGCGAGGGATTCAAAAAGACAAGACTCCATGTCGCTGCACTATCTTAGTCATGGGATATTATTCCAGGTGGCAGGAGAGGCTATCTAAATCTGGTAGAATGAGACCCAACTTGTTTTAAAGGATGTCTCTTATCTGTACGCAGTAATCCAAGGCTTGCAAGATGCATTTGCACACTAAACGAAAAGAAAATTAATATTAGGCAACACACCGCCCAGTTGATGATGCCCTTTCGGAACTCAAAAGCACAAGATCTCATCACACTCTGTGCTTCCCTATCCGAAAACAACTCCACAGTTTGCTGTCCTCCCCAAAGAGCCGCGCTCAGAATTAAATTTAACTGACCTTTCCTGACTTGCTTTCTGGGGCTTATTGTGTGGGAGTAGTATCTGAGTGTGAAGCATGAAAGGGAAGAAAAAGGGAGAAGAGGCAAAAAAAAACCAGGAGGGTGAGACAGTAAAAGAACAAAGCATCAGATCACTTAAAAGTTTTGCCCAGGTCACATCTGTTACTGTTCAGGCAAAACTTACTCTAGAGTGCGTTTAAATAAAAGCTCTGTGCTTAATATCACTCCAGTGTTTGGATGCAACGTCACATAACAGTGCTGAATATCCAGAAATGGCATCTTTAGTACACTGCTCCAGCAGAACCCCACAAGCCCTTGCAAATAAACTATTTCATTGTTAATTCCAACCTGACTGTATTAAAATGGCTTATTCAGTCATATGCTAGAAGGCAACCTGTCCAGTAACAGCATGCTGTGGCAGTAGAACAACTCAGTTAGCTTCAGCTACTTGCTGGGTTTCAGCTGAGTTTTGAGGGAATGGAGAAAAAAAAATAGTCTCAAGGATGAAGTTTAATGGCCAATGATCATCTTTCAATCTCTGAATTCCATCCACTTGTCCTGCTTTGAGTTAGAACAGCACTCACTGTATTCAGTAATTTTACTCTGTTCTAATTAACTGCACTTCATGGAGTTAACAGCGTGTTTTCACAGACAGTGCCTGCTTCTAGAAGTGATAATGCTTGACTTTTAGAGTTACTACTGAGGACTGGTGTGCAGAAAGGCTCCTCTTATGCAGACCAAGGTCACTGCTAAATCTTGTGCATCACATTCGGGGTGTGGAAGTAAAATGGGAAGAAGCAGCCAGAACAGGTCACCCTAAACTGACCAACGAGGGATTCCATCCCATACACGTAACATTCACTATAACCTGAGTGATGACAAGGGTCAAGTTCTCCAATAGCCAACTTCTGAAAAAGGCTCTGCTGTTCTGCCTTTGATCCTGATCCATGTGTCCCTTAATCCAGTTCCAGAATCCAGCTCCTGAACCCAGTTTCCATCTGCCACTGGGTCCAGTCTGGGACTTCCCTGTGCCTGCTTCACAGAACCAGTTATGACAGTGACATAATTGCCACTGGGGGGGCTGGGTTCAATACTGGGTTTGTATATATCTATGCCCTTTTATTATTTTTACTGAAGCTGTTCTGGTTCCCTTTTCTAATCGTTGTCTCTCTCCCTTATTCCCTTTCTGTTCCCCTTTGGGAAGGGAGGGGGGCGGGTAAGAGACAGCATTTGTTACAGGTCTAGTGGATGGCCCTGACCCTAAAACCTTGACACCAGTACAGATGCCAACCACACAAATACAGAAATCAGCCTTCAAAGCCATTCTTATTACGGTTCTTCCAAGTTTCTTAGTAGGCCACATCCTAACACGAGACATTTTTTGCAGAAAGACATGGATACGCAAAGAAGCCAAGGGCAAGACGTCAAGATACATGGGATGACAGTTATGAAAAATGAAAGATGTATTTTGCAACCACCACAACAGAAGCAATCCTCTGGGACAACAGCAACAGAAAAATGAAAAGCAGACTGGATGCTGTGCAGAGAGATAAGAGAAGCAAAGTTTATACATGGAGATGTATCACCAACGTACCACTGATAAGACAAATTATGTTTTCAGTAGTAGTACTTCAGAATGGATAGTCTGAAGTTCTCCAAGTCAACAGGCAGCACGTCACTTCTTTTCTGATAGAAGGGGAGGGATGATACTGCCAATTTCTTCTGAAAGCAAAGCCTATTAAGAAAAGGTGGAACACTCCTAATTTTGATGCAAACGCACTTTATGCTGTAGGGATTTCTCATCAATATTTAAGATAAATTTTCACTTGGACTACACGTGTATTTTCTTCAGTGAAGGAACAATGTTGTATAAATACCAGAAGTGCGTCAGGAAGCAGCTGGAATTAGCAGAACAGCTCTTCAAAACTTTAGTGGAACATGTTTCTTGAACCAGCACCACACTTTCCTTTAAGTGTTCAGTTTGAAACTTCCCAGTATAATCCACTATTAAGCAAGGTAAGCTATACTTAAAGCTATTGTTTTAGCAGATAAATGTGAAAACCTTGCAAACGTGCCAAAACAATCCTTTGGAGTATATCATAATTGAAATCTAGAGCATGGATTTAGATGTAAGATTCTGGGAACTAAAAAAAAAAAAAAAAAACAGTAATTATGCCAACATTCTTTCCTACAGCAGTTTTAATATTTTATAGCAAAACTACATTAGATTGACCTTCTTCACATTATTTGAACAGCTAACCAAGGCAGTGAGTTATGACACCCACATTCTTCCACCTACTTACATTCAAAACTAGTCAGTTTTTCAATACAACAAGCAATAGGGAAAAAAAAAAATCCCCAGTACATAATCGACTAATATATACTATTTTTTCTCCTTGCGTTTCATTTCTCATTTTGTTTTTTTCTTGGTTTCTTCATAGAAAGCTGCATCCTGTGACTCGATTACTACAAAAGCCTTCACAGTCTAAAGGGAGCATGTGCTAGAGCCCAGCAAGCCAGTACTGTGTCTTAGATTCCAGACAGCACGATGGATTTCTCCTTGTAAGAGGTCCTCAATTTAGAAACAATACCACCCCAAACCTACCACACAAAATTACATCTACCTCAAACCTACCATATAAAATTACAGCTACAGATACAACTAAAACACAGACAGTGGGTTTGTAAAGATAATGCTTTTACTTCCTTCGGGCACGTTCTACCTTCTAATAATTCTTAAAGTAATTCTAAAAAGCTGCTATTAAACCACTCAGTGGAATGTTAGGAACTGACACTATCTGCCTTAGACGCACCAAAAAAATTTTGATGATGAGGTCATTCACCAACTTACTAATCAAAAACTTGCTACTCCTAGTAACACAGTATGCCTTTACTAAAATGTACTTTTACAGTCTGTTTTGGTAACAAACTAAAGCAAATTAAATTATACAATATCACTACAGTGAACTGGTTCTGCTACCAAAATATCAGTCAGAAAACAGGAGGTTCTTTGATGCCCAGAAATAAACGTGATGAAGAACGACAAACTGAGCACAATATGAAAGGCTGAAGTGTGCAGTTATTTTAATTAACTACATCACTCAAGCATGCTAGGAAGGAAACTCACGCCAACCACTTCACAGCACAGGTCTTTTGCTTCAGTGAATACTTTCATAAATTTCATCAACAGTTTTTGAATACTTATGGAATCATTAGAGCTCCCCACCAACTATACAAATCAAACAAAGCCTAGAGAACTTGTCAGTCGGATTTCCTTTTGCAAGCTTAAAAAAAGGGCAGTGCTTTAGGCTTCATCCCATGAAGAGGTGGGAGAACTTCTATAACAAAACTATTTCAACAACTCGACCCTAGGCATACTATTTATAAGGAGGAAGGGTACCCAGCCTTTTCTGTGAAAGCCAGCCTCTGAGTGGCAGCTGAGGAACAACAAGGAACACAGGACTAACACTGGGTTGTTCCACACCTTCCATATGGACACATCTTGTTAGCTCTACTTAAAAAAAAGCTCATCTTGTTACCTCACAGAAAATTACCCACAAGATTATATAGGACTTCTTCCTTGCAACTGTTCCCTTCCTCTTATACTCAGAGCTTAACTGAAGACTTACTGCAATATATTGGCTGGGCGCTACAAGGAAAGCAAGGGGAGGAGGCCACGCTGCAAAGTACCTCTCATCTTTTGATAGCCTGTGTTAAAGCTAACTCACTGGGCTCGCAATCACCAAGATCAGACAGAAACCTATTAATTTCACCAGCAGTTTTATATTGCTACCAGTCTTTCTCCAAGAGTTAAATCCAAATTAGAATGTAGAAGTAGCTGTCTAATTCTGAAATTATTCTGTTTAAAAGTTTAATAAAAGGCTTAGTCAGAGACACTGAACTGTGATAACAAACAAGCCATGAAAAATGAAAATACTTTAACATTAGGTTTACTATAATCACTATGAAGTGATTAAAAACTACTACCATATTTGAAACAGCAATACAATAGCTCATACTAACAATGCTTTGACCGAATTCTTTCGCCATGCATTTCAAGCCTTTTACATTACTTTTTCCCTTCTAGTGTGGGGTGACGTTAACAGCTTTGTTCAGTAACAAGAGACAGGTTTGCCTCTATTACAACTAACACCACACTCAATTGAAAGTCAAAAGATGACAGGCTGCGGTCAATTCTCTCAAGTGTGCAACTATCACTGAGCATACCATACGTGCGCATCTAAGGGAACTCTCAACAAAGTAAGCCAGGATCAACAAGTCAAACAGGATTCAGTCACTACTTTGATGTGAGATTCTTTTACGTTTTACTATCCACTTTACGGATAGTTTTACATTCCATTGCAGTAGTATTTCTGCTCATCTACTTATTATTTCACATGACTAATTTCCGTACTACTACTACTACATTTGTAAGGGCCTAGCATGACTGATTTTGCTTTGCCAACATGCAATTAGTTACTTCAAAATAGATCCCTCATTGCAGATGGAAGCAAATGGCAACTCCTAGTAACACAGGCAACTCCTGTCTTCAAAGTTGCAAATGGCAACTCGTGTCTTCAAAGAGCCAGGCAAGGTCGGCTGCTTTGCCTTCTACAAAGGAAAAAGCAGGGGTTCCTTCATTGTGTTCCCGGTGTTGACCAAAGCGAAAACGGCCCCCTGGTATGTGTTCTTCACCCATGCCACTACCAGCAACAGTGTCTCCCATATTTGCTCAATTATACACTTGCCACTGAAAAATGTGTTCCTGTGCAGCTACTTACGTTAATATTAGTCTGATAGATGCTAAGCACAACTTCACGCAGAAGAAACATAATTTCAAGTTCTCTGAAATGGCCAAGAAAGTGTACAATGTGGGCGATGTATGAACTCACTGCTGCCTTTCTGCTCCCTTCAACAACTATTTGTGTGGTTTATCTTAAGTGGAAAAGTAAACTTTACAGAAGGCGAAGCACGAGGTGCTAATGCAACAGAAGAAGCTTTCCCAATGCTTCTGATGTACCATTATTATTACTGCTGCAGCAAGGCAACTGAGTGACAAGTTCCCTTTCATGCACGGACCAGACCACAATCTGCTGCCCAGCAAGGTGGATTGTAGAAGCTACGCATAAAGAAGTATTTATGAGTGCGTCAGTACCCACAAACAAAATAGCCAAAATGATAAAGACGGCTACCTATGTTGCCAAAAGGTTTGATGTTCTGCTAAGTAGAGATTTTGTGGTCTAGAGAACTACTCTGCTTGCATGACCTGTATACTTGAAACTATAAATTATATATTTCTCATTGTGAAGGAAGTACATGTTTAATTCAAGGATAAAAGCAACCATGAGATCACAAAAAAGTTTGTCAGGTGCGTTCAGGAACAAGTGCAGAGATTGAATTGTGAGGAAACACAGGTTGAAATACATATTCTGAGGTCAGCAGTTTACTTCCAGCCAAGAACAATACTCCAAGAAGCTGCTCACTTCTAGGAACTCTGCTAGCCTAAGCATAAAAACTGGCAATTTCAAGTCAGATCTACAATGACCGACTTTGTAAAGACATGTGCCTGTTTAGTCGGCATGGAGCCTATAAAGCAACTTTATCTTACGTACAGTGATTAAAGGCCAGAAAATTATACTGCAGCTACTCATGCTCCATCTCTTTGCCCATTAACAGTTTGAATCCCGAGAGCAAGCAAACTGACTACTTCTGTCAACATTTAAAACCTCCGCAACCCAAATCTTCTGGAAAGCAAACCCAAGTAACGGATTGTACAAAGGGCCTTACTATGTAATTACGCAAAAAAGACCTGCAGTAAAGCAAACGGGATTTAGCGATATTTCTGAAAAAAAAAGCACAGTGAAACGAGTAGGTTACCAGCCCTGTTTGCCACTATCGCAGACCAGCGCCATGCGGGGCAGGCCGGAGGTCACCCCCGCGCTCCCGGCCGTGCCGGCGGTGACCATCCGCAACTCCCGGGAGCCTGCAGGCAGCACAACCGCGTCCCCATGCCGTCCCCTCTCCACGCCAAGCCGCCCCTTCCGTCCCCCCCCCCGTGCCCCGAGCCGGACGAAGGCGGCGGCCGGACACCCCCCTCCCCTCGCTCGCTTCTCTCCTCTGCCCATGTATGTCAAAAGCCAGAGCGCCCGGCTCAGCTCCCGCGGAGCCGCACCGCCGGCCAACCCGCACCCGGGCCCTGCTCCGGCAGCACGCTGCTCGTCCCGGGGGAGCGGGAAGTAAACCGCCAGTTTCGCTTCTAAAAGAAACCCAAACGAAATAACAAGAAGACCAAAACAAACCAAAACCAAAACTCAACCAACCAACAAATCCAAAAGCCAATCCCCCGCCCTCCCCTCAAAAAAAAAGACCAAAACCCCCCCGCAAACCCAAACCAAAAGCAGGCAGCCACCCCCCCCCCCCCCCCCCCCCCCCAACTCCGGGCCCGGCCCGGCCTGGCCGCCGGCATACCTGGGTCCTCCGGGCCAAGCTGCCCGTCCGCCGCGGGCGGGGAGGGGCTGTCCCGCGCCGGTCTGCGTCTCGTCCACGGGTTGTCCTTGGGCGGAGGGGCTTCAACGGCCGGACAGCGCCGGCCTTCCTCCTCCGCGGCCTCCTCGCCGGGCTCCGGCTGCCGGGGCCGGCTGCCGGCCGGGCCGCCACCCTCAGCGCCCCAGCCCCGCCGGTCGGCGGGCGCCGTCGACACCTGCGCCGCGGACATGCCCTGCCGCCCGCCGCGAGGGGCCGCCAGCCGGGGAGGCCGCAGGGAAGCCAAAACGGGAGGGAGGAGGGGGCGCAGCCTCCTCCCCTCGCCGCCGCGCCGCCCCGCCGGGGCTCCGGGCAATCCCCTGTCAGCTCTCCCCCCGACCGGGCCGGAACGCTGGCTCGTTCCGTCAGCCGCTCATCTAGCGCTGCTGCCTTTCCCCAACTACCGTGAAGGGAGAAGCGAGAGAAGCAGAGCGCCGCGGCGCGGCCCGACCCGACCCGCCGCCTGCGGGGGAACGGGAGGCGCTCCCGGCCCTGCCCGCCTCGAAGGGGGGTGCGCGGGCGGCGGCCGCCGGGGCGGGGCTTGGGGGCACTCCTGTACGTTATGACCTCACGGCGGCCAGCCCCCAGCTCGGCGGCGGCTGCGCTTCGCCCCTGGCAGCGGCCGGCCCCCGGCACCTGCCGGAGCAGCGGGCTCTTCTGAACTCGCGCCGCTCTCCTTCCAGCGCTTTCGTTCCTAACGGACCCCGCTTAGCGCTTGCGGCAGGTACCACACAGGAAGAAGTCCGCGCACGGGCCCCAGCGGGCGGCCGGAGCCAGGCGCCCCGAGCCGAGCCCGCTCGCACCCCTCCGCCTGCACAAACGGAGCGACGCGGCCGTTCTGAAACCCTCCCTGCTGAAAAACTCGTTAGAATCAGGGATAATTTTATCTAATATTAGAAAAAATAAGTCTCTCTTGAAACCAGCTGCTGGACCGCAAGGCTGAACTGAAACACAGGTGACACGAAAGCAGGAGGAAGAGCAGCTGCCGCACTGCTCCCTCTCTCCCCGGCAGACCCACCCCAGTAAAGATGAGTTCTGCTCTCCAGTAACGCTTACTCGATATTTTGGTTTTCGTAGGCCTTTCCCGTACTTGTAAAGGGCATAAGGGTCTCAAAACACAGCGTGGAGGACAGGGGGAAACACATTTTGTTGAAATAAAACAGACTTCTCTGGTTCTCCTCACCTTTTTTGCTTTCTGCCCAAAATCTCCCAGGCACCATCCTACAGTAGCACATGTGCACACAGACCAGGCTTGTCGGATTGGTGAGGCAGTTACACCTGCACTCCTGCCACTGCATCCTCCCAGCAGCACTGCGGGCACAGAAGGAGGACAGCCCGTGCAGCACAGCATTAATCACCCCTTCCCACTTTGCAATCTCCTCCTGCTCCCATAACTTTCCTTGATCACACCTTAAGACAGCCTCTCCTCTCCCCTTCCCTTTCTCACATTCAGTCTCTTGCCCTTGTTCTTCTACCTTTCTTATAAAAAGTCTTCCAAGAAAAACAAAAGAAAAGCCCAACCTCTCTTTGAAGAAGTAAGCAAATCTTAAATAGGCTTTTATAAAGCTAGTCATATACTTCCGAAGTGGTGTCACAAGTAACATTTCCAGTTCTAAATACTTGCTGGTTGAGGTAACAGTATTCCCTATTTAAAGAGATTGTCTAAAGATTTACCCCTTCATCAGAAAAAAACCCAAACCAAACCCATCAAAAACCCAACAACCCCCCACCGCAGCTCAGACTTCTTCAGGCACCGAGGCATTTCTAGGATTATTCTGGAAGTGTGGCCACAGCAGCAGCTCAAAAGAAGAGGCCATCTTCTACAACTCTAACAACTTTAACCATCCCAACCCATTCAAGCAGCTTGGGGAGGCTTCCTTCCCAAGTCAAGTGCCATTGGGTCAAATGTGAAGAGACCGAATCACCTGGTGGAGGTCTACCTCAAAGACACCACCACTACCACCAAGTGCTCACCACTTCCTTCAAGATATTTGGCAATTAATCGCCTTTTGTGGTAAAAGCTTGGAACACAAAAACATCTACCACAATTGTCGCACTACTGTAAGCAAACCCCACAGCTACTTCAACGCATCTTTCTCTAACTGCAGATTTAAGCTCCAAACATTGGCAATAAGGGAGGAATTTATCTTTCCGTAAGTAGAAAAAAATATTGCAGCTTCTAAGCACTTATTGTACACAGTGGCATGCGTATTCTTTCTTCATTTTAAATTTATACCGAGAAATAGGAAAAAGAAGTAGAACTATAAAAATTTAAAAGCACATTTTCAAACTCTTAGAAACATTTTTCTTTGTAACTATGAACTTTTTTTTTTAATATAATAAATTTAATAATCAAGGACATGCCGATTACACACTGCAGTGAACAAGTTTGAAATGGAGGGAAACATTCTTCATGAATAATTCTGACTGGGGAAAAAAAAGCCAGTATCTGTGTATATTTACACCTACACTCCTGACAAGGGGAGTATCGGTCACACATGTTCAAAACAATTTGCACATATTTCATTTGGTTTCCCAAACCCAGAAGGTAAGCAGGGGTTAGAGTGATATGAAACACAAAGGCCCTATCTAAGTCACTGGTAAGAGGGGGATTAACCTCCTGTTTCCTCTCTCTCTCATACAAGTGTTAGAAAATAAGGAAGCAGATGTGAAGGCCAACACAGACTTCAGGAACACTGCAGCAGTGCAGTGCAGGAACCTGAACAGACCAGGAGAAAAGCAGGAAACTGATTAAGAGTTAACTACTTGGGGGGGAGGAGGGAGCAAAGGTGCCCAGCAGTGTGGCAACTTGATAAATTTTTGTACATACTTGTTTTGTACTTCCTGGTAGTAGAAGGCTTACTGTATACTTCATGGGATGGACTGGGCTTGAAGAGTATATAAGAGGCTTTTACAGTTGTGTTACATCCTTAACTCTTTATCCACTTTCTATCATCCCTCCTGTTACTTTCTGGCTGGGCCAGTCAGACTTCCTTGGTAAAGCTCACAGTACTTTTTTTTCCTCAAATACTCATATTTGAAACAGCAGCTGATTTACACTACATGAAACCAAGAGACTAACAATGGTTATGAGCTACTTTACATTTTAAAGCTTACGTTTTATCTTGTATAGAAGCACCTGAGCAAACCATGAAACACTGCACAGCGTAATAGCATTGTACTCAGGTAATAGTTTTTATGAGGAATTACATGCCTACAGACTATATGAACCTGCTCTCTATACAGTATAACTTATCATTACATACAAGCTGCCCAAGAACCTGACAGCTTAAGATAAAGAAACTTCCCTGCCCAACCAACTGTAATTAAAGTCAACATTTTTTAAAAAGTCACACAAGACAGAATTAGGATACATTCAAAAAACATACATTAACTGTCTCAGAATGCTAGCAGATACCAAGCAAAACAGCATTCAAAAGATCCACGGATTTTCACTTTCTCATCTACTACTTAAAAGAGTATCTATACACATGCATATGAGATTCAAGTAAGAAAAAACAAGCCTCCCATTCCTTCATATACCGGTGCCTTTTTGCAGACATGGGAGAGTAAAACAACACAAGTGACCTCACCCTTGCTGGAAAAAACAAAAAAAAAAAACCCCAAAAAAAAAACCCAGCCCAACATTACTAAGGGGTCAGTTTTGAGGGAGATATTTTTCAGACTTAGGGGTGGGGATGGGAGACACAGCAAAAACATTACAGAAAGCTCTATTTGCCAGTGATTAGATGAGTTCTGTTCTAGATGGTGATCAGCACTTAGGTGCCAGGAGAGAAACATGTAAACAAAACACTGAAGTATATTACTGGGGTTACTCGTGGATAACACACCAGACCTAACTTCTCTCTCTGTCCTAAGCCTTTCCTTTCAAATGTAGGCAAAACACACTCCCAGCTCCATTTGTAACACTCATGTTTTGTCAGCCCTAGAATGCAGAGGTGTTAGCACAGCCTTCACTTTTCAGACAGCATAACTGAGCACCAAAATAAAAATCAGTTGTGCCTGGGTTGCTGGGTACAACTGGCAGACTTCAGTAACCGCTCCAATTCCATGAAGTAAGTCAAAAGTTTCCAGTACTTTTTTTTTTTTTATTTCATATAAACATCATCAAGACTCAAAGATGCACCTGCCAGTAACAGGACATCTGTTCAAAGCAGCATTTCAGCTAGTGGGTGACATTCCCCTTCATATGGCAGACAAGTAAACAGAGTCCCCTCCTCCTGGCAGCAGCGCCCCAAAACCCCACTGCCACCTTCCCACCTTGCAACCATCACAGCCAGAGTGACTTTTTTCATAACTGCTGGACAGTCCTACAATATGCTCTGAGTGTACTAGGGTATGACATACCCTTGCCTGGGCAACAGCACTGAGCAAGAAGTTGTACGTGTTTTGGACCCTTTTGTAAGTAGAAAGTATTTCAAATCAGTCTGGGAAATTGTAGCACAATGAAGCCACTGAGAAGTACAAAATGGGAATCACAGTAGCATCTTAATTAGATGACACAAGATTATTTTCTTGACTAGGTATTACATGTAGAAAAATCATGAAAGCAGTAACACTGTTTGTTATGTGAAGCTTTTATATTGTGCTGTAGATGAACTACTATTCTTGTGCTAGAGTAGGAACAAAAAGGATCACAGGATGGCAGGGAGATGCATCGTAAATTCCTGTTAACAACAAACAAAGAACAACAACAACAACACCCACACCTAAATGTTTGTTTAGGAGTTTTATTGAAAAATATTAAAACCAAAAAATTATCAAGGCCATTTTTACAGTAAACTATGACATAGAGAAGGGCCCACCCTGCTATTTGGATTTAGGGCAGGAACCCTTTTCCAACAGTTTTCTCATGCAATTGCCCGATTAAAATTACATTCTCATTTAACATCAAAATGGGTTACTAATATCACGTTCTCAGGATTTAACCTTAAACAGTGGTTTAAAAAAAATAATCAATTTTCCAAAGGTTAAAAACATTTACACAGCAAGATTCTCCCCTTCACAGATCAGCTAATAGTCTCCTGTGTCAGATAACCAGCAGAAAGAGACCACAGAGATCGTTTTTCCCTTTTGTTTTTCTAACCTGAGAAATTTCTTACATGCTTCTTACTGGGCTTTCATATTTGGCAACATGACTTCAGTTACAGAGCAAAGTGTTATTTCTCACCCTTGTCAGAGACCAGTCTTTCATTACTTATCCCAAAAGACACTCTCACAAATGGGAGTTACATTGACATAAATGTGCTCCCGTGAATAGTATGCCCTTTTGGCAAGTTAAACCTCGTTAGTAATATCATCAGAACACTAACCTCAGGATGTCAAGTTCCCACCAGCTGTGTCATTCCTAGTATTGTGCGCTTTGAAAATATTTACTTTGGCATGTTATACTTTGTAGAGAAGAGACGTTGATTTTTTTGCGCTCACTCCCCGCCTTACAAAATCTGTCTTTTCTCTTGTCCATTTATTCAAGGTCTTTCCCTTGCCACCAGTTATCTCACTTTCTCAGAGCTGTAACAGAAGCAGGACATAAAGCACACAAATACATTCAAAATGCAAGATCTAAAAAATTTCATTGACAGCAGACAGCGGCCTTGTAAAAGACTCTTAGTTGATGAATAAGCTTGTAAAATGTAAACCTCACAAGTCTTTTAGTACAGTACTCAAGCCTTCCATTTAAAATTTGTAATCTTACTTATGTTTGACTTCAAACCTTTCAATGTTCAGTGTTTTACTATATTTAAATGGGCTAGTCACCTCACGCTTGCACCCTATATACACACACACAGTCAACAGTTTAAAAGAAATGATGAAAAATCATCTGAAACAGCAATTAAGCTTCCATAGAGAACATAACGTCATTTGCATTTTCAGTAAAATTGTACATTAAATAACTTGAGTTATTACAAATTGTTACGCTTCAGTTTTACCTGAACTTAACTGATTTTCAAGAGAACCATGATTATTTCCCAGTTACTAGTCTTGTCTGCCAGACTAAAATTCCAGAGAATATATTTCCATAAACTGAGCTTTGTTTACTCTGCCTGTTAAAAAGCATTACACTAACCACAGAGATCAATTAAGTGCTTGATTTGAAAGGTGTAGAAGTCACATATTCTGAGAAATAGGTGGATTTTTCTGTTTGTTTCTGTGCAACTCTGGTCATTACTGTACTAAAATTAATACTGAAGTGTTTCACTTTTCAACTTGTCTGCAAACAAGTCTCTGAAAGAATGTTACAAGAGATTAGCACAACATAAAATGCAGATAGATACCATACACAGCTGAAGCACAAGAAGCTTTTATTCCACTGTAATTTGACGGCATTTTTGATGCCAAAGGAACAAACAACAGACTTTGGATTTTCTTAAATGTTCATAATCCTATTTCTTTTATTTTCTCATCCAATTAAAAAAAAAGTGATGAAAATTAAGGAGCTAAGCTGTTTTGATAACCCTTAGTCTCTCACATATTTTCATATTACACAGCAAAACTAATTTGCCTATTAGCACTGAGTGCACTTGAAAAAGCACCTCTGCTGAAATAGTTCCAACAGGTCTTTATAGCACCATGTAATTTGCTGTTGATTTAACTGCTTAGAATCAGACTCCACCACTGCTTCTACAGAGAAAAATATCACATTTTTAATTCCTCTAGCATTCTAGAAGAAAAACAAAGGAAAAATTGCTGTTATCCAACTGAATGCCTGTGAACAATTAATTATTAGACACTCCTTCTCCCCTTATTCCAGCTTTGTGCAACTGATCACCAAAGTGCTACATAAATCTTCTGGAACGGCATGGTTTAATTCAGCGGCAGAACAATCTCATGGACACACTGAATTAAAATGTCTCTTTTATGCTCTTCATTGAATTTTAAGAGTTTCTTTTTGCAAGATTTGATGCCGCCCCTTCTATTATAGCTCATTTCCAATTAATAACAGAGAAAATGAGTAACAAACACAAGAGGTTGAGCATTGCCAAAGCCAGAGTACAACACAATGGGAACAGCAAGGGAGGAAACCATCAGGTACCTGGAAAAAAATAGAAATACACTAAATGCAAGACAGCATCTTAGCCCTACAGCAGATGTTACATTCTTTTGATACGTAGATTGGTCTGTTTTCAACTGAGACACAATTCAGAATTTATTCAGAGTTAAAGAAGTACACTATGTGAGTAAACATGAAGTACGTGAACCATTCATGCGCTAACAAATGCTGTCATTTGTTTTTTTTCCCAGGTAAAGCTGAAGTGTGCCAGAATGGCATTTGGTTGAAATGAAAGTAACACTGGTACTCTACATTTTTGATAATTGTTACCTACAACAGTCAAAGTCAGTAACCATCTACTCAGCGTTACAAAGGACTTGTTTTTCAAATATGAGTTCCAGTAAGCAGAAGCACAAAGGAGAGCAGTTTGAGCACACCATGAAGATTTTTAAACTGCGTATTTCTGAAGGAAGCGGTCAAATGCGTCATAGATCGCTTGTCTAAAACAAAACAACAACAACAAAAATTTGTACAATTTGGGAAAGAGCAGACACAAGTACTTCCATATATTTACAAACATCTTTACAAAGCTATCATCACAAATTCAAAACAGCATTCAATAACAATATAATATTAGACAGCCTATTGTCCGCTTTTTTCTGGGATCTCTCACTTCAGTAATGTAATTATGTTTCAGGAATGAGTGGAACTGTTTACCAGGGCAAATGCTAATGGGTAAGGAGTTTTCTATTCAAACATGTCAGGAAAGGGGTGACATACACAGATTTATAATTTTTGAGCAACTGTCATAAAACAAGGCTGAAGTTTTAAATAGCAATAAGGCACTGGTTAGCATACCTTGAACCCAAATGTTGCTATTCCTTTTTGTTGCTTAGACTTCCTAAACGGGATATACAGTCTAATTCCTTATATTTTAAAATTAACAGCACAAGTACTTCATCTTTCAAAACTAAGGAACTGCATTTACTTATCTGATATATGTAACTGTCTTCAGAAAATCAATGCCTAATATTACTAAGGCAAGAGTTCATGCAGGTATTGCTCTTTACAGTCAAGCTTCTATTTTAATTCTCATCCTCAATTGTGTGGGGTTTTTCATTCTCTCAGAAGACAACATTTGCAAAAAGGCAACAGCTGCACTACACAACATAAGCAGTCACTGCTTACAAGATAGTGTCTAGTGTCCACTGAACAAACTAAGAGCTTTTATAGGAAAACCAGAGTGAGAAGGACCATTCTCTTGCCCTTGGCTTACTGAACTATCTGAGCTGGATTGTATCTCATCTTTGCTCAAAAAACAGAAATAGTGACATTCTTCTTAAATTATTTCAGATCAAATAACTACTCTTCAAAGCAGTATTTGCTAGTTGTTGCTTTGGAGTAATTATAGACCTGCTTTTGGAAAAAATATTACGGGTCTCAAAACTAAGGTTTTGAACTCTCAACTATTTTTAAACTTTTCTGTTCACCTTACCTAAAAAGACCTTGTTTGAAGAGGTAGGCACTGACATGACCTCCATCCAGGTACCTGATTTCACATCCAGGCCAGATTTCTTGAAGGCTGCGTACCCCGGTTCGAGGAATATATGCATCCTCCTTAGCTTGTACAACTATGATTAAACTTGGGTCAACTGGAACTGAAGAAAAACAAAGCACAATTGAATTCATCTAAAGTAAGAAACAGAAACACATCACCTCAGATTTCGGTTGTAAAAATACTCTCTATTTCTAAAAAAAATTAAGATAATTCTATGCTTCAATAAAATTTCATTTTCTGAAGTCTCCAGTAGAATTTATCTGGTTTTTAACACTACAGTAGCGGTGCCATCAGTAGAAAAACAAACTAATCAATCCACTTCCCACCCCTACAGCAGAAACTTTACAATTCTTTGAAAAATGATAGGAGAATTATCTTCCCTCTTATCAACCAACTATGGAGCATTCAGGTCAGTTCTTCAACCTACATCTCTTTTTTCCATCATAAAACTAGGAGACATCTGAAATTCAACAGAAGAGAAGCTTGATCTATTTTTTTTCCCTCAAAGAGGAAAAAATACAACTTCTCATATGACAGGTCAAAGTGCAGTATACGTACACTTTTTTTTGTTTTCTACATGTTTTAGTTCCAACATAAAAATCCCAACATATTGTTATATGTATTTATTACTCATAACCAGAATTGCACCAATCACATTACTAACAGGAATAACACCTAAATGATGTTGAGGGGAAAAAAAACCCCAAACGTCCAAATGATGCTGAACCAGAACAGCTCCCTTTTCAAAAAGTATCTATGTGATATGGTAAAGAATGACCAGCCAAGATGTCTGAAAATGGAGGATCACAAATAACTTAGACCCTCTCATATATACTAGATCATGATATACTAGATCAAGAGATTCTAGTCTTCCATTCAATTTTACATGAAATCTGAGAGCCAGATTTTTCCTACAGCTCCTCTCTAGGTGCTCTCCAAGGATACCCTGGCAGGGAATGAAAGGTCTCCCAGAGCACAAAGAGACTGGGGAGACAACTGACACCAAGGACTGCATCACTTTAACAAGTACATTAGGATCACAGATCCTCAGAAGTTTCAAGCAAGGTCAATGCTTTAGCTCAGTGATACCTGGGTGTCTAGATTAACAACAACATCTGTACTTAGAACAACGTTCAGAGATTTAGCAGTCTACTGAAAAAACTTCTAAAGCTTTAGGGAAAGCACTCCACAGGCATTTGTCACAAAACATCCCCAGCTAGCAGTGATCTGGGATGTTGTCCAAGTCAAGAAATCTCTGCTAGATTTTTTGGGGTTTTTTTAACCTTTGCCAGACGTAAAAAAAAAAAATAAGGTGTCACAAGGTCTCAGTATTGAGAATGTTTGGACATTCAAAGGCAACTGTCAGAAAACTGTCTGAAGGCAAAGTATGTTCTAGGACATGTTGAGAGTCCTCAGCGGGTACGTGCACAGTTGAACCATTTTGTCTGAACAGACTGTCACAAAAGCAGTTCCAAGCTCCCACTCCAGCAAAGCCCCATCAATCAGCTCTAGGAAAAAATCACTTGTTTGCCTTTGAAAGGGATTTGTCCTAGGTGCCAAGAAACCCATGTTCATCAGATTTAAGGCTCACTGGGCTACAGTTCCCTCTGTATGCTATGCCTGCCATGGGAAACACTAAATTCATCAGTCTGCATTGTCCCAGAAGGATCTCTGTGTATTTTTACTGGTCACGTTTGTCTAAAATTATCAGTCAAGCTTGATTCTCAGTTATGTAAGCTACTTTCTATCTGAAGTCAATATCAGATTTCTGCTTTGAGATTTACTTGAATCTGCTTGAAAAACCTTCTTAGCAGATTAATTAGCCCTAGATATCACACACACCACACAGATCTTCTTTTATATAATACAAGCTTGCACTAACACCTCTCTGCAAGTAACCACACCAAGGCAGATTAAAAATAAGCAAAGGTACTGAAAGGCAAATGTAACTCATTTCAAGTAAGCCAGTAGAAGAAACAGAAAAAAAATTAGGAAACGGAGTGGTAAATAGATGCTACTGAGCAACCCTCAAGATATTTTCATATTTCAACTGAAGTGCCAGCAGGTTTACACAATGGAGAATGAAGAAAATACCTGTCCTTCCATTGTATTTTTCTTTTTCCAAACTGCATGTTAAAACAAATAAATCCATACCTGAGAAATTAGCTACATGGGTACATTCGTCCATTACTCCTTTCATGAACCGTAAGGATTCTCTCTGCAAAGTGTCACTCTTTCTTCTTTTATTTATCCCATGTCCTGGTGGGCTGGTTAAGTTTTTATTGCTGTCGCTACTGGTTGAAAACGTTTGATTTATGCACTGCATTTTAGGACCATCTTGTATTAAAAGTCTTTCTGATGAGGCACTTAGAGTACTTTTATTTGTGGCAAAGCTGTGAACAGCTTCTCGAGATAGAGTGTTTTTTGAGGAATCGAGGTTAAACATTCTGGAAGTCATGTCCACATCCTCCAGGCTGTCCACACCGTCAGGGAAGTTTTTAACAAAGTCTTGTCCCATCTTGAAAGAATCCGTCTAAACAAAGACAACATGTGGATGCTGAAAAGCTGCCAGCAGAGGAATTTTCCTAGGTTCTCACAATATTCCGTGAGAGCCCTGCCTTTCTCACACGTGTTATGAGAAACAGTAGGACGGTTTTGTAAACTAGACTAACACCTGGTGTTTTGCTAAGTTCTGTTTATGGTACATTGGAAAAATATTTTGAAATAGGTGTTGTAGGACTTTAGGCAATCACCCTAGGAGATGGGTGATCACTGACCAATCGCCCTATGGGGCTAGGGTATATAAAATGGGGTTGTAAATTCATAAAGTTGCTTCTTTTGCCTGCTCTTGCTGAATTTATATGTTGCTGCATCTCTCCGCTCCCGGCATAAACAGCGACAACAACAGGTCATTTATGAAGAATTTCTCCTTTAAACTGGTTCATCTTATTTTTAAGACCAACTTAATACTAAAAAAAAAATAAAAATGCAAACAGCACTGCTCACAGTACTTGTTATTACTTTCAGCCAGCATGGCACTCAGTTAAATCCTGATCATCATAATGTCTCGAGAATTTCAGTCTACATTTCTGTCAGCTTAAAAAAAATGTATGAAGTACTTATCACATATGGTAGCTTATGATACAGACATGTGATTTTAATTCCATATTAAAGTCTGACTTTGTAATAGTAGTTGCTTAAGCTTCTATTTCTGGGCAATAAACCGATGTGACCAGGTCTAATGTTAGGTTTAGGACCGAAAAAAATCTACTGTCTTTACATACCAGGAAAACACAAGCTGAACATCCTGAAATGTTTCTTCTTTTCATTTTGTCTGCTCCAGCAGTGTTCCTGGAGTGGATTTTACTTAAAAATGGCAAGTGCCTAAGTAACTACCTCCACTCCAGCCCCTCCTCTCCTGTTATAAGTTGTTTGAAAAAGGACTCACAAAGCAAAGAATCTTAGGAAAAACTTTATTTATCAGAATTGTCTAGAAATGACTTCTCAAAAAGTTATCACTCCCATCTGGACAAGTAGTAAGGCAACAAAATTCCCTTTGGGAGGAATCTTTCAACCCTAGTTAAAGAGTCAAGAAGAAAGAAACAGAACAAAAAAAATGCAGACAATCAATTCTGTTTTGTAAGGAGCAAGAAACTAACTAAAAAAGCTCTACCCTAATGTTTATTCCAACTACTTGTGCAACAACAAATCTAAAGCTGAGGAAGGGCTAGCACTGCACACAGAAACAGAGAGAGACCCTGCAGTCTAGACAAACTAGAGAAGTAATTTAATGTTGCTGCATCTTAAAAATATTCTACAGAACTGAGTATTTGGAAGCTATTGATTCGAAGTGCAATAAATTCCGGTTTTATATTTGTGTGCCAAGCGAATGGTTTTCCAGATTAAGTCAGATACTGGGAAATATTACGTACAATTTGAGTTGTTTGATTAAATTCATTTTATGTTGCAGATCGCACTAACTGTGGTCACAGAAAAACGTACAGCAAGGGCTATACTTAACACAAGTTATACAATCAAAATATTATCTTCTGGTTTTCAGAAGGTTTTCCTTCAAAGATTAAATATATTGAAAGCATAAAAAACCAACAAGCAAGTACATTTTATCTAACAATTGGATATTTCTACTGGAAGGAAAAAGAAGTTACATTACTTGTTTGGTTTGCATATGTAAATATTAGCAAATAAGGAAAATAAACTGTACTTACTCCACAGTATTCAAGCATTTGAATGATTTCTTCTTCATAAACAGTTTGTGTAAAATACTGTTTCTCTAGCTCTCTCCAGTTCACTGCCTTGCTCAAAACACCCTGAGATAAACACAAGCATCCAGTACACAAGTAAAAACAAAAGATCATTCTAAAATAATTATACAGACAGAAAATTGATCTGTTTCTGTAACTTGGTTTTCCAATAGAATTCTGCCCCAAGTTTCTAGATAACTCTTAGAATTATCGTAATCAAAGCGTAAGTACATATTTTAATATAGGACATGGAAACACCTCCCTTAAAATAACAAGAAAAAAATAGTGGAACAACAAGGAGGCAAAAACCAGTCCCACTTAGAGTTTATACACATGTAGACTGGGCTAAACCAAAGAAGGGCATCAAAGCCAGTCTATTCATTCACCTTAACCCAGCAGCAGTAGTGAAAACAGGTACCCTTGATGGTAGTAGCAGCATTATCACCCAACTATTTAAGCCAGGCTTTGAGCAGGAGAAAGCATGTTTTCATGTCTTGCTTCCTCACCTTCCCACATCCAGACCAAGACTCTAATCCTTGCCCCACAAACCAGCCCTGGGCCCCAGTTTGTTACATGAGCCAGTGAAATAGCTCAAAGACGCCGTCCAGGAAGGGTGGGTTTTACCACTAGCCACTAACAGAGGCAGAAGGGTGATGAAACGCTGTCAGTGAGAAGGTGAATGTGTCCATCTCAAACTTTTTAACTTGCACATCTGATTACACTCTAGTATAGTAACAAAAATATATTTTAATTACCGTAGTAAAGACTGCAGAAGCTGTTGACCAGGAAAGACATGGAATCAGTGGCAATGGTTTAGGCCAGTTTGTCACTGCCAGCGAAGCCATCTAGATCCAAAGGCATTTGTTACATATTTTCATATTGAATTCACAGTATGGTAAAAAGAACTCTCATCTTCAATTGCTTTGTTTATACATCAAAGAAACATACAGTGCCAAAGCAGTTAAGGACTGTGTCAGCTGGATATACTTTCACCTGTATAGAAGATACAGGCAATTCTTCCGTGGTTTCCCAAACAATAAGCATTGCTCTGGACAGGACTAATTTCAAGGCTTAACAGGATTTTGTTGTAAGAATTCCCAAAGCAATATTTATTTTGACCTTTTAGTTGTTTAAAACCATGAAAATGATCTATAAAGCCTTTTCATCAAGCTCTTGCAAGCTTATTTCAAGACAAAATGAAGGCAATCTACAGATGGACTATTTAAAATTCTATACTTCTAAAATTTGTCTATCAGAAACAAAATATGGAGAAGTAATGCAGCACGTGAAGTGGACTTTTCCTGCCCTTTAAAGTTTAAATGATTACTTTCACATCAGTTGTCAGAACACATTTTTGTGAATATTCTGTTTATAGCAGAAAAAAAAACCAGCAAAGAAGCTCAATATATGGGAGTACCCTATATGGTATGTTCTTGACAAGTTTTATTTCATTGTTCTAAACTGAGCATCAGTGCAAACCCCTTACCAAACACCCCATGTCTGCGTCAGATGTTCTAATAAATGGAGTTAGACAGATGAATTATAATTCCATTTTAAGGGGTTTTTTTTTAATAATAAAAGTTACCTACAGTCTGTTGCAAAACACTTTCTATAGATGATCAACTTCAAATATGATTCATTTCTCTGGCTTTAAATTGTACCAGAAGTCCTGTAAGTAAGTTGAAACTAGCCAAAAAGTTACCTTGCTGGACAAAGAAAAAAGAATTTCCAAGGGAAAAAATGTCCCAGCTCTCTTGGATCTTGCTTCCTTCTGTACCCGGGCTGTATATGACTATTGGTATAAGATATCCCCACAGCATTTGAAGTATCCTGCACAGTTAGTGGTGCACATACCAGTTTGAGAATTTCAAACCAACTTACAGATAAGACAGGGAAGATATGTTTACCACAAAAGTTGTTGTTTCTGGAGGATGATGTTTATGTAAACCAAAGGTGCTTTGTAGATCTACAACATTTAGAGTTATAAAACTGTGCTTTGGGGAAATTACTTTCCTGTCAGTAGACACTACCATTAACATAATATACTTGGCTCACTACAACAACCCAAGACCAGCAAAACAGAGGTATGCTGTTTTGTACCTATGATGATCTGTAGGGACACCAGCAGTAATATTATAACTGTGTATCAGTCTTTTATGCAGTGTCATACACAGAAAGTTATTCACCTGACCACATAAATCTTCTCTAATCAATACCAGTAATTGGGAAAGAAAAAGCTAAGAGTTGAGAAGTCATCTCAGTTATACAATATGCCTACAGAGAGGAGGCATTTCACACAATGCATTCAAACACGAAAGTTTAAGCAAGAAGAACTAGTAATTGAGCAGTACAGACCTTTCACAAAAGGTTTCTACCCCCCGCTCTGCTCCCTTGTGAAAAAAAGCAAACATCATTATATGAAAAGCTTAGCCATTTATTAAGCCTTTGGGGAGATGGCTGACAAAGGGCTCTAGGATTCGTTAGTACTTATTGAGCACTATCTTAATTCAGCACCACAGAACATGAGAATTGTCAATGATTTGTTTCTCGTAACTCTAAATGTTTGTTTTAAAGCACTTCTGAGAGGAACACTATAAAACAACATTATTTCTGTATGCTAAATAATCAAACGAGAAATTACAACAAAAATTACTGAACAGGAAATATAAAAGCTTACATGTCCTCCCATGGATATTCCAGTCATCCCTAGTGGTCCATAGCCTTCTCTTTCTAGCCAGTGCAAAAGAGCTGCAGATTCTAGAACCAGAGCTCCTCCCATCACAAACAGGTCCGAGACATTTTTTAAACATGACCGTCTTTTCTCCCCAGAAAAGGAAAATACAGGATTTATTTTCCAAGATTAGTTTTTGACAGTTATCATCATCCGACCACACTTCCATACAAAGCCTGATCACAATCCCAGAGAATTTTGGAGCTGTACACCTGTTAATTCAACAGGAGAAAAAGCAAATCCAGATTCTCTGGCACTGGAACTTGTTCATCTAAATTACGACTAGGAATAGACACCTGCTAAGCTTCTAATGTAATATCACTGACAGCTTGGTCTTCTATAAGCAGATACTAACAAAACTAGAATCTCTCATCCTCTGTCCTGTAAAGTTACGTCAGATGCTCTAGAAACAGAATCAAAATGATACATTCCTAGACATACACTCTCATTTGCAGAAACAATTTTTTTTTCTTATTTTCTTATTTACCTGGTTTACATCATTGAAAAATTGCACACAACATTTGAAGAGCAATCAGTATGTCAGCTTTGGAAGCACTCATCAGTGTCACTGTAAGACTGAAATTGTAAAGTGGGAAGTTTGTCACGGTACTGAAAAATTCATGTAGTGTACTGCAAAGCATTAAAACTCAGAAGAAACAAACAAACAAAAAAGTAGAAAGCTAATCAAGTGAACCACCAGAGTGGCTCTAAAAAGTTTTTTTTTAAAAATGCATTTTACAAAGCAATTAATACACCTCTAATTGGGGGAGGCAGACTCTGTATTTTCAGTATCTCACAGACAGATTTCAAAAGGCTACAGGCCTCTTCTGGCAGAGTACAATCACATTTGAGACGCTCTGAAGCACAAGGACAAAGCTCACTCTGCAGGCTGTAGGAGTAACAAAAAGAGCTGCTGCAGACCACTATTTATAATCTAGTGTAACGCTTCCCTACAGCTTTGTTATGAGGTTCCTCAGCCCTTTCCAGCTGCTATATTTATTAAACACTGTTCTTACTATATTAACCAAAACGACTGCTATTGTTTTGAAACTCTGCATGAAAGAGAGGCAATTACTGGTTGGAGCATTAGACCGAGCACTCCTCTTCCAAAGAATCCTTCTCTACATCATGCTTATACTCAGCTGACAGACAATTGAGAAGGGAACTAGAAATATCCTTGTCAAAATACTTAATTTATTCTTCTGCATCAGATCATCAATAACTGGGGAAAAAACCAAACACCAATGGATGTACTCCAGCACCACACACTCGTCTCCTTCCTATAATTTTACACTTCTAAATACCAAAACAACTACATACATGTTGAAGCAGTTTTCCTGTAAAAAGAGCAATCTTAGTTACTAAGTGTAATTCACTTTCTTTAACAAGTGGTTCTTTGGTCAACGTAAATAGAACCTGGCATCTACTTTGAAAAAAAATTGAAACAATTTTTAATTTTTTTTTTTTTTTTCCTTAAAAGTAATTTTTTTAAGCTTTTGAATTTAGGAAATCCAAATGCTGAAATCTAAATAAAATCTAGAAAAACTAAAATGATGTAGTATGAGCCAGTGAAGTCCTAATCACCTCCTGGTGAAGTCCTAATAGAATGGACAGGTTTAAAAATAAATCACCTATGTGTCTTCTACTCACATGAAATGTCCAGGTTAGGATTAAAAAGGGTTAAAAACACCAATTCATATTCAGACTCTAAGAAATGTTGGTAGACTAAACCACAGCTTGGCCTTAGACATATATCCTGTTGAAATCTGGTTTTACTCTAGTAGTTGAGAAAATGCAAAAAGTAAAAAAACCAGGACTGCCTAATTAGGCTTCTAAATTGACATTTAAGAAAGAAACTGAGCCAGCCAAGTCCTCCAAAACAGCGACTGTTGCACATTTTCCACTGACTAACGAACAATAAACAGGGGGTTGCTTGTGGGGGGACTCTGGTGTCCTTAAAATACCTTGGAAAAGCAAAATCTTACCATAATTTCCTCTTAAAACTGCTATCTAAACAACGATTATTCACAGCTGACTGAAATACAATTGCAGCATTTGCACACGCACAGCTCTGACACTTGCTTGTACCCACACTCAACTCACTCTATACTGCAAGTTCATCTTGAGCAAATTTTCCTGATTGCAGTGATCTCTTAACAGAAAAAAAATGACAAAGCAGCCTAGCAAAGGATAGACAACTTCACATTCACAAGTGGTTCATGCTTGAGATTTACTTTTTTTCCTTAATAAGCTACCAAAGTCTATACTACTTTGAGCTTGTTGAGACTAAATAAATGAATAACGATAAAAGAAAAAGGTGGTATTTTGAAAAGTCAGTATCCACGAATGTAACAGTAATACTTACAATTGATCCTTAGGTTTTCTACAGCCATGTAGAAGATTTAAGTTAAGGTAAAAAAATTGCACATAAAAGCTGGCAATTAAAAGAAAAATTAAGTAAAACAAAATAAAATACTGTACTAAACAGCACACCATTTAATTAAATTTGAAACCTACATTTCAATTGTTTAACTGGAACTACATCAAGTTAAATGCAGTCTGATGTTATAGTTTCCAAAACAATATTTTTATTTTCTTGTTGTTGCTGTTAAAGTTATAGGTGTAAGAAAAAAGATCCTGTTTAATAAAACAGGGTAACAGTGTTAGAAAAGTTACTGCTGAGTTGACAGGAGTACACAATTTAACACAATTAAAAGAAAAGTAATCTTAAATGGTAGCAGTTTCTCAAAAGTACCTGAGGAGCCAAAGGGTTGCAGCATTTGAGAAAGGGAGGGCAGGAAAGGCAACTTCATTTTCTCTAAGTAATTATAATAAGACATGTAAAAGACATTTTCAAAACAATCAGAAAAGTAATATTTGGTGTAAAAAGTAGCTTTTTCCATTAACTGTGTTCCACACTGTGTTCCACGCAATGGTCATACTTTGCTCTTTGCTCCTTATCCACTGTAAACTCCACTCGTAATTGATCCACAAAGTAGTTGTTATACCAGTTTGCTCAGTCTTCTACCTTCTGGAGAAAAAGTTGAGAATAAACACCTTGCATTCCCCAAAAGGATATAATAAGGGTTTTCTAGCAATAGGGAAGCCATACAGGCTTCTTTAATCATTGGGCGTGCCATTAGTGTGCGCCTCCTCCAGAAGTGCTAAAAAGAAGATGTACAAACATGTATTAAGATAAAATCTGATTATTTAATTTCTTGATAGCAAACTATATTACATTTTACATACTCACATGATCTCCAGTGCCTGCTAAATGAATGCACACAGGTCTGTGCTTGCTATTCCATCTTCTGGGTATGATGAATTGAAATCTATGAGAAACAAACACCTGTTTTAGCAATGTAGATACATCTATTTACAAGCTGTGCCCCAGAAATTGATCTTAAAAAAAATAAAAATAAAAATTTCTTAACCCGTGGAGGAAAACTGCCAGCAATTCAGCAATATCATTCTGCATAAACACATCCAGCAAAGAAAGGAATCCAAACGTAGGACAGAATAAATGCCAAACAAGAAAAGAAGCCAAGATGAAAGATCATGTTCCTAAAAAAACCACTACCTCATCATCACAATTTAAATTTTGCAGAGTGGAGGAATGGAACTTCAGATGAAGAGCAGCCTACTCAAGTATGACTAGCTCTCCTAGGCAGCATTGCTATTTTTCTCCTGAGGGCACAACAGCTAAAGCTGAAGCTATAGATGAGTGGTATATTTAACTTTAAAAAAAATGATTTAAAACCCCAACATGCAAACAATGAAACTATACTGTACTCGTGATATCAATCACTTAATGTCTTCTGCTGCTACTCAAGTTATTTAAAGTCTAACTACTGGGGAAAAAACCCCAACATGACCACACTTCTGAGCCACTAGTATTTTCCCACAAGATGGAGCAGTGTTACCTACAACAGTCTTACACTTTGGAAAATAATCATCATGCAATGCACAACGATCTAAAGGGAAATTAGTAGAGCATTTCAAAAGTGCAACAATGTCAAAATGGGCGCAACCTGACTACAGACTGTAAGAGAACATAGATAAGGAAACAATCAGTACACTATTTTTTCTAATGCAGTTCTAATTAGTCCAATAATGTTACGAGTTTCTTTAACAAATGGAGAGGTGGAAGAGAACTGATATTTTGACTATCAAACTTTTTCTGACATTTCTTACATGTTAAAATACTCATACGGCCACCAACCAGTAATATTGATAAAACTGACAATGCCAATATGAAACATAAAAGTTTGGCAACTCAAGTTATCAAACGTATTAAACAAATCTTGGGGGGAAAAAAAAATTCCATCATGAATGTTTACCTCAAAACTAAAAGCAAACAGTAATTATGCTCTCTTTCCAAACCCACTCCTCAACTCTAAAGCAGTGTTAGTGTGCAAACAGCAAAAATGCCATTAGGTACCTTCTGACTATTAAGGATGTCCTGGTTAGAGTGAAAACAGAACTAATTCTGTTCAGTAATTTTACTTTTCAGCTTGGTTCTTATAATGAACTGCACTTTCTGCAGTTAGCAGCCTGTTCTCACAGACAGTGCCTGCTTCTAGCAGTGATAACACCTTATGTTTAGAGTTACTACCAAGGATTGGTGTGCAGACCAAGGCCACTGCTGGGTCCTGTGTACCACACTGGGGGGTGCAGAAAGTGAGAGGCTGCACCTTCAGGGAGGAGCGGACAGGACGGGTGACTCTAAACTGACCAGGAGGTATTCCAGCCCATATACGCCAGATTTGGTCTAGAGCTGAGGGACCCCAAGGGTCTCTGGGCTCTTCTCTCCCCTCTTGGACTGCTTTGCCAGATTTTGCTTGGCTTGCCTCGGGTCCTCTTTCGGTTCCTTCCTCGGAGCACCCAAGGAGGACTCTGTCCGTTCTGCCTTCGATCCGATCTGCGTGTTCCTGAACCCGGTACCAGAATCCAGCTCCTGAACACAGCTCCTGTCTGCTGCGGGGACCAGTCTGGGACTCCCCTGGTGCCTCCACAGCATCAGTGGTGACGGTGATGGAATTACCATCAGGGGGGTTGGGTTCGATACTGGTTTTGTATATATTTGTATATATTCCATTTTTATAATTATTAATTTCTTTTTCATTAAAGCTGTTCTAGTTTCCTTTTCTAATCTCTAAGTCTCTCTCCCTTATTCCCTTTCTCTTCCCCTCTCGGGAGGGAGGGGGGTTAACAGAGAGCATCTGTTATAGGTTTAAGGGGCTGCCCTGACCCTAAACCGTGACAAAGGATCATCCAGCTTTCTGTGTGTAGTGGGTCTGGCTGAGCTGCTTTTCCCCACCCAGCCCTCACGCTGCAGCACTGGGAGCTGGAGGGTGTTGATAACACACCCGTGTGATGACTGCCAGTGCTCACACGGCACCAGAGGATGGGGGGCAGGATGGGGGAGAAGCTACAGCCAACCTGAGCTGACCAGTGGGATATTCCGTACCATATGACGTCAGCTCAACTATAAAGGGAGAGGGCAGGAGGAGGATGGGGGGACATTCTGCTTTGTCGTCCAAGCGGCTGCTACGTGTTCCCGGAGCCCTGCTTCCTGGACTCGGCCCGACATCGCCTGTGGACGGGGAAGTAGAAAATAACACCTTATCTATCATAACCCACACCCCTGTGCTTTGCGTCTCATTCTCTCCCTGCGTGCCGTGCTGAAGGGGGTCGGGGGGAGTGATAGAAGGGCTTGGTGGGCACCTGGTGCCGTGCTGGGGTCAACCCACCACACTGTGAGGATGCCTTTTCTTTGTCTTGCCAAGCAAAAAAGACACCATATTCTCTTACTACAATTAAATTAACTTACTACTTCAAAACATAACAAACAGTTTTGCACTGAATGTAAATGGAAGGCTGGAATTGTTCCTTCAAATACCACATAACGTGTTTCTCTCGTATAAACAGCTTTTCCTGCTACGTACAAAACTAAGAACTACTGTCCTGGGTACAGCATCATTCATTTCCAGCATCCTGCTCATGTGGAAACAAACAAACCAAAACAAACAGAAAACAAACACCAAAACCCTGCTCATAGACCATTCTTATTTCTCTGCAGTACTAGTTTAAGAAAGGAAATACCACTTGCTTTATCTTACCTGGCCACAAGAGATTCGACTGGCAAAATACCTGGGACATAATGAGCCAAGGGAGAAAGGAAGTGCCCCTCAAGGATTTTACAGTCGGATTGCTGTTCAACCTACAGAGAGAATGGGATGATAGCAATATAGTTGATATCAGTGCTCTGAAAGCCAATCTCTTAAAGTAGAAATATTTGTTATAGGACTAAACATACGTCAGAAAAATAAATCTGAGATCTATTCCAAATATAGGGATACATGTCATCAACTGTCAAAAAATTTGTATCAAACTTTGCTTTTATTAAATCACCTATTAAAGGAATCAAGGAATTAAGTGTAATGCTGTCCCATTCTAAATAACTTCCATAACACGTACTAAGTTTCAAACACTTTTTGAGCTTTAAGATCTGACATGCCATTCCCCCAACTACTATATTACTGGGGAAAAAACTAAAACACTATCTATGAAGCCACTGGTTTATTCTCTCAAATTCCTTCCATTCTCTGCTAGTAGCCAACAGGACTGCTCATTTTCCCAACCCTTCCAACCCCCTTTCATACTTGTTTAATTGCCTCCTAATTCTACACACAGCAGGTCAGTAAGAAAACAAAACACCAAAACACAACACAACAGCAAACTGTTATAAGTATTTAGTTTGCCCCAACACTGACCCCCATTTGACTTCAGAAGTACTCTCCATTTCTGTTCACTTTCTCGATCCAAGTGTCTTCCTGGCAACGATTACTTCTACCAATAATGTGCACCTGAGAACTCACAGTACATTGATTTATTTTGTGTCTACAGCCTCGCTTCCTCTTCCCTCAGATAAATTCTCATGTCAGTGAAGTGAAATTCTCATGTGAAGTCAGTTCAGGCTATCTATTAGTAAACTGGTGATAAGCAAAAGTGAATACTGTGAGAGGTGCATTCACCCTCCTATCTCTATGTACTCTCAAGCCCACAGCTGCCAACCCCAGCAGTAAGTTATGCTGTGATCATGTCAGGCATCAGGAAAACGGAGATTCACATGACATTGATTCGATTTTTCTATCCTGTAAAAGCACCCTAAGAAATACTGAGTTGATTAACCCCTCAAAGGAAGTGTATTTAGTTCAACTGCATCATCTCTTGCTCGTAAGTACCTTGTCAATGAACACTGGATAATCTTTCGACACCAGCGTCTGGCATTTTTCCCTGTTTCCGATAAGCTTTCTGAACTCAAATATTCTGTTGAAAGGAAACAAGCAGACAAGACTCAAGTTTTAATCTAAAAACAGAAAAAAAAAAAAAAAAAAAGAGAAGATTTTATATACATATGCACGTGTGTGAAATTTCAGGAGCTAGAAAGAAAATAAAAAGTTACAAAGACAGCTTTGCATTTACAGATTAACCAGGCTGCCACAGGGTAGGTATAGAAGAATGGTTTTTTAAGTTCAAAACAACTCAGGTACATTGCTTGCAGTCGCACACCTCTTAAATAATGTTTTACACCTGATATATTGAAAACTTAAGTCATTTTCCAAGGCCAAATTAAGCCATAGCAGCCTCCTACACTTAGATTTGTAGCCACACTGGAGCAATACTGACTGGGTGAAAATGAAGCTGGGCCACCACCATCAAAGCATAGTTACCCATGATCCGAAGTTTAGCTGCAAACACGTCACTAGCAGCACTTCTGGAAATTCACGAATGACACAGTGGGGGTGAGGTTGATAGCCGGAAGGCAGTGCTACCATTTAGGAAACTAAACAACATTCCTCTCAGAGATGTACAGCAAGAGGACAACAGGCTATGGTTCCATGTGGCAACATAAGAAACTCCTACTGGAACTCAGCGAGAGATTTTTGCCACAGTTATAAAGGTTAAGCACCGGAAAACATCATCCGGGGAAACCATGTATAACCTCCAACCTCAAGGGATTTTCAAAACTCAAACGGATGAAGTGCCAAATGACTTAAATCAATTAAGAAATTAGGTTTGTTTTGAATAGGGTTTTGGACTAGATGCCCTTAAGATGGCCCTCTCAACCTTAAATATTCTATGCTAAAAATAACTTGCTCCTTCTTAGTTCCCTGACCAACTAAGACAGCAGATTTGGTACATGTACAGAACAATATTATCAAAGGAATGATTTGTTCACCTTTGCAACACCAAAGAAAAACAAACCATAAGGACAGAAAGAAAACCCAGTTTCCAGTCATTATCAAAAATAGCTATAGTACAAAGCCTTTGCTTTCCTTATACAGGATAGCAACTGTATTAACCCTTTCTGAGAAAATAGGAATAAAGGTATGACACGCAAGTGTGGAAGACAAGCTAAATGAACAGCGGTTTTGCTTGAAACTACAGCATCCAGCAGTACTGCATTTATGCGTTTCCCTTTTTGTGAGAAGGTTACTGGAGACTGTCTTGCATGTGTTGAGGAATTTGAACCCTTCCTGAGGAACTAAGGCTACAGCTTTACGAATAACAACAGTCATCACATCAAGGGTGTGCACATAAAACGTCAGATTACATCTAGGGTAGTCGATATTATCAATCTCAGGTAATGCTCGAAGTATAAGAAATTTGTAAGTTCTAATAGAGTTTCACAGTGATCAGTCTGGAAAAAAAAAAGGGGGGGGGGGGGGGGGGGGGGGGCGGGTCCTCTTGTTTTTGTCATGACAGGGCATGGCCAGTGTGAGGAGAGGGGAGGAGGTGGTATTCTTCCTTCTTCATCCAGGTAAGGCCAGGCTGCTAGGAACAGGTCCTTATCTTCCCATCCAGGGGGACTATACAGAACAAATGATTTTCCTGCTTCTCAGCCCAGCAGGCCATGTTCTCCTCATATTTTCTCTCATGTTTCCCCCCACAGCTTGTGATCTCACCCGACACAGTTTTTTCCCTCCTCTATGAAAGAACCGTAACCCATACCATTATTACTCCCAGCAACTCTTCTTAATTGCAGATTGACGTGACCCCCCGCCCAAGAAAAGCCTTGCTTAGAAGTGCAACAGCTAACTGCAGCATTAGTCAGAAGTTCTGCTGTGGAGATAGCAATTGTGTTAGAGGGAAAAGGGGAAGGGGGAAGGAACATTCATCATGCCTCACCCGGAACCTAAAAGTTTTTAAGAGAAGGTTTCAAGAAGATCAAAATAACCTGTTTCAGATACACACACATAAAACAGAAATGCTGCAATCAAAACAACAACAAACACACTTGAAACATTTTTTACTTATTCCAACACAATTAAACATTTGTAAAATCCAGCACTGTCCTTTTGCAAGGAAGTCTGATATATAAAAGAAAAATCAATGGAAGACAGACATACAAAGCTATCCACGTGCCATTTGAAGACATCTCAGTTTCACTTGGACTTAAAAACACAAAAATACCTCCACATAAATCCACTGCTACCCACGATGAAAAAAATTGTTTCAGTTTATTTTCTTTATTAATTTTCAAATACATAAGAATTAGCTTATTAAATGCAGATTTATTATTTCCTGTTTAAGCACTACCTGACACTGAATATATATATTCAGTTAATTTTTAAGCTGAAGAAATGCAAGTGCTCAACTTCCAGGTGTTACTCTTCATACTAACTAATAAAACTGGCAAACAAAAAATTATGAGGCATGTTCATGTTTTTCTCATTTGAGACATCTGAAGAGTTTACTACTTTGGGTTGTGAGACAAACTTCTGGTTATACCTTACACTTTGAAACCTCATTATTATTAAGAGGTTACAGAAAGCTAGCAAGATGCTCTAATGTTAAACAGAACAATTCCTCTGCAAAAATTCAGCAGGTTTTGGGTTTAGAATACACTTTCAGAGATGCTGCTTGAAGTACGTTATCATATATGCATAAATGAAAAATGTAATTGAACACAAACATTCTCTCAAGAAGGGCGTCTTTAAACACAAACATTTAAGAAATCCTTCTAAGGCTTCTTTGAAATCCAGGTCTTCCTTTGGCACAGAACAAAAAAAACCTTTAAGACGTTTGTTGTTATTGTTTTTTTCTTTTTTTAAATATAAGAATTGTTGGTCCTTCAAGTGTTGGTTTGTTGCGCTTTTGTTTGGTTTTTTTCCTCTTTCTTTTAATACAAAGTACTGTTTATGCTGTTATTTTTTAACAAGTCACCTTTTCAGATCCTCTGGCTTTCCCCATCCTCTGATGAAAAGTTTAGTGAGGAGAAGCTTTCTGTACAAGACATCTAATTTACTTACACCCATTAGCAGCAAACTGACATCTAGAAAAAAAAACAGGTAAAAACCAAAGCAGTTAAAGGAGTTAACCTGAATGGGAAGTTCATTGATTGCAACACAAATTAGGTTCTTATTCTGACCTTTATATTAATGAAAAGCCATACAACCCACCACAATACTGCACAATGGCTTCCAAGGAAGTTGACCTTGACATTCCTGTCAATTGTCTTAATTTTAAACAAAGTACCAAAGCAGCTAATACAAATTCTAGCTTTTAGAAAAATGGAATTGAAGGGCAGGAATTCAACATGCCTAATATCATCAGAAAACTATTACATAATTGATGACATGTCAACTAGAGGGGCACATTAGGTCACAGAGCTACACATCTTCAATCAGTCCTAACTCTATTTTACATGAACTGATAAATCAGAGAGGCACTGATCTGTCCTGTAAATATAGCTGTGATGGCAAAAACTCTTCAGCCAGCCCAAGCTTTCATAAACACATCTCAGAACACAGACTTGAAACAATATTTGGTTTTCAATAACTATAAGACTAGATGTCTATCTACATAATTACTTGTTTTCAAAAAAGAAAGGAAAAAGAAATATAGCTACAGTCACTGATGCAGAGAATGCTTATTTTTCTAAGTTTCTCTTCATTGGTGTCTTAAAAATAAATTTTAACCCTTATTTTACCCATTCCTTTCCAATTTTTGCCAACTCTTATCTTACGGGTTTGAAAATGATGCTCACACTCCCTTCAGGGAAGAAATGGGGCCATCAACGTCCTTCCCAGTACCCCTCCTCTTTCAGCAAATACATGAGCTAAAATACAGCTAAAGCTACAAGGTTTTCGGCAAGTTGAGTATTATTTTCAAAGCAATACTTACCGAAGCAAGCAGAGAGCCACTACTGTGCTCTTCCAATAAAGAAGGAAGGAAAAAAAGGAAAAGATAAATAAAATCTGGTTTCTTGGTCAACAGGATACAGGTTATTTAAAAAAAAATAAATCCAGGATCTCCGTACACCTACAAGAATAACAGATTTAATAAATAAAGACTTGATTAGTAAGTTACTTTGAACTACTTTCTCCTATTTCCAGATCCCTCCATACTAAACAGTCTAAATAACTTTATAATAATTCAAAACAGTTGTGGATTGACCCCAAATTAGAGCTGGTTGCATTGCCTCTGTCAGACAGAGGAAGTTTCCAGCAGCTTATCATAGAAGCTACCCCTGTAGCCCCCCTGCTACCAAAACCTTGCTATAAAAACCCAATACTACGGTGTAATTGAATTTATGGATCTTCTTTCATTTTAAACCAAAGTGCATTCATTCTGCTCATTTTATTTGGTCATTGTTGAAATAAACTTGTTTGAGTTTAACAAGTTAAAACCATGGTCAGATTAATAAATACATTCCCTTGTACTTAGAAAAAGCCAATATTTCAGAATGAATACATACTGAAAAAACTCTTTGACACCTAGAGTAAGTTACTAACTACATATAAATAAACAACTTAAATTAACTGAACACTAGAGTAAACATCCTAGAGAGACACAAAGGTTCTACATTCAGTCATTACATGGCAGAAATAAACACCTGAAATCACCATAAAGTCAAAGTGGGAGACCTCCTCCATTAGCAGTGTAGAAAGTGTTAGTTCATACTCCACCAGTCCCAAAGAGCTGACTCTGTCATCTTACTATTCTGATCCACATATATTTGGTCTAATAGAATCACAACCTCAAAACAAGGTTTTTCCTTGCCCACTCTGAAGATATCCATCAATCTCCGGTGCTCTTCGGGTGTTGGAGGGGAAAGGTTTGCTAGCTTCTGCAAGGTCCCTCCCTCTGCTTTTTGGAGCAGGGGGATAGTTGGGTATTTTCCTGGTGTTAGAGAAGAACTAGGTGGTGGGGACAGGGACAGCAATATAGAGCGGACCCCCTATGGCACTGGGAAGACAGTTCAGAGTAAGTGCACACAAGAGTACATCTATGCTGTCAAAAACATACCAAAACTAGATTCGCTGTTCTATGAGTGCACTGCTTACCAGTAACTGTGAAATGTTAATTAATGTTTTGTGTTTAAGAAAGCAGCCTTACATGTTTTGATTGTTTATTGGTTTAGGGTTTTTTTAAATATTCTCCAAAATAAAAGCCATGTAAAAAGAGAAAACAAAGATGATGATTTTGCTGTCAGTTCAAAGGCTGGCCTGATGGGCTCTCTCTGTTGTGCCAAAGGAATGCCAAAACAAGTTGCCAGACAAGTACATTGTATCTGAATGCAACATTGATTGAGGTGAAAGGGCTGTCTCATCCTGCATTCCATTTCACTGATTGAAGACTCTCAAGTAATTCAGGACATTTCAAGTAAATCAGATTCAAAATTAAACTGCTACTGGAAAGAGCAAAGGAAACACTGAAACAAAAATTTCCAAGCACATAAAGTACATTGGATAGAACTTCTGAGAAGTATTACTGAGATAAAACAGGGGTCATGTTTCCATTATGTTTATCTTAGTAACATAAGGGTAGGACATGCTTCAGTCACTCCCATCAATGTCTATATGGAAAGACAAGTACTAGTATTTCACTGGCAGAAAAAGCAACTGTTGAAGGCTCACTTTTCATAACTTCAGAGTAGAAGAACGTATTTTAGCAGTGAGAGTTTGAACCTGAGGAAAGAATCAGCAGAACTTATTTTGGAACACGACTGGACTTCCATCACTTGATAACACACATGTCCCTTTGTAATACAGGTCACCTGGAAGTAGTGACCCAAGAAAGATGCTGCATAGTTGTGCAGCCCAAAAAACAGCACCTGTGTTACAAACATTCAGTAAGTATATTGCTAATATGGTAAACTTTACACAACCGTAAGCTGTGAACAGAAATACTAACAAATACAAAGTCACATTAAGAAGTGATCCAGTAAAAAAAAAAACCCATACATTTTCAAGTCATATTTTCCAGAGAAGACAAGGAAGCCTACAGATAAATTATAACTAGGCTCTTTCTCCAACAAATGTTTTTCTTTGCTTCCCGAACCCTCATACTATACACTATCAGGTTTTGCTCTGCATACTTACTTCAGAGAAACAGACACAAAAAATCAACCAAAATCCAACACATAAATGGTCCACTATTCCTTTTTACCTACTGCATGCAGCTCCAGTTACAAGAAAAATGTCAACAGAAAGTATAAAAGAGACTTTATTAAAGGCCCAGGCTACTGCTTCTGTAAAGGAATATGAAACAGCTCCCTCTAAGAAGTCAACCTGAGAAAGCCAAGAATCTGTATCTCTTTCAGAAGGCTGAGTCCTTAACTTGCTTCTCTATTACTTCTCTTTAAAAAAAAAAAAATCTCTTGCAATTAACGCCAGGTTATGGTTTCTTTTGTTTTTTTCCCCAACAGAAGACAGACGGCTTGAAAAAAAAAAAACTGAACAAAACCAAAGCAACAAAACACGAAAAAGTCACGACAAGTGAGAAACGAGCCCCACAAAGATTTCACACCGAGAAGGCTGCGGGTAAACAAAGGGGCCTCGGGCAGAAGCGTCACAGCTCCCCACCGCTGCCTACCTGCCTCGCCTCCGCTCGCTCCCTGCCCGGTGATCAGCGGAGGGGGAGCCCAAGCCGAAGGGTTCCCGGTCCAAAGAGCAAGGCTCAACGGACGGATCCCTGCCGACCCCAGGCTGCTTGGCAGCCCCCGCAATCTCACCGCCTGCTTCTGGGAATCCCCTCAGCCCACCCAGCCCCTCAGCCCGCTCCGAGCGGGACCCAAGCGCTGCCCTGAGCGGGCGCGGGAAGAGGGAAGCCGGGAGGCGCCCAGCGGCCCCTTAACGCCCCACGGCGCGGCAGGGACACGGACGCTCACGGACGCTCACGCCCCCTCCGCCCGTGCGGGCCCATTGGCCACCCAGCCCGCTCGCCCTGCGCCAGGACAGCGGCCGGTAGCCCGCCAAGGGGCAAGGCCGATTCAACCGGCGGCAGGGACGTGTCTGGGGCTGGGCACAGGCGGGAGGGCAGAGCCCCAGTGGGGCACAGCTCCTCGTCGCCCACAACTGAGGGCCACACGGCGACCTACCGCCGCTTGCCGGGTGGGCTGGCTGGCGAGCGAAGGAAAAGACCCATTCCCTTCCCTTACCGTTCCATCCACCCCGGAAAGGTCACTCACCGACGGCCAGCGCTGCCGTTCGTAGGGCACCACATGAGCGGGTGGGAAGGGAGGGGACGGGGGGAAGGAGGAGACAGAGAGGGCAGGAGTGCGACAGCGGGGCCAGGGCCGGACTCGCGCGCGAGCGTGGGCACGTACGCAGGCGCCCAGACGGGGCGTGCGAGCGCCCACTAGCCCCGCCCCCGGGCACGTGACCGGCGCTCCCCGCCCCTCCCCGCTCCCGGCAGCCTGCGCGGCGGCTGGAAGCGCCCGGCCTTAGCGCCAGGGGGGCGCGCGCCCCCTCTGGCGGCCGCGGCGGCGGCAGCGAAGGGGATCGGGCGGGGCCGGGCCGCGCCGGAGGGTGGATCCTACGGGGCTCCGAAGTGGCCGAGGCTGGGTATGGCAGCCCCGGTCCCCAGTCCGCAGGTGGCTGCCGAGGGCCAAGAGCCTTTGCTGAGTGCCGGAGGAGCGGAGGAGGAGGAAGAGGAGAGCAGGTAGGGGCTTCTTCCTTCTCGCGCCCCTCCTTGCCCAGGGGAGGCGGTGATTCCTTGGGCCGCGGGCGGTGGGGGCGCTGCCCCAGCAGGCGCCTCCCGCCCCTCGCTCCTCCCGCAGGGGGATGCGTGAGACGACCCCCCGGGAGCCACTGGAGGAGCCACTCGCGGGTGGCCAGCCCCTTCCTCAGCTTGCGTGGCTGCTTCTCCCTTTTGGAGGGAAGCCTCCAGCCGCGGGAGCCGGCGGAGGGGTTACGAACCGAGCCGCCTTCCCCGGCTTCTTTGGTAGCCGGTACCCGCGGCCCCGCCTCCCTCGCCCCTGCGCCTTCCCGGAGTTTCGGAGCGTCCTCGGCCTGCCCCGGGCTCGGGAGTCGGCCCGGGCGCGGCAGGGGCCGGTTCTGTCTGTAAAAAACCCAAACGCATTGGGCATAGGAAGGTTTTTTTTTAATTATGGAAATGGATTATTGTGGTGCCGAAGTCTAGGTATCTAAATAGCACTCTCCTTGTGTGGGCAGCAGGTGACCACTTGTTTTCTTCTTTCTGTCAGGAAAACAACAGTGTCTTCTTGACTGCCGTCTCTGCTTAAGTGTTCTCACACTCGGAGTGTACCGCTCGGTTTAACTCCAGTCTTGAAAATAACCAAACACGGTGTATGCGTTACACATAGGAGAGCTTGACTTACTTTCTCCTCTTGTGACAGGCAGTAGATTTACAAAGTACATCTAGAAACGTTGTTCATTTGGTTAAAGTTTCATTGTGCCAAGACACTTCAATGCTGTCAACATTCCTCAAGAAGTAAATGTACAAATCATGCTGTGGAATAGCTGTATTAGAATGGAAATTCTGCCTCGGTCTACGTATGATCCTTGTGGTTTAGCTGAGCGTGAGGTCCTGTGGTATGCGATATCCTCTGGGTCAGGGCCCTCCCGGCTTGTGCACCTGCTCGCTGGCAGACAGAGTGGGAAACTGAAAAAGCCTTAATTTAGGATAAGCACTACAAAGCAACAACTGAAACATCAGCACGCTAGCAACATTATTCTACATTAAATCCAAAACACTGCACTGTGACAGCCAGTAGGAAGAAAATCAACTCTATCCCAGCTGAAACCGGGACAGACCTGTACGTTAATAAACTATGTTCAGGCATGTATAACCTAGGTCTGCATCTTTGGGACAGAGATTATGTTGTTTAGAAAACTAAAAGAAATGAAGAACTGTGAAATGTTCTTGCTTCTGAAAAAGCATGTGGGTCTCAGAAGAATATTAGGAGTTTTAGAAAAATTACTTTTTGTTCACAGAGTTTGTAACTTTATATATATATATATTTTAAGGCCTTACAGACTTCAGCATATCTTTTAGAGTTATGTCTTATGGTAAGAGTAGACTGGCCATACCTTATGGTCTGTTCAATAGTTCAGGTCTGGGTTTGTTTTTTTCTTTAAAGTCACAGTTCTGAGAAAATGTTAGAGGTTTTATGGCTTAACACATAGTTCTTAAAGCCTTTATGTGAAATCTGTGATGCTCCAAAGTGTCTATCCAAAGGGACTGCAGAACTGAAGATCTCTCTAGCTAAAGAACATTTTGTGTGATGTTTGAATGCAGTGGTACATGACAGCATTTCTATTAGGGTTTTGATTTTTCAATCTATCATTTTTCAGTGAAAAATTAGCCTGTGTCTAAAATACTTTGTATTCTCTGCTATACGGAAGTCCATTCCTGCATAACCATTTACACAATTGTATTTAGAGGTTTGGGAAAAACATTTCCAGTGTCCTGTGGGAACAACTAGAAGAGAATCCGATAATGATTTCTTTCTCTCTTTTGGTTCGAAAACAGGGATGTTGTGGAAACAGAAGAGCATTATAAGAGCAGGTGGCGATCCATCTGGATTATGTATCTTACTATGTTTCTCAGTAGTGTAGGTGAGTAAAAAACAGGTGGATATCAGTGTTATTTCCTTAACGAGTATATTTTGGTTTGAAAAATGCCAGTTTTCTAGAGTTCTGCTACATAGCTCCTTTAGTGCTACTGTTCTTTTATAACCTTAAAAAGGTGCGTTTTCTGATTCTTCCCAAGGGAAGATATGACTAGCACATCAAACAAAGTTATATTTAATAAGATAAATATTCTGTTTTGAGACTAAATGACGTATTACTTAAATCTTTGGTTTATGGTTTTATAGTAGTCGGGGTAAAAGGTAGTGTCAGAGTAAGATTATTGCTCAGAACCAAATAAAGGTCACACATTCATCATCCAAAGTGAAACTTCTATGGAATGAAAATAGAAATAAAGCTGAAATAAAATTCTTAAGAGGTAAGATCTTCATGGGAATGTATGTTCTCTATTTCAAAATGTGTATGAGAGCTTGTTTTTTCTTAAGGGAATTCAGATTTCCACTGCAGAACAAATTACTGTTTTATTCTTAAATAACTGCTTCTGGAAACAAGACTTGTGATTTTTTTATCTTCTGGTAATTTTCTGTGGGAATAGAAATGATCTTAAAAATCACACCATATTTCATTGATTTTTTTTTTTTTTATTTGATGAATGAAGGTTTCTTTGATAAATGAATACATCAGTATATCAAGAAGTTAGTCTGGGGACCTTGTTGTCTTTCCATTGGAAGAAAAATCCCTTGCAGTTTGCTTGGAAAATCAGTATTCTTTTCGTACGCTTTTTTTTGTTTAGTGTGTACACACCTATAAAATGTCCTTTAAAAAATAGTTCCTCCTGTTAGAAGGAATTATCACCCCTTAAACAAATACGTAATACATAGTTTTTTGAGGTGACAGGCTGATAGATACTCAGTTTTAGTCTGTAAAACATTTACGAGCAGAAGCATGAACCTGAAATAACTGTTTCAGTAAAGCAAATTACTGACAAATGTGGTGAAAAAAAGTAACTCAAGTTATGTTTTTACTGCATTGCAGGTTTCTCAATTGTAATTATGTCTGTGTGGCCATATCTCCAAAAGGTTTGTAAATATGTTCGTTTGGGATTTTTTCATTAATGACAACAGAAAACTCCTGCTCAGAAAGTATGTAATAGGAACCTTGCTATTTTATTTATGAAAAGACAGTAAAGGGAAGTGTGTGGTTCTAAGAGACTTTTATTTTGCCATCTGCTTAGACAGCTTAGGTATTTTTCCCTCTTTGTTGCGTTTGTGTTAAAAGTGGCATAAGAGGACTCAAAAACTTTAATTTAGTCTGCACTAGGATTTTACTGCTCCTGGAATAGTTGAAGGCAAATGCAAATTTGCATCCTGGGCAGGATCCTAGAGGTATTGTTAAAATTGAGGCTGATGCTGAATTCTCAGAGAGGAAAAGTAAATGCATCACCAGCCTTGAACATCAGGATTGATTCAGGCATGTGCTGGGAGGGATTTACTCCTGGGGCATGTAAATTGTCTAATGCATTGCTTAAGTTATGTCTGTAGCGACAGCCAAGGTTTATTGCCCCAGAAAAACGTAACTCCTTGCAAGACCCAGAGCGGTGTATTTACCCTGAACACCGCACAGTGCCACGCAGGCACGCTGACTTGTTTGGCTGCTCACTGCATAGCGCCACGTACCCTCAGAATTACAGCGCGGAGGCTTAGGCGTTTTAGGTACGGACTCTAAAATGGTTTTGTTGATATTACAACAAATGCTGTAATACTTTACCAGTAACACTGATGAATTTGTTTCTGCAGATTGATCCGACAGCAGATGCGAGTTTCTTGGGCTGGATTATAGCTTCATATAGCATTGGCCAGATGGTTGCCTCTCCCCTGTTCGGTCTGTGGTCCAATTACCGGCCAAGGAGAGAACCTCTCGTTATTTCAACTGCTGTTTCAGTAGCTGCTAATTGCCTTTATGCCTACGTCCATGTACCTCATTCACACAACAAATACTACATGCTGATTGCACGTGCTCTTGTGGGATTTGGAGCAGGTAACCACAGAATTCACGCTTCTGAAAATGATTGAATTCTATGTCTTGTGCAAGATGGTTAACATGGTATTTTAGTACCAGATTTACCATTATGTGAATGATAACTTACTACTTATCAGAGCAAAGAGTCAGCCACTACTAGTTTACAGTAAGATTGTTTAATTGTGCAGTTATGTGTAAATACTAGAGGGAATGCTGCGTTTCACTGCCTTGCAAAATAAGAACCCCTCCCCAAAATAAATGTAACTGGAAAATTCAAGAATATAACTTAGTATTTACACAAACTTTTTCTTGGTTTGTTTTTTTTTTTAAGGAAATGTGGCGGTGGTTCGATCGTATATTGCAGGTGCCACTTCTCTCACAGAAAGAACAAGTGCTATGGCCAATACCAGTGCCTGCCAAGCAGTTGGCTTCATACTGGGACCAGGTAAAGTGTCTCTTCTTTCCTCACTTCTCTAATACTTTTTAGGACGAAATTGAGCACTGGAAGTACAAATCCTCAGCAGTTCTGTGTTGGGGATTTTAAGGCATAGTTTGTCTGTGGTGTCAAAATTGAATAGAGGGGATCCATTCATATATACTTGTTCACCCCAGTACAAAATATTCTAGACCAAAAAAATTCTAATTGTAGTTAAAACCTATCTGTTATGGATTGCTGGTTCCAGGAAAAAGGAGTTCCAAGATGCTCTCTTGTACTAGCACCCACTAAATGGTCTATGGCCAATTGCCTTTTTTTAATGGAGAAGGGAATTGAACATCACTGTACGTGAGCAAACATTCCCACCTTTCAGAAATGACTGAAAATTCCACCTTGCCTCACACTGTGAAAAATGACATTCAACAGATTTTTTTCATCTTGTAGCAACGATCACAAAATCTTCATACTGGCAAAAAAATTAAGACATGACACAGGTATTACAGAGCTCTAAGGCAACAAAGAGTTGTCGGGGTGTTTGTTATCAGTAGTGGCTCCTGAGATACTCTGTCTGCTTCATGGAAGAAATGCGTTAGACTTGCCTTCTGTTGTAAACGGAGACCAGCTATTTTGTCCTCAACAGCCTCTACTGATTACTTGTCTTTATAGCTGGGGATTATCAAATTAGTACATTTGAAGTGCTCTGTGTATGACACAATGATGTGAATACTTAGGACAGAAGGTTTTAAAGGATTTAGAGCGACAAAAAAATCTGCATTCTTTGTGATTTGTATAGAGTATAAGTTCAGGTAACTCCCTTTCCTAATTTCAGAGGGACTTCCAGTCTGTATTCTAACAGTAGGAAGCAAATGACCTGATGTTGCAATCTTTTCTTCTGCACCAATTTAGATTTTAATTCAAGTGTGTTTAATTTTAAAATTTTAATTAAAAAAAAAAAAGAAAAACACCACAACTTCTTTTCTCTCTAGCTTGCCCTTAGCAGGAGGGATAGTCCAATCCCAGGACCAAGGTTTCCCATGTAGGATGAAGAGGAGAAATTGTAAATCAGCTGTCTGCACATGGCCAAGAAAATTAATCATTGGTACACTCAGAATTCAGTTCCAGTTCTTTAAGTGTCATGCTGTTATTTATACAGTGTGCTTGTATGAACCAAGTAGTTTTCTGGCTAGTTGAGACCCTGCTGGTATCCTATTTAGAGTAGGATTCTCGGTGTTTGACAGGTGTAAGATTTAAATTTTACTTAGCAATTAGAAAAACTTTGCTTTTTCAGTTTTATATGTTTAGTCTATATATGTTCTAATATTTTCTTAATGATTCTCAGGATTTCTTAATACATTTATGTTTTGAAGTTTTTCAGACATGTTTTACACTTATTGGAGAAGAAGGAATTACATGGAAATTAGTTGATCTTCAGCTGAACATGTATACAGCACCAGTTTTATTTGGAGCTCTCTTAGGAATTATTAATATTATTCTCATCTTTGTCATATTCAGGTAATCAAGTCAAAAAAGAGAAGTGTTCTACCTTGCTCTAGTGGGTGGCTTGTAACATAATATAAGAAGGAGTAATAAGCCTGAAATCTGGAGCCCTAAAACTATAAGGTGTTCTTTATTTCTTCAGAATTTCTACCTTCTTTAATGTATACCTTTATCATTATGCTAATAAATTAATATAGCGATGTTACATCTAGAATATCAACTGAGAAAAAAAATTAGAGCTGTTACATTATTAGCTCAGCCTTGCTATATTTTTAATTTTGATGGTTTCTGCCCATATTTTATGTCTAAAGAGAAATAGGGTCAGCTTGTTTGTAGGGTTCTCACTAGCTGTGTCTTTCCTTTGAGAATCTCAAGGGGGGATTTTTATGCAGTGTCCCACTGATGGCGGTGGGGAGGGGGGAGAGATGCTCACAGATACGCAAGATACGTGATATTCTCCTGCTGAAGTATTTCTGTTCTCAGACGTGGTGGTGTTCACTGCAGTCAAATGTAGACTACAGCACTGATGTTTAAAGGGCCTGGGAATATTTAGAATGTAAGATTATGACATTTAGAAATATTTTAATAGAAACTTCCCTCAGTAGTATGTCAAATAAAGAAACGTGTATTGATGAAAACAGTTCTGTATTTCTAGAGAGCATCGAGTGGATGACATGGGACGGCAGTGCAAAAGTATCAATTTTGAAGGAGAAGGTATCTATGTTTTCTGGAACACTTACTCTGTGATGAAAATGTTGAAGTACTTTGATATTATATACAAGCATTCAGAAGTATTCCAAAGTCTGATGGACTGGGAACTCGAAGTGGAAAATAGGCTACATCTCTAACTGATCTGGAAATTGCTTCATGTCCATGCTGGGTACATTTGTGTTCATAGTGCTGGCTGGTAGCAAAGAAAGAAAAAAGAAAAAAAAAAAGGAAAAAAAAAAAAAAAAAATTTCTGTATGCCTCCAGATTTTCAGCCTGGAGCTGTCTCTTTCGAGAGACAAGAGTAAGTAAATATCACCATGAAAAAAATCTCCCTTAACTTCTACACTGCAGGCAGACTTCTCTTTTATTCTGTATCATGCTGAGTAATATTGTTATCAGCTTTCACATATGGCATCTTCTTGAAAGGTGTATGTTGTAAGTAAATTTGGTTGGTGAGAGTAAAGCGCAGTAATTGCCGCATACAGTGCAACAGTTCATCTTCAGTATATACCCTCTTTGTCCAGAGGTCAAATTTTTAAAAATACTGTATCTTTTTCACTTGAAGAATAAAAAGTGTATGAAAGATTATCTTAAACCTCTTCTAAAATCTGTGGGAGTCACTAGTTTCAGTAGGGTATTGGTTTTCTGTTTAAGAAGGGAGCTGTGTGCGTACACCGCACATGGGTGTTTTCTGTATGAAGACACTGTGCCCAGGTTAGAGGAACAAAGGCTTGTGACAGTGCAGAGAATTCTGCTGTTGTGTAGCTTTGACCTTGGAAGAGGAACGAGAAGTGGTTTGGTTTCTATTGTTAAGATATTTAAAGAAGTTTGCTTATTTTGCTGTCACTCGGGACTTGTCCGTCCCAGCATCACAGTGGGACAACAGATGGTATAATCAATTTGGAAATAATTTGCACCCCATTTTGATGTAAAAACGTTATACTTAGATGTCAAGATATAATTGCCTAGCAGCCCACCCACCTGCATGTTAAATACTTAACAGAGTAAAGAAATTATGTAGTTTGTAGTTTGCAGTCATGTAAAAAAGTTCAATTTGCAGTTTAGATTATTCCTTTGTTTTGTTGCAGAAAGTGGTGTTCTGGATCAGGATGTGGAAGGAAATGTTGACCACGTTGCTGTGGTAGCAATCAATTTTCTTTTCTTTGTCATCTTGTTTGTGTTTGCTGTCTTTGAAACGTAAGTTTGCCTATTTTCTCTCAAAATACTTAGACTTGTAAAGTAGTTAGACTGGGTGTGCACGTAAAGGCTTTTCTCTTGCACTCATTTTCTTAACTGTACTCTTCAGAAATAGAAGACAAAAACCATATGCAATCAAGTTGATCTAATGAATTAAAGGTCAATAATAACTGAAAATATGTAGTATACAGTTTATAGTATGGGAAACATTAATGTAAAAGCTTTTGAACGGATGCAAACCCATATCCTCATCTTTTCAAGTGTTACAAAAAATAGGAGCTTAACTTGGGCTATCTTAAGTCTTCAGAGAAAACTGTGTCTGCTGTTGAGTACCTAGCTCTATACCATATTACTTTTGTGTAATGAGTATGATTCTCATTAGCACCAAAAGCTGCAGTGAAGGTCTTAGTAATCATTATTTCAGTAACGAAGAAAATAATTGTTTGATGTAGTTAATGCAATTGTATTCTTACATACACTATTCTATATGACTTTTTTTTTTTTAACCTGAAGAGGTATGTTATCCATTCACAAATATTCTGTACGTAAGAAAACAAGTAAAACACGGCAACATTGCCTCAGACTGACGTATACTTCCTTGTTTTAAATTTATATTTGTACATTTTTTGAGCTCTAACATAGCTAAAAATTCTTTTAACAGTATCTCTCTGTCTTGATTGCATTGTATTTAGGAAACAGAGTTCCTAGAGACTGGGTGGTTGCTAGAACTGAAGCAGTATTAAATGTTTATTATTTCTGTATTCACAGGGCCTGATTTTTTTTTTTTATTTCCTCTCTATTGCTGTTGCTTTGTTTTACCTCCATCATCTTTTCATGAAATAGATTGATGAAGCTTTAGCGTGTGACTGGGTGCAGTTGGGAATTTTACCTAGTGGATTTAGTATTAATAAATGATGCATGACAGAATTAATTTATAACTAGCCTGTGTTTTCTGCTATGTCCATCAGGAGGAAGGTCTTCTATAAAACTGTGTTTGATGTTTGGGACAGTACAGGTATGGAAACAGCTGGATAGAAGCTTTTTTAAATGAATTTAATTGTGTTCTGTCAATTTAGTATAGCTACTCCCCTGACGATGGATATGTATTCCTGGACCAGGAAGGAAGCTGTTTTTTATAATGGAATAATCCTCAGTGTGGTCGGCATTGAATCAGTTATTGTTTTCCTGGTGGTTAAAACACTATCTAAAAAGTAAGTTTTGGAATTTATCGGAATTTTTGTTGCTTATATTAGCTAAGTGTGAGAAGCTTGGGGGCAAGGCCAGATCTTCATTACTTAACTTGATTTTACTTGTTAATGAATTTGGCTGTACTATGAGAACGAAGTACTTCCAGTTTTGACACAGCCATGATGCTGTGGTGTTCTTTCTTTCTATTAACATAACCCCTTTGTCTTTCACCCTTGAATCACGAGAAAAAGAGGTTTTAAGCTACTGTGATTTTGCAATTTCTGTTGCAGGTGTTTTGGTCAAACATAGTTTTAAAAAAACTAATGGGCTATGTCATTAGCATCTTCACAAACTTTCCTTTAATGAAATGAAGTATTTAATTGTAATTTCATTGTTTGACAGGACTGGAGACCGTGCCATACTCCATGGAGGCTTACTCATCGTCTTGGTTGGATTCTTTATCTTGCTGCCTTGGGGGAAAAAACTACCAAATATCCAGTGGCAAGGTATCATTCAAGGCATACTAAACTATCATTGTAATGTTTTATTGAAAGCTTTTTATTGTATTTTGGCTGGTTTGGGGTTTTTTTAATGGTATGCCTACCTTATTTTTACAGAAATAAAGAATAACTCCATTCCCAGACCAACTTCCATTGAAATGTTAATGCCTTTCTGGAGTTTACAAGCAATGCAGCTTCCAGCCAACCACACAGAACCCGTAGGCTGCCCCATCACCCAGTCCTGGTGCCTGGATACTCCTATGATCTACCTGGCCCAGTATATCACCTCTGACATACTCATAGGGTTGGGCTATCCAGTTTGTAACGTCATGTCCTACACTTTATACTCAAAAATTCTAGGACCAAAGCCTCAGGTAAGCACAATGCCTTTTTCTCACCAGGACTTGCACCCTCTTTATGAGAACAAGGGGTTTAGCTACAATTCCTTTGTCACTAGCCCAATAATGGTACATTTCACCCGGGGCAGATGTTTACAGGAACTTTTTTCAGAAAAATCTTTTTTTCAGAAATCTTTTTTAAAATCCAAGGCAAGTTCCTAGAGGATTTGGAAAGCAAGGCTTGTACTACAATCCATGGCACTACAGTTCATGTACTGTAATTCACAGGGTGAAAATTTCAGAACAGCTAAGCCCAAGGCTTGTGATTTGCATGATGATTCTGGAGGAGTTATTTTTGTAGCAATCAATTTTATATTTGGAATATCAGTGTGGAAAAACATTCCTCTTCCTAAGTATATTATACAAAGGCTACAAATGTTATGGTATCCTCGGCTATTGATGTTTTACAGTGGTGAAACACACTGCAAGCTGATATTACTGCTTAACAAAATATTTTCTTGCTTTTTCACAACTTAGTCATTTTTCCTTGTCATATTTTGCTGTAAGAATGCTTTGAGCCAGAACATCCTTTTATTAGAAAGATAGCTCAGTGAAGCCTTTGAATTAATGCTTAGAGAAGACAAGCAGTACTCTTGGAAACAAAGTACTTGTTATCTTAATAAGAAAAATAAGCAATTGCTTAAGCACTTGCACATTTTTTAACTAGGATAATTGATGGAAATCACTGGCTAGACAAATAATTTCTGTATCACTCATGCAAGTTTTTATCTTCTGTAGGGTGTCTACATGGGATGGTTAACCGCCTCTGGAAGTGGCGCACGAATACTTGGGCCTGTTTTTGTGAGCCAAATATACACTCACCTGGGGCCACGCTGGGCATTTAGCTTAATCTGCGGAGTGGTTGTAGTCTCTCTCTTACTCTTGGAGATAGTATACAAGAGACTAATTGCATTTTCTGTCAGGTATGGAAGGATGCAAGAAGAGAATTGTTAAATATGAATTTTAAAAGAAACCAAACCAAAAGTAAACCCAACCAGGAATAATACTTAAGTTAATTACTACTTTTTAATGAGGAGTACCTAACCACTGACCTTATTGGCTGTATGCTAAGAACTGTAGACCTGTACTTACACATTGACAGAACACATAACTTGGTCATATCCTAACATATGGTTACACTTGCTGCTACAGAGCTTTTGTATTGTGCTTTTCTAGCAGCAGAGGAAGGGATGTGAACAAGTTAGATCAATACAATGGCACATTTGGAGAGTGTACAGTTTAAATGATGCACTGAATGCAGCTGTGTAAGTCACAGGTTATGCACATCCTTTATGGAAAGAAATAGAAGAAATATTTATCTTGATTCTGTGAATCAGGATTAGTAACTATTTCTTAACTACAAGATTAGTTGAGCTGCTTGCACTTTGTACGGAAACATCACTACTTAAGTGAACTTTCTGATGTTCAGTTTGCTAGCTTGTGAGCCCTGGTTCATAAAAATGCCTCACTTTGGAAACTGCTATGTATCGGTACATCTTCTCCAGGGCTTCAGATGCAACGTGACAATTGTAGGGAAAGGGAGGAGCCTACTTAAGCAATTTGTGGGATTTGGGTATTTTAGAAGGTTACAAGCCATTGCAGATCACAGCCTCTGGGGCTGTTACTTGAACTACAGTGTATCCTATGTGCAATTTTTCTTGTACTGTTTTACTGAATGCCTTTTTGTAGCAAGAGTGATAAGAGCACTGAGTTGAAATAGGCACAACTTTTAACTCTCCTAGAAGAAGGCAATGCTAAGCAGGACAGTTTACACTTACATTGTAATTTGTGAGAATAAATGCATTGTGCTGATCAACTACCATTAGTGTTAAGTAGGTACATAGGAGGAAAGGGGCCTCTCAAGTGCTGACTACTAGTTGTAGACGTACGTTTTATGATACATTGGTACAAAAAATAGGAATTTATAATGTTTGATTCATTTTGTTTTTATTTTAAATACTGAAATAATTTTCCTTCAATAATGGGTCTTGAGCTCATGTGGATGGGGCTTCTTTTGTCTGTTTTAATACGATTGAGGAAAAAAAAAATCTGGAATAATGCCAATATGAGAGTTGTAGGTGCTCTTTTAATGTGTCTAATATTTGACGCTTACTGAATTTAATAAATGTAGTTACCTATTCCTATATAATCAATTGTTCAAACACTAAGACTACTGAAATAAAATGTTATTTTTTCAATTCTGACTGAAATATAGAAGTTCTATTCTCTGGGGCTTTCCTTCTGCAGAATCACACAGTGTTATGAGACAACCTTGCTTTTATAAGCATTTCTTTTATATGCTGACTCATAACTAATACCAGAAATACTGTGTTTTGGGGATGAAAACAGACTGCAAAATCACGTGCTTTGCATTGCAGCAACCAAAACTTCAGTCATGAGAAATTAGTGTTAGACATCAGAAGTGCAAGAGTTTTCAAAAGGGCTAACACAACTCAGTTTGTGCTGGAAATGTAGATGCTGTCATGTCTATCACTGTTAGTTTTCAGGCTGGAGAAAAGGTTTGGGATTATTTGAGCTGTAGCTTTTTGAAACGTTAAGGATAAATCTAGATTCAAGTCTGCTCCAGGCAATTCTGGAAGAATACACAACTTCCCTACCCAAAAAAAAAAAAAAAGTAGCCTCTGCACCCATGAATGTGTTCACATTGAGAAAAGAAAGCAAGGCTTTAAATTCTTTGGCTTTGAGAGTTGTTTTTGTTGCCCAAGGACAGCTGTTTTAAGCTGGGGCTCATGTATTATGGATTATCATCCTCCCATTCTTACACAACATGTTCCTGTTTTTCACACACAGCGCTTCTGGGTTGCTTTTTTCTTCTGTTTATTCCAAGTCACAGTGTAATGTAATTGCACTGAAGTCACATTGTGCCTTACAAGTTAGCCAATGGTTCTTAAGTATTTATGCCTTCCTGACCTCTGCTGCCTACCTTTTAGGTTTTCTTCAATTATGTGTACAGGAAACTAGATATTATGTCTTCCAATAATCCATAAGGCTGGTAATGCTATTTTTAACATGCAGTGCTGTCACCCATCAAGGCTGACTTGCTACTTAGCCTGGTGATTGAAGATGAAAACACTAAAAGGATTTAGTCTAAGAAAGCTGTATTTATGTGCATGTTGTTAATTGAAGGTATATACAAAAAACTTAGGAGTCTTCTTAACACCTATCCATGCTACTGGATTTATCAAAGTGATAATAGTTAAGTCATCCAAGTGTGAAGGTCGAAGTTTACAAGATACACTTATATACTGAAAGAGAAGTTAAAATGATTCTCCAAAAGGAATTTTTTTTCCAAGTTAGGGTTTTTTTTAATGCTACCTGTATATCTTGGTGTTACCTAATGCCAAATTTGTTATTTGCAAGCTATTATTTTTGTCATGTTCAAATCAAGGTAATCAAATTTGCCTCTATTAGGAACTAGATGAGTAAGGAGAACTCATGTGAAGTCAAGGCTATTTTAGCTCTAAGCTGAGACTGCACATTTGAAAAAGCTATATTGGAAAATGGCTTGACCGAGGGTTTTGTAGCTCTGAAGCTCTCCATCCTCCCCTCCACTGACACCAGTTTGGATCCCACGATGCCACTCAAATAATCCAACTTCATTATAAGGTGGAAGCATTAGCACACTTGAAACAAAATCCTTAAAAAAACCCCAACCCTACTGTTAATGATACTTGCTTGTTACACCATAAGACAAAAGAAAAATATCTGAAGTTAATAATTCCTACCAAGTAACAAAGTGAATCAGTTACCACAGTCCCTGTAGTTTGGCTTTCCTATCAACCCTGCTTCTGGTGTCATTTGTAGGCCAAAGGTAAAACACTGACTCTACAAACAGTGCAATTGTTCAGTTCAGCAATTTACAAGTAACTTTGTGCAACAGTTTTATACTCCCCAACTATAAACTTCTCCCCAAGTTTCACCTAGACCCAAAGCTCTCCACATATCATCATATTCTTTAAATTATTAAATCAATTCCCATTATTAATTGAGCATAATACTGAAGAGGAAAGGTCTCACTAAACCATCACTTGAACATGAAAAAAATAAATAGATCTGGACAATTACCACTGCATTTTTTTTCTTTATAAAAAGCTTGTGTAGGGAAGTTAAAGCTGTTGCTACAAAAAATAAAAACAGTTATAAAACATATACATATTTACATATATTACGTGTAACATGTAAAAATATGTTATTTACAAATACAAACACTTGAACAGCACAGAAGCATTTTCCTTGATTGTTGTCATTGAGTAAACAGTGGAGGAAGAAAAAATTCAACAGATTCAGATGACTTCCAAAAAGTTGGTACTATCTACAACCAAGTTACTCGAAGTTTTGTTTGAGCAAATTTATCCACCATTTTTGAAGACAAATGTGTTTTGTACGATACTTGACCAGCAATTTACCACACAAACAGAGCAACCTTTCCCTTCCTATTTTTTTACCAGCTTTCAGAAGAATTTTTACATAAGCCAAGTAAGATCAGTTACTTTACTTGAAAGTCAGTGAGTTTATTAAGCTCTTGTGTCCTGATACCTGCTTTGTTTTTATCAGTGGGGACCAGCTGGATTGGTAAACATCAGAAGAATAGAAGACAAACAATGCAGCTTCTCTTTGATGTATTCTGGCAACTTATCGTTTTCTCCATACCTGGAAAGGGAAACAAGCATAGAAAAATTTAAATGCTTAAAATAATTTAATTCAGGACAGTATAATTAGTTCAAAACTTGCCTGTAAACAGGCAAACTGCTAAAGGTAGATTTCAAGTATGTCTGGACACAATAATTGGAGCTTGATGGTCTGACATGCTATCTCCCTGATCTGTCAGTATCTTGGGGAGGTGGGGGGAAGTAGTATTAAAACCTTAACTTCTCTCCCCCTTTCTCTTCTAAATACTCTACATGAACAATGGCTATACTCTGAAGACTAAGTAGATGCGTGCCTAGCTTTTTTTTTTATTTAGAGTTCAGTTGAAGCTGTAGCTGTTGCTCTTTATGAGGTTTTTAAGATAATTAACTGACAAGCTATTGAAAAGCTAAGTTTTAATATTCACAAGGCAAAATGAATAGCATCTATGAAGTTTACCTTACACCCAACAGCCTTGCACTGACAAAAAGCTGAACTATTTTTATAGCAGTAATAGACTCACCTGGTTGTCTGTCCATCTGGAGATGTGTAAGTGATAGAAGAAACACCAGCTTGGGCTACCAGCTGGGATCCATCATTAAACTGAACCCAGACTGCTCCACTCGTCAGCTAGCAAGAGAAGTTGCATTATGGTTTGAGTACATTGATTACAAGATAATATACCTAGATTTTTTCTAATAATTGAAGCTGAAAGTCTTCCAGAACTGCTGAGGTAACTTAGGTAGCGTGGTCAGTCTTTTAAAGATTGCACATAGGCTACTTCTGAGTAAGGAGTCCCATGCAGTCTCAAGTATCAGACTTCCTAAGGTTTCAGAAACTCAGCTTTAGTCATCCTTTTCCATGTGAATTAAATGGAAAAGTACCTGTAGCTCAACCACTTCTAAAGAAACCTTTAAATAGGACCCAAACATGAACTACAAGGCGCATTTCTGAGAGTTCACAGCTATATACACTCTATATATAAAGCAAGCTTTTCTGTTGGGACAGGAAGCTTACTTTAACAGGAGAAAGTTCTCTCTGCTATCCAGATAAAGCTGGTCCCCCAGAAAAAGCAGAGGAAAGACTTCTCTGTTAGGAAACGGCTTTTCCTGTTTTACAGGAGATTATTTTCTCGTACAGATCTGGTACATACCTTTCGAAAACAAATCATGACATCTTTACATTAGTGAACAAATTTAATAGTCAAATTTAAATGGCAGAAGGCACTGAAATAGGCAATAACAACCACAGGAAAATTGTGATAACTGGAATACTTAAGTAGAAAAAAAACCAAAACCAAGATCTTAGTTATGTAGCTCATATTTCAGAGGCTTATTTGAAATGATCTTTCCACATATGAGTTGTCAGATTTCAACCGCGGCAGAGCACAACTGAAAGTATTCCTCACAAATCAAGTTGAAAATTAATGACTTAAGAATACATATCTCCAGTTCAACAGGAAAAAACGAACAGACTTCCCTCCTTTATCAGTATTCATTTCTCACCTGAGAAGCCCAACCAACATTTTTCACAAAGACAGATTTTAAAAGTTGGGCTGAATTTGGACTGCACTCCGTTGGATGAGCAGAGGAGCACAGGGATTCAGCGGTGTTAGTTGTAAACGCAGACTTTTCATACGACACCACCTAAAACCCAGAAATACACAGTATTAGGAGCCTTAGTATTAATCCAACTTATGTACCAACAATAGTGGTCAGTTAACACCTGGTTTAACATTTTCATATATACTGACAGTTTTAGCCTATATGCTTCATTTATCAGTATTACATGATAAAAAACCCACAGGCTTTCACGTGACTTTCTCAGTCTTAGGACAGTTTCTCTACTACTTCCCATACTCACAAAGGAATCACATGCCCTAAGCAGACATGCTACTTAAACCCCATTTTTCCTTATTTGCCTGGCAGAAAAGCATGTTCACCTCCTGAAAAATGCTCAGCACATGTTAGATTATAAAATAGCCCTTATTCAGATGACCACTTGAATGATATTTTACAGAAACATGGGCTTTGCTATTAATTGCAAACTAGAATATTAAACATGAAGAAAAAAGTTCTACAATGCATACAGAGCCTGTTATAGGTTGAGAGACGCAAGTGATGAATTAAGAAGAACAGAGGATCAAACACTGGAGGCCTTTACAACACCACCACTGCTACTGTCTAGGAGGAACACATCTGTTTCTATAGAAGTTCTACTCTCAGATACCTCCTCCTACAGTCAGAGATGACGTGCAGTGCTTAGCAGTATTTAAGATTCAGGGTTCAGTGAAAAGATGCAAGTCAGGAGAGGCTTCTGAAATAGAAGAGCTTTGTCAAGAAAGATCAGGATCCAGATAACTACAGGAACCCAAAAGAAATAAGCTGTACCTCAGCATATACAGATCTAGTTTGGGAATAAAGAGAAAAAGATAAAAGAAAGAAATAAATAAAAGTCAAGAGTAACATGAAAAGCCAAGTAGCTATTGTGTAATTTTGCTCAGAAATACAAACTTCAGAAGAAAAAGCAAACACTAAAAGTCTTACAATAACCCGTGTTGGCTGTATGGAAACAAAGGACAAGTCTGAACGCTGAACCTTGATGTTTTAAGTCTGCTGTTGGGCAAGTGTAAAAATAAATAACTAAAAACCAACACTAGTAGTGAAGCTCTAAGGACTTTTTGTCACCGGGGTTATTTCAGTCAATCAAGAAGTGGCAGATGCTGCACTAAGGAGATGTCCTACACAAAGCACAGATATGCAGACCCACATAAAATCAACAAAGCTAAGATGATACAGACTCAGCATGCCAAGGCCCCACTATAATTCAGCCAGCTGGAAGAGTTCCATCAGGACTGTGACTCACCAATTGAAACTGAGTAGGTCTTTTAAACCAGCTGGACGAAACTGCACACAAAGCCTTGTTGGCTTTCCATACCTTTACCCTTTGGGTTTGTTTTTTAAATACACACTAACACTTGATTATTTCATAACAACAGCCTCAAGGACTAATATCCTTTTTGAGTACCTTTTGATATACAGGCCTGAGTGCACATCAGAGCTCTTCAAAACCAACTGAAGACCATGCCATATAACCTGAGTAAACAATTTTCCAACTATGCTCCCAGGAGGCCTTTGTGGTAAAGCTTTGGAGGATTTGATTTTTCAGATCAACTTAAAACCAGACATCAGTGGTTAGTTGAAATCAAAGTTAACATTTCTAGGCAGTATGTTCACAAATACCTAGTAAAAGCCTACGTGCATACAAATGTAATTCCATTAGTTCAAAAAAAAAGATAATTTTTACTGAAGACTTGTCTCCACTCTATGTTCTTGTATACTTACAGAAGGAGTACACTTTGGAGTTTGAACTGGAGTAGAACTGTCAGCTGTATTTCTATCCAGTACTGTAACTTCTTTTGAACAGATCATGTTTTCCAACAGTGGAGGTGCTACGGCCTGTGGTGATTCAGTATTGCCAGGCTTTCTGGAAAAAAATAAAGAGAAACTGGGAAAAAGCTTGTCCCAAAGGAAATAAACCAAGTGCTAAAATATAACATCCTTCAGTCTACCATGGACTGCACAAAGCACTTGATGGTACTCATCTTCCATGAAGTGCTGGCGTTTTTTGGGGGTTTTCTTTTATTTTGTTGTTGCTGTTTGGGTTTGTTTTGCATTTTCTTGTGGTTTATGGGGTTATTTTTTATTTGTGGTTTTGTTTTTGGTGTGGTTGTTTTGGATTGGTTTTTTTTTTATTTGTTTTGCTTTTTTGGGGTTTTTTTTTTTTTTTTTACATATGGTAATTATTAGCCTAGTTGAGTCTAAAATCCACAAGTGTGTTATCCTAGTATCAAAGGAAGCTTTTGTGTCCAAAATAAGGTGCTCAGACATGCTATCAAGTTAATTTTTATCTTGCTAATGGCTATGAGCTTCTCTTAAGAATCCTAGCTTCTGCAAACATTAGCTGCATAAGGCTAATTAGTGAGCATATTCAAATCTGTATTTTCAAGTGAAAGATATTACCTTCCAACAATTATTGGAAAAAATGGGACACTTCCACTCCTCTTTTCTTCTTCCAAAACAGCAGATTCCAGTGCAAGACATATACCATGTCCCTAAAATTCATAAGAGCTTATTAAACTTCAATTGAGAACAGTATAACTATTTCATACATGTTTAGCGTGGCAGGTGAGGCTGCACATGCAAATGCTTTTTTCAGTGGTACTGAATATCACCAGTAGCTGTGCTACTGGTACCATGGAGGGGGTTCAAAAAGCTGCACTACGGCAAGACGCCCTTGTAACGTCAGCACATCTGGAATTAAGCTGTTAATAATCAAATTCATCAGTTCAAACCATAGAAAACATGAAAAGCAACACTGGAAGCACATTTGTGAGCGAGTAACCGAATTTGGACTGGAAGATGTCTATATAGAACAGTTGACCTCATTTGCATGATCCATGTAAGCTTGTATTTCCTTCTTCATATCTGCTTCGCTTTCTCCTTTCAAAGTGAAGGATTTCCCTGATTTTTCTATCATCCGAGTTACACCAGCTGTTTTGTGTATCTTTGCTCCTGTTAAAAAAAAAAGTAAAAATGTCTAGTATGGATTGTATAAATACATCTATAAAATAGAGATTTCTGCCGTGACATTCTACTCAAGTGTATTTCACTGACTTAGCTACCACAACAATGAAACCACTCCTGCATGAGCTCTGTATCTAGCCAAAATAAAGAGCTGCTTAAATTGGGACTGCAACATTAATGGCCAAAGACCACTACTTAAATTGGCTGAATGATGCACATAATTTATATTTTAAGAACTAGCTTTCTAAACATTAATTTACAACCAAATGAACAATATTGCCAAAAATTGGTTGAGTAGGCTCTACTAGCATTTAAATATGGTTTTTAAAAAGATGACCATTGTTTCAACAGCAGTTCCACACAGAATCACAAAGCTGCTAAGTCTTTTTTTTTCCTGTCATAAATTCTATTGGGGTATGTCTATGCACATGGCAAATCAAACTAGTTGACAGTAGTCTACAGTGAGAAAACAATCGCTGGTGCATTCTAGTTTATGAAGGGTAAAGTTGGAAAAGTCAGCCAACTGTTTTCTCCAGCGAGTGATTCCTGGTTATACTATCCCCTCAGTTAACAATAGAAAGCTTGGAGCAGGAACACACCTTTCACTAAGTGGGTGGACTATCCAATGAGGATGCATAGAAGAGCTCATGATTAAAAAAAAGGTGTAATTTAAGTAACACTTTTGCAACATGTCCTCCCTGAAAAAGGTATCAGTAAGGAACTACCAAATAATTAACTGACCTGTGAGTGATATAATAAAGGCCATGGGGCAATAAAAGTCTCTAGTATTTTCTTTAACCTGAAATGTTTAGGTTTTAGTAATATTTTAATGCCACTTTAGTAACAAGTATTTGCATAATTGCAAAAATGAATACATACCATCATAAAAACAAATTTCAACATCTGCAGTGGGTGAATTTTCCATCAACATGCACTTGGCATATCTTGTGTAGAATGTAACTTTGGGAGTTTTTGTTCTTACCAACTGCACAAACTTGGCTGCATACTGGTATTTTTTCCAGTACTTCTCTAAAACCAGAAAATATTAAAAGCTTTTGATAAAAGGCATCAGATTAAACACCATGAACCAGCTTGGAGGCAAGTAATTTAAAATATGTACATGAGAAATACTACTCATAACCTTGAGGTAAGTACTTCAAGTATATTCAAGGAAACTGATTTATTGCCACCAATTTTTAGAGAAGTGTGCATCTTCAATAATTTCACTTGAATAACTTCAGTTAACACAGTTCAGAAACTCAACAGCACAGTAAAGTGCTGCCTGTACCATGTAACTAGAGATCGTGGTCCAGCTGGCTTCTTAGCTTCGGATAAATTAAAAAAAAAAAAAGAAAAAAAAGAAATAAAACTGTCTCATCTAAAATGAGTAGGCAAGCCTGCTTGTCTCCAGAACTTAGCTTATATTTATTCTTCAGCTGTCTACGTTAAATACTGTCAAAGCTTTCACACATACACATTTTTTCACCTCCTCCCGAAGTTACGACTATTAGGAAGTACAAAGTAAAGTGCTGGTTTAAAAATGACTTGATAATATTTCTTCCACTCATATTTAAGCAGCTTCCAATATGAGCAAGAAGATCATGAAAGCTTTAAATTTATTACACTACATTGTAAAGGGGCAAGTCCTTGCAATTTCCATACAAAATGAGTTAAAATCTGTGGGGTTACACTTTCTCATGAAGTTTCAAAACACAGTTTCCAGTTAAACCATAGTTCGAAACATTCTGAAATGAGTTTTATCTTAGCAATTATCTGAACAGCACTGGCTAAAAGCTAAAAAGTCTCAAACAAGATTCACTTAAGTTAACATTAATTATCATAAATTAAAAAAAATTTCAGGTTACCTGGCAAGTTGTCAAAATCATACATACAGATGTCTTCAGGAGGAGCAGGAGGTCTGTCATCAAGAAGGAAACCTCTTCCTTCATTTGGATGATAAACTGCAATCTAAAAAAAGCAAGAAAAACCATGTTTACAGTTGTAACCTACTACAGTACTCCCTGCTTTTAACATGTATGGAAACAATTCAGTTTTACTACCATCATTTACCATGAACCTACTATTTCTCTAAGTAATTCAATAACAGCAGTTTTTCAACACCACCTATTCCAAAAGTCAATTCTCATTTTGCTCTGAAATAATTACTTGCTACCTGTAGTTGTATGGCTCTACTAGAAGGGTGGAAAAAAGAACAGTGTTTACAGGTCTGCATATGTAGACATTGTATTTCCAACCCAATAATCACTTAAATTAAAAGAACAACTAAAAAAACCCAGAATACTCTAAGCCTTCAATGCAACAGTGAAGAAATTGAAAACATACCACATTTCCGTCACAAGATATTCTGAGAACTTCTTTCACAAGTTCTTGTGAATGGTGTTCTTTTAGAAACTCCATACACACTTCCCCCGTATCTAGAATACTCACCTAAAATACATCAAATAGAAAAGTTAAAACAGAAAGACCTTTACTTTCTGGAAAGCTAATCTATCTCGCTTCTTACTTTAGCTATTAGTGCTATTAAAATAAAACGCTTCTTCACAATGACTTTTAAGCCTGGCCAGTGAGGGTGTGCTGACAAATCAAATGAAGATAGGTCAGCTTTACTATATTCTTTAAAAAAACAAAACCACCAACCAAGTGAAGGGCAGGTGGGAAAACATCATAGGATGAGCAAGACAAAGAAAGGGAATGTAAGGCCAAAGTGTGATACCAGGAATAAACCAACCATAAAACTTATGTGATCAGTGAGGTCTAATGGGATTTATTTGGCTTCTCCACCCACAAGAGGTGAAAAAGCAGCGCTATTGGTTAAAAAAAAAAAAAAAAAAAAAAATCAAGTTTTTACTGGAGAACAAGACTGATATTTTTAATTCAGTTATTTATCTCATCTGTAACAGTGTTTGATGTGTTTGACATAGTTTTTGAGTATGGAATACTCATGGTCGCTTCCTGTAACCAGTGATGTGGCTTTGCTTTAAGCTTACAAGCAGAGAAACTAGGTAGATGTAATAAATATGAAGTACATATATAATTCATTCCAAAGCTTTGTACAGCTGCATTTAAGATTTTAAGTAACATGCATCTTAGTAATTTAACTGTGTAGGTTGTTTTCTAAAAACAAATGCTTATAGTTTACCAGGCGGTTTAAGAGACAGTCACAATACCTTCACTGAAGCCATAGCATTTTTAGAACTGATACATACCACTGCATTTTTTGTTTTTTGCCGGATGGGTTTCAGCCTGCGAGCATCGAGAGGTGATACGATACTGCGCAGAGCGGCTTTCTGATGTGGTGCTGCTTCTTTGCCCCACATTTGGTTTTGTTCTGAAGATGGCCAAAGGCCACACGTAGAAGGAGATGGTTGCATTTTCTCAGGTTTGCAGAGAACTCCAGGGATGTATTTCTTAGGATTTCTCTGGTGTAAAGATTGCAGACAGTAGACAGACGCATCATGATTCCTCATATCTTTTAAGGTGTCCCATGCATTTCTTGAGGCATCTTGCTGTGTATCCAGATGATACCGAAAACCTCCATGGGCATTACTGCTGCCACTTAGGTCTGCAGGAGGTCTCAGCGGAACTGAAAGCATCACCAAGGTACATTGTAGATTAAAAGAGGCACAGGCAGAAGCAAAAAAAACTGTTATGTTTTGAAAAGGTTTTCCAAATATCATTTTAAAAGGCTTAAGTGGAAAAAGGCGTTTCTTTAGTTCTCAGTTCAAATCATTAGGCTATGACTTCACCACCAATCAATCCAGTGCTAACAAAATTACAGAGCTACTTAAACTGCCAATAGATTTCAGTTATGATGGCTTTCAGTCTTAACATACACAAAAAAATTTCGCAAAAACATTTATAAACAAAGTATTGATATTTCAAATGGATGTTTGGATTAATCTGCTGAAGCAATTTACTTGACATTCAGATAAAAAGTAAAGTTTCATTTAAATCTCAGCTTAACTAGCGTTTTAGCATCAGCCAGAGGTTTTAGCACTCCAGATGTTAAATGCACACTCCCATTCCCTCGTTTTATTTCCACTCATTTCGCAAAAGACAAACCCCTATTTTTCTATTTAAACTTCCCATAACTGCTTCCCCAATTTAATTTGCAGGCCCTTCCTCACCTTTTGCCTCACTACACGAGTATTGCACTCCTCCTGCCATATTGCAGAACACTTGAGAAGGGACCAGAAACTAAATAGGATTATTCAGACCATGTATCGTATGATTCCAATTCCCTGTAGACGGGAAGGGAAGGGGTCCAATAATATAAAACCAAAAAATGCCAGAAGGGATTTGTGATTTAGTTTAAAGATGAAATTACCTTATTTGCAAATGATGTAACATGATGCATGACAAAGAACACCCCCTTCCCTTCTGTCTCTTTTGTCTTTTCCTCCACCCTTCCTTCTGCAGCCTCATTATCTCTCATTCACATGTTTTTTTAAGGCGTGTTTGCACAACTAAATTAACATGGCTTTTGAGTCACCTGCCAATCCTTTGTCACATATTTATACTTACATGTTTCAGGTTACAACTGAATAATAATGGCAGGTTCTAGAATTGGGTACTCCTCTTTTTCTAAAATACTAAGAGAATGACCTCATTTTAAGAAGCTAAGTCTTCAAATTCGACATACAATTTCTTCACGCTTATGAAGACAGTTCCACATAGTTCGTTACACCAACCTAACAGCTTAAGAGGAACACTGACTACAAAAATCTTATCACATTAATCCCTATCTCAGGGAACTCTTACTGCTTAGTCCAAAAGTGAAGAAAAAACAATGTTTTCAAGAAGTTATTTCTTGATTAAGAAAAACTCTACAGATTTGTGATGCTGCAATTCATTTTGCCTCTTCCAACACCTCTGACAATTTTCTGCATTGACAAGTTAGTTTAGTGTCTCCCATGCTCTTCTTTCAGGGATAAAAACAAATCTGGCTACAGTTGCTCCTGCTAACATCCAATCACCAGTATTTCAGATGCCAGCTTTATACTCCAGTTGTCACAGTTACTTGGCCATACATATATCCCTTCCATCACAAGTTTAAAAAATAAAAAACCCAAACACACACAAAAAAACAGCCAACCAACGAAATTGTCACAAGTCACTACTTCAACTTGAGTGAAAAAATACACAACTGCTTATTAACACACCATTTGTTTGCATGCTTCCAAGCCACTGCTGCATTGTTTCAGCCTGGGACTTCTGCTCTAACAAACCAACCTGGGGCTTCATTGGGCAGATATAATTTGAGCTGCAAAATAAAAGTTTTGACATGTAATCAAGATTACATCAAAGACACTTTCACAACAAAAGTTATAAGGTTACAGCTGCAGGCATGACAGTTCTAGAATCTTTAAGAAATGCAGGTATCATTTTGCAGCTCTAGACAGCATAGAAAATGCTGCTTTTTCATGGGAATGTTCATTGGGCAAAACATCAATAAATAAAATAGTATTTCCAAAAGGAGTGAAAAAGTTACTGCCAATTTTTAGAAGAAATTGAAGCCTGTTGGCACTTACTAGTAGAGTCATGAAACCGACACAGATGAACAAAGAGCCACTGACAATGCTGCCAGCGGTAGCTGTTCTTTTATCTAGTTTTTAAGTCACAGTCTAGGAAAAAAACAAGCTTAGAGGCTTTTAACACTTAATACAGCATAGTTAAAGGGAAAATCATGCACTTAACATACAAGGAAGCTCTAAATTTCATCTTTAATAAAAACTGAATCTTACTGTGGTTGATCTTTTACAGGCGGAGATATTTGCCCTTCAAAAGAACCAGAGCTACTAGGAGTCTTCTCTTTAAGTATCTCTCCTATATCAGTATAGCTGTTGGCAGGTGAGAAGTGTTCTGTATTTTCCCTTGTTCTTACTTGAGGCTTAGAAAGCAGTTCCACAGAATGACATCTCTCAACAACATTCGATATGCCTTGAGTCTGACTGTGGGATGTGCCAGACCTATCCGAAGAGTGAGCTCTTCGGAGGTAGCGCGAATGTGGTCTCTCTTCAGAAAGTTGCATGGTCCTTCCTCTGCCAGTTATGCCCATTTCTTTTCCCTGAATTCCCCACTGATGAAAAGAACCGCTTCCATCTGCCGATGAAGTAGTACTGGAATTCTTATTTTTAGGAAAAAAAGTAATTTTATTTGGGAGTGGCTGTCCAACTAACAGCTTCTTCTTTTCCTTCAGGCAACCACTGGTACTGATGCTCAAAGAGCCTGTGAAGGTTGTAGAGATGGTACCATTTCCACTGTCCATGGAATCTTCTGAAGTTCCCAAATCTTTACTCCGTGCAGAGCTACACCTGGACATAAAAGAGTGATCCAACACTGAGGAAAGACTCAAACGGTCTGCTGGATTTTTACGAAGTAATCTATGTATGAGGTCTTGTGCCTCTCTTGATAAAAAGGCTGGCATTTCATAATCTGCTAATACCACTTTATTTAGCGTGTTCTTGACTGTATCAGTGTCAAAAGGCGGCTTTCCGATCAGAAGAGTGTAAAACATACAGCCCAAAGACCACACATCAGATTCAAGTCCATGCGGACTCCTTGTGGCAATCTCCGGAGAAATATAATTTGGAGTTCCACACATGGTGTAATGCTTTTCGTGAGGCATTTTCAGCTGAGTTGCCAGTCCAAAATCAGCAATCTTGACATTCATATTACTGGTGAGTAAGATATTAGAAAGGGTGAGGTCCCGGTGCAGTATTCCATGAGAATGAAGATACAGCATACCTGTGATGATTTGATGCAGGAAGTGTCGGGCTGTCAAAACACAAAACCAGATGTTTTAGTCATTCACTTGATAACCTAGCTGTGAAAACAAGAACTTTGTAAGTCTGCTATTGGTCATGCTTTTTGTTTTTTAAATAACAAGTATGTTAAAAGGATGTTTAATCATCATGCTAATGAGATCTCAACTAACTTTGTGCTTTTTGCTTTAAGTAATGTGGCATGACTTACGTTCTAAGATACTTCATAAGAAGTGTTATGTAATGCAGTCATGAGATTTGTGTCTTTGCTAACAGAATAATGCAAACAGGATCGGAGATAGTTTTGATTGGCCTAAACTTTTTTAATTCTTAATAATCTAATTTTTAAAAGTTGCTCCTCCCTTTCAGAAAGAGCAAATAAGTGAAATCAAGCAGCTTTGCTATATGTGTTTCATAGAATGTAGGAGAGAATTTGGATTATATTGGTGTTACCTTCAGCAAGCTGGCATGACTAGTAGCAGTTCGATTTCTCAGAAATTTCTAAGGCTAGTCTTCCTGTCCTATTACATAGAAAATTCAGGGAATATTCAAGAGATTTATCTAACAGCAGGAATAACAAAACCTCATCCAGGCTGAAACAGCATCATTTATTATGATGCTGCAATTACACCAATTTTAAGAGTGATTCTTTCTAGACCAAAAAAAATTCCGATCCTCCTCCTTCTCTTAGTAAAGGGCAAAGACTAGAAGTAACAAACTTCAGCAGAAACCACTACTCAAAGGAAGAGGCTTCTCTATCCAGGTCAGTGATTTATCAGCTTTTAGAACTAAGGTACCATCAGATGAGTTACTTTTGCTGGAACAGGTCTGAATTGAACAGAAGATGCCTGTATAGCAGCAGCCCCTTAATCCGGTCCTCTGATATGGGTTCCAAAAAAAAAAAATTTAAATATCCGTACATGTAGCAGTTTCACAGAATTAGATCAGAAACAGAGAAACAGGCAAACTGGCTGAATTCTGCAAGAGATGACCAGCATGGTAAGCCCAGAAGCAGTAGAAGCATAACCACTGAATCTATATCAGCTGAAATCATAACTGCTGTTTGGCTGTGCCCTCAAATATGAGGCACAGAAGCTTGCTTTGCTGTCTTGGTTTCCAAACTGCACTGTTCTGCTTACACTTGCAGTGCTCCATGTTCTAACTGAAATCCTCACACTCAACTGAAAGAAAATGAAGCATTAATACATTTAAACTCTTAAGTGAAAATTTCTTTTTTTGCAAAACTCATTTCTTAAAACACTATTCGAAACAGTAACACAGCCAATTACAGTAGTTTTAGAACTCCTCTCACAACGGACTTGAGGAAAGATAGGATTTTCTGTACTTCCATGAGAAACAGAAGTCAAACCACAATAGAATTTCGGCCCAGTTGCCAATCCTTCAAAAATTCTTGATGGATTGTCAGATTAGATAGTTCCTTACTAATGCAATCGTTCAGCACCACAGCTACCTGCATTATCTTTATTTCCACATACCTTGAAGCAGACTAAATGCTTCCAACAGTAAGTATACCACAAGGGATACTAAAATCCACCATGCTAAACAGTGACATAGTCGAGTAACACTGAGGTGAAAAGCAACAACAAAGAAAGCAAATCCATGGATGTGAAGTTGCCAGTTTTCTTCCATGGAAGTTCCCAGTCTTGATCTGTATTTCAACTTAATTTTGTATATGAAGGTAAGTTTTATCTTCTATATACCGCCGCATTCTAAGACCACTACCTATTTTTTTAAACCCCAAATGGCAGAAACTAAAACGGCAAAAACAAACAAAAGCACACAGAAATTCAAGTAAATATGTGTAATAGTAATTCATCTCTAGGTTATCACTTCTCACAAGATTTAAATCCATATGAACTAGCTCAGTGATGCCAGTTTTAAATATCCTTCACTTCAAACAGATATTTACTGAATAAGCCAAAACACTAATGCAAAGAGACTAGGAAAACCAAAAAATCTCACCTTCGTCTTCTGAAAAGGGTTTCTTTCTGTTCTTTATGTATCTGCTCATCTCACCATTGTGACACATCTCCAGTATCAAGTACACATAGTTGCTATCTTCAAAGTAGTTATAAAGCTAGAACATAAAACAAATTAAAAAATTGAAATACATTTGGTGGACTGTATAGCAAGTCACACATGCAGTCCTCTCTATAAAACTGTGACTCTTACCTCAAGTACGGATGGGTGCTTTAGCTGGCAATGTATCTTCACCTCGTTTTGAACCCTTTGTACCATTCCAGCTTTGTGCATGGCTTTTTTATCTATCTGTAAACACATCACAAAATACTTCTCAAGCACTGCAACATTGATTACATACATATTAGCTTCAACTGAACTTGACATTTTAGATGTTCAATGCGTGTTTGCCCAAAGTTTTCTAAATATAAGCAAGTTTTCACATAGCTTAACCTACTATATGCTTTTAATGAACAACTATGACTGGAGGAACACAAAAGTATCTGCAAGCAGACAAGTGTCAACAATTTAAATACTAACACTACTGGAAAAAGTCATGAAATTTCCTGAAACAGGTGTTTTGCTCAGTAGATATGCTAAATATAGCTAACCTTAAAAAAAGTGGCTAAATAGCAGATTGCAAGTAAATCTGGCAAAACACCCATGAGGTCTGTGTTCCCTTCATAAAGTCTGTCCTGGCAGTGAGGGAAATTTCTCAAGGCATTTTTCCAGGACCTGTCTCCAGCCACATGGATTCTAAACCAAGTTATTGTGGTCACAAATTTCTGAATTAGAATTATAGGGTTCACTGTCCACCCAATATTGAATATTTGAGATTAAGTTCTTTTAATAGTGCTGTAAGCATTTCTAATAACAAACAGTACAGTTTATTTGGTTGTACTACACCTTTCAGGATTGAAGCCCAATCTAAACATACAAACAAACAAGTGACCCAGGCATGAATGCCCAACTGCATAACCCTTATCCTTGTTTCATCTCTTGATAGACTGAGACTTCCTTGGCTTGCTTCCTTACCATTTTGATAGCCACTTCCAGTCCGGTTTTCAAGGACACTGCTCTGTAGACCCCTGCAAAGGAGCCTTTCCCCAGAAGGTTCCCCACCTTGAAATCCTGTAACACAAACAAATCATTGCCATCAGCCCCAGCCCAGGCTTTGAAGCCTCTCTCCCACTACAAAGCCCCAACTGACGGGGATGGGGGGGCCGCACACAACCGATACGGGAGCAAACCCTCAGGTGCCTCCGTGGGGTACCTGCACGGAGCTCTCCGGGGCACGACAGCGGTCCGCGGTGGGGCCGCACAGCATCCTTCCCGGCACGGGCATCATCCTCCCCGGGCAGCGGCCGCTTTGCGCTGCCACTGGCGCTGCCCGGGGCGGCAAGACGCGCTCGCCTTCCCGCCGTCTCTCCCGGGGGACATAAAACACCTGCCCCCAGCTCCCGCTGCTATGGCAGCGGCTGGGGAGCGACCGCGGCCCGCCCCACAAACACAAAGCGCCTAGGACTTTCCACAACTCAGCTCCATAGCAGTTCCCGGGGGACCCACACGAGCCAGCTGCCGTTCGCGCAGGGAACGCAAACCACGGCGGGGGCTGAGCCCCCCGCGCAAGGTGCGCACCGCCGGAGCTACGGCTCTCCCGGCGGGTGTCATCGCTCGGGGCGGGTGCCCCTCCTTCCCTCGGTCACCCGTGTGCGGGGGAAAGACGGCTTCACACCGCGCCCGGGAAGCGGGCGGCAGAGAGGGCGCGGGGCCGGCTGGCTGAGCCCCTGTGAGCGCCCTGCCGACGAGCGGGCCGGGGAAGCGCCGCGAGGGCCGCCCGCCACAACCCGCCGGGCCGCTTCCCTAAGAAAAAGAGGAGAGGATGAGGGCGGGCCCGGTACGAGCCGCGCTCACCGCCCCAACCCCCATAAACAGGCCACCGGGGAAGGATGAGCCCGAACCTGGCCCGCTCTCCGCCCCCGGCAAATGGCGGAGCCGCCCCAGCCAGGACCGTCAGTAGCGAGAGAAAGCTGGGCTTCCCACCTCTATTTTCTCGCCGATGCAGGTGGCCATGGCGCCGGCCGCTCTCCCCAGGTCCCGCTATGAGTTCTTCTCAGGACCTCGGCCGCGGCTCCCCATCACGGAGCCCGCCGCCGCCCGCCTCGGCCCAGGGTTGTTGGCTCCCGGACCCGGCGGCGGTTCCCCTCCCCCGGCGCCTCCATTTTGAAAAATCGCGCCGTTACCCTCCCCGCCCCAGGTCGAGGCTGCGTCTGACGCAAGCGCGTCACGCACGGGCGCCCGCAGGCCTCACGGGCGGGCGGAGCTCTCGCGCATGCGTAGGGCGGCGCGTGCCGGTTTCCCCGGCAGCCGTTAGCGCGCACGCGCAGCTGGGGTGGTGGTGGCGTCGGCGGGCTGG
>JANVCC010000062.1:7285702-7628800 GCA_025345505.1 Todiramphus chloris collaris | reverse complement strand
CTCAGCTCTGCCGACAGCTAACAAATAACCGTTTCGGACTGCTCTGTCTGGGTGTCTCTCCGCAGTGCAGGGAGAGCCTCCTCGCTGCTTGCAGCCTAGGGAGGCCGGGTTCCCTGGCGGTATTGTGTTCCTGGAAGTTCTCAGGCGTGGCAGATGGGCCAAACTCATTGCCTCCTGGTTGGTCGTGAATGCACGTCAACTCTCTTAAAAAAAGGAGCTGTCCTGATGTGGGTATCTCCCTCGTACACAATACAGATTTTTTTTTTTTACTCATTAGTTTTTGCTTTTAAATATGTGGGTTAAATTTTGGGATGAGCTCACAAAGTTGTAGGGCTTACTACCTGACATATTAAGCACAATGTGCAGTTTTTCTATCTTGCCTTCTTTGATACAGCATATGGAAATGGAGGCACGGGGTTTTTGGTTCAGATGTATACGTTAGAAACAACAACAACAGGTTTAGGTGTAAGACTGCCAGTGAGGCCTGGGCTGAGTGCCCAGCATTCCCCTGTAGGGCACCCACGGTGACAGGGAGCAGCGGCTGCCTCCCCCTGGCACCCTGAGGAACCTGCAGCTGCACAGGAAACGGCCAGAGCAAGCTCAGAGCAAGAGACGTCAAGTGGGGTTTGTCTCAAATCCTCCTCTCCCAGGTGTACAGTCCGCTGAAGGAAGAGGTGCAAGGTGAAGCTTTTAATTCTCCATTCCCAGTCTCTTCTTGAAAGTACATTGTAACTTTTTCTCCAAATATCTGAAGAAGCTTAGACCAGAGATGTTTTGTCAGCTGATGATGGTATTGTTTCGTAGTAGACCCTTAGAGCCCATGCTGAGCAACTTCAAAGCCTGGATTTAATTCACATTTCTGCTTACGGAACCCATTGGAGGCTCATCTGTTTTTGAGGCTGCTAGGCAAAACTGAGTAATGTAGTGAGATAGCACTAGAGCTTCAACCTAAACAGAGTGCAAGGTGGTAACTAATTTTATCACCAAGTGCACTGTGCAGCACTGAGCTGAGAATGGTGATTCTTTGCATCTAATACCTACTTCCTGGATTTTTCTATACTGTTTCCAATGAAATATCGAAGTTTTGGAATGCAAACTTAAATAGGAACATTAATTAGGATAAAGAGGAAGTAATTTTTGTATTGAAATACTACAAAAGTCTTATTGAACAGAAGACTTAGTACTCTGTGAATGGATTATGGCTTGTAATCAGGTTGCATTTTCCTTGTAGAATGCGGGCATGGTGTTTTGTCCTGGGGCATAAGGCATAATACAGAAATTCCTCTTTCAGCAGATATGCCAGGTTCTTCCTAATGGAAAAGATGCGTATGCTCTGAAAGATGGTTGCAGTCGATGGGAACAGAAGGGGGAGCTTTGAGTACACCAGGCAAAGAACGGGCTCCGACCAGAAAATTGTTCTTCTTTTTGCTGTTAACAGGAGTTAATGAAGTGTTCTTTTCTCACGATCTGGGAGTGGAAAAAAGGGTACTTGATACTGTAATGATCTTGCACAGTGAAACATGTAGCTGTAAGAACTCTTTCTGAGACAAAGTTTTCTACTAAGGGACCAAATCAGCATTCCCTTGCTTGATCTTTGTCATTAGTAAGTGACTGCTATCCTTAAAGCATCTGTTTTTGTCAGCTTTCTCTTGCGTCCATTAAGAATCATATCCCTTTCCTTTAATTTTCTGAAGCATCATCTGTCCAAAGACCTTCATGTTTTTCTGGCCTTCACTTTTATGACATATATAACTGGAATAACAACATGTTTGTTTCTTCTAAGTGTGATAAAATGTTGCTCTTTTCTTATTGCACATCTTCATTTGCATAGATGAAGTTAACATTCTTGATGAGTTACAGCTTAGTTAGAAATTATCAGTGTCAAGTGGTTTTGAAAGCATAGCCAGAAAGATTTTACATTGCCCTTCATGGAGTAGAATCCAAGCAACAGAGTAGTTGAATTTTTTTTTAAACTATTCATTTAGAAAGGGAATGGCACAAAAGGGAGAGCAGACCACTTATATATGATTTCATTATTTAAACTTGGTTGTTTTCCTTTCTGTGAGCTTCTGCTCATGTTCTGATTTCTTTTACTTGGAGTAAAATGCTTTAAGTGGATCTGGGACTGTTCAGTCATTCCACAACTATTCTAGCACGTGCACCCTTGTTCTCCGCTGTGTTTCTGATCTCTCAGCGCTACTTTCAGCTGCAGGCTGGGCTTTTGCAACCAAATTCTGTCTTTACCCTTTTTCAAAGCTATTGCTACTCCCACTTTTGTTAGTGTGTTCCACTGAAAAGAGTTATGACAGTTTTACAGTGATGGTTGTTGTTGGAAGGACTGACAGAGTATAATACAGCTTTTCTTTGAATTGGCTTCTACCACAAGAAGGGGTGATGAGAATTAAGCACAGGCAGAACTTAGAGGCAAAGGTAGAGCAGGTGGTTTAATGCATCTCTAGGTTTAATTCATAGCTACATTGTTTTTGTTTTCCAAAAATGCTGTTTCCAACAATTTTCCTGATGAAATAACTTTTGAACTGTGAGTTGGATTGCAGTTATAAAAAGACAAAGTATGAGAGAAGAAAATCAGGAGTGAAGCTCATTCCGTCACATGTGCTCAGTTCTTGACATAAATATTTCTTTAACCTGAGATACTAATGTGTTACTGAGCAGAGCCCTGAGTGATATGGCTTTTGGCAGACCTCCAAACCTACATTGTAATAACAAACTGATCCTTTCTTGGCTTGAATTGAGCTTACTCACGACTGACACAGTCTCATCCATCTTCTCTCACATGTTAGTTGTGATGCTTTTTCAGCTGAGTGGCAAGTTTTTTTTAAGAAACTGAAACAGCTAGAAATGAGTTTTCTTTCAGTAGGGCTAGGTTTTGCTCACTGCCCTGAAAGAGGTCAGTGTGATTGTGCCAGTGGTACTGCCAGAGCAGTGGAAGAGGCACGACTGCAAAAGGGAAGCAAGAGGGAGGATGGGAGAAGAGCAGCTCCCTCTTCGATGGGCTGATGTTTTTGGTGGAATGCCACCCAGAGGTAGAAAGCAGTGAGATGAGGTGAAGCAAGGGGAAGAGCAGCCTCTATTCTTTCACTTCTGTTATACTGTAGAGTTGGATGATAAGTCTGCTGTTTCTGTTATGACTTTAAAACTTCCATGATACCCTTTTGTGTTGTGTTTTATGTAGAAGGTATGATAAAATAAAATCTTCTAGCTATGTAGAGGGAGTTTCTCACACTGCCTGTGTCCTTCAGTCTTCATTTAGCTTGCGTCTATGACGAAGTAGCAATTGGATCTGGTCAACAGCACGTCATGTCTAATGTGAAACACAGCAACATTGCTGTAACAAATTTGGTTTTATGGGCTAGCTACCTTCACCTGATGCCAGGCATCATTGATGAATTTTCTTTCTGCAGTTAAGGTGGATTCAAAATACGAGGGACCTCCTTCAAGGTCCATTACATGACCAGTTTGTTTACATTCTCATGTGTTTTTCTATTTCTATTAAAAATGAAATTAATCTTTGGCAAGTATGCCCTCAAACAATATTTAGACTCACCCACTATAGTGAACTGGTGCAGGACAATGACACTGTTTTGCCTTTAGCTAGGTTATCTCAGTGGTTAATTACCCCCACTTTAAATGTATGCATTTATTCTAGTGTGACTTTACTTAACTTTGGCTTCAAACCATTTATCTTCGTGTTTCTTTTCTAATAAAATGCAAATTACTTCCATCGTCCTATTTTAACAAAATGTCAGTTGCTACTAGGTGCAGACTTTTCAGAAGTCTAGGACATGCTGTGGTATTAGGTTTGTAACAGTACTGCTGAATGAATCAAGGGGTACACTTGCTATGTTTGACACCATTTTGGTGACCCTGTGTGACTGGTATTTGTGGTGCTAATGCCCTTTTTCACAGCTTCTCCTTTGGACTGCACTGATGTCAGGTTAATTCATTCATATCTCAGGTCTTTCCACTAGCCCTTTAAAAATATTATTACAATATTAATTTTTTTTGTAATTATCTGAGTCTCTCAAATCTCAGCAGATTGAATCATCTCTTCAGTAATCTCTGTATTTTAAAGAATGGAGAGGTGGAGTAATTTGGATAATAACCTCTGATAGTTTTTTCCCCTCCCATTTTATTGCTTCCAAGAAGTGTCAATCTTTGTTCTTTATTTTGCTCTGCTTTAAGTCTAGACCCAAAAGGAGATGCTCAGTTTCATTTTAATAACTGCAAACCATACCGTCCTCTGGACAGGTATTTCCCAGTGAGACAAATACACTGCTTGAAATTTATAAGCAGCATTCCCTCTTCCCCCCAGATTGTGCTTTGAATTAACCTAAAAACTCCAGTTTTGGATTAATATATATAGGTATATTTTGTTTTTTCTTACTTCCCAGACTAAGAAGAGCATATGAGTAGAACAACTAGAAAACTGTAAGAGATCTTTTTTTTTTTTAATAGAAACACTGAACTGTACAATAGTGAGTGGTACTCTGATGAATCTGTTCCTATTGAATAAGGTTATTTTAAAAGTCTATAGCTTTTCAGGGGTACTACAGAGGTGATCATACCAACACCTTGCACTTAGTGGACATGTGCTGGCTATTAACAATATTCTACTAAGTGGATTCTCTTACCCAAGAGGGCACAAATGGCTTGGAGGCTGACTCAGTCTCATCCTCCCTCATCCCCAGAAGAACTGTGAAGATGTCTGTGCTTTTGAAGAAAGCTCTCTTAGGTGACACGGCAAAGTTTGACGAGTCCTTTGTTACTTCAGGTTTGGGGTTTTTTTAAGTTTGCATAACTTCTTTCACTTATGACTGCTTTGATATGGAATAATGCTAAAAATAACACGTTCAGCGCAGATGAAGGGAAGGAGAGGAAATAAACCACATCATGCATCATTCACTCTCCTAAGACAATTAAGGTGTGGCACAGGAAAGTGTTGAGAAGATCCCTGTCCAGTTCTTCTTTGATGTCTTAACTTTTTGTTCTAAATATTATAATAAATGATGCCTTAGCTTCACAGGCATATGCACAAGAGTTTGCTGTGACCTGCAAGGGAGTGAGCTCATCATCAGCATGCTTGTGCAGGCAGTGTGTTTCAGCAGCACTGCAAGGTGTTGAAGCAAAGCGATTCAAGCACCAGGGCTTGTCCTACAAGTCTGCCTGTGTGTGTTTGCAGCATGATAAAGCAAATGCAATTCTGCAAGACTTCTTCACTAGAAACCAAGTCCAACAATTGTCAAGAACAACTTATATTTAAAAATAGAAGTTTGTATTTATACAGTCACAAAATTTTAGTGTGGTATTTTCTGGCCTAATACCAATGAAATTAATATTTTGGTTTTGTTTTTATCATGACAGCCCTGTGAAGGAAGAGCCCTTCCAGTTACTGTCTCAGTGGCACCACACAGGCAGTTTTCTCCCATATTCTTCATTCCAGATGATAACGCTAGAAAAATTGGACAGGGAAGGACTGATTTACCCAAAGCATAAAATTGAATCAAATCCAGCTTATGTTTGCCATCTTTTTTTGTTGTGTGTTTTTCATTCAAGGGGAAGTATGTGGTCATGGAGAGTGGACACCTCTCTCTCTTTCACTTAATAGAATGATGTGTTTGCACAAAGAATGTAAAATATTATCACATGAAGATTTTCTTTGTTTCACTGCCCACCCACACAAATGCTGTCAGAGTTAACCTTTTGGTAAGAGAATGGAGCTGTGCTTTCAGAGATGAGAAACCATGCTCATGTCATTTATAATCATCTGTGTGATGAAAAATTGAGTGGTAAAAAAGCAAAGTTTCTGTTAGTAACAATTCATTACTGGGGGCTTGTTTCAGTCTGGCTTTTCAAAAGTTTGATCATTTAGTTTGGAAGATACTTGCTGGATGTTTGCTGTTTACAGTGGTCTGCAGTCTTCACATCATGCTTCTTATGTTAAACATAGTAATGTAATAATTGCAACAAGTACATCTTACAGATGAGCATAAAAAGGCCTTGCCATTTACATGCTTTATTTTAAAAGGCATCATGCCAAAATTTGTGAGAACAAAACCTCTGTATCATGATTATACCAAAGTTTGGAGCAAATCTCATTCAAAATTTTGTCTCTGATTGTGTTTGATTAGGAGTAGATGACCTGTTACTTATGGTTATTGCCCATACCTTCAGTGTCTGTACATTTGTTTTCTAAGTTATAAACCATCAATAAAATTCTGTGTTCTCGTATGACTTAGAAGAAGGAAAAAAAACAACAAACCAAAGTTAAAAAAAAAAAAAACACAAAAAAAACCCCAAAAAACCCAAACAAGTTTTGCTTTATGCAAAGGGCATTCTATCTCAGATTTTATCTATGCTTAATTCAGCCTACCAAAATGCCTTGAGAGGAATACTGCAGCATCAATTGATTACAAATGCATTTTATTCATGTAAAGGCTTCAGTCTACAAATTCTTTCTCCTTCCGTCTTTACCATCCCAATATCCAAAGGGTGACACTAGCCCTCAGTTCATGCACAGGTGGAATTGAAGCTGTTCGTCTTCAGTTCTGTAAAGCTTTTTATCTTGTGTTTCTTTTCCTTTTCACCCTTCTCTTGATGCACTGGAGATGCAGCTCCACAGATAGAGAAGTGCTTGCATATGCGCTGAAGCGTATGATCAGTGTGGTTGGGTGGCCGAGGATTCATTAGTCTGTTGGTTTTATCCTTGCCGAATGCCAGCATCATTTCCACCCCCCTCCAGATACACTGCCTAACATAATAGTTTATTTAGATGTTCACTAGAGATTTCTTTGGTCTTCCTTATTGAATATTCAATTGCCAGCAGTGGGTGTAACTGCCAGTGTTGACAGATAGTTTTATTTGCAAAAGTAGACTGCTCCCTGAGGCACAGTTCCTTTGTTAATGATGTTTCCTAGCCATAGGGAATTATGCAACAGTCATGAGACTAACTACTGTTTTATGTCACATTTTAATCCTTTTCCTAATTAGCATTTGTCCTTATGTTTTCAGAACTCAGATCCTTGGACTTACCTGTACAGTAAGCTTGCTGTAGGCAGATGAAGTTTGCATCTGTTTCATAGAACACAAAAAGACCACTGGGTAGAAAACAGCTAGATTCCAAGCTGCACTTTAATGCTTCCATGCAGGAAGACAGGATCATAGTAAGCAATGCTTTTGGTAATAAATGGAGGGTTCATATCTGAGCAGTCTTTTAAAGTTAAAAAAAAAACCCCAAAACAATGACCAAACACCTTTTTGAGTATACATTTTTTTGTAGGACGTCAGGGATAGAAAAAGAGTTCATCTGCCTTCGTAGAATAGAATGTACTGTTTACTTTTCTGTTAGAAGAGAATGAGTGGATTTACTCCAGTCTTTATGCTTCACAATAGCAGTAATGCTCAGTAAATTGTAGGAGGAAACACATGTGCCTGTCCTATGCAGCGGAGTATTATTAGGTGTATTTTTTTGTACTGTGATCATTTATGCTCATCCATTGAGCCATCAACTATTACTTTTTGTCACATGAAGCACAGAAGTTCTCTTGAGTGAATAAATTATCTGAAGTGACCATTGCTGTATTGCTAGGATCCAAAACAACCTGTGACAGTCATGTAACTTCAGAGACTTGACCCACTGCAAGAACCTCATCTTCCTGTAAAATGAGAGGGTCTTAGCAAAAAAGAGAGTAATTTTCTGTCAGTTGTAGCAACAGAACTGCTCACTAACTAGTTGAATGTGGTTATTTTCCACGATCTTGGCTGAAAATAAATTTGAAGTGCCTGCTTAAACCATGCAACTCCTCTGAAGCAAACATAGGACAGCACTTTAAAAGGGCAGAACCTGTAGTGCACTATTTTCAGCTCTGAACGTAAGCAGCTCTACTGCTTTTGTACAAAAGGTCTATTTGATTCCCAGGTTGGTGTTTAAAGTTTTCAAAACCTGTGAAGTTGCATTTTTGCTGTGACATTTCCAGCTCAATAGTAAACAGCCTTACTCATAGTGAATAGGAGGAAAACTAAGAATAATAGGTTTGCTCAACAGTAAAATTACCATGCTGTGAGGTTGGGTTTTTCTCCACATGTTCCAATCTCAGGAATACTTTGACCTAGTGGCTTTACAGATGCGCCACCTCTCTTACAACAGTGCATGCCAAATTTTTAATGAAGCCTGAGGTTTCAGGATTAATATGCCTGTGTTGAGCTTTGTGCTGACGTGGCTCCACCAGTACTAGAACAAGGCAGTTTGAAACTGGCAGGGGTATCTTTAGAATGGACTGAAATTTGGAGGTACATGAAACAGTAGTAGGCTTAGGTTTGAAACTACTTTCTTAAACAAAAGTCTGTGCTCAGCTTCAATTATTGAGCTCTTAGTTCTCCTCCCTGATAATCTCTCCTGCCATTAAGAGACCAGACTGGTTTTCCTTGAGAACTTTCCATGGCATGTTTATGCCTATGATACTTCATTGCTTAAGGCTGACAAACAATAGTGTTGCTACAGTGCGGTATAGTCTCTGGTTTTTCTTTCAGTAGCACAAGCCTGGTTTTTTCTTTTCTTTTAACTTTCCCACTTCAGATGTGGCTGCTCAAGAGAATGACATTTCTCTCTTAAGCATGCTCAGAGGAAATATGTTAATTTAGATGCCAGAATGTTTGAGTTGTGAGAGACTGAGAGTTGAACAAATATCTTGAGACCTGTGTAATTTTTGATGCTTTGCTTTGTACAGGCAAGGGCTGTGATTCTCAATTGTATGTCTGATGATGGGTTCTCCACAGGGGAACATCTATTTCAGACAGAAAAAAAACTTGAAAGCTTCTTCATCCGTTAACTGACCCTGCCTCTGCCATGCTGATCAAGAAAAAAATACAAGGAAAAAAAATCTTTTCTCACCTACCCTACTTCTGTGCTAATGAAAATCCATTTATTTCAGAGAAGGATTTTTTTTCTTTAAATCTATGTCTTTAAGAAACAAATCAGGCTTTGCAGCCATGTGATTTAGTTTACTCATCTGTAAAGTTGACAACATGTTTCATCCTTAGCTGAGCAGTGTGGGTGGAGGGGAGTTATTGGTAATGTAAGTGAAAGAAAAAAATAGGTTTTGCAAAAAATGATTGTTTCTGAAATACTAGTTATTAAACATATTCTGGTTTGAGTAAAGCCCTTGGTATGTCATAAGGCTTTGTTTCAGTGACTAATACATTTTTATGGACATTCTAACTCTGAACCCTCGTATCAAGTTACTGGCCCTGCAGCAATGTCCCAAAGTTTATGTTATAGGAACATTATGTTGCTTGTATAAATTCTGTCACAGACAGGTGGATATTCTGTTTTTGCTAATTGTGCTGGACTACAATGCCAGCATTTGGTAGTCCACTGATGGTGGAATTTCACCATTTCATGGAGGTCTTAGTGATGTTACTCAATTTGTAACTTTGTGTGGTATAGTTGAGTTCTGTCCCTGTAGATAACAAATGTGAGATTAGTCACTGGTTCAGCACTACACCCATCCTGTCATCATGGCTGACATCATGCGTGTATTGTAATGGCAACAATTAGGTCATTGGTATGTTTTGCCAATTTAGCTAATGCCTTGCTTTTAAGTGTCTGCCATCTTTGTTGCTGTATGGAACATAGTACCAGGTTGTGCCGTGTTTTTAAGCAGGACGTGAATCACTGTGAAGATAGCAGTGGTTTTGTCTCCTCTGGAAGTTGAGTGTATGTTCCTCAGTCAGCCCCTCAGTATGTTAGTTTTCTGTATTTGGAATTCATATCTTCCTGGTTTGACTTCCCCACTCTTGACTATACTTATACTTGTTTGCAACCTTTATAACCCCTTACATCAGTAGATGTCAGTATGTGATAGATGCATTGACTCTGCAATGATCTTTGTGTCACTGCTGCCAAGCAAACGCAATTGTAAAAGCAGTGCCAGCTGTGATTTACTGTAGTTGTGTTTTCCCTTCCCTGTTCACTGAATTTCACAATGGCAATCAAGTGCTTTATATGCATATCTGCTTATCTTTTGAAAATAAGACATTTCTATTCTTGAACTGTACAACAGTAAAGAACTGATTCCAGGTGAGTTCAAGACTAAACAGTGTCAGTGTTTTGCAGATGCATGTAGAGCATTTTCCTTGCAGAACTCTGTCTGCGTAGACTTCCCAAAAAGGAGACAGTCAGATTGGAAACTTGTAGCAGAGCTGGGGGCTGTATAGCTGGTTCTCTCTGTTGACAGTAACAGCTATTGCCCCTCTCCTTAAAACAGCTATAAAAGCCATTTATAAAGAACACATCTTTAAATGCTTTTGGTTAGGGTTTTTTTTTGTATGTGTTTGTTGTGTGCGAACCCAAAAATACATTCTCACTACAGCAGATTATCTCCTGAGATTATGTAATCTGCCATTTTCAAGGAGAGCAAAGCACACTTCTTTTTTTAGGACAACTATACTTTTTCAATTGTCTTGATGCATTTAGGTGGACTAGATTAAAATTTTTTTCCAGATGCATTTTCTGTGGCTTTACTGTACATCACTTGTGATCATTAAGTGATAGTTTCTAATAAGCAAAAGTTTTGCAAGTCAAAATAAATTCTGTAACAAAGGGTGGTCTCAGTATTTGAACTGTTTCTGAAGAACATCTAGCTTGGTTTAGAATTATCATTAAATTCATCACACAGTTTTCACAAACTTTGCTTACGTCAGTGAAAAGAATCCCTCACACCAAAGAGAAAATAAAATCATCACAACATAGACAAAGGTGTTTCAAAGCAGTGCAGGTACTTACCGGTTAACCCTTGTATTGTGTGCCCTACAGGTCATGGTCTGCCTTGTAAAGAGATAGATACAAGCTTAGAACTGGGGGACAGATTTCTCTGCGCACCATGATTTGGATAGCTAGAGCTAATAACCAATGTAAATAAAAACCTATAGTCAGTATTTCCCTAGCCTATTATGTCACAAATATGGATTTTTTTTTTTTTTTTAAATTTGAGCTTGAGCATCTCCGTTGTGAGCTTATGCCTGGAGTCAGACCACGGGGAGAAGACCCTGTGCATGTGTCTCTGAATGGCTCCAGGCAGATGGCCATCCTGGAGAGAGTACTCCAGAGGTTTTGCTCTTCAGAAAGTGCACTTTCTCCTTCCTCCTGCAGAGTGGCTGAGAGTTTTTCCTTAGGAACTGCAATGGAGAGCATCCCAGCAGCTGGAATTGCAGCGTAGGAAAGCTGAGCTTCCATTGCAGCAAAAAATATGTATGAGAGAGCAATCAGGATCTTCAGACCTCTTGCATCTTTTTTTTTTGTGGTGTTGTGGGGAGCTTTTAATTGTGTCTAACAGATTACTATAGACTGGCTATGTCTCTTCTTTGAATGTATGAAGCTGAGGGTATTTTTTGGAGAAGTTTGCAAGTAAAATACTCCTATCAGTTTTTAAATGTTGTATTTGCTACAGAAAGTGATGTTGTTTTCTTTGTCATTGCAGCTGCTTCAGCACTACTAAAAATCCATTAAACCTCTTATAAAAAGAAGAGCACACTGATAGTTGCAAGGAGAATTAAAAAAAGAGTTAATCTGAGATAGGAAAGGGAAACACTTACTTGCAGTCATGGTAGCAATCTCTGTGACAATCTCTGGAAATAAATTAGTTTTATTCTGCAAGAGCTCTTTTCTCGCTGAAAAAGCCCCTGAAAATGCCATTAGCATGAGATCATGGCTGTATCTTTCATTCTTGAGAGTTTCAGCTGGTTACCTTAAACTTTGTATGTTCACCTAATTTTACAAGAACAGTTGATTCCTTTTCTGCAGTGTAACAGTGGAAGTCTTTTCTTTCTGGTGAGCATCCTTGCACAGCTGGTGAATACTGGAGTGTAAGCAGTCTAGTTTAATCACCTGAGATGCTCAGACAGCAGAGTAGGTTAAGGGCAGTATATTCCCCTATTCCGACTGTTAAGCACATGGAATTAATTTGTGTATCTTAACATTTTTACATATGCATATCTATATGTGTAGACATACATACACCTACATACTTTTTTTTTATAGGAAGGACTTTTCCCCTCCTCTGAATCCCAAACCTTCCCTGTATAATTAATGATACTGCTGAAGTATTTTATTAGACTTTATTTATTGATCTTGGCAAGTATACAAAGCCTGAAAGAAATACAGACTTTGTGAAGCTTTTAAAGCATATTTAGAAAAATGGATACAAACATGTTTATGTTGTGTTTTGATACATTTCTATAGGTTATGCAGATACTCTCCATTATTGCACGCTGGTGGATGACGGAGGCATTCCCATTGTACCGCTGTGGCAAGAAAGAACTCCTGGAGTAAGCCCATGGCCTGCTGCACTCCATAGGATCTGCTCTGGGAACCAACAATGCCAAAAGCAAAACGTTTCCACATGGTTGAAAATGCAGAAAACTACTTTCACTTTGTTTGTCAGTTGCAGTAAGTGATTTCTGAGAGATTACTTGAAATTTGGCAATTTGTGTTCACTCAAATACACAAAGGGGATTGAGGATATCAACATGACTGGAGCTCCCCAGAGGTGAAGCAATTACTGTGTTTGGACTGCAGTGGGTGGAGCCAAGTGACACAGCTCATAGATAATTCATCTGGTGGAGTTTGTTCAAGAGTGCCTGCAGCTGACCGGGACAGAGAAGCATGAGAGAAACCACACCTAACAAAGCAAGGAGGAGCAGGTGAGCCACCAAAAATTCCCATTTCTTACCCGTGGTCTTTTGGACAAATATAGGTTGTATCAGTCCATGACATCAGCCAAAGATTCTTTTAAGAACACTGATGTAAAAATGAGGTCATGGGTGGTCATTTCTGGTTCAAGTAGCAGTTTATATATTTATTATAATTATACACAACCTTGACAATCCGTATTGCCATTCAAAAATAAATTGGAGTATTGTCAATTTGCACATTATCTGTCACTAATAAGAGTCCCCTTTACATACATAGTAAACATTTTGCATACTTCAAACACTGCTTTAAATTCTAACACTCCCATCTCTTCCCTCCCCCCCCATTCTGTGGAGATATGTTTAGACTATGTAAATTACAACTTCTCCAACTACGCAACATTCAGGGACCACCACCTTTTTTATTAAACCATTTCAGCACTTTCTAGAGGTGGCCGGTGGGTACGATACAGCTCTTAATTGCATTTTCGTTTAAATTTTTTCTTCACAGATCACATTGCAGTGATTCCTGCTTTTCATTGCTTGATGTATTTCCTACTGACCAGGAAAGATGAAGAACAGGGCTTAATATCTGTATCAGGTAAGTCACATAAGCACAGACCCAGTTGAGTATTTTGCAGTGCTAACAGTCACATGAAGTTGTTTTTGCTTTATTTACATGTGTAGTAAGGGGTTCAAGCCTGCAGATTTCAACTGTGAAAAATTAAGAATTTAGCTAGGAGTCAGCCACCACATTTTTTCTCTAGCTACTGAGATTCCAAATGTTACCTTGGGAGTTGAAAATTTATGAGGCATTAACTGCCTTTTGTAAAGCAAGGTCTTTTCCTACCTCTTTTGACAGAGAGCTTCTGTCTTGGTGCCTGAAAGGCTAGAAAATGTAGCATAAGAAAAAAAACAAAACCAAAACTAAGAGGCAACATAGTATTTTTCCACCCAGTTAAAGAAAACTCACAGCTAGTGGTAGCTAATATAAGCAGCTTTAGAGAATGTGGACTGTAACTGAAGTCTGGGTATCTGGGCTTCAGTTTGGAATGGCTGACAGAAGACAGCACATTGAAGTATTCTGGTGTAACAGCAAAATAAAAGCTCTATTTTGAGGAATGAGATTCATGAAAACACTGATCTATGGGAACTGAATTTAGCTTCTGTCTATACAGCAGCTGGATTGGTGTTTTGAACCAGCAAATGCAGTGTATATGTAAAACAGGTCCCTGTTTTTGAAAGCTAGCTTTGGTTAACTGAAAGGCCTGGAGAACCAGAGCAGTGAGAAGCGTAAAGATTCCAAGGTTTAAGGCTGTAAACTTCTCATACTAGCATCAAAACCACTTAGGAATCAAAGTGCTCTACCAGCTTCTTAGCAGTTTCCTGAAATGACCCTTAAAACACAATCCATGCAGGGGAAGAAGACTCACTTAAGAGACGGAGCATTTGAGAACATGTAGTCACAGGAAGAATCTATAGCAGAACCTGTAGTTCAGCACACTGAGATGTTTCACCAAAATCTTAAAAAATGCTGAGGATATAAAGGAATCCTAACACAGAAACTGGATGCTTCAGAATAACTTTCATTTTCACACTTTTACGTGGGAGAACCAGAATCTTTATACCGCACACCGCAGCTGCATGCAGGATGCTGCAGTTGCATGCCTGTCAGCTTCAGAAGTAGCACTGCCGGAACTGCGCTTCCCCTCCCGCGCTGCCACACCCGGGAGAGACACAGGCACCTTCCCCCTCCTTCCACCACCTTGTCCAGCAAAGCCGAGTGTTAATACAGATTAAGTGCTGCACCCGGACAGTCTGGAGGACTCGGGATCCAACAGCCTACTCCCAGTGTTGCAAGCATAGCCCAAAGGCAGTATTTAAACAGTGAAAGGAGGACACTGCCAGAAGCAAAGAAAGGAGAGAATTTTTCATTCAAATTCAAAGACACATTCAAATTCAGACCAAACAAGGCAGGCAGCTGTTCTGGGCTATTTTGTCATGTAGCACCCTTGTCAGTTTAAAGAACAATATAAAAGTTTAAGGGATTGATAAAAACCCCCATCTGTTTATATTACATCTGAATGAAGTTCAAAGAAACTCCAGAAGTTTAAACTACTGTAATAGAAGATGTGGAAAGGAAGCCATGAAGCAGTTGTAAAACAACTAGTAGCAACTTAGTTTAATAAAACAAATTAATTTTTAAATTACTTCTTGAGCAAGTCTATTAATACTCAAGAGAGTATCCTTCAAAGGATACATTCCCTTCAAAGGAAAGAAGAAAGAAGTTACTGATAAAATAGTGTAACGTATGCTTTGTAACTAAACTTTCACATGAAGTTGTAGACTGTGATTAATAAACTAAAAAAACCAAACCAAACAAACCCCAACACTCCATTGCCTTTACAAAGAGTGTGTTGCCTCCTGTTTTTTCTTTTTGGGGGATGCGGGGGAACATTTTCCAGCAGTAGAAACCCATCTTGTCCTCAACAGAAAGTCTCAAATAAGACATACACAACAAATACCTGCTTGTAAAATACACATGCAAAGTAGCATGTTACTGTTGGCTGCAAGATACTCATTCGGGTGACATCAGGGTAACCCCCTTCTTGAGTCTGATGCACAAAACCTCATCTTACAATTGTGGCATGGCTTATGCAAATACTTGAGAACCTTCTGTCTGTGTGCTGATAAAATTTCTTCCTTCTAACAGAACACAGATTAAATATTAATAAATCATGTCTTTACATGTTAATGTGAAGCTCACTGTGGAAAGCACAATTTGGCCCTTCCAAATGGGACTCTTAACAGATACATCAGCAAGCAGTTTGCTAGGGGCAGTCTGTGGGTAGCATTCCTCTTCACCAGGCATCTAGCGACAGCATATGCACAGAAAAAAAAGAACCCTATTCTAGTAAGAAAACCTTCCTGCAAATGCTTGGCTTAACCCTCCCTGCTTTTAAGCTTGCTGTAGAATTATTCCAGCCTTTATGCCTAAGAATAGCCTCGAACATTTGCAGCAGCATTAAGCATCTGATCACAAGCAGAAGAGTTCCTGTTCTTACACATGACCTTATAGCTATTGGAAAGTTTACACTGGAGATTTTAATTGTTTGAACTCTTCTGACAGGTCTCAGGCAAGTCTACTAGACAAATTGTGTAGATGGGTTTTAGGAAGCCAGTACTTCAGGAATGCTACTCATTACACTGCGGTGTGGTACAACTATTAACACATTCATGTTAAAGCCCGTGGGACCAAAGCTAGCTCTCTCATAGACTGACTTCAGCTTAGGACAACTGACACTGAAGTACAGTCATTCACCCCTAAGTGCCAAAGATGTGTGACTACAGTAGCGGAGTTTAAGTCTGAGGTTATGGAGCAGCTGCAGCTCTGCAAGGTCACTCAGTTTTTGTTCAATTGTTTTAATTCTGTAACTCAAGGTGCTAGTCCATCCCCAATTAAGTGTAGAGAAGGAACAGTATTGTGAAGTACTGGATCTGTCATTTGATCTCAGTCAAAGACAAAATTCTAGCACTTGAACTAGATTAGCAGGTTTCTATACAGCTGTAAATGAGGCTTCATTTCTCTGTGAAGATAAAGGAGTGTAGTTGACCTCTACCAGCTCTAACTTGGGTCACAGACTACTCTTTGGAGCATGAATGACTACTCCTTGTAGCATGAGCAGTGGTGGAACATGAAGAGCACAACTGGAGATAAATTGTTTGTTAAAGCCTGAAACATAAGCATGACCCTTGTTTATAGGAGCAGCAAGCTTGTACAGGAGAGCGCTGCAGGAACGCTTGGTTAACACCTGAACACCTAAATGCATTTCTGAAAGAGAGATAAAGTCACTGTTACAGCGCAACTAACCTCAGTCTCTTCTGCTGACTTGACTAAAACCACTTGTCATAGTGACAGTAGCCCGTTGCTACTCCAGTTGAGGAAAGAGTTGGTTGAAGTCATAAGAAAAGTAACTTGCTCTAGCAAGTGCTACAGTACTTCATTAACTGACAAACACATTCACAACGTATGAAACTTGACAATGTCCAAGATGTGTCTAAGATGTATCAAAGGAAACAGTGACTCAGCTGTGTAAGACACTTTCATTAGATCAAGTAAGTGACCAAAAATCATTGGTGAGATGTGTGAGTTCACCAAGTAGATTCCATCTTTGGGGTAATAATATCCAGTGGGTAAGCACTTTGCTTAGATCCTTGACCGACAAGTTCATGTGCTGAGTACCAAGGCTTAAATAAGCTCTCGGTATTTCTTTTAAGTTTGCAACAAACAGCATTTAATCAACATCAGTATCAGGGTGCTAATACCCAACTTGCACAGCACTCTGTGTTGTTTCTCCTCCCCATGCAAGAGGTGATAAGGATGTCCATTTCATTCAAAAGAGAAGAAGGGAAAGCTATGGAACAGCCCTTGTATATTCTACCCCTTTCCTACTATTAACATTAGCATGATCCTACTATAAGCACAGTACATTATGTACAGCTATGTGCACTGAGACCATTCACTTCATTTCAGCACATGGCAGAGCTGTTAAGCCAGTGTTTTGTAACTAAGATTGTTAGTGGTATGGGAATCTAAAAAATGCTTAAGCTTGTATTATTCTGTTTATATGAGAAAGACAGTACAATACTCATGGTACATCAACAAGATGGACTAGTATGCCAACTAACCTCTATTTTAATATTTAAATTATAACAATACAATAACTAGAAAAGGTCAGTGCTTCAAGTGACAAGTTCAGCCACTTCGATTCCAATATTTTTCCAAAATAAAGATGCAATTAGATCTACACTTGAGCATCAGTAGTGCAATACAGTATCCTTTCCTGAATAAAGGAGCTGAGGTTTATCCACAATAAAAGCTTTAAATAAGGTAGATTGTTGCCATTTATATATCAATTCTGTATGTTTTGATATAAAATATATTGGGAAAGCTTAAACTGACTTGAACAATCTACATTTGGCTAAAGCTCCACATAAGCAGCATCAGTGGAAATGAACATCAGAGGTGTACTTAATATAAAACACTTTCAAAACTACTCAGCAACAAATGACAGAAGGTTGGCTAAGAATAACTGAACATCTGAGGTGTGTACCAGACAAAAAGATGGACCCTGTGGTTACTTGAACTATTTTAAATAAGTAAAAGAAAAGCAGGATTTAGTCCACTTCCATTTCTCCGGGTGGTTTGGTCTGCTGAGAATTGTCCTTCGCTGGTTCAGGTTTTGTTTCAGTACCGCTCTGTCCATTCACTGGTCCATTATGTTCACCGTTAGCTTTTGACTGACCATCATTGGGAGGTTCTATCTTCGGTTTGGGCTTGTATATAATGGGATTACAGAAGCTATCCAATTCCTAGATGTAACAGAAGTGAGAGAGCAAGTTCATTTGGTGGCACAGTAACTGCATTATACTAGAATGTCTCAGATTTCCATCAGGTTCATAGTGACCTGAAATTTATTTTTTAAGGACTGGACTTTTCAATTCTATCAAGTCCAGATACTTAAAATAAAACCCTTCACTACCTAGAAAGCTTCTGATCTGCTAAAAGCCTACACCGCAATCCATTTTCTAGCAAGCCTGCTGCTGGAACTCAGGTTATTTTAACAAGGGTTACTCAGAGGTATTGCTGTAAATCAAGAGCCAGAACTGAACATGTATGAAGCTGCTGTTCGCTCTATATAGATCTTTTTACAGCTTTAAGAATCTCTACAGGTGTAATATTCTAACTTAACATAGAGGCCAAAGTCCTGTTTAAGAAAAGCTTATTAGAATGCAACATAGCTAATGATTTTTTGGATTTTATTTTTTACCTTAGATTTGCTCAGTATTTCTGCCACTTTGACAACTGGATCCTGAGTTAGACTTAGTTTGTTCTGGGCATTCATTTTGCTATTCAACCAGTTCATAGCCTCATTAATGTATTTTTCAACTTTTTCCATCTCAGCAGGATCTAGGTGATCATATTTTTCATCCTAAGGAGAAAGGTAGTTATATCATGAATTAATATATGCTTCCCACCCAATTAAGGATTCCACGGATACATAATACAATAGAATAACATTACTACAACTCAATCGAAAGAGATCTTAACAAACATTCAGCATGAAGAAAGGCTGTAGAACAAGGCAGACAGGACAATTTTTAGACATTTGCAATTTTTATCTTCAGTGCACACTGCTAAAAAGCAGGTTAGTAATGAAGCTGCAAGGAAAAAAAGCACCTGAGATTTACTGTAGCTTAACTATCCCCAATAGTCTTGTCAGTTATAGAAACAATGGCAACAGCTGTAACTCAGAGATACCCATCATCAACTGGTACAAGTCACCATCAGAAATAAGACTGGATTTAATTGGTGTTCACATGAGGAAACCATTTTCGCTAGCAATCCAGAACAGTTCTACAACTTCTCAGGAGCGTAAGCACAACAACCATTTTAAAGCACTTTAACAGGTAATCTTACAGAATTTCTTCCTCAACACAAAAAAACCCTCTACAGCTAAACTCAAACACCCCTAACAGTTAATTCTGTAAATAATTTGCTTCTACCTTATTCTTGTATGCTTCCACGGCTTTCATAAGGAGCTGAATCTTCTTTCCCAGTTCATTTAGAACTTTCGGTCTCTCCTCATGTTCCATGTATCTTTCCTGAATAGGCTGTCCAAGTTTCTGGGAACATAAGCACAGAGATCTTGAGAAAACACAAGTTTACTTCAGTCTGGTGAACGTGACACTGGAAGGAAGGCTGCCTTTAACTTCTTTTCTCACCTATTCAAGAGCTTAATCTTTGCATTTTGCTTTAGTGCAACAACCACAAAAAAGCACAGAAATTTAAACACTGGAGTAGTGCCTGTCCTTATTAGGCTGAGTATTTTGCAGTTATTTTCACCAAAAAGCATTTGGAACAAGGCATTTGGGAGACAAACAAGACAGGATTTACATCTGTGGTTTAATTTTTAAGTAGCTAATCTGAAAACTTCTTGCTTTATCTATTTTTCCTTTCTCTTGAACCCTGGTATCTGTGCAAAAGGCAGTTGCCAGCATCAACACTGTTTGCATTAGTTAGCCCTTCCCCACAGGGAGAGGAAACAAGAGCCCAAGAGCTGGAGACAAACAGTAGTTAAGTCCATTCACCAGAAGGCACATCTTCGCATTACATGATCAAAATCCTAAGTATGTTTTTTGGTCATTAGTAATCACCTGATGCAATGAAATGTACTGTTAAAGCACTCTTCAGCCTTTATCATTAGATATTAGACCAGAAGTTCATTTTTAGAATGCAGCTATAGAAAAAACACTGAAAACATGAAAACCACAGAATCTATTCTGCAGTGTAATTCTGAACACCTGAGACAGAAGTCAAACTACTGAAAAGCCTCTTTCAGACTGTAACAAAGACTGACATCAAATTTCCCAGCAAGTCATTTTCTTGTCACTAGTGACAGTCAGCTTCATTTGGACTGTTTTCTAATTAGTAGCAGAACTGGTATTAATACTTCTAGTTCTAAACATTATGTTAATTTTGTAGCTAAAATACATCCTGATACAACCTAAATGTCCACAGTTTAAAGTTCACGGATTTAACAAACATCCCTCATTAAGAGGTTTGCTTATGTACCCATATATATTTATATAAATGCCCCCACACCTCAACACACATACAATTTTTCTAGAGAATCAACTTAAAACCTTACTCTTAACTCCTGAAGCTTATCCATGTATACTTGTTTTGGTTGGTCCTCTCCATCTTCATAAAGCCAGTTTTCTGTGTCCTCCAACATCAAGGTCAGCTTGTTTGAATCCTATGAAGCAAGGTAGGGACATTCTAGTTCAGAAGGGAACACGACAACTGAGGTTTCTCTCACCAGCACACAGAGAAAACCCATTACTCCAAAAAGACTCACCACTTCAAAATCTTCCAAGGGATAGTGAAGGAAAGCAGTAGTTAACAGTTTACCAAGTGAAGATTTTACAGAATTTTAAGATGCAAGAAAGTTATACTAATCTGATGTGCAGGTGACGTTTACAGAGTTCCAAAGCTTCAGGATTAGATAAGGAAGGATATACACCTCTTAACGTTCTTGCCTGTCACTCTTACATGGGAAGTTCTGGATCTCAGGTTCTTCAATAGCACACCAGAAGAACAGACAAATCTAGATAACTATTGTTATGTATAACTCAAGTTAAAATTATTTTAATTCGCACTCTACAGGCACAAAAAAAAATCTTCAATTATTTAGAAATAAAGATTTTGTCTAACCCTGTAGCTTAAGTAAGATACTGTTTTGAAATTGGTATGGGAACAGCAGCCTCACACCCTTGAGTTAATACTGGAAGAGGGCTTGTACTGTGTTGCTGAGCTGAGGACCAGATAACCCAGGGAGCAGACCTTAAACTAGGGAGCAGACTTTAAACTGCTGCTAGACACTTATTTTTTCAACAGCTGGTTGTGTCCCAGACACTTCTCTTTAGACAGCTGTTACAGAGAAACGATTATAGGATGAGCATTCTTTCAATCCTGCTTTTGCAAAAGCCCTCTGCACAGCTTCCTTCATTACCTTTTACTTGGACTTGAACAGCATAAGGAGTTCAAAACACTCTTAATTGGGGATTCGTGTTCCTAAACCAATGAAATTGGACAATAAACTAGAGCTACGGACACTCAAATTTCTGCTCATTTTGATCTTACTCCTACCCACTCACACCTTTTATGAGCTCAGAGATTGGTCCTACCTTCCTACCCCCATCACAGGATTTTTCTTTTCTATCTGCATCCACAATCTTTGCTTGCCACTGAGAAACTTCTCAGATAATACAGAACATCTCATGCTTGTGTGTCAGGTGTAACTGTAATCCAAATATCACTTCTGTGAAGTTAATTCATTTCAGTTTCTGAAACAAGTTCAAAAGACCCCTGCAACCTCCACATAACTGACACTCAAAACTCATAAATACAATGGAATTATTTCCAACATCTGAAACATGTAGGCGAGTCTTACTTCTTCAGTGATGAATTTCTCAAAGACTCCACAGAGTTTGTCTCTGAAGTCATAAACATATTCTTCAACAGCATTCTTAGCATCATTTCTTTCTTTCTCAAGCTTGTCTTGCATCATCATCTTCCCCTAGGGTGAAGAAAACCTCATTTAAAACTGAAAGCGTATGAGGTGTCAAGCTTAATGATTACTCTTTCGAAACTATACCTCACAACTTCAGAGAAGCCTGATAATTCGCAAGTACTGATTAAAATTTCTGCCTTTGTCCAAGTCATCTTTAGTGCAGGCAGAACTGGAACAGGGGAGAAATGTGTTCATATCTAGAAGCTGTTTGGCAACTGCTTCTATATAAATGGATCAGATATCAATAACCATCTGATCACCACAGACAGGACCAAAAGTAAAGACAAGTGTTGACTCTGGTTTGGAAGTCACTAGGAATCATTCTGCCCTACAGAACATTTTATTCTTCGGAGACCAGGTTATACTGTTGTGATCTTCACAGACATAGTACCTACAACATTCAGAAAGGATCCTCTAAATAGCGAGCTTGCTACATGTTAGTACTTTCTGGCCCATGTGGGACTCTACGGACAAAAATGTGATTTAACTAAGGACAAAGTTTCTGTAAAGCATTGCAACACATCAAAATGCTACTGATGACCAGTATTAGGTCAGTCAGCAGCGATCAGCATTGCAGCAATATACCATGAAGCCTTCACTGGCAATCCTCAGCATTTCCTGCCTAAGAATGGAATTGATGCTTCAGGAGATGACAGGTCAAACTCAGACATCTGGCTAGTTAAGTCTAGTGAAACTGATTAATTTAACCAAGACACCCAACCGAATCCAACCCCCTTAGAATTGAGGGCAAACCCCCTAAGCATTTTAAATTAGTTAAATACTTTCCGGTTAATTATTTACAGTGACATTAATTTGAGTGGTGTTTTGTGTATGCTGCTTACCTCATTTTCTATATAGCTGTTGATAAGATCTTGTCCCAGTTGTCTATAGAGGCTTGCCTGTATAGGTAGGTCAATACTCTTAACTTTTGCTTTAGCCTTTGGCTGGGCTGGATTATCTTGCTTGTCTCCAGAAGCAGCCTATAGAAATATTTATACCGTTAAGAAACTTTCAACAATAGAAATGTTACTACAGTCATGCTCAGAAAGAGAGACAAATGAATCTAGTAAGACAGCTACAAATTAGTATGTAAATTAAGCACCTGATTATTCCTCTGCTATTCAGAATCACCACTACCTTACTGTTTAACCCAACTGGTGGAATTTAATGTCTTTAAACATAAAGTGGAAATCTGCTGAGAAAACTTGTTCAAAAGCTAAGGGCACCACATATTCTTATTCACAATGTTTCCTAACTTAACCCTTTCAGTATAGCTGTACTCCTCTAAATACAGTCCCATGAGTAATGACTTGAGTATTAGACAAAAAAAAACTATGGGAAGCAACATTACATTTCCTTATCAATACTGAATACAAACTTTTGTTTCAGTTCCTGCATTTTCAGTTTCCTCATCTGCTTGGTTCTGTTGTTCAGCTTGACTTTTCTGAATACCTTCATCTTGATCAACCTGCATTTTATCCTAGAAAAAGAGTTACATAACTGAATGCAAAGCTTTGCTGTATGGTTTAAGACAGACAATATATGGACTTAAGAATCAATCTTAAAAATTTTGATTCCCCACATTTAAACAGGCATTTGCATATGGTAGTTATATTCACATCTTTCTCCAATTATTTGAAAATTCTATTCTGCCTGTCCCCCTTGACATGATTATGATATTGCCACCTGTCGTCAGCATAAAACTAAGCCTTGTGAAAACTCTATTTTAAATTAGAAATAAATATGTATGCATAGAGCAGTCTAGAAACACAGCACCACCACAAGCAATAACGAGAGATTTTCCATGAACAGCCAGAACTTGGATCTCCTACGATTTTTCATCTAAACTTTACCCCGTGCAATCCAAAGCAGAAGTAATTTCGTTATTGTAACCATTACTTGTATTAGTCTCATGTGACAATAGTAACTATTTTTTGTAGTAGCCTCCAAGAGGCTACTTCAGAGGAGGAAAAAAAAACCCAATCCTCATTTACTGTTCTTACTGTTCACACAAAGGCAACAACTGGAAGGAACTGGTTTTCCTACACAGAAAAGCTAAGGGGGGGGGGGGGGGGGGAATAAAACATATATACACCACAAACCTCATCCTCAGAGTCGAGGGTATCATCCTCAATAATGAAAGGTAATTGCTGACAAGCACGATTGTAAAACAGAACATGTTAAATGGATGGGAGTAGGGCAAAGTGAAAGCCAGAGGATGGCAGTAGTTACTCTTGAAGCAAACCCAGTGTGCCCATCTTAGTAATCCCACAGGCCTGTTACACTAAACACCAGCTATGCCAATTGCAACGTTTTTTTCACTTGTATACAACAGTCAGATGCAGAGCCCCTGTCTACAAGCAATTGCATGACCTTTGGCATTTCAAACATACTCAAACTCCTGGCAAACAGGGTAATATTTGAAGGGCTGCTTTTATTCATTATGTAATGCTAATTGCATAACCACTTGCTCCAGTTCCTGTAGTATATTCAACTCAAGTGGGAAAAGCTGCTAAGGACAAGTTTTACAAGGTAACATTGGGAATATAATCACCTTTTCCTTCCTTACTTTGAGAAGCTAGGCATTTGCCTTCTGTCCAACCTTACCCCCTGCAAAAGCTCCCCCCACAATACGCCCAACAGCCTGTGAGACGAATCACTCTGCTGTATACTTTGGGATCTCCAAGAGAGCAGGAGTGTGAAACAGCAGCTTGCCCGCTGCCTTTATTCTCTTTTTCCCCCTACACTGTTATCTCACTCCCCTGGGAACTGTGATTTAACTACAATCCCAAGCTCTAGGAGGACACAAGCGAAAAATAAAGGCTGCTGAGGCCACTACCCATGTGCCATTCCCAGCTGCAAAGTGCTCCCTGGAACCCAGTCCTCAGCTCCACAGGGTCAAATGCAATAGCTGCACCTCTCTACTCTCAGTCACCCCCACTTTCACTGTGCAGCACACAAGAAAAAAGCTGATCTTCCTTGCACCAGAGCAAGAACACGACTTTGTTCATTTCTCAGTACTAAGGATAAAGCTGTTCCACATTTATTGCCAGTAATTTTCTCCTATGGGCTTACAAGCCAGTCTGTTAGACCTGTCAGTACTCAAGTACATAAAGTGCCCTTAATAAAAGAATTTTTTATAAAGAACAAGTTATCTGTCTATAAAGCAAAAAAAAATATTTTTTCTTTACTGAAAATGTAGTACTTGAGAAAAAACAAACCTTTAGAATTCATTTGTGAACAGATTCCTCTAAATATGCTGCCACTTGATAGAAACAGCAAATAATGTTAAGACTAGTAGAGAAATGGTAAAGAGCAATTAAAGTAATTAGATTTTTCTTGAGAATCTGGTTTTACATTTTTCTTTGCTTTTTTAGTGCCATAGCAGTACTTCAACAATAAACATGAAGAAATGTGTTACGTAACTGAAGAAATAATTTAAAAGTGAAGATGTAGTAATTGTCAAAAGGTGTACACAATGATTTAATCCCTACTTACTGACTCTCCTGTCAGGATTACAGGGAGTGTAGATAAGTAACAAATTTACATACCAGATCATCTTCTCTGCCTTGGTTCTTACTTGATGATTCAGTGTCCATAGGCGTATCATTGTGATCTCCCTCGACGTTCTGCTTCTCTATTATAGAAGCATTAGCCACGCTGAAAAGGCCATGAATATTCACACGCACTTTAACCTTCACTTTGGAATTGTCACCATCATGTTGGGGACCAACATTTTGAATAGTGAAACGCCCTTGAAAAAACAAAGATGCTATTAATAGCTGTTCCAAAAAATACTGCAAGAGGAAAAAAAAAACCCAACCCAAACACAAACAAAACAACCAAAAACCACTAGAAAACATTCTTTGAGATGTGTTAAATAGCAACTTCATGTAACAAACTATTTGGAAATTTCCTAATTAGCTTCAACTCTACAATGTAAGCTGCAGTTAAACAAGCTAAAATGTGGTTCCCCAATTATCAGTTAACTGATATTTTTACTTTGACTTTTAATTAAAATACAGATTGCACTTAAGTGTTCTACTTCCCTGTTGCCTTCTCTAACCATCACACTAGAGAAATTACTTTTCATTCATCTCAAGTACTTTTTCAACCATGTAACTCAAACTGTCCGGAAAAATTAGTTAGCAGTGGTAAAAGTATTCTATTTGAATTTGGTAACATGGATGCACTACCCGTTTTGGAGAACAAACATCACTCGTCAAGGCTTCCAGAAGAAGTAAGGTTAGTAATTTCTGCAACTTGATGGAAATTTGAGTGTAAATGATGCAGACTGCGCACATGTGAAGGAGAATATTCTAGCCTACAGACAACAAGCTTCTTGCATGGATAGCTGATAAGTAGCACCAAGTTTTTATCTGCCTCATCCATAAAGAAATGAAATTGTGAATTAGATTAACTACCCCGAGGAGTCTACTAACAACTGCAAGTAAGCGAGTATTAGCTACTGTCTTATACTTTAGACTGTACAACTCATGCTTAAGTTCAGTAAATTTCTATCTTGTATGTTCTCAGATGAACAGAAAGAGACATGACAGATAACTGTCAGGAGCTGCTCCTTTGATCCAATTTCGTTGAAAAATCCAGGCTGGCTGGCACATAAGATCCATATCCATTTTACAGAGGCTGGTAGAGCCAGACAATAGAGCACTAAACTCTTTGTACCTGCTTTTTTAAACCATTCAGAAGGAAGACAGACAGACATAAGGAACAAAGTACATATTTTTAGGAACCATCAAAAGAAAGCATTGATACCATTTGATCACTGCATCTATACCAAAAAGACTGTGCTGAGCCTTTCCAAAGAACCTAGGCTTTTCTGTAACCTAGGAAACACAGAAGTAACACATCTTCAAATAAGAACCACCACTTTTCCCATTATCCACAGGAGCTGGGTATGGGGGTTTTATTCACATGGCCTTACCTATTCTGGAGTCAGGATAAGGCACTTCATGCGGATGGGTATAGTAAGCTTCCAGGTCAAAAGGCTCTTTCTTATGGAAAGTAATTACTTTCGAGAATGGAGCAGCATGGTTTTTACTGAAGACTTCACACTCCCTGAAACAGTAAAATATTAAGTAAGGTTAAATCATTGAGCATAACATCATACATAATCAGAACCAAGGTAGTTAATAATCAGCAGCCAGGCTAACCAAGGAGCTAAGTCATTTAGTTTAAGTTAGTTTGTGAAAAGAGTTGTAGGCTGAAGGCGTATTAAGTATCAAAGCTGGACTATGCATTCTGTATCACACTTGTCAAACATCAAACCAACATACTTTTCATTAAAATTATTTCCAATTATTAAGCAGTAATCATAAATTAAGAGATATAAAGCAAAAAAAACCCAAAAAACAAACCCCAACTGTTAGTGGACAACACCTTCAAAGTCTGAGGCCTAGTCTCTCTCATGGTTCATTTTCTTCATATACACAAACACACTCTTTTTAGTAGGCACCATACAACTTACCCTGTTCCTTCTTCATAAGATGATTTCCATCTTAATGTTATAGAATAAGGAACAACATCTGTGATGGAAAATTCCCGCACTTTAAAAGCTGGGGAAAGAATTGCACACTAGAAAACAAAGACCAAACTTTTATTACATCCATGCAGTCAAATAGCAGATAAAATAATTAATGCTTAAAAAATGCAAAAAGGCTACAAAGCATACAGGTGTCATCGAGGTCCTGGCTATCACAGAATCTTTAACAGACTTCCTGTGCTCAGTAGGAAGGTAACTGAGCTGAAGGACTTAAGTAACAGATGCTACTCCACCAGTGATTGTCAGTAGAGATACCCAGAAAAGCTTCTAAATGACTACACAGAAGTGGAACAAGGCAATTTGGGTCATCAAATTTAACACTGTCTGTAATAAGACCATCCTTCTAACATGACACAGCAGCAAGTTAACCAATCCAATGCAATAATTTCTGACATGGTGACTGTCAACAGCTGTTGAAACAACAGGTAGGAGACTACATCTTGTTTCAGCTACAGTAGCTTTTGCTTTGGTTGGCTGTATTTCATTGGTACATCTAGTTAAAGCAGCAATACCGAAGTTTAATTTTCGTAACCATACCTGCAAGGCACAGCCTCTTGCAACAGCTTCATCAGCATTTAGCGTGGTGCTTATCTCTTTACAGAAAAAGTTAGAGATCTGTTCCTTGACTGCTGGAATTCTAGTAGCCCCACCTACTATTTCTATACTGTAGATATCTTCACGCTGAAGTTCTAGGAAAGAGAGTGAATGGCCTTCTATTATCAAGATATCAAAAAGCTGTATTTGGATCAAAGGACAACGAAAAAGATAAGAGTTCTTCATTATCCTGACACTGTGACAAGCACTGAATGTACTCAGCATCTGACAAGATCTTTAAAACGTTATTTCCAGATTTGTCACTATGTGACCTATTCAAACTTGGTCCCTTCTGCAGGTTACTAAGTTTTCTAATTGCACTATCCTGGAAAACACAAGAGCGCCAATCACTGATCAGAACAGCTATTCTTTCAATTGCACTGTCAATGTGCATCCCCTTTCTGGTGTGCAGAAATTCAAGAACGTAAAATTGGTCTTTCTTTGATAGCCTTGTACTAGTGGGCAATACCTCACCCCTTCCCGCACAAGAACAAAATGAAACCCAAATATACCTCATTTAAGGTCTGGTTTAATTTTGGTTGCCAATAGAGAAGAGCAAAACCCTTAACTAAAATATGTATAATAAACATTAGACTGTGCTTGCAGTGCAGTTTTTAGTTCTGAATTCAAGATACATTTACAAAGTGATCTCAAACAACCGTCAGTCCTTCAACAGCTCTGCTCAGATTCTTTGTTCCTATATGAGCTACCCATTCAAGTCACAAAATAAGCATAATTCTTCCCATTCTTTAATTTGAGCGGTAAAAATTTTTCCTGTGAAGTCTAATTTTCTCCTATACACTACATTAGGCAACAAAAAAAAATTAAAAACTATAATTTGCACATGCTTCAGATAAATTATTTCAGTAATGTATTACCAACTTCTCAGGTCAGTGAGGACATGTATGTATTGCACATGGAACAGGCTGGCCAGACAGCTGCAGCGAAGAGTAATAGTTTTTCCCATTGTGGTTTTGGTTGGGTTGTTTTGTGTTTTAGAAGAAAGTATTTCAGAGCAACCAACCTTTTCCATTATACAGGGTGAATGAGGGTCAATAAGCCAAGGTTGCAGAGTGATCTGTGCACTAAATGAGGCAGGAATGGGATCATGCATACATGGCAAGCATATGAATGGAACTTACATTTAACTTTTCAGTATTTAGCTTTGCAACTCTAATAAATACAAAAATATATTGAAAAGATAATCATTAAAGTCATCTAGGATAACTGGATTAGTAGTTTCTTTCTTCAACCCAAAGCAGTACCTAAATTAACTCCTACTTACTAGCTTGATCCATGGCGGCTCGTAAAGGAGGTTCCACTCTGGACAGAACGGCAGCACACAGTTGCTCAAACTGAGCTCTGCAGAACAGGGAAGTGTTTCACATTACAAGACAGCCTAGAGACCACAGTTCACTGCACTTCAGTGGAAACAACACACTGTACCTGTTCATCTTACTGGAGACATCAAGGTCATTCATGAAGCACTCAATATTGAGTGGAAGGTCAGAAGCATTCGCACTCATAAGTTTCTTTAGTTTTTCACATTCCTGATACAATCGTAACAGCGCCCGGGGATTCTCTTTTACATTCAGTTTGTATTTTGTCCTAAATTCTTCAGAGAAGTAGTCTACCAAAGCCTCATCAAAATTCCTGCCACCTATGAAAGGGTCAAAGGTAGTAGCCAAGACCTGCACAGAAGTGAAAGATCAAAGATAAAACATTATTAGACAATGTTTTTTTAGATACAGGGATAACTTTCATACAGACACTAGTTTTATAAATTAACACTGAAGGACAGGCAGGCTAAGACAGCTATTTTGTCATGCTATTACTAGTCCTCTTTTATACCAAACAGAAAAGCTTGCTGTCATCATTCACACCATTTCAGATGACTACATTTTGCTACCAAAGACAAGTTGACAAAAACATTCAGCCATCAGTAGCTCAGACAAATATCTCCAAACCAGGAAGTGAAGACTGCTCAGTTTTACTTGACATCCTATGGAATTTAGACTTTGAACCACCACTCATGTCAGGGGGAAAAAAAAAAAAAAAGAAAAAAGGATCATCATAGAGCAATTCAGGGAGTTCAGCATTTCACATAAGTAAACCAGTTGCACAACTACAGTGCTTATGAGACTACCAGAATACGCAAATATTTCAGTGCTGTAACACGGCACAAAAACTGCAGTGTGCTGAGTTGTCAAGCACTTCTAAAAACACACTTTGGGATACTTCATTTCTGCATTTTACAAAAACTCATTTGCTGAAATAGCCAAAAAGTAACAAGGAAGTTTTTGCATTCAGCATTTCAAAAATATTTGCTGTAGATACTTATTTAGATTAAAAAAAAAATTATTTCCACAGAACAGTATTTTGAGTATTGTTCAATTAAATAATTCAGGCTTTTACTGCAGGAATTAAAAGATTACCTTCAGTTTTCCCTTGTTAAAAGCACAGATTGAAACCTGATACGCAGAATGCCCCATATCTACAAAGACCACATTTCTTGGCTTCTCTTCCAAGGCTGGCAGATCTTGCTTGTATATTCCATAGGCTAGAGCAACTGAAAAACACCAACCCAAAGGAGCTAAGAGAAAGCTGTACACAACTTTAAAGCATGTATTAAAAGGTGCACACCACAGCTGCATCATCAATAGGTTCTGAAGCTAACTCAGGCCTTCCAAGTCAACCTGATGTAGCTCTGTGGTACATCACAGAGGAAAGCACAGATACCAGCTTTATTTTAGAAGCAGAACAGCTATTTTCAAGTGGCACTGTGTTCTAGTTAGCAAACCCAAGTCTCATCATGTCTTGTAAGTGCTAAGCACCACCTCACAAAAATAGCTGCTGTATTTCCAGTTCCCAAGCTGGATTGGGCAGTACTAGCCTGAATAGCTTTTTCCCAAGATCCTGATTGTGTAACAAGGAGGGCGTCACCGCCCTCACAGATTCAACAGCCCAAATGAGCATTAAAAAAAACCCCAAAACATCAACAGAAGAAGCTGCTGCCCTTTACCTGCTGTAGTTTCATTCATCAGCTTCAGACAATTTAATCCTGCAATCTGTGCAGCTGCCATTACAGACCTTCTCTCAGCATCAGTGAAGAAACTGGGTACCTGTTTCCAAAAAACAGTTCCATAAATACAAACTTGAAATTAAAGAAATCAGACTTAACCATTAAGCAATGCTATAAATTTCAAAACCACAAGAAACTGTTATAAACTAACCTCTGATTAATAAGGCAGCCTGAATAAAATAACAAGGTAATACATTTTAGTGCATATTGTAATTAAAATTTCAAAATCTGACAAAAAAATGAAGTAACATCCAAAGTTCTTTTAAACAAAATAGAATTAAGCACCAATAAAAAACAATTGAAAATGAGTTGTCTTTGATCTTAAAATCATTACCTGTTTCTGAAAACTAAAGAAGTCAACACAAATACTCACATATAAGCCCCAATATTATTTACTGCAGCAGCATTACAGTGGTGCTGGAACTAAACTGCGTTACAACTCAACTCCATTTTTGAGTATCACGTCTACCACAGCACCAGCTCACAGTGCACTACAATATTCAAATCCACCAAAAATAGCCGAAGCACAATCAGAGCCTATTTAGAAACTGGCTGCCATCATTTGGCAGATCTCCAACTGCAGTCAAGCGTAAGACACAGAACTACATTCATAGTGTATTTTGTTAGCTACCATTGCCATGCATTACCAAGGATCCTTGTTTGTGTGGGAGGCATTCTCTTTAAGTGCCTTTGTATACCATGAGGAAATGAAGAAAGAGATCAAAGAGGATTTCTACCAGCTAAAGCTTTCCAGTTCCTATGTCTCTGTCTGACAGAGAGGGAGAACCACAATACTTCACGCCCAGACATCTCCCCAGAGGAAGAGCGGAAGTGATGGCGTAAACAAAGACCACGTGAAAAGCAGACACTTCAGACTTTGTATCAGGAACAAAACCTCATCTTCAAACTCCTCCCCACTGTCCCAAACTCACCTGCCATGGGTGAGGACACTAGCTAAAAAAAGAAAAACCCAACACAAGTAAACCAGTAAAATAAGAAGACCTTTTCTAACAAATTCAGGTAGTTTGGGCTTCTCCAATTGCCAGGATGACCCTCAGAGCCATAAAGTTCAGGCAACTCCCAACTACACTACAACGCAACAGTGTTTGGCTATCTAACAACAAAGAAATTTCACATCAATTGGGGAAAACTCTTTGGAAATGAGGAAGATATGCTTACACAGAGTATAGTTCCCAACTGTAACAACTACAGGAGTCAGGATTGCTAAATGTCACACTTGGGAGTCAGCTACTCTGGATCTGCTTTAGTAGTACCTTCTTCCTGAAAACATGCTCAATGTAACTCATTTTCCATCTTCTCGCACGTTTCCACAAGTATTCTCATTTGGAAAAAATCTATAGTTATGGCCTGTTTTGAAGGGGAATACAATTTCTGACCACTACTTCTGTCACCACTGCACTGTGACATAAGAGACACTCGCTTCTATAAACTTACCCATGGAAACAATTGCAATAAATATATTACCACTTACTGAAATCACGCAGTCTGCCACTGGCTTCTTCAAAGCACTTTCTGAAGTCTCTTTAAGTTTGGCCAATAACATTCCTGTAATTTGTTCAATTGCAAACTGTCTCTCTTCATCCAGGTATCTCACCTGAAACAGATAATTGCATTTCTGTAATAAACCATCTTGACTTTTCTGTAAGATCCACAACTTGGGACTTTTTTTGGGTTATTTTAAGCATTAGAACCCAAGTCTAACATGATACTACAGGCACAAGTAACTCTCCAAACCAACTGATGCTATGGATTTGTGATACCTACAACAAACCATAACAGTTCAGTTTAGCTGAAAATTGTTTTGTGGGAAACTTCCAACACCAGAGTTATGTCAAGAGGCTATTCACAAAGCTACAGTGGTTTTGTTTGTATTTTTTTAATAATAAATAGACAAAAAAGCACAAAAAACCCCCCAAGAAAAACCAGCAAACAGAAGAGGCATAATACATAGAAAATCACATTTATCCTAACATGAGCTGAAACTAAGAGCAAACCCAAGGAGCACTTGCTTCATGTGCAAGTGTCACACAAGCACACGAGGCAGTTAAGAGGCACACCAGGCAATTCCAACCCTCCAGCCCTGCTCAGGAAACACACCTGAGCCTTCAGCCTTCACATGAGGTTCTATGTGCTAAATTCCTGACAGGCTGCCATCGCTCTGGAAATCCCAAACACTCCTGTGCAGAGAAGCCCAGAAAGATGAGCAGCAGCTATATTTACACTGGCAATTACTATGATATGAGCAGGTTATACAGAACAACAGAAGCTCACTTTGTGTGGTATGAAGCCCCACCAGAAAGCAACTCAAAGCGCACTGAGGACCACTGGGAGATCTCTTCAGAAGCACACTCCTGATCCCAATTAACTGACTTGTTTAAATGACAAAAGTCCTAAGTGCTCATCTCCACCAGTAAAGATACTCTGCACAAAACTGTAACTCACCTTTACTCCCACGGAGCCATTTGGCATCTTCTGAAGTTCATAGGGAAGTTTGGCCCTTTCAGCTTGTATATAAGGATCTTCAAAAGCTCTTCCGTGCAGTTTTTTGAAACCATGCAAGGTATTTTTTACATTTGTGACAATCTGTGGAAAAGGCATTTTATTTTTATTTACCCATGACATGCAGAATATAGAAGACCATTGAGAAAGGAACTCTCGTTATGTTCAGCTTAATGCACATACTGAGACTGGTGTCAAGCCCCACACATTTACTGGAAAGCAAAGGGTGGGAGGAGACAAAGCAGCAGCTATTTTTTTAATCTATGGTCTCCATTAAAAAAAATAAATCACATTTAGTTCCCTCTTTAATATCCATTAGCTTGCTGTCATCAATCCTCACCATACTTTTTTTGTTTTTAAAGGAGCTTTCTGATAGAATAAGCAATACTTGAGATCATATTCTTGCAATGTCTGTCTGCATGAACTAATGAAGTTATTACTTACATCAACCTTAAACAAAGCACCAACAAATTAAAGGATTTCACTTCCTTTAAAGTTCCGCTCTGATTCAGATCCCATCTGGACAGAAAGGCTCCCCCACACCTATGCTCTCATCAGTGTTTCAACCTAATTACTTTAATGAAGACAGCAAAGGAAGGACTAGAACAAACAAATCCCAACAAACACCGTAGGTAAGCTACCAGGAGAAGTTACTCCAAGATAAACTAGTCTAGTTTACTAGCCTAAATAACAAACTTGATAGCTGCAAAGAGTACTGACAGGACACCGTCTCAGCAGTAAAGTTTGGGGTCTGAGCTTGGATAAAAAGTGTGAAGTTTCTCAGAAGAAAAGTGATGCAGCCTCTGCATAAACTGACTGCTCCTGGCACTACCAGGGGGCTCTAAGACCTTCATCTGCCAGGCAAATTTCCAGTTACCTGCACTCTTCACTAAGGGAAAGGAAGTCTTCAGCATGCCAACATCTTGCACGAGTGCCAAGAGAGTAAGACGCAATCTATTTTGAAATTGTTAATTCACAAAGGCCATTACGGATATTTACGTATTCTCATTCAAAGCAAAGTTCTCCTAAGTTCGAAGTGAATTTGCAGAGTATTAGAGAATTTTACCTGAGCTCAAAGTTCCCAACTGAGACAGTAAATTGCTAAAACGCATTCATTTCACATTTTAAGTAGCAACCAGTATCTACGCCAAACTTACACTGTTGAACTTCACTTGCAACTTCCCTAAACTGTAAGCACAATATTCCTCACCACCCACAATGGAGATTTAATTATGAACTCTATTCTTGCTCTCATGAGTAACCGAGGGAAAAAAAAAAAGAAGAAACAAGGTTTTGTTTCTTCACATTTTTTACTGTAAATGACAAAACAATGCTGAAATATGGCTTTGATTTTAATACAGGTAATATACTATTGAAGCAGTAACTATTCCTGTAAAATGTACATTCACATTGTAGGAAATGTAAAACAGAAAAATAGAAGTTATTTTGTTTCTTTTCTTACTACAGTTCAACATGAGAAAACTCAGGCAAGTAATACCAGAGGTTTTAATCCATTTACCTGGCTCTTTGCTGCATTCCCAATGGCTCGGGTCTTGGATCCTAAAGATATACATGCTCTAAGTGAAAACAGAAAAAAAACCAACACAAAACTCAGCTTTAGAAAACATCATAAAATATTTCCATATAACACCCACAAAATTCAAGTAGTAGAACACAGATGTGATATTTAACATTATTACTGCATGAAACACCAGAACTAATAGTGGTATTCTAGTTACTTTGCTGTTTGCAAATCAGTTCAGAAATCGTGAGCAATTGCAATTCTTTTAATTGTCACTGCATGGAAGGAATTCTTTAAAAGCTTACATGTTCTACAGATCTTATCATGAAGGTCAGGAATTCATAACTACTTCTGGGTCACAGCTTATAACCAAAGAAGGCTGTAACACATAAAACCTGAACTTAACCAGTGAGGTTTTCTTCACTTAGCAACCCTCAAGTCTGATAGTACAACATTCACACTGAAGAACCTTTAGCAAAAACCCATCTACACGAAAGGCAGATGAACAACCCACTTCTCCAGACTGTTGAGCACTTCCTGTGCACAAGGACTACTGTGTACATGCTGCAGACAGGCAAAGGGGGAGAGGTCTGAACAGCTCCTAGCCACCAGCATCCTGGGAAGTTCTGGAGCAGTCCATGGCCCCTTCCCCACTTGCTTCTCAGGTGAGCACTGAGCACCCCTCTCAGCCTCACCTCTGGCTCAAGCAAAGACTGCCCCAAGTCCCCAGTCACCATCTGGCCACCTCACGACTGCCTGTGGAAACTTGTCTGGTTTGTGTTTGTGTTTTTTGTTTCTTTGGGTTTTCTCTGCAGTTACTCTCACACCTGTGCTTTACAGATTTGAAATAGAACTCTTTCCTCAAAAGGGAACAGATCTGGCTAAAACCATTCTGTAGTAAATGACAGATACAACACAGATTTCATACAGTTCACATTTAATTATTTAATGAATACATAAAGGTCACTAGAGTAGACTGCTTCCTGCCTCCTCTCCATCAGTACTAAAATGAGGGCACTGTATGTAATTTGATGATATTATCTAGCAATGCCTGCTGCTGTAACACCACACCAAACATGCAAAACCTTCTCCAGATTTAGTTGCTGCAAACTGACAATGCATTGCCCTACATTTTCAAATATCCAGCTCAGCGTTCACAAATGGCTTTTATAATTCTGTCACTTAACACTACAGTTCCAAATTATACTCTTTAGTAATTAAGTCAAAGAGCTATTCGGAATAGGTGCAAATGGTTTGCATTTATTTTATGCGTAACAACACAGTAATGCTATTAGATCCCACCTCTTCAGAGTGGGAATTTGCCTCTGCTGATAGACAGCATTATTTGCAAATACACCTATGCTGAGCACCAAGCATTGAAACTGAAGCTCCTCAGCCCATCAGAGTTTGTGCCACAGTTTAGCTCAGTCACTCCGTTCCAGCACATGGGGATCGATGGTTCCTCCCTCCCTTGACTGGGAAGCAGAGATGTCAAAGAATGAAACATGCTTTCTTTGGCTCCAAACACTTGAGCTGTGTCCAAGACAGCCCTTGAGAAGCACATATGTATACAACTGCAACAACTAAGCTGTCTCCCCCACCAGTACCCTCAACCTGCTTTTAAGTCAACTTCTCAACAGCACACACTCTTCTAAAGGTGGCAACTCTCTCCACCAGCAGGACATCTTGATCCTCTCCCTGCACTGTTTTGAATAAGATGCTACCTCATCATTTTAATTACAGTTTATGATTACTACTAATTACACACGGTCTGAGAAAAGTTACTAAAAATTATGAGCTATCAACTGTTTTGCCACAAAACCACAGTGGTGAGGCACAGCACCTGAAAGGGACATTTACAGGGAGTTTAACACACCCAGTATGCTATACACAAGTACAACATACCTGCTGGAGATCCCAGCCCACGAAAATCCAAGTACCAGTTAACATCCAAAGAGATGCTAAGGCCAAAAACCTTAAAAAGTACAAGTTATACTGAAATGGATAGCTTAAAGGCAGAATTTTTCCCTTCTCTTTCCAAAACACCTGTGCTAAAGCTCCAAAAGTGGTACACGTTTTCTAAATGCTGACAATCCCATGTCTTAGGTGACAGGATGTGGGTTTTAAGCAGTTAATAAAGGATCACTTGCAAGTTTTAAAAAATGGGACACAGAACTTGAGTGCTATGTTAAATGGTGATAATACGTATCTTCCAGAAGTCTACACTGCTTTTGTCTGTAGCACTGATGTATGCTTCATGAACACTGTACTACTTACAGCAGTACCAGAGAGATACCTGAACCAGCGCCAAAACTGGAAGCTGGCTGCACTAATTAGCCTTGCACAGAACGAGCAATTAGTCCTGCAGAAAACAGCCAGAACTGTCATATCTTTAGGACTTAACCCAGTATCTTTACTGGCTTAGTAACACCACACCAGGCATGAAAATGTACTAGCTGAAGTATTTCTATACTGCACTACACAGACACGGCAAACATTAACACTTTGTATTTCTGGAAGTAAATCCCAAATAGTGGGAACATATCCAATCATTATTATTTATTAACTAACTTGAAGTACCTAAATGATGTAAGCACCTCTACAGAAACATATAAATAAAGAGATCATTTACTGTGTTGCTATGTGCAATAAGAAGAAAAGTTTTTATGATTCAAGAATGACATCTGCCTGCACGACAAAAATCTCATTTTAAGTAAGGTTTATTTAGTCACTATGATAAACTTTCATAACAGTAATAAGCCTGATATATTTCCATTTACTTTTTTGACTTGCCTCAAGGCAACAGCATTAGAAAGCAAGTTTCTCACATTCTCCTATACTACATTTTAGAGAAAAATAAAAAAAAAAAAAGCCAAGACAAAATGTCACTTCAAGTGAGATAACTACTGCCTTTCAGTATCTCTGCACTCCAGATGTGCTCTAAAGCCCTTTCATAATCACTTTGCTAATGTCTTGGTGCAGCTACTCAGACATTAATGTGAAAAATGCTAAAGGCAGGGAAACCTATGCATAGCCTACCTGCACAGGACGCACTCCAAACACCGCTAAGAACTGGAAGTGCTTTTCATCATATGGGGAAAGGAAACTGCAGCCGCCTTAAGATTCTCTGGGCAACAGTTTCAGGGAGTTCCTTGCACAGAATTTTTAAGGTACCACAGTTTCAGTTCTCATGAAATGTGCACGAGAACAATGCCTTCTTGAAAACTAATAGAGAATGCATATTTTTCTATGCAGTAAAAAGAGTTGTAGAATGTACAGATAGTACATGTTTAGAAGTGTTTAAGAGCTGGGTAGATGTTGTGCTTAGGGACATGGCTTAATGGTTTTGCCAGGAATTAAGCTGGACTTGATGATCTTGAAGGTCTCTCTCAGCTGAAACTATTCTATGATTCAATTTCTATTAATACTCTAGTTCTTTGTACTTAAAAAATCCCAAAATCCATCAACTTTTTATAAACCAAACCAAAACCTATATTTCTGAGGTCAAACAGGCAGCAACACTTACTACTATGGCCTTCCATTGCTGAAACGGCTTCCTTCTGTTGGCTACAAATTCCCTCCCTAAAAGAAAGCACCATCTAAATGATTTTTATGAGTATGATATGAATTCCTGAATCCTCCTTGAAAATTATGCACAGATGGAGCTCTAAAAATCCTCGACGTATCCCATAGAAACAGAAGCAAAAAATCTCCACCTACTCCTGCGTATCCCATCATCGCGGACGTTGCCCACTGCCCCCCCTCTTCCTTGCAAGACCTCAGTATTCCACGGCCAGTAGATGCAGCGCGGTGCAAGTAAGAACAGGTTTAAGGAGAGCGAACTCATCGCGCCACTTCCCTGTTTCCCTGGTGAATCAACCTCCTCCTCCTCCCCCAGCTCACCACCGCTCCATCACAAAATTGTTCACAAAAATGCTTTAAGCCCTGGCAACCGCTCTGGAGCTGGGGAATCACATGTACTTAACCGAGAGCTTTACTACACGAAATAGAAGTGTTACGAGGACAGGAAAAAATAATTAAAAAAAAGGACAACAAACAAAAATCCCCATTGTGACTCAAGAGCCGTGCGGCACATTCAGCACAGCGCGGTATTTCAAGGACGCAGAAGAGTCAAAACCTGCGGGGAAAGAGCAAGTGTTTCTCGGCCGGCCTCCTGCCCCAGCGTATGCGTTTCTGCGCCTACTTAAAACATTTGTCCTACTACTGAGCAAGCAGCACTCGCCCGGCAGGACGGGCCGCAGACAGCTCCTGAACCACAGCTCGCCTGTGCCGCGGCCGGGGTCTCGGCGCCCTCGGGCAGAGTCCCGGCTCCTCTCCCGAGGAGGGAGCGGCCGGCGCCGGGCCGGGCCGTTAGAGCCGCCCGGCAGAGCCTACGGGCCGCGGCTGGGACAAGGCCCTACGGGGACACACGCGACTCCGCCCGCCCCACAGCGCCCGGCCGACTCAGGGGACCCCCGTGTGCTGGGCGGGGAGAAAAAAAAAGGAGGAAGAGAGCAGCTGCACCCGCCGGGGAGGCGATAAGAAAATAAAGTGCCGCGGGGAGGCCGAGCGGCCCGGGAGCGCCGGTACTCACGGGGTGCAGCGGTCGCTGTACTCATTGGCGATAGTCTCGATACCGCCGCTCCGCGCCACGCCGATGTAGCAGTTGAGGAAGCCGAGGTCAATGCCAACCACGGACATAGCTGCGCCTGGTGCTTCCCACTACCCGCCGACTTGTAACTACAGCAGCAGCAGCGGCGGCGGCGACCGTCTGGGTTGCTGGGACCCGGCTCCTCACCCGTCTGTCCCCACTGCGGAGCAGCAGCCACCAACCGGCAGTTGCTGCCCTGTGCGCAGGCGCGCTGTGCCGGCCGGCGGGGAATCCGCCAGGCGCCGGCTACGGCTTCGGCACTTTCCGGAAGGACTCGGGCTGCTCTGGCTGCGGGCGGCGCGCGTTCGAGAAAGATCTGGAAAGGGAGAAAGAGGCGCTATCTAGAGCGACACCCCGCGCCGTGACGTCAGCTCTGCGGCGGGACACGCCCCCGCCCCTCTTAAAGGAGCCGGCGGGCGACGGAGCCCGCCCCTCAGCTGGCAGCGCCTGCGGCCCTCGTCCGCCCCGTGAATAGAAAAGCTGGCTGCCGCACAGCAAAACTTAATGCGATCATAACAATCCAGTGCAATTAGCGCTAGGCGGTGATTAGACCAATTAATACGATCGGCTGCGGCAGCAGTGAGTCAGGAGCAGCTGTGGGGCCAGGCCTCCTTCCGCCCAGCAGCACTCGGCCCAGGCCCCTGCCCACTCACCACTGAGGTGAGAAGAGGCAAGGGCCCGAGTTCCCAGGGGAGAAGGATGGGCAGGGCAGCCCGGAACACCCCCCGAGTCCCGAGGTGTAGGGTTAGTGCTGTATCGGAAAGGTTAAGCATAGAAAATGGAACCCAGGCGTTTGTATCCATGACAGACATGGGGACTGCTCCTGGTGCTAGGGGCAAGCAGAGACTTGGGACCCACAAGTCCCACCTTTCTTCCTTATGCCACCAACACCCACAGAAGAGCTGTTCTAAATTTGTGTTTACAAATTCTCAGAGATGCCTCACCTTTGTCATTTTCTTGTTCTAGAAAACAGATGTCTTGAAACCTGAATATCTCTACTGGAGTTACACCATTTTTCATTGGTGTAATTTTACTACAATGCTACAAAACATACCTACAGGCTGGAAGTCTCTGTAAGTATGTATTTGCTTCTAAAAATGACATCTCAGTTTCACCCAGCAATATGAAATCTTTCTGACATAGCACACAAGTCTGCACTGCACAATTTTGTTCCATTGGAGAGCCTACAACTAAGTGATAAACCACTAAAGTAGATTCACAGCCCTGTCAAGAATTTTTATCATCTCCCCATTTGTTAGTGTTTCCATGGTCTGCTCCACAACCAGAATTTTCCTTGTCAAGACACCAGATTCCCTTTCCCTCTAAAGCCTCCAGAAGCAAGAGAAACCACGATTAAATAGGGTTATTTCATAGAACAATAGAACATTTTAGGTTGAAAGGGACGTTTAAAGGTCATCTAGTCCAACCTTCCCCTGCAATAAGCAGGGACATCTTCAACTAGATAAGGTTCCTCAACGTCTTTCAGTGTCTCACCATAACACATTAGTTTCTTATATCTATTCTAAATCTCCCCTCTTTTAGTTTAAACCATTATCCATTGATCTGTCACAACAGACCCTGCCAAAAAGTCTATCCTCATCTTAATTACAGGCCCCTTTTAAGGACTTCAAGGCTACAATAAGGATTCTCAGAAACCCTGTTTTCTCCAGGCTGAACAACCCCAACTCCCTCAAGCCTTTCTTTGTGGGAGACGTGTTCCAACCCCTCTTTGTAAAATAGCTGCTATTTATTAGTATAAGCAATCAATCAGCTCATTTTCATTGCTCATGTTATGCTCAGAAAGGCAAAATGGGTCCAGTCCCACCTGAAGTAGCCAGAGTGACAAATCCCAGCTCTGGCATCTGCTTTGCTGTTTCAGTCTCTGTTACAAAACCAGTTCTCTGTGATTCAAGGTATTGCAGCATCTCACTTCTGCAGCACCACCTGAAGCTAACTCCTGACTGAAAAGGTACCTCAGGCCAAGAGATTATATGCAAATACTCCTGCGTAGCTGCGTTACTCAGCCAGGCCTAGAAGAAATTGTGCAACCTTGCAGGAGGGGACAAGCTGTCACTACAGAAGTGCTGGCAGGTCTCACATCTCAGCAGGATAAATGAGCTTGTACACAGCTTCGTGCTGCCAGTGCAGTGTTGTTTCTGGCAACAGAGCCAGCTGGTTCCAAGCTGCAGTTGGGAACGCAGATGTATGTAGACATTCCTGATAGCAACAAGTGCCAGTAGACTTTGTATTTGCTTTGTCAAGGGAAATACTGTTACGAATTGGAAGGTGAGATCATAAGCAGGATAAGCCAAACTCTAAAAACTGTTTTATACGTTTTGTTTGCATGCTTCAGTGTCAGAGTGGTTGCCCGGTCTGAGAGTATGAACAAAATTCAGTCAGGTGCAATAAGCCACAAACATGCCTGAGCATATTGCCCCCAGATATCTGCCGTCACCATAGCATCTTGGACTTGGCATTATCCACCTCTTCCCCATTCTTGGTGGGTGGGTCACATCTGTTCTTTTAGCAGCTAAAAAAAAATATTTCTAACTCTGTGTGAAACTCCATGGTTATGGAGAAATGTTAGGAATGGCGTTAGCCTTAATTTCTTTGAAACCAAACATTTAAATCAAGGTGTACTAAATGTTTTCTTTGGTTCCTAAATTATCAATATTTCCCAAGGTTTGGTTTCTTTTTTATTCTCCCTAATTGAAAACCATTACCACGGGAATAAAAATTGGGCTCCTCCTTTATGTACACTGTAAGATCTGTCCTCAACACGGAGAAGAATTCTCAGCCCTTTTAAAACTTCCTAGAGAGTGTTCCTAGTCTCTGAGTGCTTGGGTTCTCCACATTTTTGGGCTATGTTTTAGCTTAAAATGGTGCCAGCCAGAGTACAGCCTTCTCAGTGTTATTGGAGAGATGGGAGAGGGACAAAAGCACGTTAGTGTTTCTTAAAGCCAGTTATTTTTTTATTTTTAAGAAAAAAGCAATGTAAACTCCTTTGTGGTCTTGACTTGGGCTTTAAAACACCATTAGAACATATGAATTGACTCTCAACAGGTTTGCTCTTCACTGAGGTTCCTTTTGAAGCTGTAGGAGGCTGTTATGTACTCCTATTTACTATGGACTCTGCTGACAGTTAAGGAAACTGCTGTTGCCAAGATGGAGGGAGGTACAGGCCATCTTTAATAATGAAATATATGTAACATTTAGTATGAATAAAACTGAAACACTGAGAATTAAAGAAGCAAGTATGTTCTTGCAATAATTTCTTGAATAAGATGAAAACAGTGCTCTGCAGTTCCCTGTAAAACAAATGATTTACTTTAGTAGTCATAAAACCATCCAAATAGTTTCTTAAAAGTATTGCTTGTATAACATTTTAACTATAAATGTGCTCTGCAAACAGTGAGAATTCTACACTATGGAACACTGTGTGAACAAAATGGATGTTCACTCCCTGTTTCAATCAGATCCCAAACTCTTGAACATCAGGATTCACAGTGTCCGTAACATTGCCATAAAGAACTAGCACTAAGGCAGTTCCTGTTCCATGAAGAATGTTGGAGAACACTCCAAGGAAGAAAGCATTAAGCCCCTCTCGCCTCCTCTATTTTCATAAAGCAGCCAATGGGTCCTTTTTATTGATGTTCAGTCTCCCTGCTCTGCACACAAATCATGACAAATCATTGCTGCACTGCACTGAGAGAAAATTCAATGCCCAGCAAAATTTGTCTGTCTTCAGCAAAGAACACTAAGGCACTTTTTCCTAACATTTCACTTCCTGCAGCAATGCAGTGATCTTTTAACTAATAAATATTTATCTGATGTAATGCTCTGTTAGCTGGTTCCAATAGCTTAATTTAGAAAGGCTGTGATCCTTCTTCTGACGCTTCTTTTAAGCTTTACTGGGCAAGTAGAAGGCTTAGGAATTAAATGAGGTCACTCCAGTCCTAAGGGTGCTCTGAATTGTTTCAATGCTATTAAAACTTCCACAGTTCTTTTTTCTTTTTTTTTCCTTCTTTAGTACCACTGAAAGACTTTTATACCAAGTTGATTTCAGTTCATTAGTAACTAATAGAGTGCTCTGAAAAAATGTTCAGGTCTTAACTAGAATGATCATGTAAAAAAGATAGGAAGGCTAAGAAGAAGCATGGTCTGTTTTTCACCTAGCTCACCTTGTTTCTGAGCATTAAGTTGTTCAGCAAAGAAAAGAAATGCTACCTATTCGAATGAATGAAATACACATCCTGAGAAATATGCTAACCAAAATCTTTACTGAAAATCTTCAGTTGATATTCTTGATGAAGAACAAGGACCATTGTTAGATCTTTAAATTACAGTCCATTAAACCATATGTCAGCAAAAATTAAACTTCTCTAGCTTCTGGCATCCAAAGTTGATAAAATTCAGTTAAACTTTTCCATATAGATTTTTAAAATAATGTAAAACTTTGAGAATTATGCTATAACACTGTTTCTAAAGAATCCTCTTTTAGTCACCTTTGTCCTCTTCTTTTCAATGAAAATCATGTATTTCTTAACACTTCTAAGTTTGTAACTGTGGAATGGTAAATTATTAACACAACTAATACTATTTGGTATTGTTTTAACTCTAAAATGAAGTAAATATAAACAACTTGAGGCACACCAGATGCAACTGGAACTGCCATTTCTGCAATTTCACTGCCTTTCCCAATATCAGCAGCAAAATGCGTTCGTACGAAATCTAAGGGGTCAACCACACTCATGAATGGTGCACCTGCTGCTCTGCCAGAAGCCAGGTTTGCCAAAACGCATCTCCAGAACTGAAGCACAAAAATAACTGTATGCAGTATATGAAAATACAGTATTAAAATACTATAATACTGACTTTAGATGTCGATACTAAATGAAACTTTAAAGCATTAAGACTAAGTTCTGTGTAAAACAGTGTATTATTTAGAAAGAAAGAAACATGACAGTCTCAGAGTAAGAACTACACTGGCATACTTCAGAATTTCCTCTTGTAAAGAGTCTATTCTTGCATTTATTCAAAAATATTTACAGGCTATTTTATTTTTTCAACTCTGGAATTATATAGTGGTCTTGTCACCCAGAGAACAGATAACATCTTTCCCATCTACAGTCATCCAGTCCTCCATAAAAATTGGATTGTGGATCTCCCTGAGACAACTGTGCATCAATTCTACATGATGGGGGAAAAAGGAAACAGAAAAATCAATGTACTTCCTTGGACTGGGGCCTCCTTTGTTTACCAAATAAGAACAAACTACTCACAGTAGAAGAAACACTTGACATAACATTTTTAAGGGCTCTGTTGACTGAAAATGGCATCACAGGTGCATTTTTTGGAATAAATGCAGACCATGTAGGTGTACCCAAAAATAACTTTCTATTTGCTGGTTCGGCAACAGCACCCCTGTAGCTGTAGTAACACGGAGTCCAGCATAGCTTAACTGTCCTCATGTTTTATTATTTGTACAGAAGGCTTTGCAATCTGCCTGAGCTCTTGTTGCTGCAGAAACTGTTGGGAGTTGTACTAGCAAGCAGGAGAGGAGGCATTTACAAACTGAAGATGCTTGACTGTGCCAGGATTATCTTCAATACCAAGTGTCCGGCACATGGATAACACATCTCTTCTTTAACAGAAGTTCTTTTGCACTTTAAAGGTTTTAGTAATTAATATTTTTTCTGAAAGATAATTGATCTAAACAAAAACTAATGCACGTAACCACATTATCTTCCCCGTTTCCTATCCTGCACAGAACACGTAAGAAAGCATCCAAAGACCCTGTGCTTCAACCATGGCTATGGTACCTTGCTCAATACTGTACTTCTAAGGAAATTCATCTTGAGTGCTACTCATGGTATGTTTTTAAAATTTGAGTCACAAGCTCATACACATGTAAGCCATCTGGAAACACTTGTAGGAGACGGAAGGGAGATCTGACAAACTGTAAACACTGAGTTATTTACATCGTGCATGTTTTACTTTTTCCACTGTAAGAAAAGAAAGTAAACAGCAACCTTAAACTCTTTATATACAAAATGACTGTAATAATAAAAGTACTGCTTAAGAATTTGCATGCAGTACAATGAGATTAATCAAACTTTAATGACTGACAGTACATCTCCTGGTCAGCCCCACCAAAAAAGCCTGTGGCAAGAAAAGTTTCTGGCACTGCAGTATAAAAAAAAAATGTCAACAAAAGAAAACACAGAACACCGGCTTTTTAAATGATCAGAACTGAACCAAAAAAATCCTAAATCCGACAACCCAGGACAGACAAAAATAAAGCAATTTTTCCAGCTATTTTCACATGAAACAAATTAGATATGCAGAACTTGGTTTTTGTCCTGCTGATATGAACTTCATGTAATTTGTTAAACGCTAATATCAACATTTTGCATTCTAATATTTCTTTTAATTAGTTCCATGAGTATAGACCTCTGTATCTTTCAAGAATCCATCCAATTTAAAGGACTTTTCCCAAGTACACAGAATTGTAAAGAAAAGCAGCATAGCCCAAAAGTTTTACTGCCTTTTTGAGTTAGACTCTAAAACCGTTCCTTTTCTGGTCCACTGTACAAAACTTAACTTCTTAAAATGCTTTAATGTTTCTAGCCTTACATGTAGCAAGACATCTATTTTCATTGTGAATTATCACTTAGCTACAGAAGTAATATGCATTTTATGATCTGTATGTTTTTTTCTGACAGTTACATACTAATGAGTATCAAGAAAATAATGTGTAAAAAAAAAAAAAGAGACTGCAGCTTGAGGGACATGGCCCAGGAAATGCACACATTTAAATAAAAAGCAGTTGTAATTTCATGCGAGTGAGATTTTTTTTGAGACTAAAGGTCTAATCTCAAAACTATGCCATCTTAACTGTAAGAACATAATTGGGGTTTTCAACAAAGCCCAGAAACATCGGGGTCTGAGTTCAAGGTTTTAATATCCATCTTAACACTGGCATCAGTTAATTAAAAAAAAAATTACATGTCCAGAAAAAAATGTTGAAAATTGAGTGCAGTTATAAGCAATTATTTACATACACCTTACAAAGTTATTAATCATTAAGGATCAAACCCCAGATTTCATTACCTTGAGCGAGCAGTAAGCTGCCCTGTTCCTCTTGTTATAAAATATGCTCATTACAAAATCTTATCAATATACCACTACTAATCACCAACAATGCTGAGAAAGAGTTGCACAGCTCCTGAGCTGATCTAGTGTATTTATTAAACAGAACCAATATGCAAGAGATTATTCACCTGTTTTTCTTTATTCACTTTGGACATGAATATCTTTGTATTTGTTCTTTAAAAGCTAAGTTTAGAGCCTGCGTTGGGAAATACTGTATAATATCTGTCAAACTTCCATGCCAAAAGCTGAAAAATCCTACAGAAAACCAAATGGATCTTTCAAGTAACATATATCAAGTATATGCCACAGTTTAGGGTCAGGGCAGCCCACTGGACCTGTGATAGAAGCTGTCTGTTAACCCCCCTCCCTCCCCAGAGAGGAATAAAAGGGAATAAGGGAGAGAGACTTAGCGATTAGAAAAGGAAACTACAACAGCTTTCATGAAAATGAAAATAATAAAACCGGAATATATAGAAAACCAGTACTGAACCCAAACACCCCTGATGGCAATTACATCATCACCATCACTGATGCTGTGAAGCCAACACCAAGAAAGTCCCAGACTGGGCTCAGCAGCAGACGGGAACTGTGTTCAGGACCTGGATTCTGGTACCATACTCAGAACCATACAGATAGGTATTGAGGGCAGAATGAAGAGAGGCCTCCTCAGATGAGGAGCCAGTGAACAAGTGCGAAAGAAAGTGGAACAGCCCAGTGCTTGACCCTTATGGTCCCTCAGCTTTATACCGAATATTCTATATATGGGATGGAATCTCGCGTTGGTCAGTTCAGGGTCACCTGTCCTGTCCTCTCCTCCCTGCACTTGTGGCCTTTTACTTTCTGCACCCCCCAGCACGGTACAGAAGACCCAGCAGTGGCCTTGGTCTGCACACCAATCCTTGGTACCAACTCTAAACATGGAGCATTATCACTGCTAGAAGCAGCCACTGCCTGTGAAACCACACTGCTAATTTCAGAGGAACTGAGCTGAACAGTAAAATCACTGAATAGAATTAGTTCTCTTCTTATTCAAAACAGTATGTTACACAATAGTCCTTCTATTGTTTCTACTTCAGTATGAGCTGTAACAAAGGCCAAAAAAGTTCCTTCTCTGGTCCTTGAATTTTTCAGACATTTGCAACTGGAAATCTGGATTTAGTCAGACCAAGAGACATGTGCATTCGGTGTCAGCACAGGGAAATCTGAAACTGGAAGTGAAACATTCATAGCACTGAGAAGCAAGTAAGATTTTCAATTTCCTTACTTCATACATTTCTAAGACTAGGGATACTTACATAAACTGCAGAACAGAAGAATATTTCACAGATCTGTGTAGAAGATGTTTTGCTGAAGTACTTTGCCTATGCATTTTCACTTCCATAGGGGGTGCTCAGACTCCTTATTAAAGCAATGACCAATGGCTTATACAGGTATCAGAAGCTTGGAAGGGCTTCTGTACTTAATTCTTCTCAATTAAAAAAAAACCCATCCCTTTGGACAATAAGATAAATGCAGAAGTATCTAAATGGAGCTGAATACATAGCACAGGAACAAACCTTACGTAGATCACGAGGAAAAAAAACCTACACATGAGGATGTTCACAGACATTTGACTATGTTAGACTTGGCTACATTAGATGTTGCGAAGCAGCGACAACGAAGGGATCATTGTAATGTGCAGCCACTCATTCAAATATCTTTTCTTATCTTACTGTTGATGAAGACAAAGACTTCAGGTTCAAAGAAAACTCAGACTTTTTTCATTTCTTCTTTTGGTCATGGTTTCCTATACATTCACATGATACCAAATAAATGCCGACATTATAAAACTAACAAGGGAAACATTAAGGGGGTTTTACATCATCCACAAATACCAACAAGCATGATTTTGCTATTACCAAATACATGTAAAAAATCCTGCAGGGATGTACCCAGCTGCAACCTGTCCCCAACCACCTCCTCTGCGTGTAGCCCACAATGCACACTCCATCTCCCTTGTTCCAAAGGTGTTTCTAAAAGCTTGCTTTCACAAGGTGTGGGAGATGGCAAAGCACAGGGACGGCAGGTGGACGGGGGTCCCTGCCTTGCTCCCTGCAGATGCGCAAGAAGCAGTCCATGTGCTTGTACTGCCAGTCCGCTGGGGTCTGCTTGGGCAAGGATTGCACCTACGGCAACAGCTTCACCTGCAGTAGCACCACCTTGGAGATGGTGGCCACCACACCAGCAGCAGATAGAGTCATAAAGGTCCTTGCCTTGCTGAGCAACCAAGACATGGGGTTCTGCTCCAGCCGCCTCCCTGCTGTTTCCTCATCTTCCCAAAAAGCACATGGCCAGTGGACACTGAACTGTCATCTTTTTCCTCAAGAGTCAAAAGGCAGTCGTCTCAACATACCCAGGAGCTGAGCCACCTCCTTCCCCCACTGATACTGATGGCTGTGCCCAGAAACCCCACCATTTGCTTTTGTTACGTAGATCCCTTCAGGGAGCACCACCATCCCCAAGCTGCAGGCAGCAAGCTTTCTAGAGACCTCAGGAGCTTTCCAGAATCTTCTGTCAGCTGTGGGAACTGGCCCCCCTCCCCTGACCAGGAACTAGAGATAGAAAACCAGGTAACAAAGGGTAGTTGTTGATCATACTGAATGATGAATTAACAAACAGATGTGAAAAGTATGTTAATACTAGTCATGTTCTTTATACCCATTCCACTGCAGGTTCAAAGTGCCAATTCCTCCTAGATTGCTGATGGCATTACTTTTTTTTAATTGCTTTACCTCCTCTGCATCTCCTGACTTTTTGACTAATGAAGGCATGAAACTCTTCATTTGTTCAGTCAAGATGTTTTAATTGTTGATGTTTTTAAAAGCTAACTTTTTTTCTTGTGTTCCCTTGACACTAGTCAGTTTAATCCTGGTACTGCATTGATTTGTTGTACACCATGCTGCTTTGCTAAGTTTTTAAAGTAATAATTCAAAGGCAAAAGACAATAATTTATTTTGAGTCTTAATACCACCATTTTAACTCCTTTAGTAGCTTCTCCATATCTATTCCTTTTAATATTAATTCTATACACTGACTCACAGCTACAATCTTCCTAAAAATTATCAAGCTACAAGATTATTATCAAAGATAGCTGATAAAAATCTGTGTACTGTAGCAAATGAAATCCTATCATGCTTTGGGTCTCTTTTTAAATATACTCTTCAAAATCTTCAAAATACAGTCTCCATTCAGTTGACTAACTAAGTAACCAATAAAACCTCCTGCCATGTAGTACCAACACAATAAATGCAAGTATTGTAAGATGTTGTTGCTCAACTACACCGCACTGAGTATGCAAGTTGTACCATGCTCAAGATGCCCTTAATTCTGTTCACGGTACAGTTTGTTACTAAGGAGCAAACCAATTTAAATAGCTGATGGGTACTGAAGGAGTCCCACCTTCCTTCAATTCTTTTGTCCACACACATCTACATACTCAGAGTTTCTTCTGCACTGACTCCATGGGGTGTTTAGACCAGCTAAGTCCACTGTGCTTAAACCACTACAATGGCAACAGAGTAACCTAGTCCATAAACACAGAAGTCTGTCTAAAAGTTAGCTGTTCTCTTTTCAAAGCATTCAAAAATCCTCTTTTTTTAGCATTCAAACTATATACCTCAGCTGTTTTGAGATTGGAACAAGAAACCAACATCACCACTGACCCTTTTCCATGACAGATGTGCATACTTAGGTGCACACACACATACACAGATTCTGTAGCAGCTGTTAAACCTGCAAACAGCACTACAGCAAAGCCTGCTTACTCTATGACAAAACCTATTCAAACCCCACCTATTTTACAAGGTGCTGCTCAGATGTCATCCATACTATTACTTATTTTTATTTTTTAAACAGAGTAAATCTCACATGGCTTCATTTACAGATGGGGAACAAATATAAAACACCGTTGATATAACTCAGTTTTCTATGTCTCCAACTGAAATATTGTCTCTCGTCTTCAAGGAACCACAGATTCAAGGCAGCTGATGAACAAAACCTGTAATCTTATGCTTAAATGTCAGGCTGAAGACTTGTACTGCTAGGAATCAAAGCAACTGTTTAGTGATTAAAGACAAGCTGTGAATCACCCTGTGAGAGAGGGCAGTTACAACCATTTGACTGACCATTTTACAACTACTCTAAACAGTGTAATTTACTGCTGAAAACAAGATCAAAAGGTTTGATCTCAAGAGCCTACAGAACTGAATATACTTGTCTGATTACTTAAGTTTTTTGAACACATAGTTTAAAATGCAACTTGAGTCATGCATTTTATAAAAAGCACTCCTGAAAAGCAAGTAGAAACAGCAGAAAGAAAATAAAACAAAAAACACTGTTGACATGGAACATGATGAAATGCTATGCAGATGACCATGTGCTGGCTGTGGGTAAAAGATATCCAAAAATCCTGTATTTTAAACTAAACTTCAGTTTAAAAAAAAAAAGCTGTAGGAGTAGCAGGTCTGTAGATTACAAACATTCTACCAGTTTATAGGAAAGCTCAATTCTGTAGAAGAATTCTGATTTTGTAAACATCTTGCCTTCTCTTGCTTTATAGAGATGTAAACTAATGTTTTTTATGATATCCAGCTGTAAATTGTTGAAGACCTAGCTAAATAAATATTGTTTAAATAAACAAAAGAGAAAATATGTTAAAAAAAAAGACTAACGCTTTACTGGTCTTTGCCAAATATTCATTTTTTATTATGAAATTATCAATATAAAATTAGTGCTTATTCATAGGTCTTAAAATCATCACCCCCCTGCCCCTCATCATCATTTATGCCATCAAAACTGTGTTTCAACCAATATATAAGTATTATTTATAGTTCAAACTCATCAAATCAAGCAAAATATCGACTCTATAAATGCTCGAGTGTGCAGGAGCCCAGAGTGGCAAGAACAGTAAGCCTGTAGTTTTGTATGGCTAAGTGCCATGAATTGGCTAAAAGATTCTGTTTTGAGTAACACAACGTCAGAGAAAACATTGGGTAATTTTCATACCCTCACAGGTGAAAAAGTTCAATGACTTGAAAAACTTTTATTTTTTTTACGTCCATCACCAATTGCCAAATACTCAAGAGAATACTCGAGAGGATATCAACTTACCATTTTACATTGCCTGTTTTACACTGAACAGTGGTGAATATACATATTCTGTGATGGCCTCATATAATAAAGTGAGGATCAGGATAAATAATGGGTCACTATGGAAAAATAAAAACTTTAGTTCTCTGAAATACGCTCGAGATGAGCACAAAAACCGAGTTAACTTCTCTTTGTACTGAAGTTCTTCAAAGAGATGACAACCTGGCCCAGGATGGCTGAACAATCAGGAAGCTCATCATGTAGCTAAGCCGAAGGACAGTTTAAATGCCAGTTCAACAGCAGCTTCTGTGACAGAGTCATGAAAACAGACATAACACTCCTGAGGTTTTGGATGTAGAATGAGTCTCCTGGTTAAAAAAATAAAAAAATTCATAGGTGTTAGTTTTTTTCTTCTCAGCTGTTTAATATATTCTCGTTATACACCGAGGTTTCAGGAAGATGTTAAAAACTACTGCCATGTAAGGCAGCTAGCAAGTTTCTGTGTCTTTCCTGCATTATCTTCCAAAGCATTAGTTTTTTAAAACAAGTTATTCTCTACTTAGTTTTCTAAAGACTGTGCATGGAAAAAAATCTGTCAGGTTTTCATTATCTTTCTGTTTATCAGGGTGTTTGGAGTATTCCAAGTTTCCAGGCTACAAGCTGCAATCAAAGTTCTTGGAAGCAAGCCCAGTATTCACATACCCATTTTTGAACTGGAATAGATCTGGGTAGGTACATTCCCACATGTCAATCTAGTAAGCTCTTTTAGATAAAGAGCTAAAACAGGAAAGCTGCTAATACCTATGTCTAGCTGTGTGTAGCATTGTAGCATAGCAGCATAGCACAGAGCTCTGCAAACAGCCTGATTTAACGTGTTGTTTGATAATACAGAGACTGAAAAATTGTTTTTATAGAAGATATCAACACCAGCAGAAATATATGAAAATTTGAAAAGATTTTAATCTCTCCAGCACCCAAGATAACACACAAACTGCAGTTAGGTACATTCAGGGTGGGAAACAACTGTTAGTCTTTTTTCTCTTTCAACATTTGACTTGAAAGCAAACTGGTTGAACAAAAGCTCTGTTAGACAATTTGTACATTGTTATTGCTGGCCAATATAATTACTATCTATGACATTTCCTCTCATTCTATCATAAAAAAGTTCTTATGCCATGTTCACAAATGTTTTTTGCTGTTCTCCAACTTTACTATTTGCACAATAATTGAGGTAGTCGGTAATGGTGATTTCATGAACTAATCAAACAATGATTTATCTTCCTGCCAACCCCTTGCCTATACTGAATTTGTTTTCCATATGGTGGAAGCATAGCTTCCATTTAACTGGGCATTTGCATTTTTCTTCCTACTTAACTAGTACATAAAAGATCAATGTAGGCAAGAAGGAGACATCCTGTTGACTGACTACTCTGAATATGACGGTCTGCTTACTGCAGCTGAAACGTAGACAGCACAAAGTATAGTAGATGGAGGACAGAATTATATGTGAGAATTAGTGGCTACAGAATAGGACTAACTGGCCTGGACTTAAACAATTACAAGATCTGATATGTTGTGAATTGTGAAGAAATGATACATACTACTTTCTCATTCTACCTAGTTTTAATTACTTCTAAAAATTTATTATTTTTAATATTTAGTGTCTAGGGCAGTATACTGTTCTGTCACGCAAATAAAGCTTAACTGTGTAGCAGTTAATGTATGCATCATTAAGAAAATCACTTAAGTAACAACACAAATCACAGTCTGTTTACAATGATAATGGGAGAACTTTGAAAGCAAATTGCTAAAAGAAAACTCCTTTTCCAAAATACCTCAAATAGACTGGTAGGTTGCATTGATCTCTCCAGTAATAAAAAAAATTAAAAAATAAAAATATAAAAAAAAAAGAAGAAAAGGAAACCCAGCCAACAACTACAGTCATTCACCTCACTTCTCTCTATCAATCCCCATTATGCATGGAGGCCAGACAGATGAGATTTACTTGCAAAGCAAAGAACTTTGGGAGAAATACATTCGTTTGTCTTTAAACTCACCCCACAACCCAGTAACTCAGTGTTGGTAGTGGTTTCTTCTGATCAGTCCAGTTATCAGGAGAGCACTCAAACAGAACTCCATGTTCTCTCACCAGCTCCTGGTCCTCAGCTGCCTCACTAAACTCCAAAATCCCGCTGCCTTTTTTCTTTTTCTGGAAAGCAATTGTGAAGAAGTTAGCATAGAATGAAATATTTTTACATAAACACTAGCAAATACAACTATGGGATTTCTTCAGGAATCTCTGATGAATGATACTGCTGTCAAAAAGCCACACTTAGAAGATGCAACTACCTTGCTTACATGATGTCATCTCCACAGTTTTGTTAGGCTGGTATCAACATTGTTCTACACCTGGGAGGTAGACCCATGTTCCCATTCTTTTTTTTTTTTCCCCTCATTTTTTTTCCTCATTTTCTAGTAACACATCTGAGATAACATAGCTTCTTTAAAAAAACCCAACAACTTATTACAACAGCTAAAGCTCTCATCTTTCTTTCTCTGTATGCCTCCTTAATTAAGAACTGTGATAGTAAAAGTCTGTTGAATAAACTTGTCGAGGCAGGAATTTGTTTTTGTAAATAAACAGTTAAAGCACTTTGCTCAAAGCATTTTTTCAGTCTTACTCAGGAGCAGTGCATTAAGACCTATAGAAAATAAATGCATTTTCATGTTTTATTAAGTTTTTAAGGCTATGTTTTATACAGAGATTTTAAATAAACCTTACAGAAGTTCCATTTTTTTCCTAACTGATCTCCTAGCACCTGTTCAGTGAGGATCAAAAGGCAGGTGCAAAACCTACTTCTTTGTGGTTTTTTTTTTCTCTGCCTTGGTGCTTGGACATCAGATCTGTCCATTTTTAAGTCGAATCTATATACCAAGTACCCACATAAATTCCTGGCAGCTGGGATCATGCTTCAGACCAAGCCTAGGGAAAATCTTTAACTGGTATCTTTGTATGGGAAAGAACCTCACCTGTTCTGGGATCCACCCCCATCTAAAATCCAAGAGATCTGGCAGCATGTTTAAAAGGAATTGATAATTGTAGGCAGTCTTCTTTTACTCTGATACCCGTGTGAACAAATGATTACACATATTTGTGAATGGCAAATGTATAAGCAACCTTGGGTAGCACAGAGACCAAAGACACTAAGAATGAAAAGCTCTCTCACTGCCAGAGGCCCTCTTCAAATTATTTTTCAGACATACTCATATGAAACTTTTTCAGTGAAAAAAGGAGGCCCAAATTTCCTTTTGCTGTGCATTTGAAATTCCCTCCCAGCATTAAAATGGTTAACGACTCCCCTTTTGCTACTTACAGTTCCTGAACCCAACACATGAAACCTCTAAGTTACAAACAAGACTCCCAATATGAAATAGAATAAGAAATTACGTGATTGAATGCATGAGTATTTATGTTGAGGGAATTTTTGGTGGGAGAGCGAGCTGTAATTACATGCACACTTCGTTGGATGGTCAGAGAAAGAACCAACCCACAACAGTAAAAGCATCAGGAGCTTCGAAATACACCTGCTAGTGAACTATTGAAATCATGAAGTGAAAACAGTCTTGAAATACTGAGCTGAGAATGTAAATAGAAAACAAAGCTTCCATACTTGTTGCCTCATGGACTGCTGAAAAATGGAACGAATGGAAAGACAGCAACGATAGAAATTCTCAATTAACTGAGGGTGGATGGAGCCACCGAGTCGTTCTACTTCTTTGTGAGTTGGAGTAATAAAGATTCCTTGCATCGTTTCCAAAGATAGATAATGGAAGAGGGTATTCTCAGGACCAGACGTCAACCTGAAAAAAAATCAGAGAATTCATGTAATATTAAAACAATTTTGAAAGAATTATCAGTTAAATATCATTTACTTCTGTTTCTTAAGACAGGATGCTTTGTCTGGTAACTACATTAGAGTACAGAAAATCAATACATTCAAAAGGTGCCTATTTCTATATCAAGGAAACCCTGCTCATTTGTACTGCTAAGACTCAATTTAAAAAAACCCAACCAAACTAAACAACTATGGTACTAGCTAAATATTGCACTTGTGTTCTCAAAAATCCTCACCCAACAAAGAAAAAGGAAAGGAGAAATACAAGTGTGGGGGGGGGCGAAGGAAAAGGAAAGCTTTTTTTTTTGAGCTTCAACCGAACACCACAGCAGACTGTGCTGTCACAATCAACAAGTGGGAACTGGGAAGATCATGGCTTCTTTCTCCTTTGTACACATACCTAGAGATACCAGGGAGGCAGCAAGGTATATATGTGGTCCAAAAACTCTCTGAACTTCCAAGATCACATATATGTGACTTATGTGCATACATTCTGCTGACATACCCTTGAGAAACAGTCGTCTTTTCTAATGAAGCTTTCCATTTACGAGCTTAACTCGCAACAATTCTTGCAACGCAAGAATAAAATTATGCAGGAATTTCTGTGATCTGTGTATATCCAAAGCACGGCCTTGAAAACGAAACAGTAAAAAAATAATTTCTTACTTGATAGCATTAAGGTGTTCTGTATCTTTCTCTGAAAGGTTCTTTTTAAGGTTTCCTAAATGAAATGGATTTGGTAGGGTATGTTTTTTTCTAGTGGCCTGAAAAACATACAGATAGATGAACTAACAAGAGAAAACACACCTAATGAGAGAACAGAATCAAACCAAAAAAACCCACCTGCTTAGAAGAAAATAACATAGCAAATTTTAAAAGCCCAAACAGTTGCATCAACTTACATACATATTGTATAGTCTGAAGGCTATTGCATAGCCTTTAGACTGAAATGGGTTAGAAGCAGTGTACAACTACAGCAGTTTGTTCTCATAACTTATGTTTACATCATTATTATTCTGGGGATAGTCTGCAATTTTTTCTGCCAATTACATTGCAGCTGTGCTCACTTTAGGCATGTGGAAAAAGCAGGTATTTACAAGCAACAATACAATAAAAAAATGTGACAGCTCTGAGGCAGACCCGAGGCTTCCCAAGGCAACAGAAATATTTTCGACTGAAATCAGAGGCTCTTGCATTTATTCATTTATAGTACGCTTTGTAAAAAAAAGTTACTTCAGTGAGATTTTAAAAGAACTGCCACCTCTCCCAAGCCCACCAGAACTTTATCAACTCGCTTTGTTTGCAGACCTGATCCACTACAGATTGTGGAGTACTGCTTCCATCTTCCACAGGACCTTCGTTACCATGGTCAAGTCCTCCACTGTTTCTCGTAGGGCTTGGCTTACGTGTCGTTAAGGAAGAGTCACCAAACAGGGTCCTTTTGCTTGCTGGAGTGGTTACTGATTTGGAAGTACTTTGTAGCTTACTTAGGACAGGTAAGGTGGTCAAGCTCTCCAGTTTGTCATGTGTTACAGGAAGGAACCAGTCAGCACAAGATAAAGGTGGAACGGAAGGAGAGTCTAGCCTTTCCTCTATGCTGGCATCTATTCCTTCCAGCTGAAGTATAGTGGCTTTGACCTGATCCACATATATACAGTCTGGTCCTGGATTCCCCATAGCTTTTGATGCACAGCCTCCTGCCTCTAGCAGGACACACATCATAAAGTGTCTCTGTAAATGCAGAGGTACCAACATTAGTTGTCTCATCTGATATTTGGGCAAAATACAGCACTATATTCAACACTCCTCCCTCATCTCCACGGAGTTTGTTGGTTTTGTTTGCATCATATCATGTCGAAGGAGTTCTTTGTTACCATGTTACTGAAGTTAATAACAGAAATGTGAAAGCTCATTACTTGTTTGCTTTAAAAGAAAGTCTCTGTTTAAAAGAATCTAAACACATTTCTGAAATTAGTTGACTGGCAAGACAAGAACATGAAAGTAAAAGTATTTTCAACAGAAGTGAAAAGGTGCAAAGTTAGAATTTCTACTTCAACTTGCAAGCTTTACAAACATTTAAAAAAAAGGTACTCTTGTGACAAATACTCCTCCATGAAACAGCTATAATACAAATATTTTGTAAAATTACGAAATACAATGCACGGGAAGCATTGATCTTACTCAAGAGACAATACACAAAAGCCAAACAGAGCATCAGAGACCAATCATGGGGCAAAGATTAACTTACCAAGCCAACTATTAGTAAAAAGTATCTCGCTTCAGGTTCCCTGTATCCTGTAAAAGTTGAAACTTGGCATGGCTGGACATGATGAGGGGGAAAGACTTCCCGCCATATCACCAACTGACCAATCTTCTGTTCTGCTGCCAAGGGTAACAGACAATAGTGGCGACAGTATAAACCTATATCAAGAAGATCTTCCTTTGGCAAGTGATTGCCAATCAAGTAACCCTTAATTAAACACAGAAAGGAAATGCATTCAGTAAGAAATATCACACCACCACTTAATAGTACTTTTCATGTAGAGATATCCATGCTTCACATGCTTTGAGACTGAAAGCTTTCTGTCCAGAAACTGTCTTTTTGATATATGGTTGTAAAACAGGTTAACACTGAACTTTTGCACCACATCTGAAGAATCAAAATACTGAAATATAAACAAATAAAACATCAGCACATATGCAAGTTATCAAAGGTGAGCTGGGAAATGCATGGCTTTAACACCTTGCAAGACAGCTACAGAGTTAAGGTGCTTTAATTCTCATTTAATTATCTCTCCAAAAATACTGAGCTTTCACTGGACTTAAAAATATTTCCAAAGAAAATACATAGGACAACAGTGTTTCTAGCACTAAGGGCATTACAGTTAAAGCACTATTTGTGCTGATGCTTTAGTTGCAGTGCTACTAGCATAAAGAAACAATTGCATGATAGAATGCTTAAAATGCAAGTGTCCTTAAAGCTCAAGTTGCTTACTTTCCTCTTTCTAATGTTGAATACATTGGCTACGTTTAATAAAGATAAATACAATTGCAAATGAGGCCAAAGGGAAAGAAGTTGTCAATACAATTTCTTGTCTTTGATTTAAAGAGATTAAAGATAGATGACCTGTTACCTTTATTAAAGAATAGCAACGAGCAAAAAAAATTCCTACTGGAATATCCCAATCACACTTGAATTGCCTCTTAATATTTCCTTATTACTGTCTCTCTTCTGTCTTTTAATTATATGCTGCAGAAATTCCACAAGACCATTTCAAACTAGTATTTTGTTCTTACTGATCCTGTAATACATAGCCTGGCATCAGTTTTTTCTACGATGGTGTTTTAGCTTTATTACTATAACTACACTGTTAAAGCTAGCATACATTTTTCTCATATTTTTGAGCTTCTGAAAAGAGGTACTCCTTGACTAGGTTAGATTTCCTGATATTTAGGCCTTAATCACTAATACCACCTTGTAGAAGAGACAAGAGCCCATAATCATATATAATCTTCTCATGTTGTAATAATCTTCAGACTGTGGGGGAAAAAAAAAAAGTATGGTATAACTTTTTAAGTCAGAATTTTTGTTTTATTTACCAAATGCAAGTCCACTAATTCCAGTCTCTTGTAATCCAGATCTTATTTAATACTTTCATTTTTGACCACTTCTTATTATCAGCTAAGACTGAGCAGTTAAGTCAACTAGCAAGTTTTTAGCCTCCATTATTTCAAGTCACTAAAATTTTCTCATAACAAAATTTTCAGCTCAAAATAACAGATTTCCTGTGTAGTTGTTATCTAACCATTATCTACTTTGGTTAGAATATGCTAATTCTCAGAGTTCTTAGCAGCCAAGTAGCTGAAACATAACTTGACACCAGAGGGCCTCCTAGAGTAAAACTTCCTAGTTCAAGCAGTTTTTCCCAGTGTTTGACATTTAACCCAAAATATACCCGTTCACTGAGCTTTTCATTTAGATGCCCAGCGGTCTCAGATTAGTGACACTGTCTTGAGGTGGACTGTATGTCCGCCTACCTTGTATTTTAGGTTTTAAGAATCATTTTGCAGTTAATATGTATGTCTCCAGTTGTTATGCTAAATACGGGATCAAACAAGTTATCTTTATGCTCAATTATATCTGTAAAGAATATGATGTTAAAGTAACAGCTCTGGAACAGAAATTTAAGAAAGCTCCCTTGTTAGAAAGCAAAACTGAAATTTCAGTATATTTACAGCTCCCTGTCCAATACAGTGCAGTAAAGAGCATGCACACCATGCGATACCGACAATCTTCTCCTTACACAGTATGAAAAATACGATAACTTGCAATTGCTTTCCATAAACTGAAAAATTAAGTTCTCAGTGCCCTGTAGAAGTTTTCAGATTTATTCACAGTTGCTTGGGAAGGAGACAGTCATCTATTTTGAAATTAAGAACGTTCTTGTAGACACGCCATGGACTTAAATTATAGTAAATCATGGACTGGCAGTGACAAGTCCTACAGGATTACCATACAGTTATGAAGTTAACCATGGAGAAAATTCATGATAAAAAGAATGGGTAAAACTGAACTATCTTAAAAAAAAAATAGTACAGTATGTCTTTGCTTTAACTCCCACTTGACTAAAAAAGTGGAAAGGTTTGGAATTAGTGCTTTTTTTAAACTACTGAATGTGACACCAAGGCAAAGAGACACCATGAAATGCTAAGAGCAAAAATTAAGAGCTTACCAGCTCTGCAAAGTCAGCTGCTTCCAGATCACTCAGTGCTGTGTCAATTTCCATCTGAAATATTTAAACAGTGCATTTTCATCAACAGTTCAACAGCCTACAATCACAGAATGGTTTGCTCTACATTGCTAGTCTCAGGATTCATAAATACTGAGTGAAGGGAGAAAAACATGCACACACTTTTTAGTTGTAATATCAAATATCAAGAACACCTCAATGCATTAGATCTAAGAAAAATCGTTCTTAATTGTTGTGGCTTTCACTCTTCTTTGAAACTGTAAAATTTCTCTGATTGTGTGCCTGCTGAACCCACTGTTTGGTATAAAGGAGATGTCACTCTTACTTTCAGTGTGATTTAAACCATGAGGTCTAGGGTCTGCCCCTGGAAAGCTGGAGACAACTCTGAAGTCTGGCAAGCTATTGTATCCAACTGAGTTATTGGAAAAATCTTTTTCACAATGGATTTAGTTTTTGTCTCTATGGAAATTGCCAAAACTTCCTTACACATGATCTTTGTTCTACTGAAACCTCTTTAAGCTTACTTATTTCTCCAACTGTTGGTTAATCTAAGTTTTACTAAAAACATTTCCCTTCAACGCACGCGATGCTAGCCACTGAAATTCATGGAATAAATTGCTACTAATGAAAAGAACCTAAACTCAATAATTACAAACTTCTTGGGCTGTATTAACAGGCTGCCTGTAATTGAAATACAGCCAGTTTCTCAGAAAAATGTCAGCGAGGCTGTTGGCAGTTGAAAGCTACCCGGTCTCTAAGCTTTTCCCCAGTTAAAATTTAAAAGGCTCTCTGCCCAACAAAGAACTGACCTTTTTAGTTTTATATTCCTTATAGAATAGAAAGATCTTCACCAAAACTTAACTGGAATTTACATCTTCTGCAGGAATGAAATTGTTCTGGAAAATGTGGATAATCTAAGACAATTTTGGAAGGTGATGTCCATACCATAAATAAATTACTTAGTTTTCTAAATCCCTTTAAAACCTACAATTTTACAAGAAAAAAACAACCTGCAAGTTATACGAGAAAAGAAAGCGTAATAGAGTCTCCCTGCAGAAACTTGAGAGAAGAGCACAGAGGATAACAAAAAATATTATCCACAAGAAAAAGGTCTTCATTTTCCACATAGGAATAAAATACAGAACAGTTAGAGATGCACTGAGCTGCATTTCAGACATCTATTATGTTGCTGACCATTCTTAACTACGTGCTGCATCTATATTTTACTCCCTTCGGTTATAGAGCATAGATTCTGCAAGTGAGTGTTTGGGTGTGTTAGAGCACTACGTGCACAGCTCTACATTTTTCACCTGGAGAGGACATATAGTTCTGGAGTTATGACATGGAAGAAACTTTTCTGAGACACCACACAAATACATATTTCTGTATCCAGAACATATAAAACAGGGTGCTCATACATACATCTTCTGATAGCAGAAGTCTGAGTAAAATCATCCCAAATACAGTGTCCTGAAGCACATTTAGGAAAAATTTATCTAGCTACACACTATGGGGCAAGGTGGAAAGAACTCAATCATTATCCGTCTGTTACTGAAGATAAAAAAGAAGATAATTCATATTGTAGAGAAAAGAGAGAGAAAGCCAAACGAGCAAACAGACATGTGTTTGGTAACAACAGCAGTGACTGATGCAGAGCTTGCAATGTCCACGGCAACTTCTACTACTGAATAGTATTCCGTAGAATAACCTCTTTACTTGCAGAGAGTACAGTGTTCATGTCTTTGGATGCTGCAGATGAAATATGTTTGGATAATGGAGTTTATGGTCAGCTCCAATGATAATCACTGTATAACAATTTTGGGTCTCTCCATGAAAGAAAACTCTCAGTTTACAATTTCCCAGCTGTTTCATTTGCACTGGAGCATGGCAAATACTCATTAAAAACCAATATCTCCCATGACAAGACTAACAGATTCCAAACATCCTTCCGTCTTAATGATTTTTATTTTTTCCTGTGAAATTTTGTAGAAACTGCCATACATGCATGAACTCAAATCTGACATGCAAACAACTTCAAGTAATCTGGAAAATAGCTTCCTAGTTGTGAAGCTGAAAACACTTCAAAATCACGAAGGCAAAAATGAATCCTACATTCACTAATGTTCAAAAGGACGGAAAATGAAAATGCAGTAAATCTTTCCTTAATCTGTGTTAGGCCCTGAAGTGAAGTGCCTGATAAAATCTAAGGGCTCCACTGTGCCTTACTACAATGACTGATAGCGAACTATCTAACATTTCTCAAATGAAGACCAATATATAAAATATTAACAAACTGCCGTGTAAATATATGCACTATATGGAAAATGACCTTCTCAACTGAAATCATAGATAGTGAGCTTTTATATGTCAATTGATTGCACTACATAGAAAAAGAGGTTCAATTTTACAGCATGTCAGTCTCATTAAAGGCCAGCAGATGCAAATAGTAATCAGCCTCTTAGTCACATGCTTAGTACCTTGAATGAGACTGCATTTCACTAAATACCTACAGTGTAGATAGTCTACTTGAGCTAGTCCTTTCACTTCAGGTTTTCTTCATAGTTAATGCCGGTGAACCCACGGGAGTCCTAAGGCATGATTCATCTAATCCTAAAGTAAACTGCTGAAGATGAGTAGAAGAATTACTACTGAAGTACGAAGAGTTCAGGATCAGCACATCAACTGTAGGTCAGTTACATCTTAAGTCTAAAAGGTGATATGGATGCTACACCAAGTCACTACAGATTCAGTCAAGCGAGGAAGCCTCTTTTTGTCTCATTTTCAACCTTATTTTGCTATGAGGCTAAAAGCCTAGTTAGGAAAAAAAAAACCCTCTATAGGATTAAAACAAGAAACATTAATAAAACCTACAAGGGATTAATAACTATTAATACTGGTGAGATTACAGAAATTGCAAGGGCAAAAAAAGCCAGGAGAGAGGCAGGGTACTTAATATCTTCAGCCTTCCTGATATTTTTGCTTTAGTGCTCTACAGTGTAATTTCTTGTAGATGCTTTATTTATCTAAGTGGACTGTACTGTCTTCTAAGAATAGAGCTTTTCATTTAAGAAAACAGAGGAGAAAGCGGGGGGGGGGGGGGGGGGGGGGGGGATGTGAAAAACATGAAAGCTTTAATCTACACTGTGCCACATGAAAGTCCCAGAAGGTCTTTCTAATGGGAAACTTAAAAGCAATAATTTCATGACCACCGTGTCTTGGAAGTACACCTTTGTTCCCGTACTTCCAGTAAACTGAAAATAACGTGGCCAACTGCACCTAGTGACACCCACTTATCTACACCTGAGCCTCCTGTCAGATATGGAACACACAACCCTTAGGCAGTGATGCTAGAATCACTTCATAGCAAACAGAAACGTGAAAACAGAGAAAAAAATTGGAAACTGTAAGCCCTTTGAAGGAGTCGGAGAAGTCTTCTGGTTTATTTCTAAACAAATGCATTCACAGTTTTGTCAGTAAAGAATACGTTTGGCACCATAATTAACAAAAAATACCCCCAGGGGCTCCGGGGGAAAAAAGTACAATAATTACAATATGCTTGTCAGCCAACGACTCTAAAACACAGCCAGGAGGAGCTTATCTATGCAGACCCAAACTATGCTGGAACCGTGCTACAGAATGTGGCACCCAGTGAGACCAAGTTTTTCTAGTTGCAACCCCTGCTGCAGACTTCATTTTGCATAATTCAATTTTCATTTTGTCTAATTCTAATAAATAAGTAATTCCAGATAATACCATAAATTTATGAATGAACGAAATATGCATTGCTCTTTGAACTCCACTGCTGAAATCTCCTTGGGACTTTTTTCTCTCATACAACAATTGTTCCAACTGAAGCTATATCACCTTCATGTATTTTTGGTCTAATAACATCAATTCTATAGTGTACGAGAAACACCACTTCAGAAGAGCCATGGCAGACATAATCCATCACATGTAGGAAAATTTATCATTTTTATTTGAAAAATATTATTTTACTGATAATTATCCTAATAATCCCTATTTTAACTTGAAGCAAAGAAAATGAGGCTTAAGATGAAAAGCTACAATGCTATTTACTGTGATCAGGCTTTTGTCTTACTACTGCTTAGAGCACAACTCAGTTTCTAATTGGGAGGTGAAATGGTGCAGGCAAGTTGTACCTGGGTGGTGTCAAATGAATGACGTATGCGTATTTTGATTCTGCAACAGCCCTTTGTCAAAGTCTTCTAATTTACAAGCCACACATGGGCTTCTACTGTAACATTTTCTACCTGAAAAAATATTTAAATGGTCAAAATCAAACATAATGCTACATACCAGGGGATGCTTCCCCTGCTGCATATGTTAGTTGTTAAAGAGGTGTGTGGAGGTTAGAGAAGAACTTTAAATGAAGATTAATTCCTTTGTCATTGGACTCTTAAGTCACCAAACTATCCTCATAACATTCATAATAGCAGTCTGTTTCCTATGGGCATGATTGTGTAGTTCCAAACTTTAAGAAAGAATCTTGCAGGAAAATGAGTGGCTTGGGATTGGCAAAGCACTTGGGTAAATTACACAGTAACAGCAGAAGACACCTGCATCAATTTCCCGGCCTCTCGTATGCAACTTCCTATAGGAAGATCTGAAAATTACTTTACCTTGATTTCCTGAGGCAACGTCAGCCAGCGCAAGCCTGGGAGACTGTCTAAGAATAAGGCGCTGCAGGTATCGTAGTGCTGAGTGCTGGGGCTGGCATTGGACTTTAGTCGTGCGGGCTGAAGCGCGCGCTGGAAGAACAGGTTGAAAAAATGATCCAGGCGAGAAACATTTTCCACCTGGCAAAAAGCACTGCACAAACATGAACTCCAAGTTAGAATAACATCAAGAAACTTGTAGCTTGTTTATATAACCCTCTGTGCTACAGAAGTCTCTACAGCATGATACATTCGGATTTTTTTTTAACACCCATTTTAACCATGAAAAAACCCACTAGGTTAATGTTCAAGCAGTACCTACAACCAAATGGAAAGCTAAAGCACTATAGTATTATGGTAGATGTCTTAGAGCAATGTAAGATGAGACAGCTACATCCTTTGGGAAATTAAGATTGTCTTGCTTTATGGTGTACACACATTTACCCTGAATTGAATGCAAGTATACGAACAACCTACCCTGGCAATTTGATTTAGGTTACAGTCTGACTGAAAGTTTTCTGGGTGATTTCCAAATGCAGAGGAAGAGGCACTCTGCCAAATAAAGTTGAGACATCTGGAGTGTTTACTTATTAAAAATACAACACCGATTCACATGTACGTTTTACAGACAGTACTTTAACACAAAGGATAATATTTGCCGAGTGCTGCTGACATCCACAGTGACTTAGATTATGCCAATGATTTAACTTAATCAAGGACAATACTTTCTCAAGAAACAAAGGTTGTTTAAAGAGTCTTACTAGTGTTAAGACTGAAACAAAAAGGCAAGAAGAGGAGAATTCTGGTGCAACTGTAAAGTAACATGCAAAGAAATCCCATGTAAACATTAAAATTAATGCCATTAGCTGTCTTTTTCAGTGAGCATCAATGAAAGATCAGTGACTGAAAAGAATAATTTTGAAAGAACTCACTTATCTAAAGAACTGTACATAAATTTCAAGGTCCTGACAACATCTTCAAGCATGTTCCTCAGCTGAGAAAGTGGCACGCTGAAAAATAGAAATTCAAATGTACAGCTAGGTTTGTAACATCTTTACTGTGAATAAGCATAGGCATCTTCTGAAGAGCTCTATTCTTAACGAGCAATACTGTGCAAACAAAAGTTTGTCATCAGACTGTCTGAAAGATTCCCTCTGCGTGACTTGCCCTTGATGACACCGACAGTCGTGTAACTGGGGTGAGGGGAAGTCCTCATAGAACATAAATATGTTAACATCACTGCTGTTAGTCAGTAGTCTCATCAGGACTTGACTTTACCAAACACTGAAAATTACCATTTTCTAGCCTACATATATTTCCGAGATCCAATGAGACCTTACTCCCTTTAGAGAAAATGAAAAAGAAACTGCAACTACGGATATATAAAAGATGTGGCTAAAGTCAATCAAAAAGAAGTGTAATCACAAATACAGAAACTAGTTACAGTAAGAAGAGTACATTTTAAGCCGTCCCTTGCCTGCTTTTTTGATAGAAGAATACAATTTGTGGGTACATAATAAGATATAAAGTAAAACTAAAAAGGAAACAAAGCTCACTTGTCTTCAGGAAGGCCAATTACAAGCAACTTGTCAGATTCTTTCCAGTAAACCACTTGAACCAGTTTTCCGCATAAGAAAAGGGAGGAACTAGAAAAATTAAAGCAGAAATAGTTCAGTTAAAACTATGAAGTTATAAAAGACCACCATTTTAAGCCAGAATGATGTGAATTTCATATACTAAGTCTGATATATAATCAGATGCATGCAACTGGGCTAGGTAATTACACTAACAGAAAGACTCTCCAATCTCTGTTCCCAAGAGATCACACCACTAGTAATGTTTTCAGCATCACTAAGGATGATAAGTGCTACTGAAGCACCACAAGTTGCCTTTCGAATGATTCAGATACTCTTTAAAGGTCTTCCTGCCTGGCTTTTAACACAAGAAGATGAATGCCATTTCAGATCACAGCTAATTAACCAGTGGTACTAATGAAGGTTCTGAACACAGTAGTCACTGAAAAAATTAATTTAAAAAGACTTCATACCTTTTGAAAACAAGCCCTAAGGGTATTTGAACGTATTACCTCAGTGAGAAACATAAGCTTGAACTCTTGTGCTATCTCCTAGTATAGGAAACTGCTCTACAAAGCACAGCAATCCCAGAAAGACACAGAAAACTTTCATTTCATCTATGGAATGGATTACAGCATTAAACAGAATTAGACCCAATGTTCTAATTAGCAGTAAACCATACATTATGCACCAGACTATCAGAATAAATGTATTGGTTGCTACTAAAACCAAGGTATTCAAACACGACAAACAAAATTTATAGCAACACTCCACTTTTCTTACTATTGTTAGAAATTTCAAATGACAAGATCACACTGCTGCAAAATCAAAAAAAGGTAACTTTAGTTTAGTCTTGAAATACTCCAGAAATTATTTTTTCAGATATGGCTCCAAGATTAACTAGCTTCACTAACTCACTCATACGGTAAAATTGATGGAACCCAATAAACCATTAGCGTCATTTCTTTAGTTGAGAAATACCTTTGCGTTTGTGTAGGTAACCAGAACAGGTGTATCCTTCATGTAACCAAAAGTGCTTCCCAAACAAAGCAAGGTAAATATTTATAATGCAATTAAAAATTCCACTATACTACAAAGAAATAAACATCCCTATCCCAAAAGATACACAATATGGTGCAGACACAATCATGGTTTACTCTTCTGACAGAAATAAACTTCATGGGACATCTGGGGATTATCTGTTCTATTTTTTGAAGAGATGAGACAATCCACAGAGACCAGTCAAAGTGCTTTTTTATTTGTACAAGTCAAAAAAGGGAAACTGAGAACCTTCACAGGAAAGGTGAATCTACATTATCACAGATTTCTGTCTGGTTTTTCTGATGGTACCACAGGTACAGACTATCAAAGATAAGATAACTTTGTCTTTTGGATGCGCCTAAAAAACTGCACATGTCCTAAAATGCTTCTATATGGGAGAATTTCCTTTAACAATGCATCAGCATTTAAGAGGAATCAGCAAAGCTCGGTGCTAATTAATGTGGCATTGCATAAAAATATTGATATATACAAAAGATAAGCAGCTGGGGTTTGACACCTGCTGCTAACCGAGTCAATCTATGCTCCTATTGATCCCTACATCTGTAACACGAACCTTAGTAACATGGTAACTAGGAAGATATAAGCGTGGTTAAAACACAGTGTTAACTTACTCAAAAAAAAGGATACCAACAAATCTGAGAATAAATAAATAAATACACATATAAAAGTAAATTAACAAGTATTCATCTTCTGGTAAGCAAAAATATTCAAAAGCACTTTAAGGACACCTTTTCAGGAAAAATTAATCAGTGGAAAAGTTAACTTAAATAAACTTACTACTGCATTATTGCCTGCACACTGTACTCTTGGGCCTGAAATACCACTTGCATTTGGCTTTTTTTTAATACCCCTCCAGGTCTTATGTCTGACGCAAGGCACTGATGTGCAGAAGAGAATCTTGCCTGAGACGCCCAAGAGATGTAAACTCAAATACTGATTCTCAGTGGGTAGACATGTGGAACTGAATAGTGATACCCTGTTGTCCAACTTCTAATTATTCCATCAGAAAATCATCTATCTTTAAATATTTAATAATCTCTTGACATATCTTCACAACTCCCACACTGCTCCAAAAAATCAGGAGTCATTTTTATTAGGCTTCTTACTAGAGTCCTGGTCTGTGGATACAAAAACCTTTCAGGTGCTGCAAGTTGAATGTGAAACAAAATGAATTTAAAAGTAGCAGGCACTCCTGAATTTAACTGAATCACACTGTACCTTCCATTAATTTTTTTACAAATTTGATTTAAGCTGTTAATTTCCAGTCTACTGGTTTAGACAAGGATGTTCTAAAAGATCTAAAAAGCCATTTCACTGAAATAAAATTCCTAGTCATTACCACCAATGAGAAAGAAACGCCCCCAAGTCCAGGTACATGCAAGCTGAGGAGTCCAACTTCAGACACCCTGTTCTAGCTAAAACATCACTGCCTAACAGAGACAGTCACTCTTTATGTTTTGTCTAGAACTCGATGCATGACTCATGTCTGTTTTTCTATATATGCACATATAAAATAATAAAAGCAGTAATACATTATGTTTCAAATACTTTTACCTGATAATCTGGGTACCAGTAACACTTTCCAGTATGTCAGATAGCGTGAGAAATATTCCTCTCACACTTTTCAGTTTTTGGGATGCTTCTGATATGGGGTACTGATAAAGAATTTCTTGCTGTGAATAAAGTTAGCTTGTTAGTTAAGCAAACCAACAACGGAAACCACAGAAAAACCCCCAACCCCAACAACACCCCTAGGAAACAAGTTTTTTTTTTTTTTCTTTTTCTCCTGGAATCAATTTCTTTTTAATACAAGAGCTTTTATCATATACTTTCACATCAAAAGAAGCAGTGGTCTGCACAGACATCCTGGAAAAAACTAAAATGAACATGTATGTTTTAACTTTCCTATTTTATTGAAAAGTAGGACTTATTTAGAATCATTATTACATAGAGAAACAAAAAATTACAAAGAGTAAACACTGCATGTTACAGATCAAAGTACACTTAAATTTATTCCAAGACATAGATAGTATTTGTAGGGTTCTTTTGATTTAAATCACCAGCTCCTTAAAACCAACAATAACAACATGGCAAGTCTCTATATAACCCCACCTAGCCATATACACGTATAGCACCAATTCTAACTGAGGTATATACCCAAACAACAGATACACCAACGACAATTATCACCAAACCTCTGACCATCTGTGTTATGATACTCATAGAGAAGTCATCTTGAAACCAAAGATCAGTAAATATTTGTGACAACTACTTTTTTGACCCTTTCATAAAATCTTTTCCAAAATTTTAGATTCATTATTTCAGCAACCATAAAATATCGTAAAAAGCAAACATACAATTTCCCCATATTTACTGATTTCTGCCAAATCACCATGGACCAGAAATAATGCACAGAGTGTTAAGCACATCCAATGCAAAGAGTAGACTAAATTGCCTTTCCACACAAAAAAAGGAAACATAGATGTGATTAACTTGCTTATTTATGTCACTATGCACATCCAGCCAGTGCCAATACTCCTTAGAAAAATTTCCTTCGTCAAGATTAAAAGAATCTAAAGTTTCACTACAGAAGGACCTGGCAAACTCTTCATTCTTATCCAATTTAACTAGCTCTATTGTCAAATACTCATTACGGACAAGGATTTTTTGGTTTTTTTTTGAATAAAGCCCTCAGCTGGAAAAACCCTGCCATTTTCTAATTACAGCACTACAAAGGACTAGAAAGAGCCTTTTTTTCTCCTCACTATGAACTGGGCACTTTACACAAAATTCATTGGAGAATTATCTGTACAGTTTCCCAGGAAAACAAAAGACAACTGTAGCCCAAGGTCATAGCTGTATCACATACATGTATTTATGAGTTAGCAAGGTTCAGCACATACCACCATACAAGATCAGCTGTCCTCAATGGCAAAAGTTCAAAGGTTGATGACAAGGGCAATTAATAAATGAGAGGTAGCTCATTTCTCTACAAGTATAAACCTTCCCTCAATCCAAAAAAACAAGCCTGGACAGACTGTCTCAACTAATGGCTTAGCAAGCAGCCTCCCTTCATTCATATATATATATATATAATTTCTCAAACTGAGCCTAAACCACATTAAAAAAACAAAACAAAACAAAAAAAAAACTAGGGCAGTCTTGACAAATAAGAAATGGCTAAAAGAAACTGTGTCAGAAAGGTGGCAACAACCTAATATCCTATCATCTTCACACAGTGCACTGGCAATAGAGATTTTCAGTTGCATCTTTTCAAAATAAGAAACTGTAGATTAAAGACAGACAGGAATTCTTAAAGATGAATTCATAAAGGATCAAAACAGGGAGAAATGAGATAGGAAGTACAAGTATGAACCAAACTTTATTAACAGCTACTTGGTAATAACTACTTGCCAGTATGCTAAGCACATGCTTCCAGTAACACTACTGTGTAAGAAAATCATGAACATTATTCCTTTTAACACACACAGCACAGCCAAAATCAGTGCAAACACACAAAGATATTATAGTTTTTTGCTGGTACAAATAATCTATGTTGTAATCATAATACCCACCTCGAACTGAAGTATAAAAAGGACAACATCAACCTTACCGAAACCATTGTCCCATGGGACGCTCCCCACATCTATGCACACAACCTAAATGTTTTCTACTACTACCTTGCTTTATAGTTGAGTAGATAGAGCTTACAAGTCTTAGACCTCATTAATTCTGTTTTTGGGTGCCAAAAGCTCACAAGTGGAAGAATTATTCCCTAGTTATAGTTGCTACTGTTTACATGGGTATGGTCTGCATACCATGCCTCCTTTGGATATGGGTAAAGAAGATTAATAAAAGATCATTATATTTCATTTGTGCAATATAGCACACATGTATAACAACTTCACTGCTAATTTGAAGTATTCCTGTAAACTACGTTTGGAACAGTACATCTACAGCACAAGCATTGCTTACTGTTCATCAAATGAAACTGAAAAGAAACGCCTTGAAGATGACAGCATTCTTTTGTTGAGAAATGCATTATAAACAGCTTGACTGCACCAGCAAACCTCTCTCAACATCAGAGACTATTTGGGGCAGCATAACTGCCAAGACTTCTCAGGAAACAATTCTTCTATGGTATGAAGGCAGAACAAGTGCATTACAATCCCTCTTTTTACCTCTGCTCAACATTCAGAGTTAATCCTATTTCTTGGGAGAGTATAAAGAAATACTGGGTCAAGAAAGCAGTACTTCATTTACTCTGAAGTGTAGAAATTGCAATTAGACATTTGCATATCTGTTCCTTACCAGAAGAGCCAGAGGGTCTTAAATAAACTTTTGTTTTAATATTTCATAAAGTTTATGTAAGTGACCAAGTAAACACTGGTGTTTAAGTCGACAGCAATTGCCCATAGCTGTTCTATCCACATAACATAGCAGTCTTGGACTACAAATTTAGAATCAAAGAAAAAAGAACTATTTGCAATATATAAGTGAACTTTAATACAGCATCTTAAGTTTCTTTAAATCACAGTTATAGGAGCTCTTTTCATTTTTATTATAGGATAATACCAGAGCAGAAAAATACTGCAACAACATATGTGCCTCTGGGTGGGATAAAGAGCATGGAATGACCTCGCCTAGTTGGAAGGCTATAAAAAAAAAGGAAAATAAAAATTTAAGAGACACTTGTATAAACTAATTTCTGCTGAAGGAACCTCCCATGAAAAAATGTAGTTTCTTAAACAGGACTGGAAAGAACTGCAACCCAAAGCTTACAGTGTTTGTATGATACATTGCACATTACAGCAAGATATGTTACCTTAAAAGTATGATGTTAAAAGAGCATGATTTATATTGCGAAGTCAAGTATTCCATAATTAACAAGTACTGGATTTATGGTTGCCTAGTAAGCCTTAATTATACACACTCATCTGTCCCATCTTGTCCTCTGCACAAAACAAGCATCTTGCAGAAAAATGTAATACTTAAAGACAACGTCATGCTGTGTATGTACAAAAGGGCTGAATTAAAGTTGCACAAGTAGCCATAAATCTGTCCTTTCCTAGCTTTCAACCACTTGACTTTGCAAACAGCACATCTTTTACATATTATGAGATCATGTAATTTTCTAGCGTTCTCCTCATCCCTGTCTCAAGAAAGTAAAATTAAACCCCATTATGTGCAGCAGTAATAATTCGCTGTTATTTGTCACCAGCAAAGCAATATAGACTTCTGTCAGCTGAAAAATAGTAAAAAAAAAAGACATCTCAGAGAAGGGATGGAGCAGAGTGGATCTAATGATTAATTCCATGGGAGATGAAGGAAAACGCCCTTCTTCTGCTCCCTACTCCATCACTGTGTCACCATCGTAGCCCTAGGGACAGGCAAAGCTTGTGTTTCATTTGATGTCTCCACATCTCAGATAATATAGATCACTGGGGCACTATGCTAAATGTAAGGAGAATTTACAGAAGGGGACAGGAGTCTTTTCTCAATGTCTGTTCTTAAAAACTCCACTTCGTCCATTTGTCATTCTCAGATCAGGCAAGAGGCCAAGCTCAGCCCTCTGCACCGTTCTGTCCTCCCTGAATTCTGAGTGCAGCATTTGTAGCTATGGCTACATCACAAACAACATCCACACCAACTTACAATGGGTTGTATGTACACTGTCAATTTTTTTTCCGAGGAACACAAAAAGGAATGGGATGTGAAAGGAAACTTTATGGAACAAAGGAAAAGTACTCCAGTAGCTCAGAAATGTTGTCCAAGCAAGAATCAACAGCTGACTGCAAACACCATACGTGGGAGATCGTCTAAGGAAAGGCACATTAACATTTCAAACCAGGAGGGGTTAGACATTATGGATGGGGACTGACAGCACCTCCTGCCAGGGAAAATTTTTTTGGCTAGGCAGCTTTCACAGTTCAAGTTTGAGAGGCATATTGAAAACATCACAGCGAGCATCCGGGAGACAGTAACTAACTTTTATCTTTATCTCTGCTGTCTCTGGTAACACCTCTAGCCTGCTCTTTACGTGAAGACTTTCAGCAGTGCCGAAGTGATTTCGAGTCCAAACAGAGTTTGTCAGCAGTGATGCTAACTTGTTTCATAGCATCTCAAACCTTTTTCCTGTCACAAATGGACATTTTACAGACTATGCAAAGTGACTAGCAAGGTATTTTTTTGGTTTGTTGGAGGTTTGTTTGTTTGCTTTTTACATCAAAAGGCATAGCAGTTGCTCTGGTCAGTTGTTACCCATTATCTACAGTTGTATTTAGCTAGATACATACCTCATCCTTAGATGTTTCAGAGTCCAGTTTCATTGTGAGGAACATAACAATATGAGGCACATCTTGTACAGCCTGTTGAAGGTCTGCACTGTCTTCTCCCCACAAGAGCCGAACCAGATTGTTCATACTTGACTGTGCCTGTTTGTATCTTTGCTGAGTTCCTTCAGGCTCAAATATTGATGTTTCAAATGTAAGTTTAACCTATCAAAATAATTAAGTATTGTGAAAATGAGACTATAGTTACAGTTACATTCTAATATCACATGAAACAGTTTGAGCCCTTTAAGAGATTAAGTTTTCTTAGCTTTACTGACAAAGATGTAAGCATTCAATAATTCCTGCTGTTTCAAGAAAACCAATTACATAGCAGCCTTACATAACCATCTATTATTAAGGACAAAGCCACAGCTATTACATGCTCTGTGAACCATGTGAGTAAGCATGTGGTTTGGTGTGTTTTCATACTTGATTCTTACGGTTTTGAGAATGGAAAAATATACTTACTGCACTGGATTTGTTTGAACACAAAACCTATTACTCTGCTTTTGAAACACACACGGTATTTGGCTTCTTTCAAAATGTCAGCACTTTGCTGAGCACATATCCTCAAGGGTCTCTTACAATGAGCACTTCTTTGAGATTTTGAGATGTACCACTGATGGGTACATTTGCACAAGAAAATCAATTTATATTAGACTGCAAAAGTCTGTTAATTTGTAACACTCAGTAGCAATTCTTTCGATCTGCCAATATTTTCACTATATTATCTTTTCTTCTTTTTCTTTAACTGTAATGTCAGCAAATAAGAGTTTGGTTGCCATATTTAACAATTGTACACAACTAGCAAGAAGCATAAAAATCTACATCACTTGCTGCACTATGCCTTCATTTAAAAAACTGGGTCACAAACAACATAAAAGTAACTTAGTTTAGATGATCAAGCTTACTTTGTCAAAAACTTACATGTTTACTGTTCTTTATTTCCCAAGTAAAGTAAAAACCAGGATTTTTAGAATAAATGCTTATTTTTTGGCTCACAAGCAACACAAAAATCCAAACTTGGTGTGGAAAGGTGGTTCACAATTTGCTTTACAGATCTTTTTATGAGCTCTGTCTTTCTTTATTACGCTTGCAAATTGTTCCAGTGATGAAATGAAAAAGTAATTACTATTTTTTGTGAATGAACACACTCCATCCTAAGTATGAAATAAGGATATAAGAGAAATACCTAGCTCCTGACTGCGCATAAAGTTGTAATAGATGAAGAGAATAAATTAATTTATTTTCTTGGATGATACCTTTGTTCAAAGTGACTGAAAATATACCTATATGGAATAAGGAGGCACGGTCTCAGTTCCCACTTGCATGTTTTTCACTCAAGATTGTTTGTGTGCCTTAAAAATATCTCTAACATGCCTACTGACTGCCAAGTTGTAAGCATAATACATCACACCAAATCTTACTACTCTTTGAAGTCAGTGACAGTTTAGCCTAATAATGCTACAAAAAAAGTGTATATTTTCTCAGTTGCAATAAACTTCAAACGCCCAAGCAGAGGCAATTTATACATTTACATAGAGATAATTTACATTTTCCTAACTGGGCGTGTGTATACACATACTTTGAGAGGAGTGTCAGCAAGGAATAATGATGCTTTAAAACACCCACTGCCTGTCAAACTAGATCAGAGAGAGGTGCCATCATCAGCTCTTCCAGCAACAGCATTATGTCACTGGCTGCTGCCTTGCCATGCCACTCTACTTCCTCCCAACACTTCTCGTCATCTTTCCCTCTCCTCGTTTGGCTCCTATCAGCTTTTTGCTCTTTTCTCTTCCCATTCTCTGGAAAGGCACTGCACTTAATGCTGCTCTCCTGCCTTGTACTATCAATTCTTTTTCTGACTGTAACTCAGCCCTCACGCTCTCCTCAGCATTTCATTTATGATTCATTACACCGCATACTCACAGCATTTGAGAAGCAGAAACATCCAGCTCAGCAGCAGTGGCTTTCTAAGACCCAGTAACTTGACCATTCACAGTTTTATAGATCTATGTTTTCTTCTCTGTCATTCTGTGACCCAGTTTTCTCTTTGTCGCACCATCTGCCTGCATTTCAGAGGGTTTTTCCTCATACCCTGTTTAGCTTCTTGGAGATTTTCTCAAGGCTCAATAGTTACTTAACTTCTACTACATCTTGTCTGTGGACACTTACTGATGACACTTAGGCTATTGTCTCTACACTAATGACATACACATGTAATTCCTGCTGCAGACTATCTTTTAGTCTCTCAGCTTAACCTTATCTCAGAGACATGAAAATACAGCCCTCCAAGAAAGAGTTCAGAACAAACCAGGCCAAACAGAACTTCAACTCCCTCCTCCTGTAGGCATCAATGCTGCCTCCCACATCACTGTGGGCAATGCCACCCCACACCTCAGGTTCATACCTCAGGTCTGAAATCACTGTATTTTGAAAAAGATCTCTCTTTAAAATTTGACTACAGGTTCCTTTCCAAATCTTCTGGATTCTAACACTTTGAAACGTGATATTTTCTGTTCCTCTCCACTTTTGTTCAAGTTCTAATCAATTTTCCACCTTAAAAAAAATGCTGTGAAAGACCATCTAGGCTAGAAAACGCTGTAATAGAAAAATGACCAAAAGACTACATTTCTACACACACACCACCCGACCCTCCCCCACAACAACACCCCAACCAAATACATGAATATATTCTTCCTTGGTGGAGGAAAAATGAATCTCTGTTCTGAGCAGTGCACAGGATCTAATTAAACATGTGACTACTGAAGTAACCTTTTGTAAATACTGAATGTGAAATTATTCACAACTTCAATTCCATTTCTCCTAAAGAAAACCAATTTAATGCACAGTAGAATACCAAAAAAGGAAATTAAATGAAGAACAGGAAAAGCACAGAAAAATATTCATATTCCACTCTAAATATACGTCATGCACACATTCTCGAGTCTTAGAACAGTTCTCAAGAAGAGAAGGTGCTGATGAAGGCGACAGCAACAGCAAACTGACTTAAACACGTGGGATTCTTCTGCTTGGGAAAGATGTGACAGACGTGGAACATGACAGAGCTCTCGAAAGCCATGGAATGATACACAGAATAAGATACGGACAGTTAACTATTCCTCATTAACACAGAACTTGGGGGTATGAAATGCACTTAGTTTGAAAGCCAACAAAAATTAACATCACACATCAGTGACGTAAATCACTGCTAAGGGATGCTGAGGAGGTCAAAGAAATTTTAAGGACTAGGTTAAAAAAGAAGGTACAAACCTTTAAGTGATCCAACAAGTCCCTTCCTATGGACCACTGGAAGCTGGGTAAGTATGTCAGGAATATCACTCTATTAAATTTGTTTGTTAATACTCTACTCAAACATTTGTCATTTTAAGAAACAGAAAATGTAGCTGTTACACCATTGGTCTGACCCAGAAAGGCATGCTTGCTTTTTACTGCAAGAAAGCTGTATGTCTTAGAATATGGGTTTTATTACAGACAGAGCTGGTGGCATTGCCTGCCTTCTAAGATTGCCTGCCATTTCCTGTTGAAAGTCTCTGTTTTCCATGTGCTTATGGTTTGCACAACTGTAACTCAACAATTCAGGCTGAAATTTCTGATTCTGAATGTCTGCCTCAGGCTGAAGATTTTCAGAAAGTTTTGGGTATAATGGTTCTGCAACTTCTCAGTATCAGGTTAAAGAGAAGTGTATTCTTTCAGTGTGTCTTTCCCTTCCTAGGAAACAGCAGCTATTTTGGTTACTGAAACGTAAAATAGTATAGACTGCAGTTTATAACTTCATCATATGATCTCAAGCATTGATTGAGGAGTATGTTTTGGCCTGTCACATTCAGTGACTGCTAAAGAACTTCTATACATGATGTCCGATGTTTTTATCAGAATCAGGACTTCATCTTACTAGGTGATATGCAAGCACCCAAACAGAAACAGTTCTGCAATTAACAGCATAAAACCAAAAGAAACCTCAACACCCCAGTGTTGCATTTGGACTTCTGCTGCTCAATAAATATACTAAACTACACCTTACATGCCTTGAAGCTAGTTTGCCTAAACTGAGGTAAAGAAAACAGAATTCTGGAAATATAATGAGAAATGTTGTGTCACGTGCTGGAACTGAGAGAATGTAGGTAGTCAGTTTTTGAAATCACTTCCAGTAATATTTAATACTGAACCAAGACAAGCTGTGACTTTGCTTATATAACTATGGTAAAACAGCTTTAAAGTTCATCTATTTCGATATTTTGCAATGTCTGATAAATGAGAATACAGTAACGATTGTGCTTGTGTAGCAGCAAATTACCAAATCTCAGAAACAACCCTCTCTTTCTCCAGCAGCATGAGCACAGTGTTCTACACCGCAAAAAAACTCCCAGAACTCTGTATTGAAATTCTCTACTGCTCTATTTCAGCAATCACTCTTCTGGCTTGACTCAAACTGCACAGTAAAAAAGGAGTAATTGCACTTTAATAAAAGGTTTTGGAAAGCCAACATGACAAAGAGTTATACATTTCAAGTAATCGCTGTCTACTTGACAGATTTACTGGCAACGTAAACATTAACGTTGCCTTAAAAGTAACTGCTATATAAAGGGCTGCACTGCATTTTAGAAACAAGTAATATGTAAACTCTAACCTAGCAAGGATACAATTAAATAAACTATATAATCTCTGCTTTTTTAATCATTCTGTATTTAATAACAGTTAGAGCAACTCCATATTTGGTCAAAGGGAGGCAAGACAAGCTTTTTCTAACATGGAGCTCCGCCAATACCTGACCACAACTCTGGTAGCTTAGGCAAGCTTCATACTGTCAAGTAACTTGGAAAGCTTCCTAAACTGACATACTAATACTCAATCTTACTGCAGCTGCAGATGTAGCTCTACAGGCACTTACACTACATAAGTTGTACACAGAAGCATGTTTAACAAAAGTTAAAATTTCCACTTCTTTTTATCTTTGGACAGTAAAATATTTGTTATTATCACTTCATATATTCTACCTGAAAAAAACCTACAAATAGTTTACAAATACACTGTAAGAAACGCGATAATTTTACCCTACTCCAACTCATATCTGTAGGTTGCAACTTTTACCTTGTCTTCCTGTCCACCAAGAAGTGGATTTAAGCAGAATAAATCAAAATACTTGATTGTACTCTACTAACATTCTAGGTAATTAACATCCTCCTAGATTAATTCTGAAACAGCTATCTAATTCTTCATTGTTCTTGAATTCTTCATTATAGCTGCAAAATTATCAAGCTGGAAGAGAAGATATATGCAGTAGGTTTAGGGAGAAGAAACATTCAGCAGATTGGTTTGGGTTTTTTTTTGTATACAGTTTTATTACTGACGTCTATCAATCTTCATGATTGTTTTGAAAGATCTTGTAAGTATTTAATCTAAGAACTTTTAAACACTCAATATTTTATTTTTCTATTTAAATATGAAAGCGGTATCAGTTTCTCCATTTAAATGTTCTAAAATATCTTAAATAACACTAATTGTTAATTCAGGCTTCTTCTTACTCTCTTGTGGTTTGTGAGTCTCTCACATTGATAAAGAAATATTTAACTATTTCCATAGAAAATATTACCATTTTAAGAACAGTAATTGACAAAAGACCCACTACTATTCTGTGGTTAGATACTTATTTTTAAGCTAGACATCAGTATCTTGCTTCATACACATGACTGACAGATGGCACATCTTCAGCCCCATTACCCACCAGGAGCAAGGCATTGCAACATTACATACCTTGCCTTTCATTTGCTGAGATCAGATTGTCCAAAAATGACTCCCAAAGCAACTGCACTTACCATCTTTGTCCATAACTACAACTATCCCTAGTTAAAAGTTTGTGCAGGTCTCAAAGGAGTTACTTCCCTGTATTCACCACAAAGTACTTCATTTTCATGCAAATGGTAATATAATAATGAAGTTGGTTTCTGAGAAGAAAAAGTAAAAAAAACCTGTTTTTTCACATATTTATGTTCCAGTTTGCATAGAAAACTAGAGTACTCAGAATTCTGCAAGCCTAGAACACCTTGATTCTCACTCTGGGCAAAAAAGTAAAGTGTTATGGTTAGTCTAAAGCTACAAGTATGCTGCTACCTCTTGCACAACACTGCATGTGCTTTCTGACTCTGGCTGATGACAAACAGAATATGCAACTGTGTCTAATGTCCTTTAATGGGACATTGGCTTGAGTCACTTGCACCCACCTATTTCCACCAAACCTTAACAGAATTAAACTCTGAAATTTCTACTCTTAATTTCCACTGAAGTCAATCAACGTGTTCACATAATAGATGAGGACGTTCTAAGAAAAAGACTGCCTACCTTCTGTTTCCTACAGAAAAAGGCCAGAAAAAGTATTCATTTTTACAGAGGACATTTGGAATAAATGTTCAACTACTGTACCTGCATAGGACCTGGAATGCAAGACAAAACCCTTTCTATGTTTTCAGAATTCACATCAACATCATTTACAGCAACTAGTGCATCTCCTGGAGATAAAACAGACAAAAGCACGAGAAAGTTAGATGATATTGCACCACAATACAAAGCCAAACAGTGTTTTGTTTTAAAAATTAATATGACATTCAAACAATTGTAAAGAGGCCTTCTGTTACATTTAAGTGGAAGGTTTCTACATGTAACATTTATGTTTAAAAATATTCATCTATTACCTCAGCATTCTTTAGGTGTTGCTGCCAGGCTTGGATCATTTTACAAAAATAACTGTGAAAGCCTCTCCTCCTCTGTCCAGGCTTATATCACTCTGCTTCCTTGATCAGAAAACCCAAAAACCTCACAAATCAAGCTACGGCCAAAAATTACTTTTTTTCCCCCTCCTCCACAAGCACCTCTGTTCACTTTCCCATCCTTTTCCACTGATATAAACACTGCTGTTTCCAAAGGCACTCCAAAACTCACTCTTCTGGCAGGAGCTTGCAAGTCCTAGGCTATCACTGGCACCAAAGGTTTCTAGTGTTGGCTCCGCCTTACTAGAGGAGAATCCCTCCACCCCTGAGCCCATCTTTTCTAAAGCAATCCTAGCAGTTACCATGTGTATTAATAACTGGCAGAAAACCCTTCACCCTTCCTTATTTGATCCCTACACCTTTGTTTTTCAAGCCACACCACAATTTAGCCCTCCTTCTTTTCCATGTTGTGTCCACTGCTGTGGCTTTTTATTCTGCTCTCTTCATGTTTTAATTTGCAAGCTCTTCCTGCCTAATAACATCATGCATATTCTAAAACTAAAGGGTGTTTCCTTTGAATATAGGTGGGTATTAATGGGACCGGATCCCATGCAGAGCACTCTTTCCAATTCTACTCACTTGTGCTAAGAAAAATACAATCAAATGAAACCAGAGACACAGAACTAACCAGGCAGTGACCATGGAAAATGAAGAACCTGTTTATGTCAGTTAAAGATAAGGTGCATAAAGGCCAGGTGTGAAACAGCTAGAGTAGAAAACAGAGGTTTTGTACTCTTAGCATAGAGAATTTCTAAAAGGTTTGCCAATAAGCCAATCTAGACAACATAAATTTATTAAATGAACTATACAAAGTGACTGCCAGTGACTCCAGAATACAGGACGTGATAGTTCATTACATGCTTTCCAGAGACAAATATTCAACTTCAGAGTAACAAAGCAGGCCCTATTTTCTACTTGATTTTCTTTGGTGTCACTTTGAGTTGTCACTGCTTTCTGTTCTACTGGGAGAAAAACTTGACTAGTTTCCAGCATATATCTTCTGTCTGTCGGATAAGGAAATAAAGAAAAAGAATCAACTTCTTACTAATCATTGAAAGTGACTTGATTCCAAGGTCATTGTCATGGTTTAACCCCAGCCAGCAACTAGGATTGACTGAAGTACTTGATTTTCTTTCCAACTCAAGAGCTTTGTTTTCTAAGGAAACAGGACGTGTGCAATGGTTCTATGGATAGTGTGGATCTCATTGCTAAATTTCAGGAATAATGCCATTTCCCCGTGAGAAGGAATAGTATCGTAAGAGCAGTACAAGGTATCCCCATGTGTGGGGAACGACATGTGGGGAGGAATTCTGTGATTGGTATAGTGAAGATACACAGAAATAATGTAAATACCAAGACAGATGGATTTCTGTTCACTGATTTACTATTTGTACCTCCATTGACACCTCCTCACACTTCAGTGAGTCTTACTGAAAAACATAAAATAAACCAGCAAGCCCCTCACAACTAGTAGAGAGGGTTTTTTTTCAGGGAATTATTGAATTTATTCAGGGAATTATATGAATTCCAGATCACACAGGCTAGAAGCTGCAGTGGTGACATCTGCTCTTTTCTGCTGCACCAGGACACGTGAAAAGCCAGAGTCAGCATTACAGCAGTATTCAACTACACCTGCAAGGGAGAAATCCTCAGCCAGTTAGTAGCAGCAGGGCTCTTCACTCTTTCAGGCAGTGTGAAGAGATTAGAAAAAGGATATGGATTCGCAGCCAATGTGCATGTTCATGTAACTGTACTTTAAGCCTTGACTTGGCAACAAAAATGTACTCAGCTGCAAAAGTAAAGCACTGAGCAAGCGTAAGGTTCAGTACGTATTCCAAGTTTTCTAGAGAAATTTGCTCATCTCAAACTAACAAAGTCTCTCTAAGGTCTAAGGTTTCCTGAGAATCCAATAAGGACAACAAAATCTAAGAGTTTAGGACAATTATGACAGTTCATAATTTGTATTTTACCTTGTTGTTAAATATCATCAAATACAACTGGAATTATTCTGGCATACTAGGTCGATCGCTCAAAACTGGTACGAAACACAATTAAAGCCAATGAGAGAAAGAACCGTATTCCTAACTAACCATCAGTGAGGAAATAGAGAAATCCCCAAAAGACAAGCAATATTCCTCTTTAGTACACTAGACAACAACCAACTGCTCACTTATTTTACATTAAAGGAAAACAGATTCCTACTCTTTCTTACATCAAACCCAAGACGAGGTTAAGTTTTACTATATGCACAAAGATGTTATCATTTCTTGGAATTAATTCAATTGTTTTATCTATTTCAAGTAATACTAGGTCTGTCCCTAACAGCACAGTGAATTTTTAGTGTGTTCAGTTTTCAACGCAACAGTAATTCAAAGACAGGAAAACTGAAAAGTTAAACAGCATTCAGAAGCAACTCAATAAATCCATGCCAGAGCCCCAGGACTACTAATTAGTAATCAACAGCAGAGCTTGCAAGCTACTCTAATATAACAAGAACCCATAAGCAAAACTACTACGTTCCTTGTTGAAGAACACTGTATTAAAGATCATCATTCATAAATATAAGAAAAAGCATATATTGCTCTTGCACTCATCTGGAGCACTGTTTAAACTTAAGTTGTGTTGTCTCTGTTTTACTAGAGACCTCACAAATTCTGTTGTAAAGACAACACTGGCATCATCAAACCCACAAAGCCCTTCAAACAAGCTGCACACATTCTGTGCAGAATAGGCACCTTTAGCACTTCAGGGAATATTTTTGAACAGCATCTCCCAGGGTGGAATACACAATGACACTTGCAAGGGAGAAGATGCATCAGTATTTACATGTCATATATAAAAATAATTTTATTGCTTTCATGCTTCATGTACTATGTACAGCTTTCCTTGCAACAGTAAATATTTATTCCATTCAGTTTGTAAAAATGTAATCACATACCATAATGGAACAGCTTTCCAGAAGACACAGACAAACCAGTCCTGTAAAGCTGCCTTCATTTTGCCAGAAAAAACTTTTATCACTGTTAAAGAACTGCAACTTTATGTGCAACTGAGAAAATCTACATTTATGAGTGTGGACTTTCCATAATTGGCAGTAGCGTGTCAAAGTGTTTTTTCCTTTTCTTTTTGCAAAACACAACAGCATTCAAAGAGTACAGGCTATGAAGTACCAGGATGAAAGACATCACAGGCACAATAGCAACCATGTAAAATTATGAACACAGAATACCTTAAAGCAGAACATAACCAGAAGATTTGCCCAGAGTGATAATTCATGCCTGTGAAAGACTTCATATATGCAAGGGTTTCTTCATTACTGTCACATCTACGCTTTCTTTTGAGAATCGTTTTCTCCCCTTTAGCAGTGTGAAAAATTTACAGAGAGCAGACTGACATGAAGTCTGTCAAAAAAAAAAAATCACCAAGGTATAAATTTTCATATAATTTCACTTAATGCTTAATCAGTTTAGGTTAAATTAAATAAAAGGCAAAATGGTGCTTGCAGTTGTTTAAATTGATCTAACTTGATGGTTTGCAGAGTTAAGTCAATTTTTTCTGGACCAAAACACTGCTGTATTTCAGATCTAGAGAGACATTTCTCTAGAGGAGAGAACGAAGTTGTACAGATGGTATTGCAAATAAACTTTTCAATCATTCCTGTGCTCTATGAAGGGGGTACAAACCCCCCTCCAACTGACTTAAGTACAGAGATTAAAGAAAACTTTTTCCTTTTTGCTGAAGTAGCCCTGTATACGTATATTGACAAGAAAGATATTTGCATCAAATGTTTTCAAACTTAATATAAAATAATGTAAAAGTTTGCTTTCCTTCTTAGCTTTTTCAACAATATGGTTGCACACAAAAGATATACTAAATAATATTATTTAGAATAGCACTTGACCTGCTCTTATTTGCTTGCATTTCTACTGGCAATGAGATCATTATTGTCTGCCATAAGCGGGACCAGCATGTGTGCTAAAAGATGGAGAACATTAGGATAAAGTTTCACTTGATTCCATTTTTAGAGACACACTGACGACCTGCAGTAGTGGAAATACATTTTGTACAGGCAGCTCCAGGACATCACACCTTGAGTCAATAAATATATCTTTTGGAAAAAAAATGTACTTCTGTAAGGATTAAAATAAGCTTTTTTAAAAAAATAAACTGTAATAATCAATAAACAAGCTTCTGAGTTCTACCAGTTACTGTAAAAAGATTCTCAGTCCACAAATAAACTATAGTATGTCTATATATGTTTCCCATACCTTGCCAGGCAGAACTGAATTTCACTAATGATGGAGCAGAGAGAGGCAGGAATTCTTTCCTCTTTTCTTTGTTCTGTCTTTGCATCTTCTCATTAAAAAAGAGTTCTCACATCCCATCAGTAGTAGCTACAAACAAGGTATATTGATCTCAAACACCTAATCAGCATACAGGTGATTAAATGATTCCTGCTTTTTTAAAAACAAAGTCCAGAAAAGTCTTTAGGACTATTGTCATCCCTAAAATAGTTATTTCAGAACTCCCTATTGCTTCACCACATGAGGCACTAGACTATTACTTCTGTTAAATACCCATTCCCCAGAGATAAACCTGTAAGCACCACTTCTAAAATTACATCTTCACCATTCACTAAGTGAATCCCACTTACATACTATGATGGGAAGCGAACATTTTAGGCCGAATTAAAATCAGAACCATGTCTGTCACATGGGAGAGGACTGAAGACACTTTTTTCATGAAATGCTGATATTTAGTTTCCTCCGTTCTTGGTAACGACTTGGTGGAAGTACTTAAAAACGTTCACACACTCCCTTCCAAAAAAGGCAAAGTATGGAACACATTCTACTGAAGAAAGCCAGATCAATTACTTGTTTTATATGTTAGCAGGCTGCTTTTACCCAAACCAATGCTGTTATGCTTCAAGAGAAAATTAAAAGAACATAAATGACAACCCCAACTCCACAGTGAGAGCATAGAGCTTGCGTAAACTTTGCTATGTTTCTCTCTTAAATGCCCAGCATCTCAACTTTGGAGAGCCTTTTCAGACAGTACACTATATATGGCAATTCCTCATGAAAAACTCACACTCTTGCAATATTTTGGCCCTTTCAAGGCCATTTTTCTGACTAAACTCTTAGCTCCATGATCCGCAAGATGAGTGCAAGTTGCTTAATTTTTTTGACTGGATGACCATTTTAAACCACCAGCGTATGCTACAGAAGTCTAACAGCTATACTTGGTTTTCTAGCCAAGTGATTACCTTCTTTACCAAAACTTCAGAACTCAACAGCAATATCTGCATTTTCTATTAAAATGAAAATGAGCAATAATTAGTACTTAAACATTTCTTTATTCAAGGAAAACAAGCAAATAACACTCTTGCAAACAACAGAATTATTGAATTAGAAACCCACAGAAAAAAACCAACAACTTATGTCAGTAAATGGGGTTGGGATCTGGACCTTTCAACTGAGGCTTGCAACAGCAGCCTGCATCTTTTGCAACTTGTTCAGAACTGGATTATTAGAGCCCTTCTTTACTATCATCCAAGATTAATCCTTGTCCATGTGTAGTTTTCATGTTTTTTTGACATTTGTACCTACTGATCAGCTGAGAGAAATAATGCAAACTGTTCAGATGATCAGTGATAAAGAGCAGTAAGAACAGAAAATCATTTCCAAAATGGCAACAACAGTATGATCTGCTAGTGAAGAAAGCTGTCCTGTGTTTTCAGTGTGACTGGAATTACTTTCTGTACTGTAGCAGAGATGAGGATCATCAGCATTTATCAGACCCATGCTGTGAATTGGATCGGTTTCAATTTGAAAAGGGGAAAAAAAATTGAGGCCCATCTACTTATAATGGCATTTCCTATCACAACCCCTATTTGCCTGAATCTAAAAGTGAATATTTACTGGAACTTTCTATCTTTGAAGAGTAGAAGGCTCTGAATAGCAGACCAAACTCTGCATGTTGTTAGTAAGGAACTCAAGCAAGAGAAAAATTTTGCCAAAAAAATACAAGAAACGCTTAAAAAACATGAGATAAAAGCAACTGTATTTCATCTTAACCATAATCAAAGTGACAGCAAGAATTTAAAAAAATCAATGATTGTTTTTTCATTTTGAAAAATTAAGATGAATGCTGAACTGCTATCTATAAATAAAGAAGATAACTGAACTGATAAAGAACACATGGATAGAGGGGCATCACTGTACCATTACAAAGCAACAGGTTTTTTCTAGCTTGCAAAACTGTCATATCTACTTTCATATGGTCAGCGCCTGCATTCAACTTGGTTAATAAGGTACGGCAACAAGACTTAAAACTTCCATATGCAATCTTAAAAGAAAATAATTAAAGTGTAGTGCACAAATAATAAACAGATGTTTTAAGTGTTCAAAGCTATAAGGCATACACATTTCAGAATAAATTGAAGAAGCCACCTGAGGAAAGTGCCTGTTCTGGGAGGAAGCGGGAAAGCAGTTGTTTCTACTAAAAAATGTTGAAGCAATAACCACTTTGTAACTGTTTGTTCAGACTGAAAACAGCAAAGTTTAGTTTCTCTTAAAATTAAACCCTGGTAGACTTTTAGATGGCTACCATACTTGTGACTGACAAATTAACTCATTTGCTAATGAAAACACAAAGGAATCAGTAACTTGGTTATTATCCAACATATTGCAAACCTCGGTCTGGGAAAAATAAACTAGTGAGTTTGGATTTTCAATAAAATGGGATCATTAGAACACAGTATCAGGTATAACCATCACGATTTTTGCAGCAGGGTGAAACAGGAGTGACCTACAGGTCATGAGCTGCCTTGTGCCTCTCACAGTCAGTTCTGAAACTGGTGTCAGCTGCCACAGCATGTACAAAAACATTGCTTAGCCAGGAGAATCATGACACCTCTGCCCCAATGTGTTTAAGAGCAAGCAGCAGTCACCAGGGGAAGGGCTGTAGCCCATGGAGGGGGCCCGTCCCTGAGAGACTGTGGCCTGTGGAGGAGTCATGCTGCTGCAAAAGAAAACAAGGAAAAAAATAAATTCAAGGAGTGGCAAAAGGAAAACATCAGACACACAATCCCACTCTCTTGTGCCATCTGTTACCTCATGAGAACAGTTAGGGGCCAGTGTTAGCATGCAGTGAAAACAAGGGTAGCTGAGACTAGGAAGGGCGAAGAAAGCTGTTTGATTGAAGCTGAGCCTGGAGAAAGCAAGGAAACAAAGGCATTTTCTTAATTTTTTTGGGGCATAGTTTAGTTTCCATCTTCTCAGTACCTGAAACAGTGATCTGAAATTTGATGTATTGGCAAAAACAAACCAACAAACAAAATTAACAACTCCCTGAGTCAAGACTGTTCGCCGGCAAACTGGTCATGAGGAAGACCACAGCATGTCATTTTAAAGCATGTACTTTAAAAGGAAAATATACTAAGTATTTTCATCATGAAAGACTACTACGAAAATTGGTCTGCACCACAGAAGACTATTAAAGTATTAAAAAAGCAAAACTAAACCAGTTAATATCTATCCATGCGCAGGTCTGTGAAGACTAACAAAGGTATAACCAAACCAGCCAGCAGGCATTGTGCCATACTGATCAGCTGTTCCTCATTTGTGTTGGCCAACTTCTGTGCAAATACCACAACTTTGGACTCACCACAGAAATATACTTGACCGACCGTTTCCACAACTCACAAAAGGATCCTTAAAAGTTATAAAGACAACAATAAAACAAAGTCTTTCCTTGAACTCTCTGTCCAGCTACGAGGATCTGAGGCTATAGACTGAACTATGGTTGCCTCCTTACCAGGCTTTGGTTCTATGTCACAGCTCTCCCGTCCTCTGATGTGCAATGCAGAATCAGTAAACCAGTTTTTTTTACTTTAACAAAACTTTTTACTATATATTCTTTATGCAGATAGCATTGAAACCTGAGCATCTAATTTATGCAAAGCATCTCTATTTCTAGACACCACATAAAAATTCTGGAGTACTCTGTGTTCAGTACAGATATATAATTTGAAAGTATTTTTATATGAAAATTATACATTTTATACTATTGGCATAGAAAACAGATCATTTTCCCAGTTAAGAGCTGAATAACTAGAGCATGCTTAGAAGTACTTGTTCCCAATGCACAAAACCAAGGCAATATTGGTTGACAATAGCCTAGGACATATTAAACTGCTGGACTCTTCAGATTAATTTAAATGTTTAAAACAAAACAAAAACCAGTTTTTGTCCTCACTAGCTCTGGGAAGCATTAAGTGCTGCAGATGAAGTACTATCTTCATTTATCTCTGTTAGCTCTGTCTCCTGGATCTGGTATTTGTGTGCAATGTTCTGACTTCACACTTGCTCTTATAAACATGCAGTTACATGCAGCTTTGTATCCCCAAATTAACTTATAGTGTAAGAGTGTGTATTTATAACCTAATTAGATCAAATACCATTAAACAGATCAAGCTGAAACTCACACCCTCCTCCCCCTCCGCATGCATCCCACACTTCTTGACTAATCAGTTCTTGCTGGTAAAATTTGAAAGTTATCCAATTTTCCCTCTGGAGTATTCTTTAGCATCCCTACCAAAAACACGTGCTAGCAGAAGTAGCTCGTCAAAGCACGATTTGCCTTTTTACACACACAATGCTGGAATTTCAAAAGCACACATGCTGACTCTGTGGGATCTGTGCTACCATAGTATTAAGATTTTCACAGTCTTTTAACCAACATCACATCTTTGCTCTCTCCCTATGAAAGATGAACTTCAAGGGCAATTAAAACACCTTCTAACGCCCAGAGATGTAGGCTAAGCTCATATTTATTGTCTCCGAAGTTGAGGTTTTGTGGGTGCAGAGTTCTTTTAATGGCCTCTTGATGCTGTAAGTGGAAGTATTTCTCCTCCTTTACTACCAGCCACAGAAGTTCATTCCCCTCATTATTCATGCTCAAGTGCTAGTGCCTTCTGTGACCCAAATTTAATTTGCAACACCAGCAAAAACTAGACAGGCAATTATTCTTCTGGGTTAGTTTTCTGACAGGTTATTTAGTTGCACCAGCTCATGGAAATGCCTGACAGGAGTTAAACCAACACAAAGGATAGCTGCTCACTGCCTCCTCAAACAGTAGCCCGGCTATGTGTTTTGAGGCCTTCTGATCGCAACAGCTGAAGAATCAGCTATTATACTTGTTAAACAGAAGAATATCCAAACAAGCTTGTGCAGAACGTTTGCAATATCAATACACCTTAATCAGTACTTATCCCACATTTTTATGGTACAAAACCCATTTAAAAAATATACAGTAAAGCTTTTTAATCTAAGGGGGGGGTGGTGTGGAAAAGAATGAAAACAAAATAGACTATTTGGCAGACTAGCTTTTCTCCATTCCCACTTATCTTCTGAGCACATTCTTAATTAAATAAAAGATGGCAGTAGTGGAATAATTGCTGCTCCAAATTCAAGCTGCTCACTCCCTATATGGTTAAATAATAGTCATCTCCTTACTATAGCAACACCTTCTAGTTTATGTCATAGGTTCTTAAAACAACTGAAGAGGTAACAAAACAGCAAATGCTATGACATTTCTTTAAAATCATCCCTCAAGAACTGACAAAATATTTCTTTTGAGTAATTGCTTATCAATCCGGAAAACTCAAGTCAGCTGCCTCAAAAAAAAAGAAACAACAAACCAACTTCATTTTCAATGAAGAGTGCAGAATTTAATTTTTCCTTCTATTACTTACCGATCAAGATTTGACCCGTTTTCATTGCTGAACTACCTGGCACCAAACCATGTACTACAAGCTTCTCTTCATTGATTCCTCTAATGACTTTGTCCTTCCTGCCTTGTTTTTCCACTCTTCTGCTGCTCCATGAAGACTGATGGACAATCCCTACTAAGGCCTCCAGCAGCCTGTGCTGCTCATCTTCTCCAGCACCATGCAGTTTTCTGGGATTTACATGAACGTACACATCTTTGTATTTTTGCTGAACAGTGACACCCATTTTCTGAGCTGACTGGTGTTTCAATATGGAAGTAGGACCAGTGGAGTGTACATTACAGCTCCCACTGCCTTTCTTACCAGAATGCTTTGGTAAAAGATTCTTCTTTTTTAATATTTTGGTCCATTTCTTCAGTTCATACTTCCTTTCTTTTCGTGATCCCTCCTGAATAACTTGAGCTTCATTTTCACAAAACCTGACATGATTCACTGCTGGCATTTCAGGACAGCTGTTGTGAAGCAGAGCATCTTCTTCACTTTCACTCAGTTCTAAGTAAAATAGTTCCCCATTTTTCTGAACACCATCCAACCATTCAGGCTCAAGGTCACTGAGAAAGAAAAAAGAATGATCAATGAGAGCTCTGATATGGAAAACTGCTATGCGAGCGACTTCAAGTAGCAAGGGGATAGGGAGAGTGTGGGGCAGGGGGAAAGACAGAAAAAATTATTGCCTCCTGAATATTGAAAGCTCAACTGCTTCGCATTTGTGAAGAATGGACATAAAGAAATTATAGTCTTAGGGGAGAGAAAGCCCAAACAAAAAAAGATAGCCAAGAGGCAACAGGCCAAATGGCTCACTCCCCCAGCCCAAGGCACATCACAGACTGTTGCTACAGAAGGATGAGAATCAATATAGTCAAGCAGGAGTACTTAGTGGTTTCATCTACCCTAGTATTTAAGCTAAATAGTTAGAGAACTTTTTGATCACATGCGCAAGTATATCAGCATTAGCAGGCCATGTAAGGAACATCTAGGATGTTCCATAAGGCAGATTTTCAGGAACAAAGTTCAGTTCATTCTTCCTGACAAGTTGACAAACAAGTCTCCCTTTCTATGAATCCGAGGCCACACATTCGACAAAAATCAAATAAGGGAAAACAAGAACGGAGACTTACATCATAATTAAAGTTAACACACATTCATCCCTTTTACACTAAACCTAGCTAATATTACTGAATAAAGAACGCAAATCTTGTTTAAAACTAGTATTACAGAAATCAAATCGAGCATTAATTTCGTTACACAGATAAATACATACAGCTGAACAGAGAACATTACACAAAGACACTGCACCACAGCACTTTCAAGGGCTCAAAGAAGGAATCTGGCTGGACTAAGAACATAGAAAACATTAGCATTACTGTCTTGCTGGAATCCCAGAGACTTGCAGAAGTCCATAGAGGTTGCAGACAGTAAAATAAGATCGATGGACATCCAACAATTTTGTCTGTCACTGAGGCAGAAGTGTGGGGCAACTACAGACTTAAGTATACTTCAACATTAAAACAGAGTTGCTTTAACAGAGGGAACCGAGAAAGTAAATTATTATGCCAACTGAAAAAGCAAATTAATACATGGAAATGCCAGGGGTTGCATATATTACTTCAAAATACGTGCTGGTATTAGAGAGTTGTCTCCTGACCTCCCCTTTCCCCCAAGGCAGGCCACTAAGGCAGGAACGCTGCAGCCCGACACTAAAGCATTGTCACACGTGGGCCAAGTCCCTCTCTCCCCGCTCCGTCCCGGGCAGCGTCCAGCTGCGGTACAGAAACGGCCCCAAGCGCTGCCCGCTGTGCCAACACGTGCTGCTGCTCGCCACCTGGCTATTATGGTTCTGCCAAACAAACCGCACTCCCAGCGAGCGACCCGCGCGGGGAAAGCTGCCGGCCCGGCCCGGCCCGGGGGTGCGGGAGGTGCGCCCAGGGCTCGCCCGCCCCGCCTCCCCCGCCCGGCCCTTACTCGGAGCTTGCGGACAACGAGGTAGCACACGAGCCGCTCTCGCTGCTGCCGCCACTCGCAGGCTCCACGCCCTCTCCCCTCGACAGCTCCATCCACTGAGCAGCTCGGCTCCCGCCGTCCCCCCCGGCCGCCATGACACCCACACCCCGGTGCGCCGGGCGGGCACGTGACCCGCGCCCTGCCCTTCCCATTGGCGGGCCCGGCCCGGCGCCATGGAGACGGGGAGACGCCTGAAGGGGCGCCCTGCTCGCCCCCGCCGCGCGCAGGGGACGTTAACGGTCGCGCTGCCGCCGTTGAGGCCCGCGCACAGGGAGGGCGGCCCTGCTGCTGCCAGCCCGCCTCAGAACAGCAGGCTTCGGTAACCGGTAATTAACGGCACTCACCCCTGCCGGCCTCGGGAGGAGGTCAGTTGTAGCCTGAGTTCAGCATATGGCAAGAAAGGCCCGCTCGCCTGCCCCCCTTGGCTGGCAGGAATAATTATCCCCGTTTCAAAGTGCCCAACCTCCCCGTTTGCTTTCTCAAAACAAGCAGCTGAGGCTCGCTATAGAAAGTCTTTCACGAGGTCAATCTGGAACACATGATGGAGAACAGACTGTTTATTGAGTGGTCTGATATCAAGGTCTCCACAACAGTCCCATAAAAGAGACTATTAATGAAACTCGCAGTCCTGGGGCAAGTCTCAAAGCATTGCTTATAATCAAAACCTGATTTGAAGAAAGAAACGTGAGGTAAATAGTAATTTTTGTCAAGTTAAACGGTTAGCAGGGGAGTACTTCCATGCTTTACGTGATGCTCCATTACAGTCATTTAAGGACTAATGAGAAACTAAAATAATTTCTTTTTAGGATAGCCAAGAGAGAACAGTTCGGTTAGGGAGAAGAGGCAAGGATGCGAGACGGACCCAAATAAGCTAGATAATTTGGCACTTTAAAGCAGTTAATGCAGTCTACAAATGCAAAATCATGCACAGTCAATAGAGAGAGAAAGGAAAAAAACCAACCCACTCAGTTTTCAGTACTTAAATTGTTCACATCCAGGAAAAACAAGACTCATGGCAGCCCTGCAGACAACTTGCTGTGTAGCTGTGTCAGTAAACCCATCACGACACACATGGTGGATGAGGAAAGGAACGAAGAATAATTGTTGGAACATTTTTAATGCATTGGGTTTAATCTCTGCTCAGTGGGATATTTGCACAGCTTCAGCAATGAGGTTTTACAGTACTGGAGCAATATGTAGGAGTCACATAATTCTGGGATGAAATTCCTGTGCTAACTGTTCTAGGGAAGTGTTACTTAGTAAGTGTGACTCTAAGTGAGTTAGCAGACAGGAAAGTTTTGGACTCCTATCCATGGGATTAAAGCTTCAGCTGGAGTATTTAGAGATACCTGTGTTACATTTTGCAGCCATTCTGAAGTACTTATATAAAACCTGGCTTTACAGCTATGTCACTGTTCTGTGGATTTTACGGCTACAAACCTAAGCAAAGGAGGAAACAAACACTCCCTACATAAAAACCAAAACAAAACAAACAAACAACAACAACAAACAAACAACAACAACAAACAAAAAAACCAAAAACAAAAACAAAAACCCCCAGCTTATTCTAATATGGTATCATTCAGTTTAAGACAGGATATGGTAGAAAATGTAACATTTTTTTTCCCTGAGCAGGCAACAACCTCTGCACACAAACTATATAATGCATGCATGGTAGATAATTCTTTAAAAAAACAGAAACCAAAACAGATCTTTGTTTGTTTACAATTGTCAGAATGCAAAATATGCACCAACTTGAATTCTTTTTATTGCTTCCACAAGAACAGGTGGAAAAAAATATTTTAAAAGTACACAACTTCCCAAACAGTTTACTTGGTAAAACAAAATAGCCTGCAAAACCAGCATTTCCCACAGGGCCTAATGAGTTATGATTTTCTAAGAGGAATACTACAGGATTTAAAGTTTTAACAGAGGTGGATGAGATACACTGTTCCACCCTCCCTAATTCTGCTTATATTTGCAAGCACTTTTAATACAGTGGACAGCCCACTGAAGTGTTTCTGTGGCCAAGTGATAGTCTATGCCAGATGGTCCTCTGTTAGTTATGATAAATTTCACCCAGTTCAAGAGTTGGTTAATTGTTTCCAGTTTTGCTGAACAAGTGAGAAATACAGGCTCTCTAAAAAGGTGGTGTCAGTCGAACACTACTTGCTCTTTCATAGGGAAAAGCAGATTGAAAAGGAAAGGATGATGGAAGATTTTGGTCCACTTCGGTAGTTGGGACTCACATCAGTATTTTTCCGAAATAAACATGCAATTTTTGCTGCTGTGGGAACAATTAAAGTCTGCAAGAAATATCTCACACAGCAGGATTTTATTTTAGGAAAGACACAGATTTTCCCACACAATCCCTCTTGAGAGGAAAGCTTATAATTTCTTGTGCATAAATATTAGGAAGACTTGAAAAAATGTCTTTTGGCAGATCCTTTACACTTAGTCCAAGTAGTTGGGATGATGCTTCTTACTAAGGAACCCATAAGCCTAGGCTAGGCTGCTGTTATTAACAAGCAAACGGTAAAAAATTGACAGAGGGCATCACTGCCGTCAATACTACTGCTCACCTGTATGGGACAACTGGTTAATAAGCATTTAAAATTGATAACTAAAAAGCACTCTCTTCTGCCTTGAGGTCATTCCAATTATCTGTTCCTGCAAGGAACTAAATCCTTATGTGGAAAACTATTTCAGAACAAGAGTTCCTTGTTACTTTTTTAGCTTAACCTGCTTCAAAAGTTAGCATGCTTTAAAAATCATGATCCACATTTATATTGAGGAGTAGGTCATAGTTAAAAGCAGACAGCATATAGGACACACAAAAGAGATAGTATACTGGTCCTTTCTATAAAAGAGAAAAATAACTAGGACAGTTTCTTTGTTGGTTGGGGTTTTTTTTATACTGGTGCATGGATACTTAAGACCCCCTACTCCAACCACTGTTCAGTTTAAACTACGATTTTTTCTGTGTTACATACTGACAGCAGAGAGAGTGCTACTCGATACGTGAGAGCACCCAGTTTATGCCTGCAAGGTACTAATGCACTATCCAGGTATTATATCAGATCTCATACTTTTCAGCCATCTCCACTTCTTCAGGGTCATTCCACTTGCTAAATGCCACAGTGCGTAAGGAAAAGCACAGAGTGCAATGTTGTCTGAGCATTATCCGAGTAGTGCTCCCAACTGGGAGAATCCTCTAACAAAGGGATCTGGCAGCTTTCTGGCTTTTTTGTACAACCTGTATGGTTGTTTTGTACAACAACATAAACAGGCTACAGGAATACTGCAACACAAATCTCAGTGGATGGAGCTGGACTCCAGTTGAATCTGCCTTTCTCACCTGGACTATACGTATCAACAACCTTTTAGGCGTCCATTACTGCTTGTTTCCAAATCAGATAATTTTTCCAGGAAGACTTTGTCAACAACTGGACAGGCATAACATGATATATTACAGACACAACATGATACATTACAAGCAGAAAAAACTAAGAGAAAAATATTTTCATCTTTAAGAGTTCTGTTTCTTACTGCTAACATCTGCTTTACTCAAACATCTGAAGAGCTAACAGAAAATCTGGACCAACCAATTTACAATTGGACTCAATGGTCTTAAAAGTCTTTTCCAACCTACATGGTTCTGTGATTAAGAGCGACTTTCCTGACTTACAAGTTATGATTTACATGGAAGTTTTATTCCTCTAGTACACAGCATCACCAATAATGAGACAGAAATAAGTTCCTTTATTCAAGATTAATGATAACAAAACAACTTTTGTTTTTAACAACTACCCTGTCAAAGTCTTTCTTCACTTAGAGACAAAAGGCACAGGATTTCCTTAATAAATATTTTGGTGATTACAAGGTTTACATAAAACTACATGAGTAAGATTGCAATTGCAGAATTGTCTGTTCACAAGTTTTCTGACATGGTTGCATAGAGACAATCCGTAGCAAAATGGCATGAATGGAGTAGTGATACTGGACTGACATTTTGATTTGGATATTTAAAAAGCCTAAACGAAGATTGAAGGCTACCTTTGTGACCAAAGGAATAGAAATTTGAGAAAACACTTCAGTGCTCAATAAATAAAATAACTGTTCATTCTGACTTGAACCTTTCTGTATCAACTTCCCCCTGAGCAACTGGATCACAGAAAGAATTTTACCAAAACATAAAACTAACAGAAGGCAGCCATGAAAAATTTAGGAAGACGAGTTCAACCCACCTCAATTTTTTGGAAACCAGAGTTAAGAATTCCCTCCAGTATGAAAAGCAGCTGTAATCTCAAAGATTTTTACTACTGTTTTTACTTCACTTGAAATCTACAGAGTTTTTTTTAGGCTCACCTACTACACACAGTAGGCATGTCAAGCATGAAAGAAAAATCATTTGCATATTGACTGAAGGCAAATAATGTTTTAAATACGAATAGCACCTTATTACACAAAAAGTGTACTAACATACACAATACCATGGAGCAGCCTGGTTTCAATCCACCTCTGAAATGGAACATTTTCTGTCAAGCCACTGACAAATACTTGCACAGGGTTTCGGATACCAGAGGGTCCCCTGGTGAAAGAGCACATTTATTGCTTATAAAGCAGCTTCCAAGTGCAATGCAGGAACAGGCTGATTCTGGCGTGCCCTCCCTGCCACATTCAGGTTTCATCCTCTGTGTTTACAGGAATGGATTTTAAGTGACTATTCAGCCTGATGTTTTGAACTGGAGAGTAACTGAGTTAATAATTAGTTTTAGTTTCCATAGCAAGAGCTGTTTGGAGTTGGCACAGAGAAAGAGTACTTCCCCTTTGCAGTTGGAAATAAATCAACATACTCAAGAAAACATGTTAGGAAATGGGCACTTCACAAAACAAGTGGAGATGAGCTTCTGGTAGATACTGCTGAATAGGCTCTAGTAAAGTTTAAGCAGCTCTCAGGGAGCCGAGAGAAAACGGCAGTGAGGGTGGTTTTGAAAGTCCTACATAGGCCTATTGGACAAAATCTTATTGTCAAGACTGCTTTGTAGGGGAATACAGTGGAGAATTGCACGTTAGGGATGCTGAAGGCAGGGGAAAAAACAGCTTCTCATGCAGCGTGCTTCCTGCACTCGCCTTCAGGAGTGCCCATCTTGGATTTGTGTGGGAGTTAACGGGTTTTTTTCTCCTTCCCTTAAAAAAATGATTGAAAACCCTTCTGGAATTAATGCAAGAAAACTTCTCCCCGTCAACACGTCTCCTTACATGTGTAAGAAATCCCGAGGTAGCCCCTGGGCTCCCAGGCAGAGCTGCACAGGCTGCAGGGCACCCTTCAAAAGTGCTTTAGGAGTGTTCCCCTCCCCTGCGGGTCCACCGCTTCTCGAGGAAGAAGGGAAACACGAAGGCGAGTCGGTACCCCGCGGGCAGCCGCCCTTCCCAGTCCTTCAAGCGGCGCGGCAGCCCCAGCTCCTCCCGTCCGGCCGCCCCCTGCCCCCGCGGCGGCGGACACGCGTCCCCCCTGCCCGCGCCCCCCCGGCGCCCGGGTAAGGTGCGGGGAGGCAGGGACACGGCCCTTCTCGCTTCCTTCCTCCTCAACAAAAAGCTGCCGCGGGGGGCCTCACCCGAGAACCCTGGGCTGGTCGCTGCCGCCCGCCCGGGGCGCCGTTAGCCGCGCGTATTCGCCGGGCTCCGGGAGCCTCCTCCTGTACGGAAAGCAGGGGCGCTTCTTCTCCGGCCACTGCTCTCCCAGGGGGAAGGGTCGGAAAACGAGGAGCGCCAGAGTCCGCAAAGCCTCGGAAGCGAACTCCAGGCGCCCCTCATTCCCCCGCAAAGCCCGCGGCGGACCGGTGCAGGAGCCGCCTCTCGGTCCCCGACACTGACCTGTGCAGCAGGACGCTCTGCACCGAGTCCAGGTCCTCCAGGTTCCTGGTGACGGGCCGCGGGATGCTGTATCTGCCCGCCCCGAACATCGCGGCCGCCCGCGGCTCCTTCATCGCCCGCCCGGCCGCTGCCTGCCCCGCGGCACCGGGGAGTGCGGGCCGTCGCGGGCAGGTGGGAGCCCTTCAACGCGCCCGCCTCCGCCGCTCCTCCCGCGCGGTCCTAGAGCCCGCCGGCGCCGCGCTGCGGGGCAAGGAGGAAAAGCGTCCCACCCACCCAAAAACCAGGATTCAGGCCGGGGAGACGCAAGAAGAGAGCTGGTCCCGAGAAGACGGTTATCTACTACTCCTGCCCCCACCCCTGCTCTGTCCCAGACCTTTTATAGGCTGTTCTGGGGGGCTGCCGTATGCTGTTGTCTGGAATCGTTTTATCTCAAGAATCAGCAGGCCCTGAAAACGCAAGTTTCATATAAAAGCAATAAAGTCATTCCTAACTGCAACTGTAAATTTTTTTTTTTCTCCTAGAGCGGCCTCCCCAGCTCCCCATTACGTGAGAAAATGTTTTTTCCCCTATGTATTTTTCTGTTGATTAAAATAATGTAATTGCCTAGTTGATTCTATTTCCTTGAGTATTAATATGAAAAGTTATCAGTCAACAAAACCCAATACAGTCTCTGTTTCCTTCTTTCATAAAACAGTAATTACAAGTAATTTCAGATGATTACTAAGTAACAGGATTCTACTGGTTTTCCATCTGTAAAATTCTGACAAGTTATATTGAATGAACGGGGATGCAGATACATAAAAGTGCTATAACCCAAATCTTCATAATTTTTATTTCTTACCCATGAAATGGCATCATTTATTTTCTCTGCTGTCTTTTAAAAAGAGATTAGTTTTCTTTAATATTTAGATTTTTTTTCAGGATGTAGTCATCGCCTCCAGATTTTCTTCTATAGGTGACTTAAGATCAGTAGCTAATAAAGTCTTGCAACGCATTATTAAAAGCATCAGTTTTTGATTCTCTGTCATTGCGTCTGAGATAATTATAGTGACACAGCAATGAAGTTGTTTTGCAGATTGACCATTAAGAGGAGGGCCATGAGCATGATACAGAATGGATAACAAATTGGAAGCCATTGACTATTTTAGCACCCAACTCCATGGGATGTTGTCCACTACATGGAGTAAAAGCTTCAGCTTTATTGAAGACTCTGCCTTGAGTAGACAGTGGCAACATCTCAGTTTAAAGAGGGTGAATGCAGAAGCACCAAGAGTCCATGGCAGGGATTCTAATCAAGTATTGCAATTCTGCTATCTAGATACCATACCATATTTTCCTTTTTAAAATTTTTCTTGCTTTCTTTGATACCAAGTAGAAATTTTAAGAGAAAGGCAATCTCCTCTGAATTCTACTGCTGTCAAAGATGTGGGAACAACCATCATCCCCTGAGGTAAGCAACAGCATTAATACTATCTAGGATTGTGATCATAAAACCTTTGTTATGATGTTTAGCACCAGGGCTACAGTACTAGGGAAGCTGAAGGTATACCAGGATTTTGGGTCTCCAGCAGTAGCTGGAGGAGTTTCGGATGTACAGTATCAGAACAAGTGTAATGCTTCTGCGGTGGGTACTAAGCGAAGAAATTCTTGCAATACCCAGATCTTGATTTCAGAAACCTGATGGAAATTACATGGTGGTCATGTCCGCTTGGTTATGGTAAATGAGCCCTGTGAAAGGGCGGAAGAGGCAGCGCAGGTCATTTTAAGCTGTTTAGTCACTCTTGGCTACATGCAGAATTAGGGGGGGGGCGGAATAAAAAAGGCAAACATGATGTTGGCTGATGATGTTTAGGGTAGCATCAGTTAATCCGAAAGCATTTTGTAATTCCTCTTCGATGTAATCAGCCTTCGGCAGCTCAGCATCTGACAGCAGTACAATTCGGAGCCAGAGCTGCTAGCACTGTGTGTATTTTCCTCAGGTAAATGAGAGGAAAGGTCCCTACACATACATACTGAGGCTATAAATTTTAGACTAGGATTTCACCTAGATCTGGAACTTCAGCAGCTTATCTGGACTGCTAGACTGCCATCAGTCCTGCACAATGTACTTTTCAGAACAGCATTATGTAACAGTAGCAAAGCAAAACACTACAGAGATTTACTTAGCTATATTTTTTTTTCACTCTTTAGGACTATTTTCATGCCCCAAAGGAGCAAAGATGTTTAATTTCATACACAACAGGGGTGTGTTTTCCTAGTTCCCTTAGAACAACAGAAAACCCACTTCTAAGGCTGGCATTTTATGGTAGAAAACAACAAAAAGCCCAAACATTGCAATCAAAATCACACTGCATTGCCAGAAGGCCTTTCCAAGATGTTTGTCAGCTTTTCTTTGTCCCCAGGTTCCTTCTCACGGGAGACAATTTTCTGTCTTTCTTACTACTACTGACCTAATGTTGAACTTTATGATTACATTATCTGCTACTAATATTGTTCTTTTGTATGGATTTAAAAGCATTTGTGAATACCTTTACTAGAATTGCTTACAACTCCACAAAACCAGACCATGTAAATATAAACAAAGAGAGCCTCAAAGTCTGTTAAAATAAAAAAAGATGATTGAGGTTTTGTGTAGCTTATGAAATGGCAGATCCAAGAGTGCCATGATGCTGATAAACAACCAAAATCACTAATTTTAAAATCAAACAGAATGCTTTTCTAGCTATAAATTACAACTTTTACCACATTTAGTGTGCTTAGGCTCAATGTTTATGGATCATTGTCCTGGTTTTGCTGGGATAGAGTCATAGGACAGCCATGGTATGCAAGCCTTTAGCAGTTTCGAGTCAGACAGGAGCTTAAGCTGGTAAGGTCAAAAGCCAGAGCATCTGAGCTGAGTTGCCTACAGGTGTATCCCATCCCATAAATGTCACACTAAGAATAAAGGGGGAAGTTTGCTTATTATTTTAGTTGAGTTTTACAGATTGACGTTTCATCAAAAAAGCAAATGCCATTTCATTGTATTTTTCTGCAAGATTTTAGCATGAGTACAGTAGGCCAGGTCACCATTCTGTTTGAAGTCTGTCAGCTCTTGTATTTAACTGGCTCTAGAGAACATGGCATTACAGTATATTTCCTGAATCCCATGAAATTAGTGCAACTGGAGAAAGGTTAAAATGAGAAAAAAACCCATTAGGGATTGGGGAAGGATGAATCTTAACTAGGTTACAAACAGAACAATGACAACAAAAAAGGAATTTTAACAGCCACTCCATTTACAAAATAACTGTAGTATGCCTGGGACCCCCTTCTGTGTGGTACTTTTACTGCCAGTTGAACTGTTTTATGAAAGCCTTTCTGCTTTGTTAAAAACAATTCTGGTGTTTCTAATGTAAAAGAATAAAAAGAAAGTGTTGTGATTCTATGCTTATGACAGATCTCTTTCTGAGATGGTAGTGTCGGTTTTTTTCCTTAAGCAGTTTTTAGGTTCCTGATTATGAAAGAGTTTCCGATGTTGACAGGGACAGAAGTTTTTGAGTCATAATCCCATTTTGGAAAAGACTAAAAGATGTAGTAAGGCTACTTTTGTTATTTTCCTCTGACCTCCTTGATTTGACTAGTAAATTTTAGTACACTTAGGGATCAAAGACTAACCTGCTTTCACTGGCTATACGAGATGGAAATCAGGTTATCATTACTTCATGTGTGATTTGTCGTTTGTATCATTAGCTGTGAGATTTAAGTACTCTGGGGGGTAGCTGAAATCTTCTGGAAGACACTCTATTCCTTCCAGTAAATTTGGAAAGGGAAATATTTAATAATTCTTAATTAGTCACCTCTTTTTGAGGCAACACATAATTCCTAGTCCAGTAAATGTCCTGTCAGTAGCCATCTGTGGGCTATTATTGGCTGCTGACCTGGGATGGGTTAAGTATGAGGCTTGAATGAAAGTGACTGACTGTGACTCCATCTGGATAAAACAAAAGTTAGTACAAGGTTTTAAGAATTTAATGGAAAATAGGGGCATTGACCAGGGAGTATTTGTCTCTTCTCAATCACTTTCACCTGTAACATTCCTTGTCTTGGTGATAAATTTGTAAAAAAAGTTGTTTGTTTCTGCTCAATTATACCTGTGAGTAACGGAGACTGTGCCTTAGTACATTCAGTTCCCAAACTCAGGGGGATGGCAAAGCGTTGTTTGAGCACACAGCTAATTTTCTGTCTGTTCTAACCTTCTTCATCTCTCTTACACTTATGAAATTGTCTCTATGACAGAGACAGTAGAACACTCACTGAGAATGCATGTCACCAGCTGTCATTCACAGGCCAATTTATTAACTTAAGCCCTCATCCACTTCCGTTTGTTTTCTTATAACAAGCTATAAACTGGAGCACCTGAGTTTCAACTTCCTTTCACTGTTGCATGAAGATTTGCTGTGTTTCAGGAATGGTAAACTAGAGAGTGTATTTTCTATTCATTTGCAAGCATACAAATTTGATAATATAAAATCTTTTTTTTTTTTACTTTTCTTGGGTTGTGTAATTTACCTTTTTTTTTTTTTTTAATTAGGCAGTTTTTTTTTTTTTTTTTTGATGTGATAGATAAGCAGAGGTTTTTCATTACCATGGAGGATAAAAGCCTGTAAAGGAAACTGCTTAGTTGGTGCTGGGTTGTTTTGTGTTGCATTTTATTGTCTTTACTGGTAAGTGAGTTCATTAAAGAATATATTTCTAGAGTCTTAAATTTAATAGTGTTTGTAAAGCTTAGTATTAAGCAGTGATTTGCATTGATGAATATAGTTTTTTAGAATCATGATCCATAAAGAATGAATGTGTATAATTTCTGCCATTTTGTGTATGAACATTATTCAAGCCTATAGGGGTTTATTTTTGGTATTACTTGATTTTCTGTTGAAGAATAGGGGAGTGGATGTTTATTCTCAGATAACAGAATAGGCTTTTACTCAGCAGAAGATGCATGCTCAGGTTGCTTCTGTCTGTTCTTGTTTTGACAAGACTGAGTGGGTTTGGTAGGAGATTTTGCCAAGGAGATATTCCCAGGTTTTGTGTCGTTTTCACAACCAGTTAGCAAGGTTATACGAGACAGAAACAGTGCTACACTTTTTTCCTTTTGACAGTATCAAATACGGACATCTAGCTCTGGATTTGGTGTTTATTTTAGCTGCGGGTAGTTATGGGTTAAAAAAAAGGCCACCCAGAACTGTTGGTGTTACTGTATCACTTAAAGAATAGCACCTTCCTTTCTGTCTGTATGGAGAAAGCCAGGTTCCCACCTAGTTGTCCTGTGAGCTTGTGTTACCTCAGAAGTGCAGTGCAGCAAGCAGAAAGTTTAGTTCTGCTATGCGGAGTTGAACAATCTATTCCTGTGAGTGCTGTGGCACTGTATAGCGTCTGCTGTTGTTGTTTGCCTTTGCTTTAGCCTTTTACAGGAGAAGAGAAAATCCAATTGATTTATCAAACACATTTCCTGTATTTGTGCAATCTCTTCAAAACCAGTCAGAAAAGCAATGCTTCTGACAAACTGGCAAAATCAGCAACGTCTCTAGAAACAATACAGATCCGAATCCAGAGAAATAAGACTTAGTAATCCATGAGTAAACCATTAGTCTAAGGATTAAGTAGTAAATGAAAGGACAGCATAGGACAATATCACCCATTTCCTATCAATTTATCATTTGCTTTTTATGCTGTTAACTGATAAGTCTTTGTAGTGGGAATAGGGTAGCAACATGTGGGTATTTCATGGCTTTGAGAATAAGTTGTTGTATTCTTACTAATTTCTCTAGGGCAGGTTTTTTTTTATGAATAATAAGTCTAAATCTAATTGAAAAAGCTATCCTAAAAGTTCTTGGGTTATTGATATATTGCAAAGACTGATATATTTTGTTAAACTGAAGCTGATAAAGTTCTTTTAAATATGTTTATAAAAGCAGTTTGTGACCAACTGCTCTTTCGACAAAGAAGAGAACCATTGAAGAGGGTAACTTGTTGTATGTGACCATCTGGGGAAACTGTATCTGGCAAACATGCCAAAAAAACAAGTAAAAATTTTATAACTTTAACCCCAAATTTATTTTTTAGCATTGAGTTGAAAGTTATCTCTCCCTTTTATCCCCACCATATGGAGTTGCCTGTTGTTCTGGAGGTGAAGATTTCAGTGTTCAACTAACTCACTCATTCCATCTTTTTTGCTTCTTCAAGCACTGAGTAGGCCTGTCTGCCTGTCTCATCCTAAGCAAGCAAGATGATGTTGTTGCATTATGATTCTGTTTGCAAAAATACTACTTGACTACTTATCAGGTGTGCTGGGAATTCTTTGCTGCTGAAGTTTATAAATCTGTAACACTGAATGGGGTCACAATTGATTTACAGCTTGAGAAAATAGTTACTTTTCTCAATCATTAGCTTGAATCACAGGTTATTCTTTTAAAAAGTAAATATTTTAGCAGCTCAAGGTTTTTTAAAAAAAGCAGAATAGCACCACCTGGTGCTGAGCAGCGTTTTAATGGTCAATTTGACTTTGAGATGATTGTACAGATAAACTAATGCCTTTCACAATCATGATTTAAGGTCAAATTATAAAGTACATAATGTTACTGTTCTGTTATTAGTCGCTTTCTGGCATTTCCTTCTTATAGACACTTTTTAAAAGTCTCTGTCCACTGTTTACCAGGTTTTAGGGACTTTTTCTAAAGTTGTTGTAGGTTAAATGTTTTGGGTATGTGTCAAGTTAAAATCTGATTTCTAGACTTCAGCTTGTGTCGATTTGAGGATGATGAGCTACAGCTAGAAGTGAACTTGACCACTCTTTCTTTGTTTCCAGTTTTCTGTGCTTCCTCATGGTATTCAGAATTAAAAACATAATTGAGGTTAAGACCTATATCCTGAGAGGACCTCAGGTGCTGAAACCCTGTCCAATTCAATGGGAAGTGCTTGTGGATGTATCCTGAAAAACTCAATTTTTAGGTTTTGTATAATTTTTTCTGAAAAGAATTCAAGGTTATGTCTTGGTTTTAAGTAATTTATTTCCTGCTTGGTATTAATGCTGTCCTCAATGGAAGCCAATGAACAGTGTAAGGAAGCCTTTGCGTGTGTCATCCTAGCAGGAATGCTAAATTCCAGATAAAACTTCAAGCTACCTAGAGTTATAGCTTAGATTTCAGTCTCCAGCTGTGCTGTTATTTCGAAGGCTTTGTGATTCTGCAGACTGAACAAACAATAAAAGGAAACCAACATCTGATTGTTAAAGATGAAAAAAAACCCTGTTTCCCCAAAGCTCAGCTGTGTCTTCCCTAAGCTACCTTGCCCTTCAGCGATAAATAAAATCCCTTGGAAAAAAACCTAATTTGTTCCTGCGGAATCTATTGGATGACAAACTTCCATAAAACTTTATGTATTGGCAAAAGAGTTTACTCAATTTGAAGAACACGGAAGAAAAAGAAGGCTTATTTCTTCTCAATGTTTTGTTTTTCTGTGTTGCAGTTTGCCGTTTGTTTCTCCTCTGACTAATAGCATTGTTACCATTGCTTTGTCTTATAAACACCACTTTGGGTGTTACTTTTCTGATTGTTTCTTTTGAAAGATGATTGGTGTATAATTTTTTTGCAAAGTAAGAATTATTTTTGTAAACCCAATATGTTCCTAAAATAAAAAAGCCAATAGTTACGTAAACTGTCACAAATTATTAGGGAATGGTTTGAGTTAGTTACAACATCGTTTTGGATTTCTTTGCTTAAATTTTGTTTCAAGTATTAAGAAGTAAAAATGATCTGTTTTCTGATTAATGAGGCAGAACTAAACACCTTTATGTTCAGAAATCGATGACTGGGAAAGTAGTGTAAAGGGATGTTGAGGGCATATCCTCATGAGTTTATGAAGCAGAAAGGTAGAGATCTCTCAAGTACCAAGCCAAAAACTTACACAAGAAGTGCAATACTGTATGAGAATGTTGATTGAATCTGAAAGTGTGATCAAATATGATTAGCTTGGGCAGAGAGTTGTAATGATACATTACTGTTGCTGTCCCATGTATTAGCAGATAAAAACATTCACAGCTCCGAATGATTATTTCTTAGACAGTTGCTAGCTAGATGATGATATCCTGACATTCTTGAGGTCTATGATTTCTGTCATTTGAGAGAGAGCTCTGTAAGTGCTTTGTGCTATGTCTTGGCTTGACTGCTTGTTGTATTCCACTGTCCTGGCTATTTCTCAATGTGTACGCACATCAGGACAATGGTGGAGTTGTGTAGGTCTCTCACTAAAATAACACAGTTCTATTCAAACTATTATGTAACTATAGTTTCTTCCGGTCTTTGAAGTCTCAGGTATTTGTTTGCCTTCCATCTTATCAAGGCACTCTTATTTGTTCAATTTCTTCTGTTTAGGAGATAGAGTTGGTCATCTTGATGCAGTGCGTAGGATTACACTGCTGAAAGGAGCCTGTGGCACTGCAGGGGCAGAATGATTTAATCTTTCCCAAATCTCTGGAAGATTTATGCCTTAGCTATATGCAATGTCATAGCTTCTTTATCACTATGTGACTGTAGATACATCACATGTCTTGTGCTGGCATGTCCTCAAAGTGTGAGTTTACCAATAAGCAGGGTCTTACTCTCTGCAGGAGAAGGTGAGAGGCCTGCTAGTCACCCTTTTTATTTTAAACACTGAGAACACTCCACAGCCTGCCTCAGTTGAGGACAGTTTTACTTCATCTTCTGTTTCACGATAGGCCTGTATTTACAATGGGTTTCTTCTCAGTAAACACCGAGGGACCTAAAAGTCCAACTAATATATCAGGCGAACAAATTTTTAGTGACTATAAATTTTAATTTGCAAGCAAGAAACACTAGAGGGCATTGAAAGTTCTGTGCACATACGTCTGGTAACTCTGCAGTGCTCTAACAGCAGTCTTCTCAATGTGATAAGCAAATAGAAGATTAATTACACGATGGAAAAAGCTGTGGAGTGTGCTGGCTGAAAAACAAACAGAACAACAAACCCCTTCAGGCAGTTAGATGAGTACAATGATTGTGTTTGTCAGCAAGCACATGCAGCACACAATGCAAACCAACATAATAGCAAGTTGCATATGGATTTCTCTGAAAATGTAAGCAAAACAATATTTGGTGCAGCCATCACTGAAAATGGATTTGTTTAACTTGGGACTGGCAGCTGGTAGGATTATGTATTCCTGTTTATCTCTGCTCTGAGATACAGAATATTTTTTTCCCTGCCTGCATTGTACAAATTATGTTCAAAATTTGTCAGAAATACTGGTTATTTCCCTAGGGTCTCTTTTAAGTGAGTTCTAAACGGCATGTGTTCTTATGAAGAGAGAGGAAAAGTAAAGAAAGTAGATAAAAATGAAAGGGGGATTTTAGGAGTAGGTCAGAAGCTGTTTGTTAGTGATAGGAATAGAATTTACAAGATGGCTTTGATTTTCACAAAAAAAATGCAGGCTCTTCAGAAACTTCTGCATCCTATAATACAGGTCACTGATTTTTTTTCTTGAAATAAATAGTGCAGGAAAAATTCTGAGGATGCAAACAGTTCTTGAGACAGAACTGCACATGCAGGATACAACAGAGGAGTGTCTTCCCTTGAGGAGAAAAGTTGCTTGCCCTCCTTGTTCTGTTTTAGATGTCTGTGTCTGGGTATATCAGGCTTCCAAGAGGGTGTTTGAGCAGTGCAAATGCTTTGACAGAGTTGTAAAGCCATGTGAAGTGCGAGGAAAGATAGCTCTTTCCTGCTTCTCTGACTCCTTATGAGGTTTGCAAACCTGCACGTGGCTATACACCATCGCAGTCTGGGGTCCAAAATACTGGTATTTATTGCCATTTAACTTGGATGTAATTCTGTGCTTAATCAAAAATTACTAAACCTGGATTATTTTTTGGTAGTTATATTGCTGGACTACCCGGCACATGTAGCTATTGAGCATCATCAGCCACAACTGAACTGTTCTGAGGATTTTAGAGATTTTTACATCAAGAATAAGATGTTACTTGTTTTTATGCCCAAGTTTTCTTATGGAGAATTGGAGGAAATGAAGCATACTTCATACAGAACTAGGGTGCATACACACATTGATGGCATTATCAGGTATTTCTCTGCAGTGGAACAGAGATATTAAAAGGCAACTCCAGTGAAACTGTTGTTCTGTGACTTTAAACTAGTCCTGACAAAGCCATATTCCCGTTAGAGAATGAGGACACATAGTAAATAGGAATGCTATGTAACATTTTCTGCAGGAAGAAAACAAGCAGATGACACTTCTTTTTTCAAAGGGGTCTGGTTGTCTATTGCAGTTTTAAAGCTTTTGTGCAAAATCTAGTGTAGTAGTAGTATTTGACTTGCACATAAAGTAGTCGTGACTAAAATCATGCTTTCAACAAATAGCAAATTATTTGAAGATCTGAGTTAGGTCCTATGGCTACAATACAGATGATGCTTTTCAAAAAATATGTTTTGGAGGGGAAAAGAAAGGCAAATGAAGATTTTTTTTTTATCACTGCATTAGTGTTTCAAATTCACTTTAAGGAAATTTGACCAAATGCAAGATAAACAGAGTGAAGTATGTCCACTACTGAGAACAATTGTGGCAAGATTGTACTATGTTTTAAGTTTATTTGGTAACAAGAATAAAGAAAAAATTTTAGCAAGGGAGAACATAAAATGGACTCTAAGTTGTCATAAGCTCCAGGGCTTAGCAAAGTAAGACACTTTATTGCATTCTTCAAGTTGTCAATAAAAATTTCTAGGGCTTGAGGTCACACAGAGAAATTTCTGTGAGAAATTACAGAAAACCTGCAGTGGAAGCTTAAAAAGGGAAGACCAGAACTCCTGTAGTGTTTCCACTGGAGCAGGGTTGGATTTGTGTTTCCCAGTCCAGGCTTTTGTGACTATCTTTCATCGTGACAAACTGATGAAGTTGCCACTAAGTATAGTTTTCACCAGAACAATTACACCATGGGATTAAAAAAATTTTTTTGGGAGTTCTTGGTGCTGTGGTTTCTGCTTTTTGCTAGCAGCTGTTATAAGGAATTTAGATGCAAGTAGATGAGCTAAAGCCCAAAGGTGATGACATGAAAGTTATTGAATGAGAGGTCTTCAGGAACTGAAACATAGTATCTGCACCTTCTGTCCCAGAAAAACCTTGTTTTTTTGACATTATTTTTAGAGCTCTTTTTCTTTATCAATTAAATATTTTTTCCGTTCATAATCAATTGTAATTAAGAACTTGTGCAGTTCTGAGTGCTTAACTGTTGTCTATTTCAAGTAGTGGTGAATGATAGTCTTTTGTTGTAGCTATGGCCAATCAGAAAATTAATTTGGTTCTTCTGGTAGTGAACTTGCCAGAATCTGTGCTGTAAGATGCAGCTTGCACTCTCCAAACAACATAAATTTTAATAGCTCCTACACCACTAGAAAAGGGAAGACAGGGTAGCTGTTACTCTAGGTCTGTTGTGATAGATTGAGATGTATCGTTAGTCTCTCTGAGTCACACTCCTGTGGGGTTTCTATCATGTTACTGGCACAGGTTAAGTACAACACAGAGTAGGTAATTGTAGCCAGGATGAAGAGTCAGATGCATAACCATAACCTAGCTGAAACAAGGTAGAGGAAAACATTTTATAGAGTCTTCCTGCTGTCCAACCTGATTATAACAGGTTTGTCTTCACTAGGAAAAGGTGCGTGATGAGGCAAACATTTCAGTTATTGTGTACTTCATGCAGATCTAACTATGTTTTTAGATGGTTCAGATAAAGCCTCATTTCTTTTTCAGGAGAATCTTAAGACAGGACCCTTAATTCTGGAATCTGCAAACTATTTGTACCTCTTCCATGTGCACCAAGTACTTCTCTGACTGCCTTATAACATCCAGTAGTTTATTGAGGAAGAAAACCAGGATTCATCAGGAAGCTTTTAAGAAGAGAAAGCACATCAGCATATTGCCCAACAGGGAAGAAGTATTAAAAATCCATGAAAAAAAAAAAATCCTCTTCTGCTAATTGGGAACGTAAAAGACTAACTTAAAATGGTAATCTGTGGTATCTGCTGCACAAACTACTTGAACTTGTGTTTAGCTAGAACTCTCTTAAGCACAAGTGGTTCACATAAAGAAAAATTCAACTGCATTATTGCGGAGTGCATACCTTCAGTTTATAACAGCATGCCTAAATGATATCAATGCGTTCTGGAAACATCTATAAAGGCATAACTAATGCAGCTCTGTTTTTATTTACGTGCAGTTATGTCAAGATACTCAACAAGCCTTCATGATTATAATAAATTAGTGACAAGGTATGAAATAAGTTGTGCTGTAGCTTAGGGTTGTGTTTTCTGATTGGTAGCCAGTGAAGTCTTACTATGAATTTTCTGGAGACTGCTGGAAGGGTAAGGTGTAATCATATTGTTTAGATTATGCACTAGTTTCCATCTTAAAGTGAACTATGAAGTACATCTATTTTTTTCTGAAGTATTTAAAACATTTAGAATATTTCTGCCTGGATTACATGTGGACCTTGTTTTTAAAAATACTTCTAGAAGTGATTTAATATACACACTGTAAAGCTCACTGACCTTATTAGTTCTGGCTGTGCGTACCTTTAGATACTTACTTCTTAAAATACCCAGTTCTATTCGTTATCTCACAGAATATGAATGCTCAGAAAAGAGGAGTAGCTGAAGATATATGAAAACAGCAGCTGGTCAGTGTGATTAAAAATAAGTTATTAAACTTGGAGAATTGGTTTCTCAGATGTAAGGTCTGCCATGAAGAATAAAATTTTGTGGGGTTTTTTATTTGTATTTTAAAAATTATTTTATTTTTTTATTTTCTTTCTTCAGTTCCATACTAGGTAAACTTTTGGAATGTGTGCAAGTTTTTGAAGAGTAGGTCAGAATCTGGCTAGAAGATAGAGTTTACAGAAGAATTTCTCCGATTTAATCCTAAACGTTAAGGAATGGACTAAGAGAGCAAGTTGAGGATGTTATTTTGCCCCTTCTGAGGAACATAAAATTACTAATGTTACTTTTTAGAATCCTTTTGAGGTGTGGTTGTGCACTTTCATCGTTCTGCAGGGCAACAGAGACAGCTTTTTGAGTTTGTGAAGGGAGAACACTAAGAGTTGCCCTCTATCCTGTTAAGGAATTCTGTAGAAGTTGAGGGATTTTATTTCTGAGGGGAATCCCAGTTTGATCTCCTCCATAAAAGAGGCCAACAGGGTGTTATTGATCAAAAGCTGGAAAATACAGACAACAGCATTTTACCAAGGACTAAAGAAATATTTTGTATAATGCAATTTGAAAATGTATTAGAGCAAGCGTTTAAAACCAATACTTATTTCATCAATTGTCATGAATGTTTTTTGTTTTTACAAAAAAAAAACCTAACAACAGCTTATAGTATAGCTAACCTTTAAATAATATTTCTGTATTTAAAAACTCTTCTTTTTTTATATGAAATAAAGTTCCAGCTTTTGTTTTGCAATCCATTTTCAAGTATTTTCTCAAACACAGGACTGAATGGAGTAAATTCTGCTTAATCTGCAGATACTGTTGAAAATGGTCACAGCCAACTGCTTCCCCTGAAATCACGGAAACTTTGCTTGAGTACTGAGCATAGGAGGGAGGCCAAGTAATGACTGACTGCAAGTTGTGTTGTATACTGTTATTCAATAAGATTTGCCTGCAACTTTTTTACACTTCATATGTTCAAGTATATTTTTGCAATACTTCCTCTAAATGACAGTGATAAATTCCTGATACCCTTTCTCAATACTGTGGGCTGTTAACCAAAAATTCAAATAGCAGCTTTCACTGCTGTTACACTGACCAGTGCTCTCTGAGCAAAAGAAATAATTATCTGCCTGTTAGCAGTAGTAAGATGGTATCCTCTGGAAGAAAATTACACACAAGTCTCTTTTGCTTAATTATGTAAAACTATCCTAATCCTCTTTCTCACCTCTAGATTATTTTACTTTAGTAAATGAACCTGAAGGTACCTTTCTCTTGTGTACTAATGAATTTAAAATGTGAATTTTAAATTTTTTTTTCTAAATCCACTTATTCCAAAGACTCATGCCAGTACATTAGGAAGAAAAATGATAAGCATCCTGGAAGAGCAGTGTACTTGTTAGTAGTGAGAATACTGGTGTAATACTTGCGTTGCATGCTATAGTCTCATCTCATATCAATTAATATTTGTTTATGCAGTTGTCAGAAAAAAGACCCTGAACTTGTTTGTACCTCTGTGAAAGCCAAAAGTGACTATTTCATTATTTCAGTAGAAGTGCTGGGAGCACAAGCACAGACCTTGGTAATGAAATATGCCTAGAATACCAGAAGTGCTTTGTGCTACATAGGACACTAATAACACTAATTTTGGTAGAAAAAGGTAATTGAAATAGCATTCTGTTGATTTAATAATATTTTTATCTCTCTGTCCTTATATCTTTAAGAATCATAAGCCCACTAGTGTTCTGAGGTATTTGCAGCTGCTGTTAAAACTAGGAAGCATATATAGAAAAATATATTCAAAATTAATATATAATGATTTTTTGTGTCAAGTGTATGACCATATTTGGGATATCAGTGGACTATCCTTTGTTAAATTTGAGCATTTTACATGTGGGTTTGGGATCCGTGCTTCTGTTGTAAATAATTTGTTTTCACTTTTTTTGGTTTTTTTTTCTATCAAAGTATAATATATTTTTGTTAGCTTTTTTTTACTGGAAAGTTACAAGGGTACTGTGAGGTGTTTATAAAATAATTGCAGAAATTCTCAGGTGTGTATATAAATATGAGTATTTTCTCAATATTTTAGTAATACCAGCAATACGTTTTATATTCCTAAATTATTAAAATCTCTTTTTCCAGTGGGAAGAGTAATAGCCAACTTGCTTTTCCATCTAATGAGGTACTAGCTGAGTGAGGTAGAACGAATTGTACAAATTTTAGAGATGAAGAACTGATTGTGTTTTATGTAGCAAGTTTAAGGAATGGTATCTCACTCCCAGACATACTTTAGGTTGAGCTCACTCTATATCATATGACTGTAATAAAATATTTGTCTAGTTATTAGAATCAAAATGTTTTAATCAAGATGTGAGATGCTGTTAGCCAGCAAAATCCAACAAAAGGTTGACAGCAGTGAGACAGAATCAGACTCCTACATTATTCCATGTGTTTTAATCCGTCCCTGCAGTGCAGAATTTATAGATATTTTAAGTTGTTCAAACTTTCCCCTGATTTTTTTTCCTAAGGAATTATGAAAGTTCTGCTTTCTCCTGGTCTAGATATTTTTCTCATCAGAGATAGGCAGTAAAGTCTAATCGTCAAAAATATTTTGGAACTTCCTGCTGAAGCCATTAAAAAATAAAACACTGAAATAAAACTGATGAAAGGCAGAGAGGAAGGGATATGGTTCTGTTTTGAAGTGGGGGCAGGCTTAAGCTGTTTCCTTCTGACACTGGTTGGTGTATGGGGACATAGAGCAGCCAAGAAGGAGGAGAAAGACACATCTGTGACTGCACAGCAACGTTTTATTTAACTGTCATGTATTCTGAAAGAGCTGATGGAGCTCTGATAGAACAATATGAATTCCCCCAGCTGTGTCAGAGATAGGATGTATATCCCCTGAGCTCCTTAATTCTTCTAACTGCACACCTACTGAGACCCGGGAGAACATTGGACAGCCTGAGCCCACAGTGGTTTAATGGTGGCTGCAGTTCTGCAGTTGGTTATGATGTTTCATTGTTTTAGTCATTTTTAATACAATTATGAACAAATTGATAGGTATTTTTTTAAAGGCTAGAATAAATCTCTGCCATTTAGCTTATAATGTTGTCTTATTTCAGCCCAAAGCCAAGTATAAACCAAGGAAAGGTTCAAGTTATAAGGAGTAGTACCATGAAGAAAGTTTTATTGAGTCTAATATCACCTTTTCATTTATTCCATTATTCAATTCCTTACTGGGGACAGCTTAACCAATCTTAATTAACTTGAATGGGATGAAATTTTTTTATAATTTAAAATATTATTTTCTATGGATTAGCCTCTATAGAGCGAGTCTGGAAGCAGGATAGCCAGGTTTTCAAAATAATTGGAAAACTTTATTACTTTTGAGTATTAGGTTTTCATCAGAATGCAAAGAAAAGATTGATGTTTTACCTGCAGTGGGTGATGCGGTCACCATAAACAGTAGGTTGCAAAAGTCAATTTAGATGATATATTACAGGCCAAAGTTTATTTTCTGATGTTTTACGTTTTGTACTGGCTACACTTTGAGTTGTTTCAGCATGCCACAGGCACTGAATTTGATTCTTTAAGGGACAAATTCAGTTCTTGATTTTTACAAGTTCATATATTGATTTTCATGGTCCTGTACTAAACGTAATGGGTACATTTGAAAATGTACATGGCATTTGATTACGTAAGGCTTTATATCTCCCCAGTGTTCATATTGGATGTGGAGAGCTGTCAGCATTCAATGGGATCCTGTAACTTCTCAACATTATCTAATGAAAAAAAAAAATCAGAGTATTATGGATTTCTATTATTTGGAGATTCCCATAAGTGCTTTGTATTGAAGAAAATATATGCCACATTCCAATTAAACTCTCCGGAGATCTGGAACAGGAATTCCTCTTGCTGACATATTTCTAGTTAGATTTCTTCGACTGCTGGTACTTGTGTTTTATATTTTCCATCCAGTTATTATCTATTGCAGATTTTTAGATTACATGGCACAGTTAAAAATTTTATATTTTATTTTTCAGTAGAGGCCTCCAGCTGGCCAGATTCCTCGTGTGCAAACATTCTGACGCTTTTGTTTAAAGGATATATAAACATGTGCAAGACAATGGCCAATGAAATCTCCATTATGCCTGTTTGACAGGGAATGCTTTGAAAGGCTCTGTGTTTTTAATGAATAGGAAAGATCAAAGACAGAAGAACATCTTGGGCCTCTGTACATAACAAAAAGGGCATATTCATTTACTCATTAATGCTAAATGTCATATTGCTGTGTTGACAGTCGGCAGTCTCAAGTGTTCCATCACCTACAGGGAGTATTATATACAGAATAAACAATTCGGTATAAACTAAGGGGCCATTTTTCTATTTAGAATAGTGGGTGGGTCTATTAATTTATTAAGTGAAACTCGTGTCACAGAACCTCAGATGAAATGCCAGCCCATAGAAAAAGAAGCTTCTCTCTATCTCTCTCTACCCTTTTTCCAGGCTTAGTATAGTTTCTATTTCTTCACTCACTTCACTTTACTGTAGAGTTCTTAACAGCTTGTCTCCCTCAATCCTGTTCTATTCTTGTACAGTACTACTGAGACATATTTTTTCCATGTAGTTCTAACATGGAGTATTTGCTCTTCCCATTTCTCATTTTATCTTTCATTAGAGCTACCTTTTCTTGCATGTCAGGATGAATGTTAAGAGTACCAGGCTGTTATAAGGTCCTACTAAGTAATGTAATCTGTGTTCGTCCATTGGCCATTACTAAATATTTTACAGTGTTTGTTTTCACTATAAATGACCAGAGGAATAAAAATATCCTCAGCTGTGTTTGCTTGACCATTTAATCTCCTGATAGAGGTCAGTGTTGGAAAGTATTTCCTCTCTCCCTCCTTCATTTCTCTTCTTTGATTTCAAAAGGTGGAGTTGGTTGCTACTATCCAGCTTTATTAACAAGAGTATTTCACTGAACTTGTATGTGATTTAGAAGCATGTCTATATCTATAACAGGCAAGGCAGCAGTGTGCCTTACTATAGCATTTCTTGTGTCTTTCTTGGTCAGCCTCTACCACATGCTGTTTTCACTCATTACCTCTCCTCTTCCACATCCAATCTGATTAAACAGGGCAAGGACCTGCTGTGTTTGGGTAGTGTGTAGCAGTTCAGCTTCTTAAAGTTTAAAACAGTTAGGTGCTATTACATGAAACAAAGAACAATAATACCATTGCCTTGATTTATGGTGCATTAACCTAAACTGTCCCAGTCCTTCCTTGACGTTTACAGTGTCCAATATGGATGCAGACATCTGTTTAAACTACAAATAATTTATTACCAAAAAAAAAAAATCCCAGTCATGTTTCTTGTAGGGCAATATCCTCAGTGCTCAATTTGCCAAACTATTTTTATGGTAGAGATGTCATGAAAGCAGGTCTAAAAGGTATGGTTTTTGTAGATGTTAGAAAACACTTGTAAGAATTGCATTATTGAGAAATATTAATGGCTATGTATTTATTCTACACAATTTGTGATCTCTTATGGCTCCACTGGGATTTCAGATCTAATTTTTTATGTATACACAAAGGCTGGTGATGCTTGAATACAAATTATATCAATAAGCCTTATTTCCTGATCAACAGAGGAGAAAAATCACTAGCTCGTAAATTTTCAGTGTCTTGAACTGTTTGAGGTGGATGATGTTCTGGACATTCCTCAAGTGACCACTGAGAGATATTCAATTTGTATACAGAGTGTAATGAGACATTAATTAACTTGTATCTTAAAGTTGTTCTCAATTAGAATCAAAAAAGTATCCTCAGTTCTTCAATGTTTACGATTGGACTGGGTCAAGATGGTCTTGAGAGGAAACACCAACAGGAGATTTATATGTTCATACAGGTGTTGGCAGGTGTGGAGGATAAGGGGTCAAGACCCTGTATTTTGCATTACATAAAGACTAGTCCCAATTTGGCTTGGTATAAACTGTCCAGAATGAAAATCTTCAGTATGAAGAACCCGTGAATTAAACTTAAGTAATGTGACTTCTTCCATGGGTGAATATTTTTGCTTGATCATTTTCAGCCACCAGAATTTTTCAGGACCTTTTAAGAATTTACTATGACTAAAATGGATCCAGCTTATTGCAAAAACATCAATTAACAGTCTGTTTGATACCCCTTACCAAAGGCTCCAGGAAAATCTATCCTGCAGTTGACCCTATGATGTCAGCAGCTACTCCATGTGTTCAGGGGTACTCTGCTTTAACACTTATTTGATCGCAGGCCAGGCCTGCTGATTACGGAATGTGAAAGAAAACAAGAAAAACTGAGCAGATAACACTAAATTGTGCAGAGGAGGGATTGTTGCTGAGAGTTCAAACAGAGTATTTTGGATGTGAGTCAAGAATAAGTTGAGATTATTTGGAGAAGAGTGTAAGGCAAAAGGATATACCAGTGAAAAGGTCAAAAAGAAGTTTAAGGGCAAAACAACGCATCTCAGATATTTGAGAACCTTGAATTAACGTACTCAAGCTTGATGTTGTTGCAAAGAACCATCAGCTTTCTCAATCAAATACTGTCACGCTGTTGTGTTTACACATGGTATGATTAAGAAATTCTGAAGTCCTTCCTCAGTCTTGAATAGAACCTGTGCTGCATCCTACAAGGTAGTTCTTAGTGAGCTGCCTCAGAAGAGTAAGATAGGTAGCAAGACACTAAAGGTAGACATCCTGCGCTCTAATGTACTGATTATTTACATTTATTTGAGTTGTTTATATTAGTTAAGCAGTTCCATTAAAAAAAAGCTACAGGGTAAGATGACCAGTTAAAAAAGGACAAAATTTTGAAATAAATTATGCTTTCATTAGTCCTCTGAAAGCTCTTTGAAGTCACCAGGAACCCTTTTTGACACAAACTACTGACTTCCTGTTTTTCATAGATACATCTGCATATCTGGCTACAATATGCAGAACAGCAATCTAGACTAGGGATGATGGAATTGTGCTGAACTGGATCACCTGAGAAGCAACTTTTAAAAGCTGGTTTAAAGAGCCATAGTATTAACTGCTAGATTGTGTTGGTACATAGAAATCCAAGTACTGTAGCTCGTGGGTTTCAGGTTCTGAGCTACGTTCCTGATGGGTGATAGCAACAGTAGATGTTTTCGGTTAACAAAAAAGGCTTCACTCTGAATCACCCTGGAAAGTGGTCATTTAAGTGCTTTTCAGTTACGCTCTTTGGAGAACATTTTCAGCGCACGTTGTAGTTTGATTATTCAATGGTGTGTAAAAATCTATCAAATGAGTCTCAAGACAACAAAAGCAGTTCCTTTGAAGAGGCTGTCAATCTTGATCAACCCTATAAGTTTAGAGATTAATTCATCATATTAAACAAGGTTTTAAAAAAAAATTAGATTTAGGTATACCTCTAAAATTGTTCTCACTGCAGAAACTCCACTGGTGCAACTCATTATCCCCTTCAGAGTTACAAGCCTTGGGGCTTGTTCTTTCATTAGTTAAGCAACAGAGTACTGTGCCTTTGTGGAGAAAATTAAATCAGAGGTTTTCATCTTATCCTCATTCAAGTATTTCTCCAGCAACAAGTCTGGAATGACAATGCTGTTATGAACTGTTGCCAATAGGAAAGACATACAGTTTAGCTTGCCCTAATTTGTCCTTGCGGAGATCATTTACTGTTCTCCAGGAGAAACCAGTTAGTACAGCTGACTCTTCTAGAGCTCAGAAGAATAATATATGCACCAACGTGTTAGTTAAACTAAGTCTATATCAGGAGTTTAAGTGAAAGGGATGGGAATAGTAGTTTTTCTGTTGAAATTTATCATTAGCAAAAATTTCTCTTTTGAGGTGGTACTTTGGTACTTAGCTTCGCTTTTCACTTGTCTCTGCTTGTTCAAGACCCAATTACACAAGCTTTAACTCAGATGTTACTTCATAACTATATGTATTGCAGATCAAGGAAGTTTTTTGTGTTTGGGAATAGCCCTGTGGTTAGGAAGCTTTATAATTAAGGAAATGGAGTATACAATTAGAAATGCAAGACATTTCTATCCCTATCTGTATGTGAAACCTGAATCATCTGTCACCAAGATCATGCCCTGTATGCTACGCTGAAGCATGGCAGCCTTGTACCTCTGTAGAGGTACTGCTGTGGAAGCTGTTTAATTTTCTAGAAGATACTTAAATGTGCCCTGAGTCAGAATGATTGAGAGAATAATTGTCTGGCTTGATGACTGGAATTGTGTGAGAGCAAACCAATTCCTGTTTCAATGATTCTTTAAAACATACTTGGTACAGTTAGCTGTTTCAGTAGGAGGCAAGAGAGATGTAGAACATCTTTAAAAATAGCAGTTGGGGTATTGCCTTGGGAAATGAAACCTCTCAGGCAAGTGTGATAAGACGGAAAGAAAGCCTAAATAGACAAGTCTGGTCCCATGTGTTTCAGGGACCTCCACAGCCTTACTGATTTTTGTTCACCTATCTCTAAAAACTTCCAGTTAAGGTGTTTTGGCAAAAATATGTGATAGACAAAGCTGTGATGAGCAAAAAGCTTTTTTGATAAACAGTCTTTCACAGGAAGTGTCATTGAGCTGTGAATAATTATTAACAAAGACTGCCATACATTAATAATTTTAATGGGACTACAAAGTTTCTCTACAATCAGTGCTGCACCAAATAACCTATCAAATCTCATCAGAGGAGTTGTTCAGGGTACTATATATATGTATTAATATATGGTTATTTATAGAGTTTTACTTTTTTTCAAAAAGAAAGTACAACTTCAGAATGGTTAGTATGCAAGAGCTCAAATGCAGGGCAGGAAAAAAAAAATCTAGCATTATATGTTCCCCTTGTCCAAGATACACACTTCTTCACTAGGTATGTATACAAAAGATATGATTGCTAAACCCACAGCTTTGCTCTGTCAAACTTTTTTTACAAATTCTCCTTGCAAATACAGTGGACTGGTACTACACCTCCCTTCACAGTCCAGCAACATCAGGTTGGTTATATTTTGAGAAGATAGTGCTAAAATATGACGTAACCATATTAAATCAGTTAAGGATGCTTTGATTAGGTCTTCTGGATAGCAGGGAAAAACAACCGAAATTATCTACAATAAAGAGAGCTATAAATTAATTTTATAAAATAAAGTGTCTTGATTGTCATGAAAACATTACAGTGACCTGTGAACAGCCTTCACTGCCTTGTTTGCAACTTTCAGCTAAATTCTCTGTGTATTTTTATCTTTGATCTGAAAACATAGCTTCAAGGAGATTAGCAAGAGACAAGCTGGCATATTTAATTCTGTAAGGGATTCTGGACAAGCAACTGAAAAGCAAACTAATCAGCAATGTGATGGAAGTTACAGAAGTAACTATTAAAGCTCAGTTAACAACTCTTCATTAGAATTTTACTTGTTAGCTTACATATTTGTATCATATATTAATAATACATCTTAAAACTCACCTTCATCTGTGTATCTGGAGAGTCTCTCCATGTGACAAAGGGCACCTGTTGTTTTTAAGCTGGTTTGCAGCTCTTTCAGTGTCTCAGCACAGCTGGCTCACCTCACTCACTGCCTCCCACTCTGCTGCTTCCAGGCCTCAAAATCTCTTCTTTCCCATTTCACAGCAGCACCTTAGCCTGGTCCATTTACTCTTATTTTCTTTCAATAGAGTGGGTCAAATGCTGTCCTTTTGTAACACCAGTGACTTTACCTGGACTGCATGTGTGTAACTGAGAGGGGACAATGGTCTTTTGTCATTAAGATAGTAAGAAAGTTTATCTTGGAGCACAAATATTTTTGAGGATTTTTTCTGTAATGAATATGTGTATGAGTGTTTCCTTTGTGTGTCTGCTGTCACGCAGCATCTTAATTTTTTTCACGGTCTCCTGTAAAAAGCCTTAATTGATCCTGTATGTAGTTCCTCTTCACAAAACACAGAGGATACTAGAGTGCTGATATCAGTCAGCTTATATGAGACCTATGCTTACCAGCCAGTGTCTCCACTATTCCCACAGAAACAGAAACATTCAATCATCAGCAACACATAAAGAAAGTTGTGGGAAGTATGAGTGTGAGGTTTTGGAGTGATTAATTTAACACTAAAGAAATCATGGTATATTTTAATGACAATTCACCATGTGCCCCAGGGCTGTAATTCACCAGTGACAAAGCAGTATGCACAGATGCTTATAATGGTAGAAATGACAACACAGTGTCTTAAAACTGGAAAAGACATTTTAAGTAGACTTGTTTTGTAGGAGCCAGTGACACAATCTTCAGATAATAATTAGCTGTTCATGCTAATTCTATCTGTATACTTCATGGTTTTATGCTTTAATCTTGCCTGGCATGTGCAAAGGCATGATTTCTCACGTTGGAGAAAGTAATTTTCTCCTCGAATGTAGATTTGAGGGTTTTCTGCCATAGTTTTCTTTCCTGATCCTTTGCACAGTCTTAGTCTGCAGCATGATTTTTTAGATGATACATGAAATAGTATTTTTTTCCCTAAGTCATCATATTAAAGATGAAAAACTAAAGTGGACTGAGCTAGTAAGAAGGAATTTCTAAGCAGCTCTTATTTGTGATTTTTATCTGCTATTGTCTTAAGTAAGAGAAAGTTGGACTCCAATACTGCACTGAAGATAGTCTGAGATGAAATATGAAGCATCAGCCAACTAATATGTACCCATACTGCATAGTTCATTTCCCCAATCTTTTCTTCACTGGCTATTATCAGGAAGGCATAGGTATGGAGAGTAATTCAAAGTACAGCTAATTTTATATAGTCTAGTTTATCAGTATTTAGAGCTCTGTAAACTGCCTTTACTGAAAGCAGAAATACACTTCAATGCCATGCTCGTAGTGGATGGACTGGAGGAAAAGGTGAAGGCAGGAACTATGTAAACTGGCAGACTGAACCAAGCTAGTTCCAAGACCAGAAGGGAAAGTGGGAGAAAACTCTTGATTTTTTTCCGTTTGTTGTGTCAGACCTAGCCAGGCCAAAGCCTTGGATGCCCTAAGGTACCCCAAATGTGACTGGCTACTACTCTTCAGGTGTATGGATTGTTCCATTGTCTCTTGCTGGCGCTGCTGGTTTGTGAGTAAATCTGTAGAAGGATTGCTAAGTGAAGACTGTTTTTTGTTAGTTGGGCTTCCTACTATGATTAGAAAGTTTAATCCCAAATACATCATACATGGCTTTGGCAGCATGTCTGGGCAATAACCTGAAGCAGTGCTACATATTTTCATATATTCTATAAAGCTGACTTGGCCCAATTGAAACTGAAAAAGTTTTAAGGATCAAATCTGAGAAACGCTTTAAATTAAAGTTCCATTTATAAATAGTCTTTTAATATCTGTTACATGGTTGCCAGATGGACTCCTGTTCTTTTATAATTTATGATATACCATGTTGTACTTCTGCACTTTCTTATCTTGAATTCTCAGTAAGTAATTCTGTTGCAAGAACTATAAATAGGATGTAATCCAAGCAAATGTTTTTCAAATATGTGTTTTATATATATTTTTTTTAGATTATTCAAAGTTTGAATTCTTCCTGTCATATCAGAGGTTTTTTTGGGCATAAAAAGGCTTCACCATTATGTCTTAAAATGGAAAGAAGAGCCTAATTCCCATACAGTATTGCTTCCAAGGAGTTTGATGAAAAGCTCATTTTAATAAGTTTGACCATCTTTTAACATGACCTGGATATTTCCTTTTTATTTTTGACAAGTTTAGAGAGAAGATGTTTCGGTCTGTACCTTTGATGTGTTACAAGTCCGAGATTGGTATTTAAGACAGTTTTTTAGTAGTCAAATCTTGCTTGAATTGGTAAATGCACCTGTCACCTTGTCCATTAACTAATGATTTCCTTCTGAAAATCCTGTATTTTTTTTCTTTTCTACCAGTGTTTGGAAATTGACTGACTTCCTGTTGTACCTCAGCTTTCAAATGAAGTGATTAAGTGGCAGTTTTAATTTACTTTATCATTCATAACAGGAAAATTTTTTCTTCCCCCCCAATATTAGAATGCTTTTGTCTTTGCCCTTCTGTTGAGCTAGCACTTAAAGCTGTCATCAGTAAAGTCTAGATTTTCAAAATCTATTGTTGCTGCTGAATGGAATGCATATATTTCATGTGTATAGTTTCTAATATTGAAGTTAATGGTAATACGATACATGACAGCTTAAAGAATATATCATTAATTAATACCAGTCTATCCAATTAACCATTCTTTCAAGCCTATGTTTAACTATTGAAGCTCCGCTGTAATCGTGGCAATAATTTTTGTTGCGATACAGTAACAATTCAAGATGTTCTATAGTGGTTTGTGATAGAAGCTCTTCATATGCTGGGGAAATCTATGAAGTTTGTGCTGAGTGGTAAACGGTATTTGATGCTCTCTTTGATAATACTGAGGGTAAAAATCTGGTCAACACATGAAATGCAGCTTGTTCTTGATTTACTTGAGCTTTAAAATAAATTCAAGGAAAAGAAGTGCTTAAAATTATTTCACTTAGGTCTTAGTTGTGCTCACCTCAATCACTGGTACAGTCATGGAAGACATTTTTTTTTTTGTTATCTCAGTTCTGAGTGTTGTTATACTAAAGGCTTTTTGGTCCCATATCATTACCTCCCTGCCTTCTGTTTTGCAAATTTTAACTGGTTTTAGGTCTTCCAATCCTCACTTTGATGTGACACGTAGATTGTTTAGTTCTGGGAGTGTAGTTTCCTTGTTGAAGTGTTAGGTGATGCCAGTTAAATTAGTACTTGGAAAGAGATGGGTTTTTATTTTTTCTGTGTTGAAGTTTTTTTCTGTTTATCCTTGACAACCTTTCCTGATAGTGTAAACTGGCTAGCTGGGACCTTGTTGAGCTGATGATGTGGTTTACTATTACTTCTTTCAGCAACCACTTTAAATTCTTTGGCAATATTATCTGCTTACTTCCTCTTGCCTTTTTACATCCATTTTTTACTGGCCTGTCCTTTCTTTTGTACAGTTTTTTTTCCACATTTTTTATCCAAGAAAAAAGCCATCTCTAAAAGTGTTTTTCAAGTGCTGATGCTTGCTTTGGTATGTTACCTTGTTTCACGTAGTTCCACAGAGCATCTCTTAGCAGGTCTGTAGGTTTATGTCTGGGAGCCTGATAGGCATGATATAATGGTTTGATACTGCCACATAAAAAAAAGACAATGGCATATTCATGATGCCTTCTTGTGATGGACTCAGGCCATATAATAGATGTAATTTGCTCTTCATTTGAATTTGAAATTGCTGCTCTAAGGCTTTTTTTTCAACTTTTTGATAGTGCTTTTTCGTGGAATGGTTTTTCACTGGCTATGAAACCTAAAAGCAAGTGCGGTTTTGCCAGGCTTTCCACACTCTGATTTTGAGACTAAGTTCTTCTGTAGCGCTCAACTTGGTTGTCCATATCCACACCCTTTATTCAAAACACAGGTTATAAATGCACAGAAATTTCCAATTAAAAACTAATTTATTAACTCTCTTGATCAAAGTTACTGCACTGAGAGGACAGCTACACTCCTTTGTTGTGTTCCCTCAAAAGGCTGTGGCAGATAATCTTTTGTAGAATACTGTCAGTACTTCTGTGGTCATGGTGGTTGCTATTGTTCGTTTAATTGAAATTAAGATGATTGCAGTTTGAGAGTTTGATCTACAAGCCAAGGTAGAAAAAAGACCTTTTATTAAGTTTTAGACAAATTATTTGTCTAGTACAAAATACAATAAGGCACGGAAAAAGGAGACAATCTGGTGCCTGCCTTTGCTGTAGCAAATGTTGTGTGGGGTAAGATGCCTGAGGCTTGCAAGGAAAAGACCTGGGATTCTCTTGTGCATCAGAGCCTGGCATGTGCCTTTAATTTGAGTTAATATGTTTTTTTGGGGAGTTTGTTCGAGAAATAGTGAGACTTCAGGGATGTGGAGAGACTTTCACCTGCAACATTGGTTTACCATATTTTCTTAAAAGGCTGTGTTACTTGGCTAATAGCTACACTATCTAAAGAAGATTAAACCCCATGTTTTAACTGAGTTGCATGCATGTCAATCATTCTTTAAGATAAACTCTAAGTAAAACATTACCAGACAGAACCATTATATGTATCACACTTGTGGGGTACAATACTAAAGATTAAAAGTGAGTGACCTATATATCCTCATCATAGAAGTTAGGTTACTACCGACTCCAATAGATCTGAGATAGATGTGAACATTTTAAAGGGGCTCATTAAGTTGCAATATGCATTGTCAGATGTGCTTTTATGCGAAAAAATGATAGCTCACATTTTTCATTTTTCATGTAGCTGTACGTTAGCTCTTCATTGTTTCTTATGAAATACAAAATTGGTTTAGAAATATAATATCCATGCAATATTAAATTTTTGGCAGCTGTATTTGAAGACTTGTAAAGAAGAGATGAGATTCATGAAAGGTAAACATGCCTGTCTTCACAATGAAATTACTAAAAGTACATTATACATGAGTCATCCCAACTTAGAATGTGCAGAAAAAGAAAAGAACAAATAATCAACTAAGCCGTTTGCTGTTACCTAACAGGTAATTGACTAGAAAGAACAAACATGTAATTTTCAAGATTAAAATTAGGTTGCTTTAATGTGATTTATGTCTGGCAGGATTCATTGTGTAGTTTAGAAGTAGCACATGCCACATGCACCTTAATAAAGCTTTTAATGCTGTCTCAGATGACATTAGGCTAAGCAAATCAGTACAAGTTGTGTTTGATTAAATTACTACCATGTGAATGCAGAATTTGCTGGGAAGCCATAATCCATGTATTGCAGGTTCCCAAGAAAATGGAAAAATGCACCAAGTGGAGTTACTCTGGGTGGTTTCCTGTGTTCATTATTCAGTGTTTCACTAATAACTTGAATGAGGGAATAGAATGTGTCTTTAAATTTCATGTGGACAAAGTAGCCTTAGATTTACTAAATTCGTATTAGAATTAAACTTTTAAAGCATCTTTACCAATCACAGCAAACCTTTGAAATATTAAGAAGGCAATTTAACTCATGATGTGTAAAAACCACTGCATTTAGCTAGGAGTAATCAGAGGCCATGATTCTATGAGATTAAATATTTAGTAGCAATCTGTACCTAAAATAGATAAACATGGAGTAAGTCAGAGAGACTGTGTCAAGTTTATAAGAACTTGTTAGAAAAACATATGAGTGATGGTTTAGGTGTATCTGATCCTGGCTATTGGCAATGGAGTGAATCCAAGAGCTTCCCATCTACTGTGGCTTCTATTATCAAATGATCCTAGTACTCTTGGCAGGGATCAAAGTTGTAAGTGTCTGAATCTGATCTCATGTCATTTAGCTGTCTTGAGTGGATGTCTGGTTTACATGAGTGTAACGGAGCTACCAGGCAAGTGCTATGTGTGAGACTTTCAGAAAATCTTGAAGTCCGTCTAACTTGCTCTGAAAACAAGTAGTAAAATGCCCAGTGGAGTTATTTGTTTCTGGAGAGAAACACTTTTGAAAAATCTCACTCTGTATTAACCAGACTAATTTCAATGCTTTTTATGGATCCACATCATTGAATGTATCAATACACCCATGGTTTCCACTTCCGTGACTGGATGTTGGTAGCAGCAGGGAACATCTGCATTATTCTTCAGTATGCTGATTGCTACTCCTCTTGTTCTGTAGGGTGTTAACAGAGGAATTAATTTCCTTCTGTTCTTTTCCTTCTTTAATGGCATACCAAATTGATTCTTTTGGCCTTTTATTTTTCTTTTTTTATTCTTTGCATTTCTTCATTGTTTCCTATCCCTTTGTTACTTTCTTGGGTTATTCTTCTTCCTTTAACTAAGCTGCTTCCACCTTTTTCTCACTTAAAAGCTGCATGCTTCTCAACACAGACAAAGATGGGCTGATGACAGTTTTCTTGAAATGTTGCTGGTCTTGGTGACAACGGAAAATAATTAAGAGGCTTAGTTTCTCAGGTTGTCTTAGAGCCTGTGCTCTTACACAAAGATTCTATTTCTGTACTAGCAGTTCACAAAACCACAGCAAAGCAGAGGAGGAAAGGTTGGAGAAGGACTCCAGTGCATCCAGAATTTAAAAGTGGCTCTGTGACCCGTTTTTTCTGGTTGGAAGCTCTCCCCTCAGATATGAAAATGGCATTGAAGTACAAAAATTAATGTTACTGGAGCACAGACTAGAACCATGAGCTTCTACCAAATAGAAAAAAATTGTATCTGCAGTCTTGGCTTTTCAAAGTAACACAACATACAGTAGCTCAAAACCAGACCTATCCGTTGCAGTATTTTCAAGAATCCATATGCCAATTTATAATCCATACAGAAAATTTGCCTTGAGGATTTAAGTGGACCTGGCGAAACATATCCGTCCTTCATCTATTCCAGATTCCTTTGAACCTGGCATAGGTCTGAAGTCACACAGCCACTGACAGGGAATGCTGTCATAGGAATTGTTTTCTCAACCTGTGAATTAAAAATTATATTAATCTCCGGAATCATTCCGAAATTGGCTGACTTGGCATGAACCTGACTTCTGTAACATAAGTAAAAACACTTCATAAAAATTACTTGACTTTGTTGTTTAAGTAAGGAAGACTCTTTCTATATTACCAATACTGTTTCAGTCTTGCAGTCCATTCCTGAAGCTGATAATGTGATTCACATTGCTGTGTGTCTTGAAATAGCCAGAATGTATGCATACGCATTCAAGTGAAAAACTGCAGATTTTTGACAACTGCAGCCTTTCTTATTACGGATTTATAAGATGAACACCTTCTATATTTGGAATCTAAACACCTTTTTTCCCCTCTTGAAGAGGTCAGATGGTACAGCATGTGTGCAGTGACATTTCTAATATTTACAGGAGTCCTTACAGATGCTTTCATTTAAATGTAAGCCATAATAATTCAGTTACACTAACAGCTAGATTATGTCAAAAGTCATATCGTGTGATAGGGAAGGGGAAGAATTGCACAGAATTTTTTAAGACTCCTCAGTTCCTTCCTTTATGCTGGACTTGTTTGCTAGCCACTGCAGCTTAATACCACCTATTTACAGGTTCCATAGCTCTCAATACTATATTAAGCAGTATACAAAACGTTCTCTTGCACCTCATGCTGTCCCACTCAACTCAGTGGAGAACCTGTGGTTTTATGCTGATATTTTTGTCGACTGACAGCCCACAAAAGTTCTTATTTACTTACGCTGACACGTTCAGTTCAGTGGAACTTAGCCTGTCAGTTTAAAAGTAGAATAGGAAGCTTGATAAAAGGTGGAAAAACTGGAATATAAAATGCATCTAGAATATTTTAAATGCCAAAAGTCTAGATGAATTATCCGCAAGAACTGGAATGATTTTTGTTATTTTAAATTTCAAGTAGGCTACAGAATGTGTAATTTGAAAAGGTCAGAGAATTTTTAAAATGAAAGCTTAGTAGAACTACTGTGTGACTTAGAAATTGAGCTAATGTGCGGCCTATAAAGTAATTTCTCTTAAAAACTATCAGTTCTATTGACTTCATACGCAAGTCATCCTATTGGAAGAATACAGGAAAATTTAGGAGTAGGATGAGCAAATTCTAATGTTCTGTGAGGAACAGTCATAATATCTGAGCTCAAAAGCACAACCTGTTCTGATGGTGTTTTACCATTTAAATAGAAAGGAACATAGACACTTGTACAACAGGACCCATTGCCCCCATGTTGGAGGAAGCCACAGGGTTGTGCCTGTACCACATAATGTAAAATTGCAGGCTATGCCAGTGCTAATAAGAAGCTCTTCATGCCCTCTTCCAATGAACTGGTGTTCAAATCAGTCTGTGGACTGCAGGTTATGTCCTTATCTGAGAAAGCTCTATATTTTTGATTCTTCAAATAATATTTTTACTCTTTTCTGTGAGAAACTGACGGGGGGGGGAAGATTCTTACTCAAGCTGCAGAGAAACTTGAAAGTAAATGTAAATTTATGTCCCATAATACTCCTAAACCAAAAGTTCTGCTTTCCATTTTAACATAGTTGATTGCTAGTTTTGTTGTAGAGCCTAGCTGTGAACTTAGGCTTTGCGTTGTCCTGGAGCCAAGTCACCTAGCTTGTTTCAGCACAGAGCATGTGAAGCATTCAGTCTTCAAGGAACCCTCTTTCCCTGCCTGACAGATATGAGGTACACCTGCACAGCGTTGCACTGCTACACACAGCTCTGCATCCTTAGGTTTATCAGAGCTATCTGAAGCTAGCAATGTGTCGTAACTAGGACAATAAAAAAGGAACAGTTTGCTCATTAGGAATTCCATAGTTTCAGTATTTTGGCTTTTGTTTTTTGTAACATCTGTTGCACAGTGCTAGGTTTAATCAGCGTCTAAGTATCTGCATACATGTTTTTGGAAACAATAATGCAAATTAAGTTTCCAGTAATGTCACTTGGGACAGGGGAAGGCACATAATTTCACATGTATTCTGAAGGCTGGTAAAAAGAGATGCTGTCTCAGCTTTCGAATTTTGTTTAAATTAAAAGCTATGTATTATCTTTAATTATTTAACCAAGTAAAACACTAAGTTGCTTGACTAAATATGTGTCCATTTCAGAAAGAAATAGAGAAGGGTCAAAGATAAATTTAAAAACCAGAGAATAAAGGTAAGCAAGACTTATGCAGTCAGCTGGTATCTGTAACTTCACATGCTTTCTGTTAGGGTGAATCTCTATCTTAATGCCTGGCTTTAGAGTTTGATTTGGGCAGAAATACTTACGTATGAGGCAGAGTGATTTTGGTCTAGATTTTGCAGAACTGGAGACCAGCTAAACATTTCCAGATTTGGGCTACTGGAAACTGGATCAAAGATCCTCAATTTTGAAGGCAAAACTGGATTCGGACTTCTCAGTAGCACAGGCAAAACAGTGTTAGGGTTCCTACATCATGCAAGCGAAGGTCAGTTTTGTAGAGATGTGGTTCTGGCAGGAATGGTGAAAAGCTGTCGGATGAAAAGCAGTTGGATGGGATCAATGGAAGCTGGAGCAGATAAGGAGGGTGCAAATGAGAACAAGTGACAAAGAGAACAGGGAAGTTAAGAGGGAGAGAGAACTGGTAAAGTATTTGAATGGGCTAAAAATATCAGGGGTGTTTCATGGAGTTGTGAAAGGTTCTGTAACTGTTTGGAGCTTTTTTTTTTCCTCTCCTGCTGTCCAGAATGTATGCAGCTTCCCTGCCCCTTGCAGGTGTGCTCCTTTTCCAGGGCGTTTCATAGTCTCTTTTCTTCCCAAAACCCAGAATTCCCTTGCCTCCACTATACTTCGTTCTTCCTACTCTACAGGTTCCTGTAACAGTGAAGATGAGGGAAGGCCAGAGAGCCACAGTTGTTTCTGCTTCCCCTGGAACTAAGGAGGTCAAAACCAGACATCAGCTACTGCTACTAGTAGGAGAACCAGAGAACCAGCCCCTCACTGTAGCTCCCTCCTGTAATGGGATCAATAACATCAAGTCTGGCTTTGTAGGGCTTCAATACATTTGTCCAAATTTGGTGTATAACAGTTTGAACTATCTTATGACCCTATTATTAGCAATGAAATTTTTTTTTGTTCGGTTTTGTTGTGCCTTTTTTAATGAATGAGTGAATAGAGAAATTGATGAAAACCAGCAGAAATGAAAAGCAACAGAAAACCTAAAACTGCTATTGTTTGGGAGACAAGGATTTTATTTTACATAATATTTCTGTAAGTATTTGCACAAAATGACGAAGAAACAGAGAGAACTGACAACACAATAATGGTATCCTTCTGACTTTTTAAAACCAGTATTTTTGCTTCGTAAGCTAGCTATGTGGAAGTCAGTCATCTTTAGAACGAAGTAGCTGAGGGCATAACTAAATAAATGCAGAGAAATGTAACCAGGGAACTTAAGTGTGTTTGCACTCACTTTACACCCAAGTGCTAAGTATTGGCCTGCAGCCACACGTAATGGACTGCATGTCATTTATTTATACGTTCCTTTCTCACACTGCCTTTAATTTTATAGTCTGTATTGACAAAGTGCTATGGCATCTGTGGGAGTGGACAGGAGCCCACAGAGGGATAATATCTGGCTCCAGGCTTGCTGCCAAGGTGGATCGCTTCTAAGTTATTTCCAGTTGAAGGTTCAGGTTTCCCACCTCCACAGGTAACAGTCAGAAGAGTGAGTTCCCTGTCCATGTGGCACATCCAAGATACACACAGACACTTGAACTGACAGCAGAGCCAGTAATATTAATTCACTTTTCTCAAGAGTAATATTGTAGCTTCTGCATTTCAAGTGTCAATCTGGAGGCTAAGTATAATTTGTCTGAGTGCCTTGAAATGATGCAGTTTTGCTTGCTCCTGTATAATTTTTATATCACAGTATTTCATAATAGGTTAAATTACGTACTTCTGCAAGGTTCTTGCTCTATTTAGATTAAATAAAATTGTATGTCAACAGAGACAGTAAAAATGATTTTTTTTTTTTTGGTTAACTAGAAGTCAGTGAAATGATTGCTGTAAAGAAAAAATCTCAAAGAGCACAAGAAAGAAATGTAAAAGCAAAATTTTTGTGTGTCCCAGTTCTTCATTTCTCACTCATGAATATACTTGCTTTGAAGTAAATGCGGGTAGTTTGTAAGAGTAAGAACTACTTCAATGAATAAAGGTCGTGTGACTTCACTACGGAAATGATAGAAATAGGAAATAGTAACAGTGGATTTGAGATTTTCAGTCATCAGTGAGGCTGAAAATTACCGAAGGAGGTAAACTTGATTTATGAGTTGGGTTCTTGGAACACAGCCTGTGTGTGTCTTCTCTGTATTTCTGTTCCTAAATTCTTGTTCGGAGACAGAGACAGTTGACATCAACTGAATATCAATGAGATTTTTCCTAAGATTTACTTAAACTGAGGATATGACCCTTTTTTCCCTTCTCCTTTTTTGCTGCTAGCTAAATTCCTATACTTGATAAAATAGTTCTTTTTCCTTGTGCTCCCTTTTTTTACTCCCTGCCCAGCCATGTGCCCTTTGCTGTGAACCAGAGTGTCAAGGATCTACCAGATGGTTTGTACCAAGGAAGAAACATAAATATTTCACGTTTCTGGGCACTGTAATGCTGTGATAGTGTTCTGACCTATGCAGTACTGTAATGAGTAATTATTTATATTTTTCTCCTCAAATGTTGCCTAATGTGTTCTTGTTTTACTCAATTCATAAACAGAAGTAAAGCCAAAACCTCATCAAGTAAATTTCTGCTTGTTTTTATGTCAGGTATATTTCAGGCTTAATGTATTCCAGTATGAAAGTCTTCATTGGATACTGTAGCAGAGTGAAAGTTTGTTATCAAGTAGACTGAAAATAATGGCATGATGAATTTGAGGTTCTTTGGGAATGTTATTTTCTGTAACTTTTGGGGAATGGTTGTTTTAAGAAGTTAATGGAAGTTGCACTCATCCAGAATTCATCCCTAAAATGTAATAATTTGTCCAAACTTTACACATTATAGTGCTGTAGTTGACCAAATACAAACACTTTTTTCACTGTGTTCCCTATGTCTAAACTTCTGAAATGCATCTGTCTTGTTTGCTTTTTCTGTAATTAAACTTTATGCTACTTTAGCCTTTTTTAGAAGTTGTTCTTACTAGCTATAGAAAATTTTGCACCAGAAAATCAGTCAAAAAGAAAGGAATATTTCAGTACATTTTAGATGGAAAATAGTCTATAATCAAGTAGGTATCATGATGATACTGAAACACTTTCTATTGGACACAGTCCCCTGTTTCATCTAATCTTCCTGTCTTAGTGTAATAGTCCTTTTAACTCTGTCTAGCATTTCTTGCTTTCATATCATCTAGGATATGAAATATATTTTCTTTTGCTGTTTAGTAGATGTTTTGTTTGTTTTAGATCAGACAGACAATGACTTCAGAATTGATGGCTCCACCTATTGATGGCAAAAGTAAACTAAAAAATGGGTTTAGAAATTGGTGTAGAAGTAACTGTAGGGTGGCAGAGAAGAGCTAAAAATTTAACCTTAATTTTTGTTTTTTTTTCAGATAAAAGATTTTTTTTTAATTTACAGATTAGGTATGCTATAAGAGGACCACACTGTCTTAGTAAGTATTCCTTCTTCTGTTAGCATGATAACCTATATTCCATGGTAACTTTCCCCTTCTTGCTGTTTATTCTAAGCAGCAAGGAAAAAAAAAATCAAGTGTAGAATAAATTCAAAATTACATTAAAGTCAGTGGCTTTCATCCAGTGCTACTTGGAAATATTTTAAAGCTAAATCTATACAGACAATACTAACAGTGTCATAACTAACAACCTTGTACTCACTAGTGCTATCATCCTTGTCTTAAATTCCATGGTAAAAGTCTCAAGCTGAGAGGGGGAACTGATGTCAACATCAAAGAAATTGAACTTTGTCCTTCTCTGACAAGTTCCTATCTTACTTATAAAGTTCCCTGTCCATTAGGGGAGAAACATTCATGCATGCAGGCAGAAAACTTGGTGAGGTACTAGTCTGTTATGAGTAAGTAAAAGAATTAGACTTTGCTTTATAAGAGAACTTGGCCTAATTTGGACCCAATATTTAAGAGTGAAAGGAAAGCCACTCTTATCTATTTTATTATTCTTGCCTTTTAAAAGCCTTTTAATAGCAAAATATCTTTGTGCAGTATCAATGCTGTATATCAAAACTACTTGTAGAACGTGATTTCTGTGGCTTTGAACAGCTATTTTGGCTCAAGATCTTGAAAAGACTAAATCTTTCTCCTGCCTCTGTTTCTTTCAATTTCTCAGGCAGCTGAGAATTCTCTTTCCGAGGCTGGATTTCTGAGAGATGTAGATCAAATCTGTTGTTCCTACACCACCTGGTTGTGGTCTCCTGACTCAGTAGTGAAATGTGCTGAAGTCATGATAGTAGCGTTATCTTATAATCCTTGCCTAGAAGAATGGCTTTTGAAATTAGAACTGACTTGAGACCGTTTTATTTGGGGGGGGGGGGGGTTTATTCCCCCGCTCCCCACAATGTACACATCTGTGCACTCTTGTTCTCCTTCAAGTGTGTTCAAAAGAGCTGGGATTCTCTAAAGGTCTTCTTCCATGCTTCTAGAAGTCCGGAAAACTGAAGGGGTAAATTTCCTCTGCTACGCAGCCACAGCAGTATGTTCAGCTCTTTGAATTTAAAATTAAGATGTGTAGTGACCAGAAATGCAGCTAGTTTAAAACTTCAGTGAACCAACAGAAAACGCACTGGAAAATTCTAAAGATTAAGTAATTTTAAAGCAACTTTTGTAAATCATGGTTAATCAGAAGATTTTCCCAATATTTCAATAATGGTGAACCTCGGATGAGAAGGAACCTTGCTGTCTTCGGTATGTAAACCCAAGGGTTTGTATTTTCTACCTGAGCTCTTGCCTACAGTAGGTCAAAGGTTGGACTTGATGACCCTGAATGTCATTTCCAACCATAATGATTCTACGATTCAAGACTGATAAATTTGTTTTGCAAAATAACTTGAGGTTTCATGATTAGGTGCAGAACTGCTGCAACAAAATGAGGCCCTTTACTGTTCCTGAGTTTTCCTACATTGCCAGCTGCTAATCAATTGCCATCTGCCTAACACCCAAGCTCCGGTGTGTGGCTGCACTCTTGGCTTCTTGGGCTTCCTGGAAGTACGGTAGCATGAGGCTGCCTCCAGGCAGCAGTCAGACCTTCTCATTGATTTCACAATTCACTTACCCTGAACTCACCTCAGATACATTACCCGGTTTACAGTTCACTTTTACACGTTTCTTCAGTTGGTTTTACTGAGGCACAGGTAGGCCAAATAACTTGTTGCAAGGTCATATGGAAAAGTTTGGTTATGATTCAGGAGGGGTTAACAATGTTCCATGTAATAAGATAGTTCATCAAATGTTTTTATTTTTTTAGTAAATGCTGTTTTAAGGAAAAAAAAACAAACCCAAACATATGGGGTGCTGGTCTAGAATTTTTTGCCAGTGACTTGTTCTACTAATCCTTAACGTTCACAGTTGTGTAGCGCATGCTACTGGTCTTGATCTAAGTTGTTGTATATATATTGATAAAGCTGCAAGAAAGTTTATTAGGATTTGTAGTCTTGAAATAACCTATGCAATAGCCGCATATTAGAGTCTGGAATATCTGCGAAGCAGAGATGGTTACCTTAATGTTTTTTAAATTTTTGTTTTTTTTTCTTTTTGTAGAATCTATGTTAATTGTTACTGTTGTATTAATGCCAGAGGCGGTATCTCTGCCCCTTGGGGGGTGTGGCCCAGCATTGTTTTCTGTGTCTTAAAACAAAGCAGTGAAAGACATTCCCTTTTGCTGATTTTCCAGTGCATTTCTGGGAAAATCAGACCATAAAGTTTGCCTCGAGAAATGGGTTGGATATGGCTAAGACCCTTGTTTATGTGTTCTCAATTAAGGAGTCCTTAATAAGCCATTCCATTTGCACACAGATTGCCCAGAGAGGGTATTTTTACTCTCTTTCGGAAACTTTGGCAGTAGGTAGTGTATTAAATCATTGGTTTATAGTTCAAGGGTAAAGCTGTATTGGAACTGAAATATCTGATATTTAGAAAATGTGTATGCTTAACTTTAATTCTGCTTTGTTTTAAAATTAGTTTCTTAGTCTCATTGCAATATGAGTGCCAGTGTTAGTTTTGTTACTTTTGGACACATTTGAAAAAATGAAATTTTACTTTCATTGGAGCTTTAATATTAAACGTTTGAAACGGAATGAAAGTATTCTCGGTGAGTATTACTGCTGTACTGTTCTTGGGAGCAGACATTGAATTAGTTGCCTTTGATCATAATTGTATCTGTTTATCCTTGAATCAGTTCTGCAAGTGTAGATTTCCTTCTTACATCATCAGTGTACCAGGGATGATCTCGCAGCAGTGTGTGTCTGCAGCTCAGCTCGTATCCTTTATCAGAAAATTTTGCTCTTCTGTTGCAATGGCATCACTTACAAAGCAGATGTTGGTCCAGTCATGACTGTCAGATGTGACATGACTGACAACTTACTAGAGCAAGGCATTAAAATATCCATCTGCTTTTGATTGCTTGCAGGATGCTCTTCATCTGAATTGGGGAATAATCTCTCATTTCTAGTTGTGAATTGTCCTTTTACTGCTGTAGGGGAAGCTGCCATGCCTGAGTGAAAACTGGAGTCAGCCCATGAGGAGCCAAGAAACAGATGGGGGATGGACAAATTTAAGGACTAAATCCTTTCCTTCTCCTTTCAACACACGGAGCAAATCCCTCGGAAGTTAACTCAGCACAGTCTACATTAACTTCAGCTCAGAGCTGCTTTCCCATTTAGTCATGTTGCTGCAGGAGCTGCAGTGCATTTAAGATGAAAGTGATATGGACCCCAAAATCAGTAACTATGTCTGATCATAACAGTGACAATTGTTCCCTAGCAGATAAGTACTTACACTAAACTCTGTGAGTGGGAGTTTCTGGAAATATTTAATCCCTTGTCTTGGTTACAGCAGAATTAATTCTGGATGTCTCTCTTCCCTTTCTTTACCCACGTGGTTACTTTTGTTCAATTTAGAGGGGTAATTACCTCTTCTCCCTTCTGTGTTGTGCCAGGTAGCTGCAGAGAAGTTCATCTAAGCTTTTCATTTCACTTTTTTTTTCTTTTTTGTAATGTTTGGAATGGTGGAGATAAAACATGGGCTTTATTTTCTGGACTTCATTTTACATGAGTGACTTTTGGCAGTCTGGGTCTATGTACTTAACTGTTTAGTTCTTAAATGTTCTCCTCACAAAGATATTTAGGAATGTTATTTAATAGCAATAATATTTCAGTATAGAATAGTTAGGGAATTAAAAAAAAAAAAAGAACCAAACAAAACCCATCCCAGGTTTGGTTTTTTTGGGGTTTTTTTTGTTAGAATAAGAATTTTTTCAACTGAAGCACTACTGATGCTGTAGGCCCACCAGAGGGCACTCTGGATCTTTGATTGCTCTTTATTCAATTTGTACTGGCAAGGACTCTAAAAATGGTAAGAGAACTTCAAGAGGAAAAATACTGCTTTATTTCTTGTAGAAGAAATTGCAAATGTGTATCTCGTCTTGCTTATCGGTAGTCTTATCACAGTCTTGGTTTTCACTCTGCATAAAGGTGGTATCACTCGTTTTGGAAACAGTGTAACATTTGTAAAACGTTAAAATGGGAAGGTGCACCATATGTCTTTTCTGACAGTTTTTGGAGATGATTTGCAAGAAAAAGTTTTATCTAGTCTGCTATTTTTCTTGATTGCAAGTCTGATAATTCTATCAAGTAAAATACATATAAGCAGCATCTGTTTTTTGGTTGTTTGTGTTGTTTAAAGACATCTGCCAGTAAGCTCTCATTATTACTCAAGAACACTGTCAACTCACCCAAGTGATTTGACAGACTGATGTTTAGGATTTGCCTCCATATGTATTTGACCATCTTATCATTTTTATAGCACTAGTTTTTTAATTGAGAGATGAGAAATGAATATGCGAAATCTTCATCCTTGTGCTTTTGTTCCTGTAACTTTCAGTAGGGATGACTTTTTGTCTGAGCTAGTGATGTGCTGAACATTGACCACAATTAGTTTCTTCTCGTAGAAAGGCTACTGTAATAATGACCCTTTTATAGCCTTTCTTACTTTGTCTCAAATTCTTTCATCTGTTTTTAGATCTGGTATGGACACTTCTGAAGAGATACTGCTAACAGTGTTTTCCTTATGTGAGTTAAACTTTACCGGATTCCTCAATAACAAGACTTTTTACTTTTTTATTCCACTGTTTTGCTATTCCAGTACCACTCTCTTTTAACTAAAGGCAGCTGATTGTTGGAATTTACTAAATGATAAAGAAATGTCACCACTTCATGTTCCTTTGACCACTGTAACTTAAGAAATGATTGTAATAAGAGCACCACAATCCCACAGCCAAAAGTTGCATAGCTGAAGCATATGACACATTTTCTTTGTCTGTTTCTCCCTCTAAGCAGAGCACTGCCTACACAACAAAGATGGTCTCAGTAACAAACCCCAAGTTGTTTCATGCAGGCTTAGCTTCCCTTAGTGAGGCTCTGACAGGCAGAAGACTCAGGCAGTTTCTGACTCAGACCCAGATCCCATCTTTTGCAGATTATAGGCTCTCTTTCTGGACAGTCACCAAGAAATCCTTCCCTACAAGCCTGATTCCTATTATTCCAGAAGGGAGGCAGAGCCCAGAGCACTTCATTAACCCATCCTTGGCTGGAGTATGGTTTGCGTATTCCAACACCTTGTTTTATTTTCTTTCACAATTTGTGATTAGGAGTATATGCATCTGTCTTATGTATCAAAGATACAGTCAAATTACAGGAAGTTTTCTTTAAATTGCTTTGAAAGCACAGAGAATTGCTGGTTTTGACAGTGTCTGAAAGTTAGAATATCTCTTGTTAAACAACTGGTTAAAATATACTGTCCCTGCCTTAAGTTCAGAAAACACTGAGTAGGAACTGTGGGGTTGGGGGGGAAGGAGTGTTTTCGTGGTCTGTGGAGGGCTGGCAGCTTGAAGTTAGTTACTCCCTCTGCATAAATATGGCAACATTTGTAAGCTACTCCAGATCACTTACTGGAATGTAAAGTCAGCAAAATTCTGCACTTCAGAAAATGATTGTACAGTAGCACCCCTGTAGAGGAAGTATTTTGTGCTTCAATAAGACAAGATGTTCAGTGATTTAGTTGCTTTTGTGGTGCTCCTTAAGGCATAAATTGTGGTATATTTCCCTACATTCTGTTCTTTCCTCAAAAGAGAAGCCTATGTCCTGAGCTGCTTGTCTTTGTTATCACAGCTGATTCATACACAGGGTGGGGAAGGCTGTTATTTCATAGGATGATTCCATGTTTTTACTATCTGGGAAAAATTGTGCCTCATTTCTTCTCCCCAGTATTCACTGGGAACCAGGGGTCATAGTCAAGACAGGGATTCAAAACTCAGCTGCAAATTACAGATCAGAGCCAACCTGATAGATAGCTGGTATCTAAACTGGCAGCCAAAGCACTGAGGAAGACACTAGGATTCAAAACAGCATGAAGAAAAGAGATAGACAGGGAGAATGGCGAAGCTGGATTATTATATATCATATCATCTTCATTCTGGGCTTCAAGGAGGGTTTTTCTCCATCCACTTGGGACCTTCACTCAGGACTGCTGTCTGTAGGGATGATGTTTGGGCCATTTCTGGTTCATTGGCCAGGATGTATGGAAACTGATTCAGTTCCGTTGTCTCCTTGTGAGGATTCAGACTTGCCTTAGTTCTTTTCCCCATCCTGGTCCCGTTCCTGTCTTTTATCCGAGGACTGTTTCGTGCAAGATACAGAAGACCATCTGGCAACAAATGCAGTTTCTTCTTGAGCTCTGCTAATTGTGCCAGATGCCTTCCATGGATTCTCCAAACCACAGTAGTTTTAGTTCTCAAAATTCTGATGATACATAAAGATAGCAGAAAGTAATATAATGTGGTAAGTTGCTTTTTGGACTGATTTCATGGAATACAGAATACTTCAAGATATAAAATGTAATAAAAACATGTGTCAGACAAACGAGAACAAAGGATATCTGAGGTAATTTGCCTCTGGGATACTGAAAATGTTATGTGCTATGCGGATGAAGCATTCCTCAGGAGGCTGTAGCAGCATTTGTGGAACCAGTTCTTGGCGCTCTCTTAATTCACAGTATTTTGTTGTTTTTGGTGTTGGACACCTTTGTTCTCCTTCCAACACTAGGTGAAATAAACCTGTGAAGTGTTCTTGGAGGAGTAATGTCCTGTACAATACTTGAAAGGTTGGCTGCAAGAGATGTTCCAATTGCTATGTGTTTGACTCATACTTGAGGACTCAGATATTCTGGTAGCTAGGTCACTTTGGCATCAATCTTCTGAAAATGTGACAGTTTTGGGGGCTTCTGTGTTCGGTCTCACACTCCACAACTTATAACCCATATATACATGCCAAGCACCTGTGCCTTTTACTTTTGTGTTATTTTGAAAATCTCCCTATTCTTGACACTAGTGTGGAAGCATGGAATCTTGTGAGATCAATTAGTGTTCTAACTTCTGTTGGAGAAGGACTTGTGACAAAAAATAGCCCTGATTGCTGAAGACTGTTTTTCACTTCTTCAGTTACTGATACAGAAGACATGGGGCAACCTAGGATAAAGGTCACAAAGCAGCTGAACTAAATCTGTGTATTTAGAGGATTATACAAGATGAAAATGTTGAAATGAGACACTCAAAAGTATCTTTTCCATGCTTCCTGAATTTCTGCCCTTTCTTTTATCACAGGAAGAAAGGAGTGCAATCTTAGTCATCTGTAGTCAGAACACAATAATACCGACAATGTTGGGAGATAAATATGGCTCAGGACCCCTTGCAAAAGAGGTTGAAGCCATGTGTTATTCTTAGGAAGAGAAGCAGTGTCAAGGACCATCACTGAAATATGTCGATACTTTGTAAGATTTCAAATTTCAGCAGAGTTCTTACACCCTGAATAATGGTAGATTCAGGTTTTGCCAAAATGCAGCTGGGCAAATCTGTTACTTCCCATATGGAAAGCAACTGTTCAAGTAAATTATATAATTATACATTATAACATAGCTTCTGTCCAAAACCTAGGGCTGTTGCAGATACAGGCCAAGATTTTTTTTCCTTTTCTTGCTATAACTAGATTGTTGTTGTTGTTATTCAGTTCAAGCCACAAGGGAGTAAACAATTCCATTCTTTTCTCTTTCCACACTCACCATTCCCATATCTGATGATTTACCAGTCACTAGTCTGGAACGTGAATTGGCAGTTTTGGCCTTGCTGCTGTGTGTTGGTTTCCTGGACTTGAGACTAATGAAACAGTAATCATTGTTGTGCTATTGTAAGCTCTGATTTCCCCACCCTTCACTTCAAAATGTGGATTTGGAAATAGATACCTTTATTTAAAGGAGGCAACATACATAAAATAAAACAACTTATGAAACAAGTAGCTGTTCCTCTCCCTTTGAATAAAAAGCTCTACCACTCTTCTGCACGCAATATTTGTTTTTTGAGCTCCTTACAGCTGCTTGCTGTACAGAGGCACACATTAAAAAAAAAAAAACAAAACATACCTCCAAAACTGGGGAAAAAAGCATCTGTACTTAGCAGAATAGTAGCCTAATTGATATGGAGCTAGCTACCTGAGAAGGTAGTTAGCCCTGCAGAACCTATTCATTCTCTTGCCAACGTATCTGCACTGCTTTGTAAATTGCGATGACTGAAAGATCAAAGGACATCTGGATTTTATGGCAACAGATGTCTTGCACTTTACTATAGTAGTTTCATATAAGGTATGAGCTGTCATAGTTTCGGACTGGGCTAATCCTAACTCAGCAAAAAGCTTTGCCTGTTTAACATGGATCACAGATAAATATGTGATTAATCCATTTAATTATGCTGCAGCCCAAAGCCTTGTGCTGGCTTGAGGGACAGAGCAGTGTAGGAGGAGACAAGGTGGCCTTATCACTGATAACATAGTCACTCATTCAAGGCATGGCATATATGTTTGGAACATGAGAACAGGTAAAACCCCCCACATTTATTTATTAAAAAAGACTCAACTAAATATAACTGCTGTTTATATGTGAATAAATGAGGCTGTGCTGCTGCAAGTAATAAGTACGTAAATGTTTGGCTATGGCATAGATGTGTGAGCTACATGGGAAGCTATATCAAGTAAGTATGAGGACTTAAACATAACAGTTGTTTTAAGGTGGAGGTAGATGTAGTTATTTTCTCTTGACAGACCTCACTAGACACATCTGCCCTGAACAGCTGTGGATAGCTGGAATTCCAAAGCCTCTGCTTAGAGATTTGGTGCCCGGGTTTGTGCCGGGGCATGTGTCAGAACGTTTACCTAAGCGCACAGCCTGTTCATGATGTAGAATGTGGTGGTTCGCTCTGCCTCTCTTCTATTTGGTTTTTCCTGAGCTTTGACCAGCTTCATTTCAACTACAAAGCTTGTGAAAACTAAGAAAGCTTGTGTCCAGGGAAATGTTCTGACTCAAATTAGTCTACTTCATGTCCTCTCTAGCATGTATGTGTCCCCAAAAATGAGCTTCAATGGTATTAACAGTGAGTTAGACTGTTTTTATGAAGTTTTGTTCTTAACTGATATAATGACTTAGCTTTATATTATAATATATTTTATTTCCTGGTTATTTGAGTATATTTGGAATATCCTTCTCAGCTGCAATTTGAACATCAATAGAAAAATGATGCTTCAGACTTTTAAGAATCATAGAGAATTATTTATCTTCAAGAATCTTTATTTTTTCTCTTTTTGTTTGTTATGCTACTATGAACTTGTGCCTCACATTGCATATTAATCCCGGACTGACTATTTCCTGAGACTTGCTATTACTCATAGTATATGCCTTATTTTCCTCTGTTCCTCTAATATTATATATGTACATAAAACAGATATGAGAAAGAAAGTTTACTTAATGAAAATACACAAAGTTTCTGCATTGTTCCCTGGCAGCAGAGTCATGTTCATACTAGCACATGGGTTTTGAGCTGTAATATGTATGTTAATATATGCTTTCCAGAGGTGCCAGTGACACATCCAAAAAGTACACAGTATTTTACTTAAATACTTTTTTTCAAGATGACAAGAATGCGGATTTAGGACCTAGGTCTGCAATACCGGTATCTTCCTCTGCTTCAGATAAAACTACATTTCCTGGGATGTTTCCCACCCTGACTTTAGTGGTCAGACTTTATATTAACAATATTACGGAAGCTTGGAACTTTTTTTGCAGAAGAAGATAAAAGTAACCTCTATATATTTGTGTTTATATTTTCCCCAAAAAACCAAAGCCATTTGCTTGTTTTAGGTGTAAAAACTTTGTTCTTATAAAGAACATTCCGTGGTATTTGAAATAAAATATTTAAAAGTAGTTGATTTCCCAGCTTTTTCACAGTTTTGAGGGTCAGTTAGAAAAAATTACTTTCCCAGTAGTGAAGACCATGAACGGTTTCTTTCCAAGACTTTGAATTATTCTCTGAGCATTAATCACTTTTAATAAAAAGAAAACCTCTTGTTAGTTGTTGGAACTACAGTTTTAAAAAATTTATTCACTTAAGTAAGTGGAAGGCTCCCATGGCTCCCCCCAGTGCTGGTTCTTATTTTTCTTTAAGGCAAGCTTTAGTACTTAAAGGCCACTGTTTAATAAATTAGGATTTTTATTAAATGTCTTAACAAAGTACTAAGTTTTCATAATTTTTAAGCCTGCTGTTGAAAAAGAGAGGTGCTAGTGGAAAGAGAGACTGGTGTAGCACAGACCACTGCCTAGTCATGCTAGACTGGACAGGAACACTGACCAAACTATCTCTTTGCTATCGTGGCCTATTTAGTGGCTTACGTTCCTGAAGGAATCTGCTGAAGTTCCCCTCATCCTTCAATGCTTGTGAAGGGTGCCGATCCTTGAAATGCTGTTTAGTGAAACCCAATTAAGTGTTATGATATTTATAATTCCCAGACTTCTCTGTATCTGTCATCACAGTGAAGCTTAAATACTCACTGAACTGGTGGGTTTAACATGGACCCTCTTTTCCCATTCTTCTACAAACTGCTGGATCTCTCAACAAGTGCTTTAACAATGTCCTGATCAGTAATTCATTCCTATCTTTTCGCTAGACTTTCCTGAGAACTTCTGTTTAAGGGGCCCCAATATTGCCTACTACTGCATCTTCCTAACAGTCTTGTCTGTACAAGCTCCTGGTACACATTTGTTCAGATTATGTAAAGCTGGAAATTAGGTCCATTTATAGTTATAAATCATTCTGGTGATTACCTGAATCTGCTCTGAGAAATAATTTTCCTGTTGAAAACCTCAGGGTATAGTGGGATATGGAAACAGGAAAGCTAAGTACCTTATGGAAATTAAGTAGTATATGGAATCTGTGCAATAGTGAAACAAATGTAGGGAAATGAGGAGTCCTGAAGAAGGGATCTTACAGCAAGAGGAAGGTGGGCACTCAAAATGAGTGGGGTATGATAATCTACCAATTAAGTATCATAACCAGTTGTGTTAGCAAAAACTGAGAAATGGTTACTTAAATGTTATGCATCATCTCTAACTATTGTTTCATACAGCTTTTGTGATTAGGAGGACAGAAATTGTGTCATAATTGTTCAACTTTAATGTCATTAAACATATGTGGTGTTCAATATAAATCCATGCTGAGGGTCCCAGACTACAGTGTGTGATGAAAGATCTGATCTGTCTGGGGAATATAAAGTATGAAAAGAAAACAGGGACACTGAAACTCTTGAAAACATGAGCAGCCTTTCCAAATCATATTTTGGGTTTGATTTTTTTTTTCATCTAAGAGTTTGTTTTCTTTGAGGTTTAAGTTACTTTTTGACTTTCTACTCTGTGTGCAGAAATACAAAAGTATCTTCAACTCCTTTTTTTTTTTCCTCTTTCCCTATTGTCCTCTTGCAGTTGTAAAGCTAGGACTCATTATAATGCAATTTATTCCTCCTTAAACATTTATTCTTCCTTAAACTTTATCCCTCCTAAAAAAGAAATTCATAGATTGCCTGAATCATCATATTGGCTAAGTAACAATAATAATTTTGTATGCTAATTTAAATGCTTTCTGATTTCTGCAGTTCTGTGTCTTTCTTTTTTTCTTACCAAGTTTATCAAGGTCTTGAGATTTAGTTTAAAAATCCCAAAAGATTGTCATGTAAGCCCTCAGTTTTAGAAGCTAGGCGTATGTGAGAAATACTAAATTCTGATCACAAGTTTCTCAAAAACATTGGTACTGTTGTCATTAATAAAACCTGAATACTCTGAAGCTTTCATACCTCATCAGGTCCCTGGATCAACTTTTGTGAAACTCACTGCAGGTCCCCTTTCTGCTGACAGCCTCAGTTCTCAAACTGTTACAGGTTCCTGACTCTGCTCTTGATCACTCAATACTTCTGCTTTTCACCAGGTTTATTCAGACATAGCCATTACTTCAAGAGTATTGCAGCAAATACAACTATAGGGAATTTGAGTTTTGCGTTGGGTTATTTTTATCTACTTGTTGGCTTGGAGTTTGGTGATGAGTAGAAAGGAGAGCAAGCTTCATGCACCATCCGAACCCAAGGAGTACCGAGACCTTTTGAAGTTAAATCTAATTTTTTTGCATGTCAGATTGTAGATCGAAGGTGAAAATCATTATAGTGATTTTACTGCTAGGTACTTGGTATTTTTGAGGGCTTTGTGTGTTTCCAAAAATGAAACGAAATGTTCAATAAAGACTCTGAAATACTTTACAAAACAGGCAAGGACACAACATCTATGTTCTCTCATTTTTTTTTTCCTTTCTCCCCATTACATCATACGATTTCCTTTCTTGGTAAAAGTTACAGCTTTAGCATTAAGAGCACTAATCTCTCTCTTCTGTGTCTTTGAACTTCTCTATGTCAGTTTATCTTAATACTATGAAATCAGCTGTCAAATGTTGTTTGGAAATGCTGAGATAAATAGTCTTCTTGCCCCTTATTGATTAATCCATCACTACAACACAGAATAACCACTATGCGTATAATTTAATTATTCACTTCTAATACATTAGAAGAAATATATTAAAATCCAGAGACAATGGCAAGGAGGATAATACTTGTGAAACAAAGCCAGGGAATGTAGAAGAAAAGCTGCTTCTTGATCCTTACAGAATTCATACTTAAGGAAGAACAGACTAGTCTGAAAAACAAAGTTTTGCCTGAAACAGGGAGGCTTCTCCCTTCCCAAGAGCAGTATTATATTTTTGAGGTGGTGCATGCAAATTTTATCTTTAAAAATGCTTTTTTTTCAAGGTGTTCCTTTAAATGCATGTTAAAGTTTGTACTTTTTAAGGATAAAATGTTTAATGTTTTTATTCCTTGATCTAAGAAGAATTTTTTTTCTTTCCATAAAATGGACAGATAATATCAAGTGACACACCTGAATGTGGGCTGTTGCTGAGAATCCTACAGGTAGATAAAAAGTTCACATATAGTTTCAGCAGAGACCTATGTGTATTTATTTGGTCTTCAATTAAGACATTAGCATTCTTCTTTTTAGATTTTTATCTTCAAACACTCAACTGGATAAAAATTGTTCATGATACAGCACCAGACTTCATAAATCTGCTCTTAAGTGAACTTTTGGATAGCATTACTTGGTTTGATTAATAGCTAAACCCACAATGGTAGATTAGCAATTAAGTTGGTATTATCTATCATAAATTCACACAGTCAGAATACTTTACAGCTTATAATTAATTATCAAAAGGAATTGGTGAAAGAGATAACAGTAATTTGTAGATCAAGAAAATGGCTGATTTTACAGAAGAGGAAATGTTCCTGTAAGGGATTTTTTTTTTTTAGAGTAAAAGATTCTGGAATGCATCAAAAGACTGAGAATATTGAACTCTAGGTACACAAGCTATCACAGATCTTCTCAGGTGTGGGTCAACAGTATATGAGTTTTGAAATTCAGAATTCATTTTTAATTGATTTATGCAGACCATATATTTTGCCTGGAGCCTGCTTATTATAAGAATATGACTTATGATTGTGGTATAGCTTATTCATTCTCTGTCTGTTACCTAATATAATATAGGATTCCTCTCCTATTGGAATGACTTAAAGTTTGTCTGTGAGCTTAGTTTTTCTGATGAAACCATGTCAAAAGCATTTAAAAAAATAGATCAGCATCTTGCTAGATGATATTAACATGTTCATATGATAGAAAGTAGATGTGTTGGTTGCTGTTTTCTGAAAATGGCTTCATATCTGGGAATAGGTCAGATGGACATTCTGACTGATTTACAAAACCCCTCAGCCTTATTTTTCTATTGCAACATGAATTGTCTTCTGGCCTCTTCAACATCTGTGGAGTGCTGGCAGAGAAAAATTCTAATAAAGGGTATGTCCCCAAATGCATGATGCTTTCAGTCCTACTGGCCTGCAGCTAAGCCAAGACAGCCCTGGGGGCCAGCTAGTTCAGTGACTGGTTTATTCACCAGTCCGAAGTGTTAGTTTTGAAATGCTATTAGTGGTCCATGACTCAGGAGGTGAGATAGTGAAAGCTGACAGCAATAGACTTTTTTTGATGTGCATAGCATTTAAGAGGTAAGAGCACAGCTGGAGCTGGAGTACGTATGTGTCAGAATATCATTTGTATCATTTTTCCCTGGCAACCAAGAGCTGCTCAACCAACCTGTGCAGACATGGGAACACTGACCCCATGTTCTACAGGTCAAGGCTGTTGAATATGGGAGTCACAGGGCCTCAAAATCTGAGACTACTATTCTCAAGGCATCTGATGTATTCTGTGGTATTGCAGTAACACAATGAGTTAGTATGGTTTGGTGAATACATGCTGGAAGAAATCTGGGCATTTCTCCATTTCAAATGTGTTTGGCTTAGATCCTTTGGATGGAACATAACCTCCCTCTTCCCCTTCATTCAAAATCAACCGAGGTCAACGCTTTCTTTGTGGAGGTTAAATTGCATGATTTAATTACCTCCCTGAATTCAAGGCAGCTCTAGACAAAACCCCTTGGGAATAAAACAAAAAGAAAAGCTATAAAACATGATAAAGAAAAAATATCAAACACATTATTTGTCTTAAAAACCTTCTTAATATGTAAACAATGCAGAGGCTGTTGTGAATAGCGGCTACAAGTCTGACAGTTATACTCTGAGGCTGCAGATTCCTCCCAGGCTTCCTGCTAAAACATGAACAGGTTAGAAATGAGTCCTTTTAGTTAGCATAGAATTGCTCCAAATTTCTGTAATCAGTTGGGTGCTTTATCAGACATATACGTTTTCCTGACAGATTCAGGAAGAAGGAAGTTCAGAGATTATTTCTTTTTTTCAATTCCATTTATAGCTGGTGCAAAATTGACCATTTTCTATCTATTTTGCCAAAGGCCATCATTTCTCTACATGTGGATTAACTCTTACGAGTCCCCAATCACTTTTTAGTGCAAGAGAGAACACATGCCCACAGCACGGATGTTCTGGTGCTCAGAGTAAGTGCCCCAGCTGGTGGCTGGGCCCTTGGTGTTGCTCTGCTGAAGCAGGGGAGTTGGTGAATATTTTTAAGCACTCCACAATAAAGTCTCTTTTTCATTCTTACTGGAACTACTTTATGTTTAAAGGGCTCTTGAAATGTTTCACTTTCACTATGTAACATTTTCATAAGATGGCTAGTGACACCTTAGACAGCCTTGCCTTTTGTTGGGAATTCCCTGGACTTAGCCAATTACAAGAAGTGGTTGTCTCAAGTCCTCATTTATAATTTCTTCCCGGTAGCATTTGTGCTGGGAGGCAGGAGAGGGTAGGAAATGGAATAAGCCTGCTGTGCAGTTTACAGTTTTGCAGTGGCCTGTTTCCAGGAGCTGGTGATACTTTTCACTCTTCAGGTGTATTTAAGATAGAATTTCTGCTCTGTCCTTCTTTCTTTTCGATTCCAGTTGTGGAAGGAAGCCCGTTGTAGTAAACGGATATACTGAAGTGAGTAAAAAATACTGACTTAGGCGTTTTTAAGTGTAGGTTTCTGTATTACAAGAAAAACAGTATTACGTGGTGCTAGCAGGTTAGGTAGTAGAAGCTGCCGAATGAGGAGCTCACGTCTGTAAAGGGGAATGCTGAGTCTTAAATCCTGAACTGACTCATTGAGGTTGGAAACTTAGACTACTAAGTCCTCCACTAATCTATGTCCCTAGGTACCACGTCTATGCATCTTCTGACTATCTCCAGGGATGGTGACTCCACCACTTCCTTGGGCAGCCTGTTACAATGCTTGGTAACCCACTTGGTAGGAAAAGGAATATAGGTGCCAAAAAAGATTTATCAAAGACAGAAACAAATAAAGCCTTTCGATTTTCCAAGCCATTTAATCAATACTGCTTTTTAGTGGGTATAAGTCAAATATTTTGTCTGTGTTATCCATCTTTGTAAACATCTACAAGACAGTTTGGGGGACTTACTCTCTGGGAGAGTGACTATTGCAGTGGTCTTAAGGACAAATAAACAGTCATTGCGATGAAGCAGAACTCATCATGCCCTCATCAAAGTCTCTTTTCTCTTTTTGAGTTCCTGCCTTTTTCTTTGCTACTTTCCCCCACCATCCCCAGTGAAACCTGAGGGAAGTCTACAACCGTTTTGCTAAGCTTGTGTCATTTGGGCTTCCACCCCAATGAAGGAATTAATTATTCACCAGGGACATACATCTTATTTTTACAGAGTGAGTGTGCTGCAACACAGGCCAGATTTTGGGCCAGTGTATCTATTTAGACATAGAGATGAGAAGGCAAAACTCATTCCTCCAACTCATTCTTCCTGTCCAACCACTGAAACCTATGGAAATACAAAGGGATTCAACTGATCTAAGAGTTGCACTGGAGAGAGGCAGGGTGAAGAAAAGCTACCAAAACAGAAGATGGAAGTAAAATTAATCTTTGGCTTCTTTTTTAGTTGTCTCTTTTACTCTTTCAAGACTGCTTAAATCCTCTCCTTTTGCGGTCAGATCAATCAGAAATCATTGTGCTTAACATTTCTGTTCCAACTAAAGCAGTTTAAGGACGTCTCTTAGCCACGTTGTCTGGCTAACAGGATATTATAGTGTCAAAAACACCATTTTTTTCAGCTGAGAAATTTAAGTTTTTACTAAGAAATCTTCAGCAACTAGTCTTACACACCATGATGTATCATGAAACACAAAGTAGCAAACCTGTTGTAAAGAACTGTCTTTTAGGTATAGCCTCAAAACTGTTGAGTTAAGCAAGAGCATGAATTCTTGTTAGTAATGTGTCCTAATTCATCGAATTCCCAAGGACAGTGAGGGTGAAAAATTGGGAAATATATGTTATGGCTTTCCTTTTTTTTACTCTATTGCTAAACACATGGTTTTACTGAAGAATTGCAGCATATGTTCATTTTTTTCTTCATTATGTTTATTTTGTTTATGTGTGGTGTTCTCAGGAGACTAGAGTATCATATTTTCAGTCTAGTAAGCAATTGGGGAAATAGGGATTTTTGGGGGGGCTCCAGTTATATTAATCTACTGCTAGTAAAGAGCTGACACCTCTATTTGTTCGTAGTATCATGTAGGAGTTATTTGTCAGTCAGTGGATCAGGAAGCGTTGAATGGCTGTTTGCAGGAAAAAAAAAAGCGTAGGAGAGAAAAGCCTATGTTAGATTCTTCACACAACATCTCTGTCTTCTGTGTTTGGCTAGAAAAACATGATTGGTGTGCTTTTCTTCCTTGTCAAAAGCTTATGAACTGGCTGGGGTTTAGTGTTGCAAAATCTGAAGATTAAAGAGGATCCGCTGAAGGCAAAAATAGTAGACAAGGCCTGGAGTCTGTTTCTGCTCTGAACATTAGATGAAAGCAAATGGCTTTGTCATCATTAGATTGGGAGGCTATATCACACTCTATTTAATAACAGGGGACTATGAATGTTATGTTGATACTTTCTGAAATACTCAAGTGGCTAGATCATGGGCTGGCATGGATCGGAAAAGTAGAGTTATATTTTTTGTTTCATGGCTTATGGTTTGGAATTTATGTTTTAAGGCAAATAATAGTATTTGGCTTTTTCTAAATGCAGAATACTTTGGGTAAGTTGGAAGAATGCTGGAAATCTGGTAGTCCATTTCATGCTTAGATAAAGGAGTAAACTTGGAAGAAATCTTAATAAAAACAATCTTGAATGCATTGGAATGTAACACCTTAGAATTAGCAGGTTAAACATACGTTGATTCATGCCATAGCCTGACTGTAGCATATATAACCTTTCAAAATCAGATGTAATATGCTGGAACATAAATCCAATCCTTGAGTATTATATATGTAACTCCAATTGACGTCAATGGAATACAGAATCTAAGCCACTCTACCAAAGATATGAAAAGAAAAAATGAATAATGAAATGAAAATCATGCCTCCTTGAGTTGGCTGTAGATCTCTCTAAACCATGTGTCACTTGAAATGATTTGTATGAGGTATTACGGTGTTTTGTGGATTATAAAACCACAAAAGAAGGAGGCCAAAATAGTTAGAGGTGGGGATTTTGACTACATCTGCCCAACTGACATATGGATTTGTTTCTCAGTTGTAGAAAAATCCACAGAAATCTGCATATTGTAGGAAATCACTCCAGAAATTCTGGTTGGGTAACTAACAGTTGAACCAGTCTCAGTCAGGGATTCCCTCTGACTCTTAGAGACTTGTTAACAAGACAGTCTCATCAACTCCTTCTACTCAAATTTGAGTTCCCAAAATATCACATTATACCTGTGAGACAGATTTTGTCTTTTCTCTAGTGAAATTGCTGACAAAATTCCATTGCTTTCTACTGGCACAACAAATGTCTATTGTCAGCTATTGGTATTTTTATACCTAAGGTGCTGTCTATGCAGCTCGAATGTAAGCCTGAGAAAAACTGCATTGAATGCTCTATAGACTTGTATGTGGGTGTCAAGTATTGAAAAGTTCTGTAGATTTGGATAATTAACAGTCCCGTATAGGCATTGATTCATGTTCTGAATCATTCGGGTACTTTCCTGCTCCAAAAATTAGAAGTTTAGGAGTATACAGTTAAACAATTTGTATTGGGCAAAGACTCTAGTTTTAAGGTTTTGTGCCTATTCTACATAAGTACACAAATTCTTTTCAGAGCCATTTACCAGGACATTCACATGCCAAACAGAAAATAAACCCACAACTTTTCTCTATCTAATTATTTCTCTTCTACTTTCTTCACGTAATCCCCTACGAAGCTATAGCACTTGAAGTCAAGTGTTATGTAACTGGTGTCCACTCTCTGCTTACCATCAGATCAATAGCAATCCAATAAATGTTAATTACTTGAGCTCAAGAAGAATTGCAAGCTCATAGTGCAAGTCAGTGCAGTGAAAACTTGTTTCATTCCTTCCCCCCCCCCCCCCCATCCTGTAAATTAATAGAACATTACAGACAACAAAGAGCCAGCTTTTCAACTGCAAATTGATTTAGCTCTATTCGCTTCAGAGAAGAATTGCTTCTGCATAAAATCAGCTAGATGCAGGACCAAGATGAACAGTGAGACAGTTTAGAAAACTGTGCTGAGCTGTATATTAGAAACTTATTGTGACAGCTTTGATACAGTTGCCTAGACAAAAACCAAAGCAAAACACTTGGAGCAGTTGCAATCCATGCTTTCAAACTGAAGTACATGTCAGCTTCTGGGAAAGAAGGTCATCTTCTGCCACAGTTATTTCCTGGATAGAATAGAGATTTAGTTTATAGATTCAAAAAAGGTTTGAAGTATGAGGGGTATCTGCTGCTTTATGTTTCCAACGCTTGAGACAATTTCACATTTCTATGCCTGCAAGATTCTGGATATACATGTGAGTGCTGTGTCTGGAAGTTCTGAGGCTCTTTATAACCTAGTGAATAAAGAAAGGAAACAACATGTATTTCTTGAATGAAGTGGCTAAACAGCAGTTGTGAGTCAAGATATGAAAGGAAATAATTTGAATTAGGTGAGATGTGCATGGCAGTGCAACGGAAAGAAAGTCTCTTCATTTTCATCAGCTAATCATAAAAACAATTTGACACTGCTTCCAAAGGAAGCCAAGAATATGGAAACAATTATTTAGAGAAGAATAAAGCAAAATGATGTATATGCTTGTATTTTGCATCTTAAGGTAAACTGTACTTTTGACTTTCCAGATGGGTATCCAAGGCAAATACTTCCACCAAGGCGAAGGAAAAAGAAGAAAAAAGTGAGGCCTCTGAGTGATGTAAACAATCATATATATGGGGATGTCTATGTATTTTCAGTCACATACTTAGTCACCATGTTAATTCCAGCACTTTCCAATTGTTTTCTGCAATAGAAGAACAGATGAAATGTGTTTGTTGCTAACATGGAGAAGCTTTTTTTTATATGTAAAAGTGATCGTGACTTCTTTGATGTAATATTTGGCAGCCATTTTGACCTGAATGTTTCTTACTGATACAAGGTTTCAATGTCAATGGCATTATTGTGCAAATAATGGATTTAAAATATGAACTAGTTTTTTTATTCAAAGCAGCATCACCTGCCAAGGCTTAAAAAATTCCAGACATATTGTTTTTATCTGAGTAGAAAGAAAGGCATCTTCTAAGTTCCCAGATCACAACAGAGTTTAAGATGTCTGAATCATATTTTGTCATACTTGGCAAAGATCTTTTCAGACTCAGACAAAACAAAGCAAGCTTCTGCCCTGAAAAAACTTTTGCCAAAAATCTCAATGATTAGAATTGGATTTTTATAAATATGTTTAGTCATACAAAGTTTTTATTATTGCTATTTCTTTATTAATAATTATTCATCATTTTTGCTTGGTCATCATTCACTTGTTTACAAAAACATTTGTGAAATGTATCTGGACTTTGAATTGAGCAGGACAGATGTGTAATATGCTACTGCTAATTTAATATGACACACTACAGACAAAATGCCATCGGTGCAAAGATACATTTCATATTTCTTCAGGGAACTGAACACAATCCTCCAAGCTAAAGTTCATTTCTTTTATTACTTGTCCAAATGGTGGTTGCTGAGTTCACCATTTTTCCTTTTTTAGGTTATGGGCCATAATAAGAAATATTTTTATGAAAAAGCAACAACAGAAGGCAAACATCTAGGTAGAGTGACAGTCTTGTATTAATATAGTAAGGTGTGAGAATGAAGAAAATGTTGTAATGACAAGCAAGGAAAGTCTTTTGCAGCATATCACATCTAATTTTCTTATTAAATCACAAATGGGACACTGAAATGCTCTGTCCACAGAATAAAAATGACATGGCAGTAAAAATACTAGTATGGAAATAGAAATGAGAACATGAATACATAAGGATGCAATCAGAAAGTCTAAGGTATGACATAATGTTTAAAGAAGGTACATGATGGATAACAGGCATGCTGCAACACACACAAATATTAAGAGGAAGATCAGAGATAGAGATGGTCCACTGCTCAAAGAGGAAGAAAAGATAAAAATACATCCTACCAAGGTTAAAGAATTTAATGGTTTGTTGCTTCAGTCTTCACTAAGAGGATAAGAAAACTAGCACAATATCAGCATGGAAGGGAGAAGTACTCAAGTTAGAGAAGGAAGGAGAAAACAAAAAAGGACAAAATGACTGATCAACAAAGTAGCCATTTTCAGACCATTGGGGAGTGTCAAACTTCCACTTCTAGTAGTTAGGTAATGCCACGAGAGGTTTCAGCATCACCCGTGGTTGTCTCTGAGAGCTTGCAGAGGAGGGGTGGGATCCAGAAGACTTCTGGAAGACCATCACACAGTTTATAAGCTCCATGACTTGCTGCTGACTTTTCTGCTTCTTTCTCAGTTGCAGTGAGTATTCTGAGATCTCTCCCGGCTCCTTTTAAAAAAAGTTACTTCTCCTCTTTTGCAAATAAAGTGTTTTTTGGTTTTCAGCCAGTGCTTCTCTTTGCCTGTGGAATAAGCCAGTTGCACTTGCCCGGTTGAGCTTGATGGGAGTCAACCACACCTCATTATCTCTGCTCAGAAAAATTCACTAAATTCCAGGCCATTGTTTGTCTTGGCAGAGAGTGTTTTTTATGGCAGCGGTACTCTGAGCAGGGCATGACAGCACCAGTCCTGAGGACACCAAACCCCATGGACAGTCAGTCATATTTCACAAGGTGACAAAGAAAATAATTACAATTTATTTGAAATCATAGGTAAGTAGAGTGTAGATTTGCTTCCAAAATACTCTGCTATTTGTCTGTTTCCCTGCAATAGACATATTTATCTGGGAAAACAATATGTAGGGTAAAAAACATAAGAGATTTATTTTGCTTTGTTTGTGGATAACAAAAGCCCACTCAGTGTATTCCTTTTGATAATTCAGCAATGCCCTGTGCATCTATTAATTTGTAGAGAAGAATATTTGTTGTGGTTCTTCACTGTTTCAGTGTATCCTGATAACTTAGAGTGACAGAGAATTTGTGTGATATGTTTCTTAATATCCTTTACTTCTGACTTTTGGTTTTCTCTGAGCCTGTTGTTCACCTGCTTATGATAAAATTTAGCTGTATTTTAATTTCTGCTCCAATTATGAGTGACAATTACATTTTTTGATACACTTCATAATGAATACATTTTAGTAGTGCCAAAACCAAATGTTATGGTTTACAAGTCTCTGCAGCTACACTAAGCAAAATGAACCATGTTCATAAACTGTAAAAATCATCATTGCATATTAGCCAAGCTAATAATACAGAAAAGGATGAAATTCATAATTGCAATCAATAGCGATATCACATAGGGAGAAATTTATACGGTAGTTGATATTGTTGTGCTTTGGGGCACAAGGCAGGCACTGGCTGATGGCTGGCTCTTCTAGGCATGACTAGTATCTACCAGTTATCTACCTGTTCAGAATAAAAGCTTCAGTTCATGTGTCCTGTTCCAATGCATTTGTTTGGTATCGTAATACGTTCTATTTATCGTAAATAGCTCTGGGGCAGGAGGCTTAAAGAGCTAGGATGTTTGCCCTGAATGAACAAGCATTGGAACATTCTAATACTTAAAATAGGGATTTGAGATGCTTGCTTTTTGATGCCTAATGTACTGTGCCTCTGAGTGTTTTGAATACATGTATCCTACAAGTCTTTAGAGCTGTAAGAGTAGTGCAGAGCAGGATGCTTTAAATATTACTGGAGTCAGATCTTTGTGAGATACTATTTCTGATAATTCAGTGAGGTGAGCGTGTGTGCGGGGAGGGATTGGTGAAGAAAGTCAGTCAAGTTAAATAAAGCACGTGTTTAACCATAAAGAACATGCTTATCTCCAGTAAAGTTGCTTCAGGTTTTATTGGCCACTGTGTACCTAAACCACACTCCAGCAACTGAACCTGGGTTGTTTGATGGCTTCTCCCATTGTGATGGTTAAAGATATTGTTTATAATGATTCTTTCTTGTCGCTTGATTTAAAGGTTGACTTTGGCTTGAAAATTGGTCCCATATGTTTTGAAATTTGAGTCTGAAAGCTGGTTGAGAGCCCATGTAAATTTGGTACCATGTTGCTCACCTTTGACAGGGAGAGGCCACAGAGTGCAGTAAACAGCGCTGAAATGTGGCTGCATGTGACACGAGTCACTGTACTGTAATTCTAAGTTATGAGACATGATGAAAAACAATGTGGCCTATATTGAGTGTGCTTAATCTAACTTTGTTCCCCAAAATGGATCTTTAAACTTACAACTTCACTGTTCATAAATAACATGCACATTCTTAATATAAGCAGAGGCAAACACATGATATATAGCATATGCTGTATTCCACATGGGTCTTTTACCACTCCTGTTAATGTTGTCCGATAAGTATTTATTAGACTGTCTAATGATGGGAAACATTTTTCTTTAGTCTAAATGCTTGCTTTTTAAACAACTGACATTTCAAACCTTAATGCTGTAGCCTCTCCTTTTCCAGTGGTTGGTATACGTTACCCACCAAAATGGAATTGTGTCTGTTTATTTTAGGATAAGCTTATGCTACACTATTAAATGTATTTCTTGATTTTAGAATATGAATATATTGAGTTGTATTTGAGGGAATAGAAATATTATCACTATTAGTAATAGTAGGTTTTTAAGTGAGTAACATTTTCTTTTCTTTTTTTTTGTGGTTTTTTTTTTTTGTTTTTTGTGTTCAATGTAGGTAACTTTTCTATGCAGATTCAGAAAACAATTAAATGAAAAAGAAAATGAGGAACAACACTTGGCTGTGTCATAAGGTTTGTGGCATCAGGTTTCATCCTCCAGAAAAGAGTAGAAGCATGTCATAGAAGCCTGAGCTCTGTTATTCAACTGAGTAGTTCACTGCCAGTGACAAGATTCTGAGAGTAATATGAAGATCCCTGCATACGACTGGAAGACAGGTGAACATGCCTTATATTGCAAAATTCCACTACAGAAGAGTCTTATTAGCTTTTTAGAGACAAGCCCAAGATCTTGTTCTTTTCGATTCCTCTTCTTCTATGCAATGTGTAATGTTTCTTGTTTGTATTTATACAGGAGGAAAAAGTAATAATTTAGAAAATGGTACAATACAGACGGTTTAATGTTCATATGACAAAATATATACTTTCCTCTTCATCTGTACAAAATCTGAGCAGAGAAGAATTAGTCTTGTTCCTGTTTCTAGAAAGAGCAATACTGGGACAAATATTTTTGTCTTTAAGACATGGATACAGCAAATGGGAAATGTGTCTGGTGGGACAGGGGCTAGAGAAACACCATTTGCTGGACCAGAACAATTAGTACTCCCATAATGAGTAGCGACTCATTTAAGGACTGTGATAGCCAACAAAGGTATGATAGATATGATACCAAAGAACAGCAGTATAAAGGCAGACTTGCAGCCCATCTGCCATATGATCATGTTCCAAGCGCAAACAGATACTTTCTTTTACTTAGTGACATTCGAATTTGATGGGGATTTTTTGTTGGTTTGCATCATTTTATAGTTGAGTCCATGTCTTTTCAGAGAGAGGTTATTTGAGGCCCCCTGTGATTTGAAGACCACTTCTGAGGAGAAAGTCCAGAAAAATAATGAAGTAGATAGACTTTATCCCAAGTGGGACAAAAGAAAAATCTGTTGCCTCTTTGTGGTTCTTCAAGGGTGAAATTTACCCCAATCTGATGTCTGAAGTGGGATTTAAGTGCTGAATTTAAGCCTTGAACTAATATGCACAAGAGGAGAGAGTTATCTGGGGGGGGGGGGGTGTGTGTGTGTGTACATTTTTTTATCATTTGTTTGTTTGGGTTTTTTTTGTTGTTTATTTTCTTTGGTTGGTTTTTGTGTTTATTTAGGTTTTTGGTTGGTTGTTGTGATTTTTTATTTTCTTTTCGTTTGTTTGGTTCCCCCCCCCCCCCCCCCCCCCCCCCCCCCCCCCAAAAAAAAAAATAAGTGTGAAAGCTATGTCTTATAATAATTCTAAATACCCAGAGGATACCATGTTTTTGAAAAACTGAAAGGCCTAGGAGAAGATGTCCTCTTCTGACATCTTTTACAACTATTGGAAAGTATCTGTATTAGTAAATTTGATATTCCAGACAGGGAAAACTTTAAAGAAGAACTGGAATAAAATATTAAATAGTTGGGAATGGGATGACTGAGATACTTGCTAGAAGATGTGTCGATGTAATTGGCTATGAAATCAGCATAGAGCCTGGCTGAACTATTTCCAGAAGTGGATTGTTTCACTGAACTATGCCCTGAACAACTCTAACCACAGAGGTCTCTGTGTGTATTAAAGACCAAAAAGAACAGTAAGGTGAACAAGTGACTCACCTAAAAATCATTATCTCAAAGAACTTTGCAAGTATCTGGAGTTTCTTAGAGGTGAAAGCAGAACAAAGCGAATGTCAAAAATTAATGAATGGAACTTAACTTCAAAGTGACATAGAAAAACAACTGACTATCATCAACCAAAGCAGGAATATTAATAACATGCTAGGAGGAAATGTATTCTTAGCCCTCATTTGAAAAAGGGACAGAAAAAGGTTCCAGTTATAACCGGTGCTGAAAATAAGATGAAAAATATGAAATCTGTGGAAAGAAGCTGTAAACCAAGTGCTGCCTTTAAATTTAGTAATGGGCTGAAGAACTCAAAACAATGAAGTGCAGTGTGCTTTGTAGCTGCTTATTTTCACTAAGTTGTATAGGTAAAAGTCTCTGATTTCACCACTCTTAATTTTCAAAGACCCCAGAGCCCCCTGTTTAATTTAGCAGACTTACAGCTTTTGAGTAATATTTTATATAAAATATCTCTTTGGGGCTTGGCAGAAGATGCAGAAAAATGTCCAAAACCAGACATTACTCTTTAGCAATCAATAGTTGTACTCACAGAGTAATTATTTTGTTTAAGAGAATCTGTTTCTTCATCATGGAGGAAATGAGAAGCACAAGGATATTTTTTCATTGATCTATATTTCATTTAATGAGTCAGTTGGCAACTTGAGGGTCCTCATAAATAGATGCTGATAAATAAATCAGGGGCTAATCCAAAGACTACTCCAAGTAATAGAAAGACTCTTGTTTTGTTTGACTCTGTTTGGATCAGTTTCTACAAAATGGGACCATACTGAGCCTGATATTTTTATTTGGGTCAAGTTGGTAGTGATGTGGAAATATTTAGCATGTAAGACAAAATTTTGGTAAGCGTTGTCCTGACTTGTAATTTAGGTTCCAGTTATGTTCAGGTTACATGGTGCTAGGAGAAAGCATAAGGTAATATGTTAAGTGTTTAAATTTGCCTTAACTGTTTCCCTTCAACCTCCTCTTCACCATAAGCTTGCCTGTAATTTCATGAAAGAAATCATAAGAGAATGGGCTTTATTGTTACATCTGATATGCTGGTTTTGAGCCTAATTTATTTCAAGACACCTGGAAAAAGTTCTGCAGATGATTGCATAACAACAGCGATTCTAGTAAAAAAAATAGGATCAGGATCCTTACTCATGGGCTATATTGAACACTATCTTACCTCTTCAGGCTGCTTTATATAATTACACCTGAGATTGAGTTTGGTTTGTGTTTGATTTTTAGTCTTTTTGATGTTGAGTTGAAATATTCAACTAATGGAAGTGTGGAAAAAAAATAGATGCTTTTGGTAAAAGTTAGTAATTTTGATATTTAAATACAAAGAAGCCTTATATTTCAAGCTTTTTAGTTATTAATTTGTTCCAATGGCAGTATGTCCATCGGTGAAAGATTATTTACACAGGTCCCTCAAGCACTGCGTAACCAATGCTTAATTGTCTATCAAATATCCACATACCTGCCAAGGTCATATGGCTAGCTACATGTTAGTTAAATGTCAAAGCAGATACAACTATGATACCTCTCCATTTGTGAAGTTCTGATAGTCTCTGAAAGCAATATAACTAGTTGATGTCAGAATTAGGTGCTGCCTGTGTGAAAAGTTCCCTAAATATTTTCAAGAAGTTTGACATAGTTTCATCTGTAAGTAGGGAGCTTTTCTTTCTGAATTACGGGTGTGTGAAATGCTCTAAAAATGTCTTCAGCCAACTGATAAATAGGCAAAACAATATTAAAGATTGTATATGTGCTCAGGAAATAGCCTTTCAAGCTTAATTCCCACTGCTTCTGACCTTTGAAGATTCGTGTTATGAAACTAAAGGGTGTAGAAATTGCCCTTAAACTCACACAACGTAAATGTAAATTAAATTTGCTGCATCTTACTGGCCCATAGTTTTATTTGTTATGCTCCATCATCTTTAGTCAAAACAACTGGCTAAGTCTAAATATAATCACTTCTGATTAATGGATAGGTTTTTAGAGCCCAAAGAATACTATGAACTTATTGAGAGGTGATGCTATTTGTGTCTCAGAAAATCCTGAATGCCTTGATGCTTCTCTTGTAGTCAGGAGAAGGAGGCATAGATTCAGCTTTTTTTCTGACTACTGAAGGAATAAAATGCTGTACATGCATGCTAAAAAATTAGGAATTCTAACTACTTTTTAGCAATTGGCAAGCCAAGGACAGTGCAACAGCTGCTGCAGGTAATTTTTTCTTTTAGAAAACGTAGTGGGATGTAGGAGTTTATGAGTAGAATTTAGACAGAAATCCTGTTCAGTCCTGAAGGAAGGTATGCTGTAATTTTGTACAGTGTAGATAGTTTCACTTGCTTTTGTAAGTATGAAGCAAAGACTTCTCTTATTTTTGCAAAGAATGAGCAAATCCTCCTAAAAGAAATGAACATCTTGGATAACAGAGTATTTATTAGGCAAGTTTTTTCACAGCCCTGCACTGAGCCCTTTACTTGGCCTATATTAGAGCAGTCTTATGCCTGCTCTCACGTCTGCAAGTTCTTAAGTACTCCTTGGAGACAAGAGTCATTGGGATTTTCTGGACTGGAGGAACCCTTGGCCTTTTTTACTTCCCTTTGTTTGCACACAATGCTGCCCTGTAACACTGATGAGCATCTTTTGCCTGGTTATGTTGTGTGTAAGATATTTTATGTCAGCTGTAAAAAGTTGTCATAGTGCAACCCCAGCTTGGGGGTATGTCACGGAGAGAATCAGGGATTGTTGACATAACACCTGCTTGTTCTCACTAGAGTAGTCAACAGTTGCATAAGGTTCCAGATACTTCAGAATTTGGCCCCGAGTTTCTATGAAAATGGTGAGTATTTGTGTATAAACTGCTGTGCATTTATTCATGGGCTGTGTACCTGAAGTATGCTGAACTGTGTTTTTCTTGTAAATCACATTGGAAGGTTTTGTTGACCCCGTTTTTGACCACAGCATGCTGGAGAGACCTGTAAGTGAGAAACAGGGGAAGAGGCCAGCAAAGTAAAGTACGATGAGGTTTGCTTGGAGAATGGATGATGCATCTGCTATAGCCTCACGCTACTTGAGGGACTGTGATTAAAAGTTGCTTAGGGAAGCTTGTTACCATTTTGAAGTTGCCAGTTCTGTGGGTTTCCTGTGGAACTGGACGAGTTTTTAGCAACAGCTGTGGTTAATTTTCAGGAGCCAGGGATAACCATTTTGGGGGCTTTTTGTAACGCTAACAGAAATTTTTAGCAGGCTGGTTGGTGCACGTGTTTCCATTGTAAATTTTGATCATGTCTCTGAAAGCGGATTAGAGGTTGTGAGCCAAGACTGTGCATCAGTGAGGCAGTGTTTGACTTCTCTGTCATGGGCACTGGAAGCTCTTCAAGGGCAGTGACAGGCATAGATGATTGCCTGAAGTACTGAGGGATTTTATAAAGTTCTCTAGCCAGTTAGTACAGCTTTAGTGAAATAAAGCGGGACTGTAATTCTTAGCTCGCTTGCCAGTGTTATTAGCAAAAGGGGGTAATTGTAGAGTTCCAGGTTCTAAAAGCATAAAAGCATTTGCTAGTCCAGGAAAGAGGCCTTACCACTAACAGAAGACAATAATTTACCGTATTCAATATTTAGGTACTCTTAACAGTCTTGTTCAGAATTATTAGTCATCTGGACATGACTACAAGAACTCTTATGATACAACAGTGTGTGTATGGTGAAATTTTTTTTGTCATTCTAATGATTTTCTTTAAATTTTTTCAGATAGGCTCAGGAGGTGGTCTCTCTTGGTTTCAGTCTGTAGTGATCACTGAGAAGCAGTCCCCAGCTGAAACCAAGAGTAGAATTCACTGTGAATCTTCTCATTTAGTGATAGAAATAATGTTAAGACTGTGTTGTCGGTAAAAAATTAGTGGATGGTGGCCTTTTTTGTGATAATGGTGGGGGAAAAAAACCCAATTATAGGTGAATCCAGGAGCATTTTGATATTGATGCCAGTGAAGAGGAGGTAAAGAGGAAGACCAGACTTATTCTTTGTTGAACTGGCAGATATAGTGGACACTTTCTACAATAGAGAGTAAGTAGTATGTCAGGACAGGATAAAGGAAGTGGCTCTATAAATTGTGGTCCTCTTCTTTGTGGTGTTTCCAAGTGGTGATAAGATGAGAGAAGGTGGAATAATATTAAGCATTTCCTAAATGTGACTATTGACTATCAGCAACAACAGTAACCACAGCTATAAATACCTGTCTCCAAACTTGCCCTGTACAGTAATTAGGTTCTGGGGAATATAAGAACATTTATGCATGCTTTCTTCTCAGTCTTAAACACCTTGTTTTCACTGGTGTTCCTGTTCCCATTGTGTTGGATTTCCCTCATTATTCAGGCAATTGTGTTCTACGTAGGAGTGCTCATAGAAAACCTGTTTGAAATACAGTACAAGCAAGTCCTTGCAGGTGAAGAATACCACAAGTCCATTGGTACTGGCATAGTCTATATGGTGGAAACTGTATCAATGATCATAGCAATGACAGAAAACTACAAACCAAGAGATGCTGGAGTGTTTCCTAAGAGGTGAGACACTGGCTGCTTGAACCAAGAGATAGAATTGCTTAAGTCCCTTGATTCACTTTAGTGCTCTTGCTGCATGATTTAATGGAGTAAAAATAAGTCTGTCTAAAACGCTATAGAAATAATAATTTGCTGCAAAATTACTTTCTAAACTACAATGGAAATGAATATAAATTGAATTAAGAAGGAAAGGAAAGGAAAATGTTTCCCCAGTAGAGATAAAATGTGCAATTCTGGGGGTTATTTTCACATACTTCTGTCTGTTAAATTCCATTTTCTTTGGCAGCTTTATTCAGTCCCCCTGTAATGCCTGCTCATTGTTCCTGTGCAGCATGTACGTTTGAATCCTAGCGAGGCATCTCAAGTCAGTTTGGCTGCCTTGTGACAATATTTCAGACTGGTCTCTGATGAATTTCAGAGTGTTATATAAATATCTGGTTCACAAATAAAGGTGTGAAGACACTTGGGAGAGCTGCAAAAATAAATCAATGAGCATTTTGAGACGTTTCTATCCATGATGTCTCTGATTCAATACCTAGCGGAAGGAAAGTACTTCCCTCCTTTTGTCTCTGTTTCCAGTTTAAGTTTGTACATCCTAAGAAATAAAGGGAAATAATTTGATGTTTCTGATATAAACCAGTTTCTCCTTAATTACTCAGGATGTGACCTGGGAAATAACTATTCAAATAAATCATCTTTTTTTTTAATAGTCTTTCATAGTGCCTGCAGCCTCACCATTGGGGAGGGGGGAATAAAGGTAACTTTTCACAGCAGGGAACTCTTTCTCTCCCTGAGTTTTTCTGGATGTGGCATTTTTAATAAGAACACTTGTTCTGAAGGAAAGCTTTCTAGAAAGGATTGTGTAACACACTGAGTTTGAACAGCCAGGTGCTGTCCTGTTCCTTTTATTGCATTGCAAAAACCTGGGCTGTGTATGAGCCACAGTAAATGTGTGCAAGAGCAGTGAGGTTTGTCATCCTCAGAGATCTGAGGTAATTCTGTCATCGTCCATCTCACTACTAGTCTGGGGTTTTATTTGTCCCTTTTTTTCTCCTCAAAGTTGTTTTTGTTTGCAAAGAAATAATATGATCTTCCTGGTACTTCTATAGTGATAGTAGGATGAGGTGGTATGTACAATCTGCTGAATGAGCAGGAAGGATCAGGAAGGTGATTTGTTTTAAAGGGATGTAAAAACTAGGAACTGGCAGCTGGCAAAGATGGTTTGGTGTGCCTTTTATGCACTGAACAAATCATCTGTACCTCCAACAGCCTTGTCACTGTATCTCCTTCAATTGCCGTGGGAGTCTCACGTGTAATCTTGGAGCGTGATGAATTACATGAGGCACAGATTTGCTGTGTCTGTATCATGTGCAATTAGTGTAGATTAGATAAACGAAAATAGCCCCCAGCACAGACGCATCTGCATTTGAAGTTAAAGCTCAGCTATTCCTTGTTCACCCACTTCATCTCCATATGCTACAGTTACTGTACAGTCCTGCTGACAGCTTCAGGGGAGGAAAATGACTGATGGCAACACCAAAGCGATGCGAAGCTCTATGATTTTCTTTGCCAACTGTGTTGCCTGTGAGCATCTTACAAATACAAAAGAGACTGGCAATGACAGAAGGGTACTTGTGGAAGGATTAACTCTCACCAGAAAACTTGTGGACCTTCATCATATACTTGGGGGTAGCTTGCTTAAATCCTGCCCTGCTTGGGGAGAGAGGATTTGTTCACGGTGAGGCGGATCAATTCCATAGTTAGAAGTATCTTCTCTATAGATGGAGTCACAGTTTTGCGAGCCAACTTTCTGCTCCCCAACTCCTGAATAGCACTGACTGAGCTACTGCATTTTTTCATTCTGCTCTCCAAATGATTTACTCAAGGGAGGAGAATATGGGCCCTGTATGATGATGAGTGGGGACAGGGCAGATGGAAAGATCTAGTTCAGTGGGAGGCTGCCCAGTTTCTTTCACATACCACCAAATCACCAAAAGCTTCTTTCCTTCTGCCAAGCACTTTCCTCTCACCCATGGTTTCTTTCCTACATGTGTATTTTGTTTCAGTCTGTTGGCATTATTAGCAAAGAGTCATTCAGTCTCTATATATTGGTCTGAATCCACATTAAATATATAAAAGGTATGTTCAGTTTCAGTGAAGCAGCGCTGTGCCTAGTGAAAATGAATAGAGTGAATCATCCTCTGAAAGATCTGAAGACATGGTACGGGAATCCTTTTACATGATTATTTTAACACATGTATAAAAGGAAGGAAAAATAACACCACACTGGAGCACAACGCAAAGAATTTCTGTTAAATAGATACCGTGTTTAGATTTAAGTCTCATGTCAAATGGCTGATTTTGCTTATGGCTTGAAGATGCTCAAAAGAATGAACTTGTTAATTAGATAATGTAGTGGGGATGGAAGTGTTTTTTCTAAGTGGCATCACTTCATTTCATAGCATTCTTCAATAAACATTATTCCTGAGTCTGCTACGTGGACAGCCTGGTTTTCTCATTAGGAAAAATCCCAACCCACTCGCAAGGTAGTATCTTCTTATCTATCTGTATCTACACATATATACCCTATATATACACATCTCTTGTTGCAGTTATTTATAATAATAATATTAATGTTCATCAAAATGATTTGATGTTCATAGTTCCTTAGAGATTTCTATCTGGTAAACAAAGCAGGAGGCATAAGATGATTTTATGGCAATGGAAAATGATTCACAGCTCAATTGTTGTCACCACAAGTATGACTTGCACAGGAAGTTTTTATTTCAAAACCATATTGAAGAGGTGAAAGTTGTCTGGCTTCAGAAGTGATGGTCACTTCCCTGTTGATATTAGGTCAGTTGCAAGGTTCTCTGAATTGTTTGTTTAGAAAGTATTTTTAAAATTTTTTTAGGAAGTTATTGTTTCAAGTTTTGGTTCCTTGATCTTATTTATTTATTTTTAATATAAATTCCTCCTGAGACTACTGCATCTCTATATTCAGCCTGTAAATAAGTGCAAAACTTCCATAAATAAATTTTTGTGGATGCTGCAGAATCCCTTCTATGCATACTGTCCAATCAATTTCAGACTAGTTTTGGTATGTTTAGGTTAATACAAAGGTACTGGATGTTAGTGGCTATTGCCACACTCTCCTCAAAATAATGCAAAGTGGCTATAAAATGCCACTTATGCTGCTTAAGCATCCCATCAGCTCTGGGGAAAAGCTCAGAAAATAATTTTCATTAACCAAGTATGACTCATTAAAATTATTGTGATATAGATCATAGTCACGAAATAATTCTTAAATTTCTTCCACAGAGGGCATTCTGAATTCTCTGAAGAAGATTCTCAAAAGAGAATTTAGGAAGGAAATTTATAGGACAGCTACTGTAAAATACCATCATCTTTTCTGAATGAACAAGAACATCCCTTTTCTTATAATTGCTGTGTTAGTCTTAGCTACAGACTTCACCGTTAAGAAAAATAGACTATATTTCTTTGTATAATCAGAAGGTTATAGGTGTATATATGTGTGTATATATATATGTATCAGCTGTTGAACCATACTGTTCAGTAGGACGTATTTTTCTTGTAGTTCAGGCTTGCCAGCTTTTCATATGTTAGCATCCATCTTACATAACCTAGAGTGTTGTTTCAGTGTGTTTTTTGTCTTTGTTTTCTTGCTTTTTATTGGTATCTTATACTACATTTGTTAGTGCCAAACTGGGCAAGGTACCTTGGGCTGCTTATTGAGTGATTATTATATTTTACATTGCTATTAGCTTTAAAAAAGTTGCCAATTTTTCTTTGTTTCTTTTTAAGCATTCAGATGAGATCTCCAGTAGATCTAGCTGCAGTGCTTTAAAAAAGGGCCATCTCCAGCTGTCTCCTGCATTTCTCTGCCAAAGGGTGCCCACCTGAATGGAGCAAGAAGAGTCAGCTGCTCCCCTTAATAGCCAGGTGAGATCCAGTGCAAAAATCATGTGCAATCAGCTGTGTTGACAGTTTCAAGTGAATATTTTGGCTGTGAACTAATGTAGGTTCCCTTCTTCTCTTCCTGCTCTGGATTGTGTATCTGTCAGAGGGGTGGGCCAGAGTTGGAGCTCCTAATGTCCTGAACCATCACTAGAAGTTTCCTAAGAGAGCTTCTTTTGGGATGGTGAAATTTTGCGTTGGACCAAAATTCTCTAGGATAATCAGTTGGTGAGTTTGGCTATTTTAGAGCATCACAGGAAGGAGTGATCAGTTTCTGAATGACTGTGGTAATGCAGAACGGTCGACTGAACACACAGAAAGATAAAGAGGTTGTGTGATTATATTTGGATAGAGCTGAATAAAATTATTTGACACTATTACTTTGCATATGTACCTTACTTTAGTACTTTAATAGTAGTATACATACTGTTAATTTGATACTGACATAGCTGTAAATTTAGTTCTAAGAGTGTGAAGTTTGGTTTTTTTCCAAATTTTTTTGATGGTATACTGTGAAGATCATAAATTATTTCTGAGCCTCTGACTAAATTAGGCCGGTGTTTGCATTTTATTTTGAATGACTTGCCTCTTTTCATTACTTACATCTACTTAGCCATTTACTTGGTAATAAATTCTTCAACTTCAGGAATACTGAATGACTCTAATTCATACACCTTCATTTGGTAATCAGCTATGCCTTACTGATGTGGGCAATCAGCTTTCACAATGAAAAATACATAATGAATTCATTAATAAAATGACCTATTAGTTTTCTATCATTTTCTGTGTTCCTGAACTAAATGTTTAAACTCTCACTTCTTAACCTTCTTACTTCTAATGGCTCCACTTTTTTCTGTGATCAGAAACTAAAAATGAAACTGCCTTAATATATTCACACCTCTTTCTTCACAAGAAAGTAGCAGAACACGTAACCGTTTAGAACAGGGAAAATGTTGTGTAGAGCTAGAAACTCTACATCTCCCAAGTAGGGAAAATTTTCTCTTAGTGTGCAGGTTTTGCCACTCAGGCCCATCTTCACCCTCTTTCACTTTTATGACACAATTATGAATATAAAAGCAAGGCTATTAATACTAGGTAAGGAAAACTGTTTGCCAGACTCTGTTATCAATGACGAAACACGCAGAGAAGGCAGTAAAAATGAAGAGCCAGTAGGTGAAGTTGAAGCATGGTGACATCTGGCAACACAGATCTGGCCTAGCAAAGGGAGAGAGAGATAGCAAGAAATGGTGCCTCTTTCTTTGTGCTGAAAGAGAGAATGGTAGCTGTTGACAGGTTTTCCTTGGGAAGAGTTAAATCTCTTCTGCAGCATATTTTATTGTTAAAGATGGACTCTCCTTTTTATGGTAGATGATTTGCTCACAGTTTCCATCCCACTGCAAGCAGCATCAGGGGTCTCCTGAGTAGCAGCTGTACTGAATGCAAACAGGAAAAGAGAGGTGAGAAAGAAAATGAGAAGAGTTGTTGAAAATAGATTCTATGTAGTATATTGTACAAGGTATTAATTATATTTTTAGCAGAATGTGCTTTATTAGCTCATAAAACTCTGTTATATCAATAATTTGAGCAATTAAACTGACTAGGTCCTGCATATTTGTTAGCATTATAAGAGTGCAAAACTTATTTCCACAGGTGTTCCAGAAGACCCACAGAGGTTGCATGAGTGAAACATTAACATATTATTCTAATAATATGATGCTACTCTGTCTGACTCAAGAGCTTTTAACTTTAATAATTTCCTGGTTATTCAATAGCCAAAATGTATTTTCCGTTCCTACTTTCACACTAGTGCATTTTCTTTAATATGAAGTAGTGATATAATGAATAAATTATATCCAGATGAAAGCCTGTAATTTGATACTTCATCCCAGGATCATGATGGCGTATGGCAAAGTAAACATTTCCTGACAATGTGCTATCTGTATGAAGGACAGGGACCTAGATGGTGAGCTCAAGCGACATTTGATACGAGGAGGAATGAAAAAAAGCCTGGCTAGACAAGCAAATAAATTGTTACTGACATGGGAGCTGGAGATCAACCTTATATCTTCTGGGTGGGGACTAATGAGGATATACTTACAGATCTGTGCTTTAGATTATTTCTTAAGAAAATGAGAACTTAGCAGCCTTTGTATGAGTCCACCTCACTGGGCTATCTAGAAGGTGATTCAGGTTAATGGTAAATCACATGGCTGTAGTGAGCATCCTCTCAAGATAAACACAAAGGAGCACTTTTGTTGCTGGCTTTTGCTGGCTTCAGGCACAGCTCGCAGCCTCTCCAGAGGAGAGTTTTCAACGGAACACGGTGGGAGTTCTCAAAGCCATCTATCCAGCCCGTGTACTGCGTTTGACTCAGATAAGTCTGTAACACTTACTGTAACTGATGAATAATTATCCCCACTGCCAAGATAATTTCAGCCAGTGTGATGAGGGCTGATGAAGGAGGTGTGAGCCAGGAAATCTTACTTGAGTTGGAAATCTTGCAAAACTCTAATGACAGTGAGGTCAGGGTGCCTCACTCCTTTCACACCTGGTGCCAGATATTTGGTTTTGCATTTGCTAGAGAGCAGGCTGCAGCCAAGGTTTTCTTAATCTTTTTTTTTGTTTTTTTTCTTCTTCCTGAAAGACCACCCGTAACTTCTGCTAAGGGAGAAAAAGATTTTGCTAGTAACAGTTCTGTCAGCATTATATATTCCATATATTTCAAAGGCCAATCTGCTTGTCTCTTTCTTGGTATTGTGTTATGTACTAAAGACTGCCTGGGTGCTACTGCATTCTTTTTGAGCAGTAAGTAATCTACTCTGCTCCTTTCCCCAAAAAGACTAGAGGAAATTTTCTGCAGTAGAGGTAAAAAAAACCCCAAAGTGTCATCAGGTGAGACTCACTGCTGCGTACTTACATGTCATAGTTACATGCTTATTTTCTTGTACCTTGTGAGCACAAAAAGATTTTCAGTTGCCCAGATGAGACAGCTTCCTATGCAGGTCCTTAAAAATGTCATAAACACAAAATTTAGGAATTGCAACTCTGTCAAATGTCAACCTTCAACTGTGTGCCTAGAAAACTATAAAGGAACAAGTAAGTTTTAATTCTCTTCAAGTCTATTTGACAGAAACTGCAGGAATCTCCTGTTCCTGATGGTTCCTTACTGATTTTTTATCAGTGGTGCAGCCTTTTAGATATTTGTCTGAGAGGTGGAGCAGGTATTTGATATCTATTTTTACCTTTATAGAGACCTGGAGAGCTAGCAGAGTTAGCACTTCAGCCTTGTCAATAGTCACTCCTCCCTCTATCTGGAGAATAGTTGTTTGATCCTGATTAGACTATGAATCTTAAGTAGTTAAAAAAAAGTATACTGAGCACATGTCAGTGAAAATAGTGTACTAGAATGGCTGTTTAATGTCAAACATTAGTATTGTGTTGTTTGTTGATGGTTTATACTTTTAGTCTGAAACAAACCATATTTAATCTTTGAACATCCATCTGGGGATAAAGTTTTTAGGTACTATATGCAAAACATAAGAAAACCTTCAGGGATGTGACTTAAAGAATTCTAAAAAGTGGATTGAGAAACTCCAAATATCCTCCTTGGTCGCTGTGAGAACAGCAGGTCTAAAAGGGTTGGTTTTATTTCTTTATAATATTCAAAAAAGGAAAAAACCATACTGTTCTATGCAATTCTAGTGCTTGAATTGCCATTTCTACAAAAATAAATACGGTGAAAAATCAAATACTGTAAAAGGATCCATGTCAGCAATGAAACATGAAATTAAGGATGCTTCCTAATTACAGGAGTGAGGAATCTGTGCATATTACAATAGCATGGTATTTAGTACAGAAGAGTACTGTGTTATTATAAATATCAGAGGATAATCATTCTGGGGTCAGCTATTAGTGGAATTGGTTCAGCTTTTATTGAAGGTGAATTTTTACTTCACTATTTAAAGAGACTGGGAATTATGTCTGAAATCACAGATTGTGACCTAAGTGAAATTTTACTACCTGTGAAAATTTTATTCAAATAAAATATATTTTTTCTCTCTCAGTATAATTGCATCATCTCTTTTCAGAGGAAGGGTGCTCAAATACTCTGTGATTACTATCTCATCTGATTAGGTTTAAAGCTTAGAAGGCTATGGAATTGTGGGGTTTTTTTTCCCCCCATAAGAGGAAATGTTTGTTTTGTAGTTTTTAAAGCAGAAAAATCAACCATGCTCAAAAAGATCGTTAAAAAAAATGTAACTTCTGCATGTTTTCTGTGCTCAGCAAGTCCATTAACCTTAGATCACTGGGCAAATTCAGATTATTGTTATGATATAAAGCCCTGGGATTCAGAGTAGTGGGGGTGTTATCGGGATAGTTATGGTCAACAATCAGAGTAGGGGTAGCTAAGGCACTTGAATAAATTATCAGGAATGCTTCATCTAATGTAGAGGCTCACATGCCAAAACAAGGGAAGGCTATTGTTGGATTTTGCTGTGAGGGTCACTGTAAAAATAAAATTGCTGTTTTGCAAATTCTCTTGAGACAATTCTGAACTTACTAAAGGGAAATGGAGGCCCCGAGCAGGCAGACTGTGTACTTGCTCTGTCGTTTCTAAATTAGCAGTGACATTTTAAAACATAATTGATATTCAATAACAGAAACCCTAGAAGTGAGATATTTGTCGTTGTTATGTGTAAAAGAAAGATACCACACTAACAAGAAATGGGAGTTGCTGCATCATCAGATGAGGCTATTGAACAAACACTTCATGTAGTGTGCAGTCAGAAAATAGTCTTTTTATCAACAGAGACTAAATGTTAAAAATTCAGAGGGAAAGCTGGAGGTGCACACTACATTTAGTAGTTGTTAATGTAGGTGTGGCTTTAAATGAGCTGAGGCAGTATCATTAGTATCTACAGCAGGGCTACAGTTTAAAAGCTACATCATAGTAAATTTCTAATTCGGAAAAAAGTAAAATTATGATCTGTCTGCCTCTTCACTGAGAGCATAATGTCAAGGTCCATGCCACACATGCAAACGGATAGTACATGCTACAAACTGCAACTGGTCAGTTGGCACCTGACCAAGGAGAAGAAATCCTCTGGGCAGCCAGTCAGAGATTTCGTATCAGGAAGGCAGTTGCTTTGCTTTGAGCCACTGCTCTGAACTACTGTTGCACTGGAAGGGTACCAGTGTTGGGTATAAGTGGTATTTAGCAAATGAAACGTTCTGATGGATCCATTGTCGTCTTATTTTTTTAGAAGCTGACAGATTAAGTTTTGATGCATTTTCTGTTTTTCTGGAATGATCACTCCTAATTTATTAGTCAGGAAGTTAAAAGACAAACCCACACCAAGCTCTGTAACTACCTGGACAATAAAATGGGGAGCTATTACACAACATGTTAAATAGCAAACCCCAGCTTAAGCTTTAGTGACCAATTCAATGAGCAGATGCTTAGCTAATATATTGTATGGATGAAAAAGTGTAATAAGCTCTTGTAGTTTGGACACAGATATGTGTTGTACAGTCTTCCTTAAGATTGTCTTGGCTTTATGTTGGGATGGACATGGCTGAGTATAGTGTTGATCTATCGTAGAGTCTGTAAGAGCGTGTGGGGAAATGATGCAAGGTTCAGTTGGTAATCTTTCATTCTTTCTTCTTTGTTTGAGAAGCTGTAAACACTTCTTGCCACATCACAGTGCCCTTGTTACTTGTCAGTTTTTGCTTCAGAAAATGTGAACAATGTGTTGTTAGTGGTGCTGATGAGCACAAGAAAAACATTACCCATGGACTAGTGCAGTTAGTAAATAGACAAATCACAATATTTACTTTTCCCAGGTACTTGTTTTTTTTCCTCACAGTAGGGAAACATATGCCAGTTTTACAGGCTCTGGACCAGGCCTGTCAACCATTAGATCCATGTATGTCTTTTCTTTGCTTCTTGGAAGTCTCTTTGCATGTTGGATGGACTCTGATGATTATATGACATGAAGATGCAATTTATGTCTGTTCCAGAGGCTGTGACTATTGCTGACTCCTCATGGCTGTTCTTCAAAGTGCTTATTAAAAGCTCTCTTGGCTGGATGGCCCAAATAGTTTGATTCTGTAAGATTAGTGAACATCTGTCTTTATTCTTTGTCATGGCATGTCCCCACAAATGGGGCTTTTTCAGTGAGGCTGGAACTCCACAATAAAAATTCACTGAGATGATTTCTGAATCCCTGACCTTTTTCACTCATTTCTGTGTCTTGATGGTAGTATGTGCCCTCTCAATTTTGCCAGTTGGACTTCAGTCCTATGAAGATATAAGATCAGTTAAAGCCAAACTAACAGTGTTCCACTGTCTAAATTTTTTTTTTTCTTGTGGAGTTACTGTTGCTACTGAAAATGTGAGATCAGCAGTGGGTGTGTGGGAATATAGTAGGAATCATGTAAGTGGACTACCCACCGGGAAAGCAGTACTGTCTTGTGGTGGCTTAAGATATTACAATTCCCCACTCATACTCTCACCTTTGAAATAATGTGGTTTGAAAGACAGAAAAAGAATAAAACTGAAAACATATTACCTGAGCCAATCATAAACCCACTTGATTTGCTGCAGCTAAGGAAGCAACAATCTCTCAGGAGTGTCTTGGCATACCTGGGAGGGAAGTGTCTTAAAATGGCTTTGCCAGTTTAAAGACATGTAATGCAGAACCACATCCTGAGGTGCTTCTCTCATCAATCTCTCTTCAAACTTCAAAAGCAGTAATATAATTCTCCACAAGAAGTTCTTCCCATTGTTTCCCTTCTGTTTGTCTGTATGGATATTTACGTCAGGACTGAAAAAGACACTGACCGAAACTACACCTCCTCAATCCTTTTCTGGGTACTTAAAAACAAGCCTGACTTTTGGAACTGCTGAGTGTGCAACGGCTTCTGTTTAAACTCAGACACAGCAGTGCCTGGCTGTGGTGCGTAATGAGCCACCTAGAAAGAAAAAAAACTATGGACAGAGCTCTGGAGTATTTAAAACTGTCTGCTTGGCTGAACAACAGCGTTGCTGGACATGCCAAGACCTGTTAATTTATATCTACTGTTTTCATCTGTTAAAGCAATAGGAATAACAGAAAGTTAGAGTCCTATAATCACTAGTCATTAATTTTTCATCCTGGCTGGATATTAGCCCTGCCACCAGCCACTTCACCCAGTGCAAGAGCAATTTGAGTGCCCTGTTATCATCAGTTATCTGAGAAGGTGACAGTAACACCCACCGTACATGTACTAAGTGTCCATTGCTCAGAGGGTTTCTCTGTAGTGTGTAGTCCCAACCAGTGGGTATGTTTGCATTAATAATGAACCTTCATCTTAGTTCTTTCCCCACCCACCCTCTCCTAGCCCCCCACCCTCCACGAGATCTGTAAACTTTCAGAGACTGAAAGGGTTCTTTCTGGAAGCCAGACTGAGGTAGAAAAGATGAAAGGAGTAGAACTAAGAGAAATCTAGCAGTAAGAAAATGCTGGTGTGTGTTTTTGTTGTTTGGCTTTTATAAAATCTGTCATGTTGGTATAGTTTATATTTCCTTGCATTTCAAGTTTATACTCTTAATCTCAAAAGTACAGAACTGTTAGCAGAAGAAGAGCTTGTATTCTCTTTGAGCTCTACATTCCAGGCTCTTGAAGAAAAAAATCCAACCTCTTTGTAACAAAGAGAACATTCTTTAGAGTCAAATAAACCTTTAAATCTATCCTTCTTTTCTGGGCGTTCATTGGAAATGCTTGGCCTAAGTCAAAATAAAAAAACAGAGCCCCTTGATTATCATTTGTGTCATCATCTCTATGTAGCCCTTTAACTGGCATCGGAAGAACTAGGGGTGTGGTTCTTAGAGTATGGCTTCACTGTGGCAGACATGAGGCCCATAAACCTGTGGGGTAGGAAGAACAGGAATATTTTATAGTAGACATGCGCATAAAATCTTTAACTAGGTTTGGGTTGGTTTTTTTCTGTTTCTTTCTATGAAACTTATGACTTCATTCATTGAATTTCCAGTTGTGTTAGGAACTTCTTTCATGCTGACTTGTTGTGATGCATCAATCAGAAAAAAAGGATGTTCAGAAGTTGGGTTTTGGAACTGGAAGTGTTAAGATAAGTGCCCTGAACTACTAGTTCACACTGTTTAATTCTGTAAATAACCCTCTCTTCCATGCCCCCTGTAAAAGTATATTTTTTAATATTATATAGCTTATAAGATTATACAGATTATAACTTTGATCATTTAAATGGTAAATAGCACAGTTGAGTGGGATGGCAGAGCTTTAATTTGGTTCTTTTCTGAGCAGGCATTATCATGCTGTTTTTAATTATACTGTCTCATGTGTTGGTCATCTCATTGTTTAATTTCAGATTCCTGTTCCAAAATGTGAGGTCAAGGGATTTTTGGAGACAGATGTGTAGCAGCAAGATTTCATTCAAAACACAAGTTGCAAAAAATTATATGTAATTTAAATGGATGTTTATAATGAAGTGTGTGGAGAAAGTTCATTAGAAATCATTAGGCTAGGAAAGGTCTGTAATGGCAGAAACCAGGAGTGGAGTACACCTGGGTTAAATTCTTTTCCTAGCAGGGTGGTGATGCGGTCCTCCTTGCTTGCTAAATTCTACGCTGATGATGTACTTTGGATATGTCTTTTCAGTGAGGTCTGTTGACTTGTATTCTTTGTCTCCCCATTATAAAGTTCCAGAAGCTCTTACTGAAAATGCTGGCAATATGTGTGAGGATAAAATAAACCTGAAAGCCACTGATGTTAATGCTTTATCACGGAACTTGATGATAGCAAGTATTTCTGAAAAAAATCTGCAGTGATAGTCATTGCAAACAGTTCTGCAGCTCAAGACAACTTTCATGAGCAGTTGTTGGTAACAATGAATGAAAAACATTTAAATTCAGTTTCAGGAGAGTAGTGTAAAACAATTATGTATTTATTTTAGTAAATCTAATGCAAAGAGAATGGAAAAACCTAGATAGATACTTTCTTCTTTTTTTTTTTCCTCTTGCCTGCTTTTTTTTTTTACCCTCTTTCTTGGACCTTCTACCTTATGAAAAATACACAGTGTACGCATACTGTATATAAATATGCCTTCATGACATCAAAGAGTCTGGGGCTGTTTCTTGGGTAATCTATAAGATTATACCGACCATAAAGTAGCAGGCACATGCCAGACACTTGACCCCAAAAGGCAGTCACAGGCCATGCCGTATTTAAACACGGCCAGTGGTATAGTTCACAGCCAGCATGCAGTTGAACAAATGTGCATTGTTGTTACAATTGAAACCACATGCTGAGCAATATAACATAGGTGCAACTTTCTTGAGAATGTGTGGACAGTTGGAAACGTGAATGTATTTTTTTATTTATGTTATGTCTGTGTGTCTCAGGGCTCCCTTACTCTGTTTTCTTAGCAAAACTCAGACAGATCTGACATGTAGGATTGATGGAGCTGGGCACTGACAGACCAGGTCTGTTCCAGCTGCAGTGACTGTGGAAGAATTGGATCGGGACCCTCATAACCAGTCCTCCAAGAGTAAGATTTCAGTTACTATGACCGGTCGCCAAGGAGTATTTTATTTTAACTCATGTCAAATCTGAGCTTACCTATGGGGCTAAGCCACATCCTGCTGGGCCAAGTGTATCTGAATACAAACTCATTTCACTGGCTGTTACTTTTTGGAAAATTCAGCCACATACAGTTATATGGAACAATCTCCACCAAATGAAACTTTGCAAGCATCATTTCATTTGAAACACTGTACGCTTCTCCCTTCCAGCTTACGGTCAGTGCAGCAGATCCTTGTTTATTGGAAAATGAACAGGACTTAGCTATATATTGAATTTTGTCTTTGTGATAAACAAGATGAAAAGATGGATTTAATGCTTTGCCTGCCCTTTACTCTGTAAATGATAACGGCTTGTGAGTGGTCTCAACTTATGTTTACTTGGGATACTTCCAGCTGGTGATGTTTTATAAGTCCATGAAGTTATCTTTTTATTGACTCTTGTCAATAAAGTCACAGTGCTGCGGAATTGAGATTATTTCTTCTATCCAGAAAAACACTTTCTTGGTTGTTTTTTTTGGTTTTTTTGGTTTTTTTTGGTTTGTTTGTTTTGGGTTTTTTTGGTTTTTTTTTTGTTTCTTTTTTGTATTTTTTCCCTTTGGGGATGATGTAATTACAATAATCGTGAGGATGATTGTGATGGGGATTAGACTGGCTGAGAAGGTTGTCCTTAAATCTGTTGATGCACACTATAAGTAACAAGCAAGTCAAGCAGATAAGAGAGCAAGAAGGCAGCAGCATTTGTGCTAGTCATCTTCTTGACGTTAATTGCATGTGTTGGAGCTGCCCATGGTGTGGTCAAATAGCAGGCAGGGTGAATAGTTCCCGAGATTTACAATCTTCTAGGGGGGGAATTACACGAACTGTTGAAACAGTCAGTTTTCTGTGTACTTTTGGCTTCACAGAATACTTTTGCCATTACATGGCTGTGAATGTAAATGCGTTACAGTGATTGGATACTATCACTGGCCGTTCATTGAAAAAAATCAGCGTGCTCTTCTTCCACACAATACTGAGTTCAAAGACGTCAAGCAGCCCACAGATGAACAGCACTTTTTGTGTGCCTGACCATCCCTGCCCTTCCACAGCTGTGCCAGCCCCCTTCTTCAGCTACGTGGCCTGCAACTCTCTCTGCACTGGCATCATCCGCGCTTTCTCATTGACCAAATCCAGAGGAAGGGTCAAGGGAGCTTTGTAGGGTTAGTGCTCTGAATGCTAACCAGACTGAGGGGAATGTTATGTGTCAGTGTGTTGAAAATCTTGGCTTTTGGTTCACGCTGTATGAACCATGAATGTGCTCCTCCCTGGGTAGGACACAGCCAGCCTTTTGAAAAACTGCTAGTGCTTATAGAGCATGGGCAGGAGCACTTGTCTCTTGCATAAGGGCCAGTCTGTGCTCTCAGAAGAGAAATTTTTCATCTTGAAAGTTGAGAATAAGTGTTAATTTTAATACTGTTAAGAGGCCAGAAAACAAAGAACACAGCACACCTTTCTTTTGTGCTGCAAGGACAAATCTGTTCCTCACAGGAGTGTTATATATATATATATATATGAGAAATAGTTTCTGCACATGTAAAAGTGTACTTGCACCAAGTGATGAGCATTAATGGTCTTTGTTCTGTGATGACCTCTAATCTCTTGAGTAGAGTCATACTTTTTTTGATTCTCCTTATTTTGTCTTCTATAAGTTTTTATGTGCCAGATCAGCTACTCATTTGCCATTATGTTTTGTATTATGAAATGAGAAATACTCGTATAGAAAAAAAGGAGAAAAGCTTAAGTGCCCTGATGGAAATGCACTAAATAAACCACCACTACAGGTCTGCAGCCTACCTATTTCTTCACCCTTAAGGCCACAACCATGGGTTGAAAGAGAGGCCAAACTACCATAGTTTTTACTTGCCAAAATCAGAGTGGAATGATTGACAATTTTAGGCTAGTTGCAGTTATTTGAATTTTTGTTTGTTTGTTTCTGGTTCCAGAAACAGCTGAGAAAGAGATTAGCTTTCCTTAAAATGCTTATTTGCTTTTCCCAGATTTTGCTGGTTAGCTGCTGGGCTGAATTCCTGAGGTTATGCTGTTTTCAGTGATCAGCTGTCAAGTAGGAAGAATATTCTGTGCAGGCAGCGATTACTTGTCAGTTACTGACAATGTAATTGGCAATGCTACAAGGCACAGATAGGAGAGCTCTATTTGTCCTGGAGAGCTGCAGTTCACATTACAGACCAAAACAGAAAGACAAATTTCACAGGAAACTACCATGGATATTTTTTTATTCCTCTCACTTGGTGTTCTCCAGAAAGAGTTAAGGTTTGCATGAACAGAGACCAGGTCTTTAGATACTGGGGCTGTGTGGTTGCTAGCTATACATGCCTACCCACAGGGCTAACGAGAAGAACGGGGAAAAAGAAATTGAGAGAACTGGAGGGACTGGCATTACTAGAGAAGAGTGGGAAATGATTGGGCTGCTATAGAAGTCCAATATGCAGAGCTGTGCAAAACATGGAAGGTAAAACAGAAGTATTTACATTTGATAGCCAAGGGTAGAGCTGCTGAACATTCAGAAGGTGCAGCAGTACAGCCTGTGAGCCAAGAAAATAGTTGTCACTGTAGCAGTTTAAAATTAAGCAACAGAAGTTAGAAAGCATTTAGGCAGTTAAAAGACAGTAAGATTAGTGGAGAATTTGTCATGGGTAAACAACTTGGGTATTAGGAAGCAAGGGTTATCTTTCAGAAGGTCAAGACAAAATGATATTCTGAGGTGAAGAGGTATAATGAGAACATTTTGACAGTAGTTGGAAATCGGAGGAAGAGAATGCTCAAAATACTTCACTGTTTTCCAGTCAAGTGAGAATTAAATTTTACAACCCCAAACCACCTCTTTGGCTTTTTCTCCCATCTCCTTTCCCTCTTTTGCCTTTCATGTGCTAAATGACCGTGGTGGAACTGTGCTGTAGGTACAGTATATTGTGATTAAATACTCTGTAATGCTCTCTGAGATACAGTGGACTGAAAAGTATAAATAGAATGCCAATTGCATAAAATAAATCTCTGAATTCTTGCTGCACCATGGTGAGGTAGCTCAGTTACAGCTTTGACCACCCATGAATTCTAAGCACACAGTAGGGGGACTTTTGGACTTGCAACTCACCTATTATCTTGGTAGAAGGGTATGAATCTCTTTGAATGTGAAAGCCTGGTTTTGTTTAAGCAAAGGACATATGAAAAGGCTCTTTCCTTAATTTTTTTTTTTCTTTTTTTCACTTGAGCAGATGAAAGGTGGGTAGAAGTGACCATAAATTTTAGTAAGGAAAGAAGGGGAAAAAAGCTAATGCTTACTGAGCAGGAATTGTTTTTTTTCCAGCCATGCCCCTGAACTACCCAAATGTTAAGGCTCTCCTCTACAAAAGTGTCACTACTTGATCTATATAAATTCACTGTAAGAACAAAGGAAACTTTTTGGAAGGGAAACAAGACTGTATTATACCATTTAGCAACTAACAGAAGAAAGAGAATAGCTACTTCCTGACAACATTCATACTCTGAAGATGTATGTATGAGGTGGTAGGTGAGCATTCAGTTCTTAGTACAGCTCACTCTTAGTGACTTACCCAGCCTGTGGATTAACTTTATAAAAGACTTGGGGACATGAAAGTGGGGGGCTGGCAGGTTAGCTTAAGGGAGAGTAGTGTCTGACCGTGATTGTACAGGTCGCCTTGAAGCAACTGAGTTTCTTGCCTGCAGCATGGGGCAAGCAGGCCTGTGCTTTCTCAAGTAAAGCCGCCATGGCTGTCGCAAGAGCATACTACCATTGCTTGGAGAATGTGAATATACTTGAAAGAACTTATCTAGGTCCACCTAAACCAGCTAGGAAGTATGGGCTGGCTCACACTGACACTTGCTACTTCTTGGGTGACACTACGCAAGTGTAATTAATTTCCAGAGGCTGCAGAGCACAGAGCAGTAACAGAAACAACTGCTTTAATCCAGGCTGTGCTCAGGTTAATGATCCCTCTGCTTAACTGGGCTACCAGCAAACACGGCGTCTCTGGCAGAATACCATCTCTTCCTCCCCACCTCAGGTCTCTAGTGGATTTACTGCCTTCCCTGTAGTACCTACTACACAGAACTTAGACTACCTTCCTCAGAGCACTCAAGGTGACTGGCTCTGCTGACTGACTATGTGGCATAGCACTACATGTGGCACAAAGATGTGGTACTCCATGGTAATACTGTGGATTTTTTTCCACAGAGCGCTTAAGGGATGGGAACTGCATGTGGGAATTATTTCACTGCTCCCTCCCTTGCCTGTTTCCTGATGCTGAAGTTTCTTATTGTTTTCCTGAGAGGTTAGTGCTGAACATGTCATCATCCCCACATTTAAATCAACTGTTTCATGAGGATCTGGGATACCCTGACCCGAAGTAACTTAATGAGAACAATAACTGTCTCATATCCCACCACATAAGATCTCAATCCTCTTCTTGGCACAGGTACACCACATAGCAAATATTTCTGAATATTTCTGTATAAGACTTATATTGTTCTGCTCTTTAAAGCTCTGGTGTTGCTGGCTGTTCATTGCTGGAGTAATTAAAAACTTTCTTAGTAAAATATTTTTAACTGGGCTGTGATTTGATACAATGCCTGGTCTACAGTGTTGAAAATGGACAAAGTTTCTCCCTTTGAGCTAGAAAAATAAACCAGAAACCTAACAGTCTTCTGCTACTTTGTGGATGCTGCACAAACTGTCAGAAGTATCCATCTTTGCAGGGTGAATTACAGGCTGTGTGATTTGGAAAGCTGCTCCTCCTCTGCTGGTTATGTCCTTTCATCTCAGCCAACCGACTATGTTTGTTAGTCCCATTTACCTCCTGTGCTCTGCTTCTTGTGATGGCTGTTTGGCTTATTATCTGCATTCTTAGCTATTTCTGGTTTTCTCATTTTTGGCTTTTAATTTCAGCTGCTGTAGCGCAGAAAGGCTAGTACTATTTCTTCAGACTACTTCAGCTTGAGCCCAACTTCTGGCACCGTCAAGGACAGGGGGAGTTTTTACATTCTGCAGGAGCACATGTCATGAGTCTCTCCCCTCTTCACCACATTGTTTCATTTTTTATCATTGTTTCATGTCCCATGAGACCCTTGAAATAGAGTCATTGCCTTGCCACATGCCCAAGAGCTCTTCTGGCCACCAGTGGTCACCCAAAGACACATTTTTCGTTACAAGCTCTTTTTGCCAGCTCTCAAGCATAGTTTGTGGCCTGCAAATACACAGAACCATGTGTATGTATGAGAGCATGTAGGGCTTGGTGGCCACTTCCCAGATATGTAAGGTGCAGCTTTTCAGGATGGACATACCCAAGGAAATGAATGCCTTAGGGCTCAGCCCTCCTTGGAGTAACTCTGAACAAAAGTTAAGCTAAAATTAAGCAAGTATTTATTTACAAAACCTGAACACATGGCACATATGGAAATTTGTAGATACAGATGAACAAAAAAGGATAAAAAAACCCTGACATACTAATTAAGCAGCACTTAAATCAGATCTGATGGTTGCCTTTACTCTGTATGACTCAACTGACAAGTTGGCAAATATCTGGCAGCATTTTCACCAAGGTCTCCATTTTTCACTAAGTCTTTATGTCTTCAGGTTACATATACTGAATGGAGCCTGAAGCTGACAGATTCTTTTTCCTATTTGGTCCCTAGCCATCTTTAGAATCATTTCAACTGAAAGATTTCCCCTCAACCTGTTAATTTATCATTCATTACCTTAAGCAAGAAGGGCATTTGTCTTTTTTCCTACCAAACCGTTGCTTGTTGCCTTATGCTTTGGAGGTACTAATTTCTCTTGTGCATCACTTGGAAACTTTTTAATTTCCTATCCAGGCAGGTAATAACCTTTTCCATATTGATGTTATTGACTCTTTCCATAGCCAGGCTCTGTGAATCACTGCGGAGATGGGAGCTTTGTGGTACTATGGAACTGATAAGCTGCATCTTTGCCCCCTGGGCCAACAGTCTGTCATTTTCTGACAAAGTACTGTCCTTTGTGCCAACTGTGCTCATTATAATGTCATTGTAATACCAAAACACACCTCCACACCAAAGGATACTTGCCTCCAAACTGTAACTACCCCTCACGGAGCTTGCTCTCTGAATTTTATCTACACCTTTAAAAGCCAAGTGAGAGAATTTTATACCAAGCATAATAAAGGTATGTTTGGCTCAAGTCAGTCAAGCTCCACTCTCAACGTGAAAAATAATATAAGGAAGGGGGCACAGTAGGGAAGACACAATGGTGGACAAGTCAGGGAAGATACCATGGCTGATTATCTCTGATTCCTGGGATCAGTTGACAGGCTGAGCCTGTCTTACCCCCCACAGGACACCTTTTGATAAGATCTGGACTCTGTAAGTACTTCCTGGGACAAGTTAGAAATCTCTCTAGAGCTTCTTCTTTTAACTTAATGCATTTTGTAGATTTGCGCATGCCTTTCAGACAGTGTATTTAGCACCAGCAAGCCATAAGAACCTGTACTTCTCTTGCTTTCAATAAACTGCACTACTCAGTTTGCCAGTTGCAAAGGTCTTTCACTGGGTGCCACCAGCTCCTTACTGGCTGCGTAAAACTGTGGAGAACAATGAAATGGGGAGCGCAGTGCTGTTAGAGAATCTCAAGTCATGACAGTTTACATATACTGAATGCTACCACAATAACAGTGCCAAATTGGACACCACTCAGAATCCAAACTTAACCCCCCCCAGCTCTTCTGATATCTGAGGACAAGCTGGAACGCAAGGGGTTTTTTTTGCGCCAAATTACCCTGGGATTCAAGCCCCACTGAAAAGATTTTCTTCATCTATCCTGTAACTCCCCTTCAAGTACTGAAAGGCTGCAATGAGATCTCTGCGGAGCCTTTCTTCTCCAGGATGAACAACCCCACCTCTCTCAGCCATTCTCCATAGGTGTTCCAGCTGTCTGATCATTGTTGTGACCTCCTCTGGACCTGCTCCAAGAGGTCTATGTCTTTCATGTGCTGAGGACTCTGGAGGTGGACACAGTCTCCAAGTGGGGTCTCACCAGAGGAAAGCAGAGGGGCAGAATCACCTTCCTAGACCTGCTGTCCATGCTGCTGTGGATGCAGCCCGGGATACAATCGTCTTTTGGGGCTGCGAGCACACGTTGCCGGATCATGTCCAGCTTTTCTTCCACCAACACCCCCAAGCCCTTCTCCCCAGGGCTGTTCCCCCGGCTCCATCCCCCACTGTGTATCAATACTGAGTGGTTCCGGGACAGGTTGCTACGAAGCCGATCCACCGGACTGGGCCTGGGCAGCCGCGACTCTCTCGATTGGATGGGACAGATGTGAGTGGGGTCTGACCGCGGAAAGGGGGCGGGCACGGCGCTGGCACGTGTGGCGGCAGTAGTGAGCACGAGCATGTCACTGGTGACAGTGGTAGCAACGTGGACTAGGCTTCCAAGGGAGGAGGCATGTTTCCAGGTGTGGGACAGCAGGGATGCTGGGTGTCTCGTCTTGCTGGAGCAGGGCTAGGAGGTGTGTGCTGTGTGAGCTGTGTTGCCAAGTAAGGAAGTGCAACAGGAGATGAGCCACTTGTGCAGCATCAGGGATGCTAGAAAGAGTTTGATGCGGTTTTCACAGAGACCGTTCAGAGAAGAGACCTTCAACCTCCCAACTGCCCAGAAAAAGGGGGGGGCTGTTCTCAGGAGACTGAGGTCTCAGGTGCCTGAGTGAGGGAGCCTGTGTCTTCTGGCAAAAGAAGGTAGTCTTGACTCCACGTGCATATCTAACTGCAGGGTGGTTTGAGCGTCCTTCTTGGAGACAAGGAAAGTTGAAGCTGTGCTGGCTGCTCGTTAGACCATGTCTAGAAAACTGTATCCAGTTTTGAGTAATATGAGAAAAGCATTAGGAAGTTGGAGCCCAGTAGAGGCCGACTGAGATGACCAGGTGGTGGAAGCGCTTACGTTGTGAGGAGAAACTGGGGAAAGTACCTCCTTCAGCACTGAAACGAGACAGCTTTGGAGTAACCTAATGGTTATGAGGAGGTTAAGGAGATGGAGCCAGACTTTTCACAGTGGCAAAAACCAGGCATGAATGAAAATAATAGGTTGACAGTGGGTTTAAGGAACAATTTTTTCATCCATAGACTATCTAGACAGTAAGAGAAAGCTGGTCCAAGAGGCTGTGCAGTCTCGGGGGTTTTCAGGACTTGGATGGATCAACCTGGTTATATCTCAGTGGTGACCCTGCTTTGAACAGGAAGTTGGATTAGAGCCACCCTGAGGTACCTTCCAACCTGAACTTTCCTATGATTCTAATATCTACTGTTCTTCTAGTAGGCTACTAGTTTTTCCTCACCATGGTAAATTAAGAGGGATAAGTTAAAAAGCAAGTGATTTAAGTTGAAGAAAGGAACTGGCAAGAAGGGAGGATTGAATATGTTCCATTATTTGATTTACTTAGTAGTGGAATCAGCCATTTTTCTTTTGAACCTTTGTGTTTGTATTGGAGAGCTGGGGAAAAAAGTAAAAAGGGTATTCGAAAAAACTGTTTTTATTTCTTAGCATGTGTTCACACAGCTTTTTATATGTGTCTTCCTAGATATGATTTCTACAAATTGGTTGATGTCCTTTGAGTTCTTATATGAATTCAAGCTTTCACAAATTAAAGGAAAACTAAATAGTCTCTTAGTTTACTTTGTGTGCGGTGGCAGATAGAGGAAGCCTATTTAGGATATGGTTAATGTTCAGCACGTTTAACTTTTTTGTAGTTCTGTTTTTGTAAGATTCTCCCCTTACTCTTAGCTATCATCATTTTTGTTGCTTTGGCAGAAAAATGAGATGATTCAGCACCCATTTTATTTAGTCAGACACATCTGGGTATTTAATTTTCTGAAGAAGAAAGAGAAAGTACCAAGAATTAAGGACAGATGACAGATGTTTATATGGCTAAACTTTTAGCTTGGTTTAAATAACATAGCAAGGAGTAGGAAGGAATGTAACCTTTTAAGCTTTTCTTTGTTTACATATATGCAGAGAGAACAGTAAATAAGTCCGAGTTATAGTATGCCTTTTAAAAAAAATCTCATGATATATCACCACCATATGGAAGCTTGTGTGCCCTTTCCCGTAGGGATATGCCACTGAGAAGGGATTTATGGGCTGCTAATTCACAATACAGTGTTATTTATGATAAGTTACCAAATTTGCCTCAAACTGTTCCTAAAAATCCCTTAGGAAGGGCACCCATGGTAGACAGAGATAGCTCCAGTTGTGCTGCTGCTTTCAGCATATGAGTGCTTAAGAAGATGCTCAGTTTGAGTGCAGGACTCCAATTAGAAGAATAATTCAGATCCTGTGAGGGATCAAAGCAACTTTTGTGAAATGGGAATTGAGTATTTACTTCAGTGTCTGTTTGTGGTAAACAAACTATAAAGAAATTCTCTGTGTTGTAAGCACTAAAAGAAAAGAAGGTGAGGTGCAACTGAATGAAGGCTTGGTCTGTGAGATAGTGTATGGCCTATAATGTAATGGCAGGTGTTTAGAGTCTAATTTTGTTGGGAAAATATGCCTTTTAGATCTATTGTACCATTTGATTTAATACTGAAAAAGTCCATGCCTACTGGCAGTTAAATGAAATATTTTAGTGTCACTGCATTTTGTGAACAACCAATTTCGACAAGTTGATCGCTTCTTATTTGTCAAAGAAGTTCTTAGGGCTCAGTTGAGGAGCCAAAAGCGAGTATATTCCTTTCATGAAACAATATCCAAATATTTTAGGTTATTCTACTTGTGTGTTGATAGTTAAGCCACGTCTTGGATTATGGGAAATGATGCTTTTGCTATCAAGTTTTTAAATTACAATTCTTTTTGCTAGCTAACAAGATTATTTCTGTTAAAAGGGTATGTGATGGTTTAAAAAACCAGCAAGGACAAAAATCTGAACTTCAAAACTGAAACAGAAGTAGTTACAACAGTTTAAATAACCTGTTTGTACAATACAGGTATAGGACATCAATTCTGTAAAATAAATGGTGACAAATACTGTCCCAGTTTCCTTGTGATGTGGGCTTTATGTGAACTGATGATGCAGAATGTTTTCTTTCACTACACCTTATGTTACAGGGTCCGGATTTTCTGGAGTACAGTATACACCTAATTCTAAACTGCAGGTTCTACTTTTTTTATTCCCTTCTGAAGTTCATTAGTACTTAATGCTATAAACAAAACCTTCTTAGTGTGTAAGCTTTTCTGGCTCTAAAGCGTTTATGTGCTCTGTAGGTTGGTACATGAAAAAATTGGTACAATCCTGGTTATTTATTGAACAGTTACTGTGTGTTATTTACCTTGTATGCTCAAACTAGAACAAGACCAAATTTAGAAATTATTAAATTGGTGGCTAAATTGCAGTCTGGGCTGGATCCTCCTTGCCTATCGATTTCTTTAAGGGGAAGTTTTCCATGGCCCTACAAAGGGTTCAATTAGGTATCAGCTTCTGACTGAGAACACCCTTGACAACTGTACATTCTGAAGATCATTGTCATGGAAAGTTGGATATCTTGCTTTAGACTTAGTCTGATTTTTATTTATTGATTTTTTTTTTTAACCATTTGAACAGTGGTGCCCTTTTATCACAGGGTGAGGAACAGTAGAAATATATACTGTACAGATGTTGTATGTGACTTACACTTACTCTCAGCAGTCTGCCTTGAGAATTTTTGACTGGAGCTGCTTCGTGGAGTAGTTATTAGTGAGATGAGGTGCAGACTCTGGTGTCAGCTTATGAAGCAGAGGAAATCCTTGTACATTCTGCACAGTGCTGCATTTCTGCTGCTGCAATGGTGCGGAGGAGTGCTAAACAGGGCCTGGCAGGCATTCTCCTTCCTTGTATCCAGTGCAGCAGGATATTAGTTCCACCCCTCAGAAGCACTTGAAGGAAGCATACTCTTAGCCAGATTGTTAGTTTAATAAAGATGGAGTTGGGTGTTCTCTAGCTATCGGGTTACGGGGAGCAATTAAAATGGTGAACTCCTTAGTTAACAGAAAACAAAGAAAAAGACGAGCGTTTAGATGGTTTCTAATAGTTTTGTGTGTTCTTGAGCCCTTGATGTTGCTGATGCCCATGAAAAAGAACCAGACAGATTGCAATATTATTTTTTGTAATCATGAAAGCTAATTGGTAGAGGCTGGGAGTCTAATGTAAATTTAATAACAGAAGGGCTTCTCAGGTGGAAGGTATTCTGGTCTTTTGCAAATGAAACCCTCACGCTTAAAACTCTCTTCAACTGTAATGGCTACATCACTTTATTTTCCAGATGTTTAGTGAAGTACCAGATTGAGTTGAACAGGAATTTCAGGGTGATTCTGAGATACTTCAACACACAGGGGGGAATGAATGGGAGTCTCAGCCCTGACCGTTTTCTCATCTCCAGCTGGAGAGACAGGGATTTGGAGTATTTTTCTTATGTTCTAGAGTGGGAATATAGTAAGACAAAATTTGTAAACTTATTTGGAATGAACCTGTTTGCTTTTATTACCAGTTTGTTTAACTTAGCTGTGTTTTTCTGATCCTCTTGGGAAATTTCATTGTTGTGGTGTATGGGAATGGTTAGTCTCAAACTCAGCCCAGACAGCCAAGAGTGCATGAGTTGTCATGCTTCCTGCTACTCTGTGGTATTTATAATGCACGTGTCGCAAGATCACAAGAACAGTATCTTTTTTTTTGGATTTTCTATTTGTCTTAGACTTGACCTCTAACTCTCTTGTTTTCATACAGTATTAGTAACCTCTGCTTAGGTAAGACAGGCAAATGTCTCATGTTACTGTATAGAGGTGTTTTTTTTTCCCTAGAATTATAAAATTTGGTTTCCATGGTGGAATGTAGTTGGTGTTTAGATGCTGAAGTTGTCTGGGCTTATAAAGGCTCTTTTATTTTAACTTCACAGCTCATTGTAAGAGACGGTCAAGTCTGTCTGTTTTGATTTCTCTGACTTGAGCCTTCTGTAAGTTTGGCAGCAGATTCAGTGAAACTGAGTTGGGAATCCTGGATTTGTATGTTTGGAAGGATGCAGTTCCATGCTATGGTAAAACTCTTTTTAGTGTAGTCCTGTTTGTGTAGGTTTCCTTGTTTGGGTTCTTTTTTTATGTGTTTTGTTTATAAAAGCCATGCTCACATGGTGAAATGTATCAATGCAGTAAAATTCAAGCTTTCCCAACCTTTTGGGAAAACCCTTCAGATTGGCTTTTATCTTGAAACACCTTTTGCTGGATTAAATATCTTCCAGCTACTCATGAACAGTGTAAATAATGATACAAATAATGTGATTTCTGGATTAATATAAATGGGATTGTACATTCATGTACTGTGTGGGTTGTTGGGTACATAGAGCTGCTAGCAGTAGACCTTGGATCACCTTCTCAGTCGTCCATGCCGGAAGCAGAGAAATGCCGTACCAAGAAGGATGTGTTTTAGAAGGATGAAGTGTGTTCTGCATTGTGATAATTTTCTTTCTGCTTTTATAGGCTTCAGGCTTGGCACACATTACCCAAGTAAAGCAGCTAAATTCAAGCTGAACGTGTTAGGGCCTCTTTCTCGGAGCTGCAGAAAGAATGCCAGAAGTTGGTTATGAAATGTCATATGAAGTGTGAAAAGGTACTAGAAAAAAATGAAATGCACGGTAGAATTCCAGGTGTTGCAGTTTTCAAGGAGGGCAGGAGAGGGTGCTGCAGTGGATGCCAAACTAATTGCTTGGTGTATTCACCAAGGACAATTTAAGGTTGCTTTAGGGAAATTTGCTACAGGATATCACTACTGTTCTCCTTCATACAGTGTACTTCATGAGCTGTTACTGCTTTTCTTACAAAATGTATGTGTGATTTTAGCCCATCTGCTACATACTTCTTAAGCTTATCTTTCATATATATTTGGACTTTTTTATTTGACTCTTAACCTGTTTCTCTCCTCTGTTTGCTGGGCTGATATGAAGTAATGGCTTCTTTTTTTCTAACCTGTGTTGGTGATGTGTACTTGGAAAATAAATTTCTTCTTATTTTTTTTACTTTTTGAGGTTTTGTGCTGTAAAACTGTCCTCAGGTTCTTGGATCTAACTTCAGGGGACCTGTTCATGGCAAATGGCTCTTTCTGCCATGTAATGAATGTAACCAGTAACCGATGGTGTTTGGCCTTGCACCACAGCAGCTCTCTCCTCTCAGCTTTATTTAATAGAATGTGGTATTGATGGTGTGCAATCTTGTGCCTTGTCTGTCTCATAATTGCACTTCCAAAAGGCCTCAGGCTATAGACTACAGAGTTCAGCCAACAGTTAATTACAGCACAGGGGAACATCAGATAGGTAGATACCTTAGATTGTGCTTCCAAACATCTTCTGCTTCTGCCTTCAAATCTGAAGGTTGCTGGATTTTCTTCCAGAGCTTAAGCACCTTTCATAGAATCATAGAATGGCTTAGACTGGAAGGAACCTTACAGATCATTTAGTCTCAAGAAATGTTACCTGTGCTTGTGGTAATATTGCATGGCATCTTACCAGCTGGAGGAATGTTCGTATTCAGGGAAGAGCTCTGAACACGTTGTTGCCTGATTAGTTGCAACATGAGCTGTTCTGCACTAAGAGCTGTGTAGGCGTATGCTGCTCCTCTCCTTCTCAGCGAGGTTTGCTTCCTCAAATGACTGCGTTTGCCATGGGATAAAAAGATGCGTGTGATTGTGTTCCATTCAGATGCCCACTTAGTGGCTTCTCTGTGTGGGTCTGTATGCTGAGTCTGAAAGTCTAATCCTCTTTAAATGTAACCAAGTTGCATGAAGTTGTGTCAAGTTTAGATGGGATATTAGGAAAAAAAACTTCACCAAAACAATGTAAAGCCCTGGAACAGGCTGCCCAGGGAACTGGTTGAGTCCCCATCTGTTTCTGCAGTGATTCGAAAGCCATGTAAATGTGACACGTAGGAATATTGTTTAGTGGTGACCTGGCAGATCTGGGTTAACAGTTGGACTTGATGTTAAAGGTCTCTTCCAACCAAAACAGTTCTACAATGCTCTGAATATTAGAAGTGGTTTTCAAAGTCATGGTTAGGTACAGAAATGGAGTGGGCAGTAAAATATCTCAAAAGTAAATCCATAATCCAATTTTTATGGGGGAATAAACAGTTGCCAGAGAGTTTATAGACAAGGCAGTTGCTTTTACTGAGTAGGACACACACATCAATATAAGTACAGATTCTAGCATGTGCTATATTTAGTGTGTTTAGTCACATCACTGCGTAACGTGAGTGATTAGTCATGGATTATGCAAGTGCATGTAAGACAGCAAATATAAAAGCCATACGGTTTTTCTGTTTTTATTTTCAAGCTAGTAAGAATTTAGAACTTCCAAGGGTGATAAAGTTCAACTGTCTTTGAGTACCACTGGAAACATGAACACTCTTTTAAGTTGTGGAAAATACTATACCTTAGGAAGTAAAAGCCTGACTGAAAACAAACTAGGTAGAGACATTAATAAAAAGTACTTCCAAAATTGCTGTACAAATCAAATGAAGTTTTAACAGGCAAGCTTCTGCTTTATTATCCTGCTCGTAAATGGTGTTGCGATGTCTTCAAGGTGGTAAAAGTCCTTTTGTGATCAGATTTTGTTGTAATTACCTGCACAGGCCTCTCTTCTTAGTCAAGACTCATGACTCCAGTCAGTTATTTTGTTGGTATCCTCCCTTGTTCTCAGTTGGCTTCTTTCTTTCAATGTCTTTGTTATTCTCCCTTGTTTTCAGTTGGCTTCTTTTTTTAATTGTCTGTTCAATGTACCTTCTTCATGTTTCATATTACTTTTCCTTATTTTTTCCTGTAACTTTTATATTTCATCTGCATATTTTAAAATTCTTTCCTTTTGATTCATCCAAAGGGTGGAGTGGAAAAACTCTGTTTCATGGGACAGATTAAGTATGCAAAAAGCTAACAAATCACTTAAATTATGCTCATAGGACTACCTGAAGGCAGAGAGTAGAATATACAATCTCAATAATGAGCAAATTGGCCGAAGAAATCCATTGACACGCTACTTTTAAAGAGGAAATAATTACGGAAAGAATGACTTTCTATGCTGATCTTATTTCATCAAAGTTCAGCCTGGGGTTAAAAAGTGTCTCATTTGAACAATGGTGTGTTTGGTAATACTGGTTCAGTCTGATGCTTGGTTTCAATAGAGAGATTTGCTTCCATTTTGCTTGATAGCAATGGTTTCCTACTATGCACTGCATACATGATAACTATACCAACAGAACTGATAACGCAGAATAGAGCTGGCATCTTGGTGTTTCAGGTGCTTGAATTTATACTGTGTAAAAGGTGGTGGAGTATGGTCTTATTGCAAGAATGATTTGAAGAAGTCTGTTGCTTATAACGTCAACAATTAAATGAGTGTCACTCCTTGCTGGTTATTAACTTCATTTTTAGGTCATATTGATTATGTGAAAAAAGTTTAGAACTGTATGATATTTGCATGTTACTAATGTGGATGTAATGATGAGGGATATCTGTGGTAAACCTCACCAGTAGATGTAGGGTTGCCCTCTATTAATCTGTATATATTGCAGAGTCTGTGAGCAGCTTTTTATAATGAGAATGAATAATTTCTACTCTGTTATTAACCATTTCAGAAAGAAAATAGTGGATAAACTAAGATTTCACCCCAATGAGTTTATTTTTCTAGTGTTTTGATGGGATTCATGACTTAGACTGTTCAGAAGATTGACTTGCTTAAGAAACACAACTGATTTTTATCTGACATGTGGGTTTTTATGTAGTCATTGATCACAGCTGCCAATTGTCAAGGTCAGTGGGATGTTCCATATTGGCAGTCCCCTTAATAGTTGCATATATTAGTCTGAAAAAGGTGGTGGGAAGGGAGGGGCAACGGGGAAGAAAAGCAGTTTTCAGTTCAGTTAGCGTGATTTAAAAAGTATTCTAAATGCAAAAGTGTCTGCTTTGTAAAATTAGGGCCAAGACAGGGTCTATGTGTTGGTCAGACTTCTAATGTATCTTGGGTTTTTTTGTGTGTGTTTTTCCTATTGAGTTTTCCAAGTAAAAATCAGAACCCTGGTCAAGGAATGGGAAAAGAAATATGCAATGACTGTAGTGTGCATTTTTTTACCATTTATTTTTTATGTGAAAGACAGTAATTAAACTTCCATGATTTGTCAGCTTCTCTAGGGAAGCTGGTGGGAGGAAAGAGACCAGGGATTTAGTCTTGGTCTTGCTGAACTCAATGGGAGTTGACCATTAATTTCGGTTGGGGAAGCATCATGCCCTAAGTCAGCAGATGAAATAAATAATGCTGAAGTCTTCAGCTTGCTGTTAATTCATGATTGCGTTTTTATCATTAAATGGGTGGGAGATTGGCAGATCAGATGTTTTATCCCCAAGGCATTCCTGCGGATTTGCAGCAAAACACTTGACCAGCTTAATTGTTCTCTGTGATCCTGTTTACCCCCTGTAAAACAGAGAAACTTGTGTCTTGTTAAGAAAAGCAATGAAGAGCCAGTTAGTAAAGTAACCTTTAATCCTTATAGTCAGAAAAAGAGCTGTCAGAAGTTGCAGATGCTTGGGAATATTGCAAGATAGGATGGGAATACCCAGTGCTTGATTTCTGTGGTGGTCCAGGTAGACGTAATCATTGAAAGGGCAGAAAAGTAAAGGAGATATAGGTGTAATTGAAGGATAAGCTTGACCTTTGTTAGCACATGTTAAAACGTGCCCTTAGGTGAAATATGGAGATGTGTAAGTATTGCTAATAGTGATCTAATGTAGTTTCTGGGATTTGAGTAGTGACCTGCTCACAGGGACACTTTCACTTACTCAATAAACTGGTGCATCCATTTAGTTTACAGCAACTTCTGAAAAGAGGTTGCATCTCTGAATTTGTTCCAACATTAGATGGACTGAATATTTTGATTTCTCTGCCTGGAATCCTTTGGTATGTTAAAAACAAAATCTGTGAGATTATTGGTGCCTTCTCTACCTAACTTTATGTAAGGCAGTTAGATGTATACATTGTCTTGCAGTAATGCTGTATTTAAAATGGGAAAGGTAAAAATAATTTTACTCAAAGCAGGGACATATCCTTTAGTGGTAAGTCAAGCCCAGGCCATAGCATCAGTTCAAAGTGACTTTGAAAGCCATGAAAACCATCAGGAGTGTCCTGATGAATGTAATTGGGAGGTAAAACATGTAATACTTAGTGAGAAGGAAAGATGTGGTAAAACCACAAGTCTCGAGTACAGACCTCAAAGCTATGTTTCTGTCAGAACCATGCAACACTTGTAAAACCAGGGATGCAGCAAGTGGGAAGCTTCAAAGGGTCAGGCTTTGAATAATAAATGTGCTTATTGCATCTTTCCAAGTGGAAGATAATGACCTGCACATGTTGACTCTGAATTGGAAGTACTTTTAGCTCTGATCATAGTCAAAGGTGAGCTCATGGAAATGAGGCGTTGTCTCCTGTGATGAGTGAGTGACAGAACAGATGACCAGTAAGGGTTGCTTATGATAGTGTTTTTTAAGTATCTCTATAGGTCTGGATATGTCCTTTTCATTAATGACGTGCTCAGTGGGCACAGGAAACTTGACATAATTTTCCCCAATTTGAGCTGTGTTTACTGTGCTTATGGCCTCATTCAGTGCTAACTGAAGTAAGAATCCATTGGCAGGCTTTGTTGTAAGCACAATGGAAAATTCAAATGAAGTAGTGATAAAATTATGAAGTCATTTTTCCATGTTCTCAGTAATTTCTTGAACTGGAAGATGTGGTTTGCAGACACCTTGTACTCAACATTGTATGTTGGGTCTCGGTAATTCCTGCAGGAACCAGTATCAAAACTTTAGTAAACTCCCTACACACTTAGAAACCACCCAGTATTTGACAGTTACTCAATCACTTCAACTTCTGAAGGCCCCCAGAATTAAAATACTCTCAGCAAAACATGTTTTATGAAGAACAGAGCTATTTGTACTTTTGGCCTTAAACTGAGAGCCTGGGTGAACGGTGCACATGGCTAGGAACTGGATAATGTTGAAAAAATCCCAGGCATTTGAGATGCTGTAGTTTTCCTTCAGCTGAGAACATGCCCATCTATTTATACAGAAAACTGGGGTTAAGGAAAAGGGGTAGTCCAAGCTCTTATGCCTGTTCTGCGGGCAGAGTTGGAAACAGAAGGATGGCAGTTGTGCGTCATTGCTGGCACTTGAGTAATAGCTGCTGGTAGACAGTGTTGCAACTCCCCCTTCTTTTAAGGGCTTGTTTTCTTTATTGAGATACTGGAGATGCCTAACCCTTTGTGGTACTTCAGTGGGTGACTAGGAAAAAGGTAAAATGCAAACTAGTAATTTTCTAGAAGAACCTCCCCAGGCTTTGTTTCTGTGGCGTGAAACACTTTCACATAAGAGATGCTTTCATTCCAGATTGGCACAAAATCAGCACCGCTGGGGTTTTTTTGGCAGGTTTGTTTTTTTTTTTTTTGGTGGAGGATTGGTAAAGGCATAAAACTAGACCTGAGCAACACTTTTGTTTGGTATCTCTTAAGGCTCAGAAAGCAGATGATCGTTTGGAATGGTTTTCCTCTTTTCTGAGCTGATTTTTTCATGAGCCGTGAACTATTGAGTGGTTATGCCACTATCAATCAGCCCATGCTGCTTGTGCACACCAGAGATTTCTGTAACCTTCCTTGGCTGATTACTGATGAGCTGTATGATCATAGCTCTTTGCCTGGAATTGCTTTTTATTTTTTAAGGAGCAGACATTTCTCCCTACATGAACTGTACACTTCTTCAAAAGGATTTACTCAGAAGGGAGGGCAGGACAACTCCTGAACAAAAAGGAAAAAATTAAGGGGTTAGAAGCACATGATATATGTGGACCTTGTTCTATAGGGACTCCATGTTGGCCTGCTGAAATCAAGCAGGAAATGGAAACGGAGAAGAGAAATTCTTGGCTTCTGAGTCAGACTGAAGGGTTAAGCCACAGTCAAGCCATGGATGCCTTCTAAATCTTTCTAGGTAGGATCCTATAAATTGGATGTGATGGAACAGAGCACTTTGTCAATGGCAAGTCCAGTCCTGATCTAGAGTTGTGTTAGATTCCCTTGCCCATTTTATCCAAAAGACTTGTTCAAAATTGTGGTGTTTCTCCTGTCACAAGCTGAACTGTAGGAATTCTGCTTCAGCTGAGGTTACTGAAACCCAGAGGGAAAGCTGCTTTAGAGACCCCTTACAGGAGAATGTTCTGAGAAAATAGTTCTTTCAATACTGAGATTTGAAACGCATGCATCTCATTAACACAAGGTGCTGGGCGCTTGGAGATCTGTCACTGACAAAGGTCTGCATTAGCTAGGAAACACTGTGAATCCACCACGTGGGTGTGCAGGGTTAAAAAGAAAAGTAGGAAAAGAGCAGGGGCACTCAAATGAGGTATCTGTTAGCAATCTGAGAGCCCCATAACTGAAGGAAAAAAAGACCTGTACTGAGATGATTTTTTAGGAAACCAGCTGTCCTGAGAGACTGATCATTGCAGTGCGACGTGAGCACACCACCTCCTAATACTTTCATTTAGGGTTATATATTTTTCTTCTCTTAATTAAGGCATGCAATTGAACAAGGAAAAAAAAAAATCAGCCTTGTACAAGTGTAAGGATTCATATTCTTTTGGGCAGAATTAAAGAATACCTAGTGGCAGACTTTGCATTCTTTACTAGGTGCCACATGTAGCACTGATAGTCTTACTGGTCTCATGACTTCCTTTTGTAAACTGAGCAGTTCTTGTGCAATGGAAAGATAATTTACACAGACTCGGTGACATAAAGGATTAAAAATTGTTTTTGGTTTGAAGTATCTATCATCAAATCAAAATTACATTTCAGTTTTAACATTGCTTCTGCAAAAAACCCTGTGAAAATATGTTTTCTAATGTGATCTGGATATATTGTTGAGGCACTATTTCTCATCTAGTCTGAATGCTAGTTCTGATGGGACTGGGAACAAGGTAAGGACAACTGAGGAATGGCTTTTGAGAGAGATATTTATAAGCATGTACCTGGAAATATGCAGCTGTTCTTTGACTTAAGCAAAATATATTGAGGAGAGCAGATTGCTTGATTGACACAGACTCCAAGTAGGGGAAGCTTAGTTATTTTGAGAATTGCTTCTGTCTTTCTTGGTTTGGACAAGAGTCTATTGGGGATAGTATTAGCTGCTTGGCTGGTACTTATTTTAAGTTCTTAATTAAAAAAAAAAAGTCTTGCAAATGTAAGACAACCACTGGAGAGTGTTTGATTGACCAGCGGAGTACTGATCAGGTTTACAGTGTCTCTTGGAACCTCATTCACAACAGGCCTATAAAGACTGCTTGATCTAAGTTCTCATGTGCTTTTCTTCAAGTAGGTAGCAAGTCATGTGGTTTTATGAAATCTTTAAACCATGAGGAAAATGCTTTCTTCTAAGGTACTCTCCTAAGGTAACAGTACAAAAATAACTCGTTATCATAGCAAATTCAAAATGAAGTCATAAAGTACTTTAGCCTTCTACAAGTGCCAATGAAAACAAGAACTGTAAAATTGCTTTCTCTGACTTACTGTCTCGCAGGCAATCTTGCACTCGTTTACAAAAGTTATTCCAGAATAAAACAGATATGCTTGGTGAAATACATATCGAGTCTGAGGCTCCCTTTAAACATCCTGACTTAATCCAACTTTGCCTAGCTTGCTCTTAGCCTTCCTCCATCTCTGACACACACAGCCAAAGAGCCCCTCAGTGCTTTGCAGCTTGCTGTTTAGAAATAGCTTTGAAAAATAAAATACTAACAATTAAAATAACGGTATAGGATTTTGTTTGATAAAGCTTGGAACTCTGTCTTAAACAAAGGGGCCTAAAAATCAATATGGCAGTGCCAGGTTTTCTGCTGGCAGAGTGTTTTGTCAGTCCCTCGGACCTGTGACTTACAGCAACAATACCACAATTAGAAAGTGCAAGACCAGGGTAGCTAAACTTTTACCTCACTGACAACAAATAATGTGCCAGTTGCAATGTATTAGTCTTTCCCTTGACAAGCTTAAGGCACAATAATGAGACAGTTGCATGGGAAAGACTGGTGAAGTAATCAATCAGATCCATGCTTTAATCTGCTCATGCTTGTAGCTAAGAAACTGAGACTAAAAGGATGGGCCGGGGGGGGGGAGATGATGGGTCATAGCTTTCATATCTCCTCTCTTTAATCATAGTGCTTTACTAGGTTAGGAGACTGACCTCCAGGCAGTGGAGAGGGCAGTGGCTTCTCTGCAGAACCTCAAGACTTCCCCAGGCTTCCCTTTTCCCTGAAGATTTGAAAGTATTTTACTGTGAGGCTTACAGCAATGCAAGCTGCTGCTTATTTCCCAACCTGACTCCCATTTAATTCCTTGAACATTAAGCAGTTGTTCTTGGTCTTTCTTGGTCCCAATTTCATCTTTCTCCTGAGCTTCATGTAGCCATTTACCTTTGTTTCCACTAAGGTACAGCAAATGAGAATAATATTTTATCTCCAGTATAGGTCTGTGGGAAATTGACTTGTGTTTATTATGTGCCAAATGATTTCTGTTTGTTAGACAATTTTGCCTTTGTAGAAGCAGACTGTGCTGTATTCAAATTCCTTTTAGTGGAATTATTACTGTTGCGATATTAATTTGCCTTTCTAGACATCCAGAAGTATCTGTAATACTTTTGAAGAATTATATCTTTATTCAATATAATATTTCTAGCTACTGGGATACACCATTCTATAGTAAAGGGAACCGGTCTGTATAGCAGAAATTGAACTGTTATTAGTAAGAAGAATTAGTACTACTAAGAGCCATAAGGAATCTCAGGATTCCAAGAATGTAAAATGTAAAAGATTGCACAGATATTGAAGAAATTTTATATGGCATAAGGGGTTGAGAAACTCATGATTTCATTTGATCTACTGTGGTGTTGGCAAGAACTCTTGCAAAAATTATACCTTGATTTAAAAATGATTTTTGTCCTTACTGGAATTCACTTCTTAGTGATTTCCTTAGATGGATCATGGCTGCTGTGGGAAACTTCCAATAGTGTAGTCTAATCAATACCATCAGTTTCAAGATACTTTCCTTATGCCTCTCCTGTTTCAAGTGAGGTCTAAAACTATTAATGGGTACAATTTCTTGGAAACAACTTGATATTTATTTTTTAAAAAGTTTAATGTGATATGGCCACTTCTGAGCTGCATTAATATTTCCATTTCATTAATCATTGAGACCCAAGATGGGTGGCTCCTTATGTGGTTTCTTAATTCCCCCCCCCCTCTTTTTTTTTTCCTTCTCGAGGTCTTGGTTTTGGGAAGTAGACATGTATAAGTAGCTTGCATGTTAATGAAAATTGGCTTACTTTCTCCAGGGAGTGTAACAAATTTGAACTGAAGGTTCATTTTTTATGCTCTCCACTAATGAGGACTTTTATTTGTATAACTTCAAACAGTGTGTTAGTTCTGCACTGATACTTTGTGTACACAGTTGCTCCCTAGGAACAATTTTGAAATACATGATATGTGAAAAAAGTGTTGTACACTCCTAATTATAAACAAAAAAAAGCTTTTCTAACGATGGGGTGCTTTTATTAAGGAAAATAACTTTGACTACTTGGAGGGAAATGGTCTCAGTGCATGGGTTGGGGAGAGTAACTGAAAGTTTGACAATGACAAGTGGTCTTGTAATGCTCTTCAGAAGCACTATTTCCTAAAAACGTTTGCATATCTTAAGGATTGTAGTCTCCATTATGCACAGGAGCTCTCTTCTACACTGGATGTGAAGGCCAACAGGAGTTAGGCATAAGAGCTAGGAGTTCGTAGTTTTAGTGAAGTGATGAAGAAAACTTTGTAAGATAGAACAGAAACTGAAGTTCCAGTGGAAATCATATATGGATGCAGCGAGCAAAATAATGTTTTTGATGCAGAAATGACTTGCATTGAGATAATCCACCAGTACCACTCACAAGTATCTATCTTCATTGTTGTGAAGGCTCTCAAATGACTCTTCATGGTGCCTTTTCCTTATATGGAAAAGTTTGCTAGTGTACTTAGTGGGGTTGACTTCAAAAGAAATAGCTGTGGCCTCACCTTGTAAATATTTGCTGTTTGGGTAATTCCTCTTAAGGGTAAGCTTTATGCCATAACTTCCAGTGCTTTAGTATTTAACCCCAACTTCCTATACCATTTACAACAGTCCATGATTGCTTGTGCAGTTTTATGTTCTTATTCAGCTCCTATTCCTCTTATCCCTTCGGCTGGTAAAAGATTGTGAGACAAGTCACTGCTCAGACCTAGTTGTTATGCTTACACCTTGTCCTAGAAGTAGCTTCATGCTTGTGCCCCAGGTCATGCTTGTCTAGAATCCAAACAGCTGGCATTTAAGCCTGCCTCAGATTCAGGCTTTAGAGAAACCCTGAAGCGTGAGGGGAAGAAAATGCCTGAGCGCCTTGGGTGGACCTGGTCAAGCACCATGTAATGTTACGACCAGGAACAGCAATGGGTCATGTTTGCCTCAGCCCTCACCCAATGTGTTCCATTATACTGTGTGACATAATTGACGTGGGGCAATCCCCTCTGGAGAGGTCACACAGAATGAGGTAGTAGAAGGCAAGGAGATAGTGTTGGTTTTTGATGCTGTGAATGCACACAGAGCAGCTTTAGAGAGCGTGTCATACTGTAGTCTACTTCTGGGCCATACTCCTGCACAGGGTGTAAATGAGAGCAGAGTCCAGGAGTGTTTTTCTGGGGCTAGTGAAATTATATTTGTGTGTCTATGTAGATGTGAATACAAATGTGGGGGTTTGTGTGCAACACGAACAGGACGAGATTATAGTATTACAGCCCTGGGAAGCATCCTGAGAGCTTGCTAAGCAGAAGAACAGTTGTTTAACATTATCTCTGTTTAGAAGCAATTATATCCAGGAAAATGCAATTCAGATCAGGCCTTCTAAAGCTTGTCAAGACTAGTTCACTGTTAACTATTTCAAAGCCAGTTGGTGCATCTACGAATCATGGGTTTGTTTCATCATTTGCCAAGGTATTCACGCGATTGCAGTGCCTGTGTTGGCACTGTGTTGGTTGGATGACCAGAAAGAGAGGGCTCAGCTGTAGTTACCTGGGACGTGACTTCTGAATGGAGGATGGACAATATGAGGAGATCCTTTTATCTATGCTGGAAAGGGAGGTGGATGAATTGGCTGTTGATAAAAGGGAATAGGGATTTGTGTCTGTGGGGAAGGGAGAATTTTGCCGTAGGAGTCCCTGTGCTCTGGGGTTCATTGTCTTAACAGAGACAGCTACTTGTCTCTGCCATTTCCCTACCCCAAGTTTTTTATGGTAATGAGCTGCTTAGCTTTTAGGTTTGAAGGTTCCTGGACAGATGATATTTTGGGGTTTTTTTATTTTTTTTTTCATTGTACGGAAAGGAAACATATAGGGATGCAAGATTTTGCTGCTTAGGATACTGACTTTTAACTGCAATGGCTTCTCTTTTATATTCTGAATTGTACTTCTTAAACTCCATCTGTGTCTGACTGACACTGAAATGGCTTGTGAGCACCAATAACACCCAGAGTAAAGGTCTAGCAATTGGTTGCTTAACTGATGAGGGCATTCCCCCTGCCGAAAAGCTTGTTCATTGGTGCTGTATCTCCCCGTGACGTTTCTCTAGTCAGAAGTCACGTTGGTTCTGGTTTGCCCTTGCACCTCCAGAGCTTGTATAAATTGATAAACAAAAAAAATCAAGCAGCATAGATTAATTTATTTTTCCTAGTTGTGGTTTTGCTGCTGTAATAGGGGAGATGCTGACTGTATTCTTAGCAGCTCTGCTGCAAAGGGCGGTTCTTCACAGCACGGAATACATAACTTTTGCAAGCAGGCCGAATGGCCGGATGAGGCTGCCTGTCTGTCATCCAGCACAGTTCCCCATAGCAGAAATTGATACGGCCAACTGCTTTACCACCAGTGCAGCTCTGGGAAAAGACTGCAGAACAAGTCCAAAGGAGAGTTATTTCCTTTCTTACTGAGGTCTTCATCTAATCCTGGCCTGAAACTGTCATCTTATTCTTAATCAGTGTTGCTTAAATGGGTTGTTAAAGATTAGCAAAAACTGTTGTCTGTTTTGCAGCAGCTTTCTTCAAACTATCTGTTGCTTTGGCAATTTTGTACTGTGCAGGAATTAAATTTTTACACAAACTGTTGTACAAAGTCGATGCTTGTACAAGAATGTTAATCTTGAGATATTCATCTGTGGAGGAGTGTTTTTTGCATCTGGTTTTGACAATTCAGACTGAATCATCTGGCTTTAAAATATTAGAAGAATTGAAAAAGTACACTGAAAGATTTAATTTTCAGTTACTATATTTTAAACCCAGAAATAGTAGACTATATAAGAAGCTTATATAGGAACATTTTTCCAGGTAACTTTCTAAGCAATTATAGATTTTTCCCCCCCCCCCACGTTCTACTAATTTATAAGGGGTTGTCTTTTAGTTATTTGTTTCATCTAACTCAGGAATGTATGTGATAATCAAGTGCAGAAGCTGCTGGTATCAAAGAATCAAACACTTGCTCTGCAAGTCTTGTTACAATACACTTTTTTTTATCTTTCTGGTCCAAAATGATACTCATGCACTGGATGACCTTGGAAAGTACCAAGTGTAAACAGAAGTCTCATGAAAGAGCTCTGATTTTGGATGTCTCCTGCATGTTGTAGGCAATAACAGCTGTACAGGGGACACACCTTTGGAATTTCTGGATTTTACAAATGTTGTGCACAAAACAAATGCAGTGTTATCTAATTAAATGCACTGATGGGGATGTGCTACTAGGAAGTTACAGCTGTTGTGGCTGCTCTGAGAAATGATTTAAAAAATACTATGAATGAAGAAGGAAAATGCGCCAAGGTGAAGTTAAGCATCGTAGTCCCTTGGTCAGTGGCCTTTCAGCTGCCATTTTGGAGCAAGTGAAATAATACTGAACACGGTAATTACAGTTAAGTTGTAGCTAGGGTATTTTACTAAATATGAAACTGAAAGGGAAAGGATGTACGGGCCATTTGACTCCTTGGAGCACTCATAATGTGTTGTAGGAGATCCATGTTTCATTGTTTTGGAGGAAAGAAAGAGGCGGGATTTTACTAGTGCATCCAGTTAAAAGGGAGAAGATAAGAGCCAGTGGCTGACCATCTTCACACTCAGCCAGTTCTGCCTTGTATTTCAATAGCAATTTTGCAGCAGAGGTTTCAAGAACATGTGCCTGGTCTCTGTGACCTGTCGGGTGCTTTTTGCTTTCAGGATTATGCATTTGTTACTTAAGTCAGTTCACCAGGATTGTTACACTGCCTGTATTATTTACCATATGCTTCTCTGGCATCAGTTTACAAGGAGAAGCATGTATCCATACATCTGTAAGTAACGTCACTGTAGTTACCTTTGAAATTACCAGTTACCTATCATCATAAGTTTTTTTGCTGTTAACACTGGTAAAGAGGAGATTGAAGTCTTATTCTTAATTCACCATCTTGTTTCTTTTAAATCTTGTTAAATTACTTCCAGTGTTGTCATGTAACATGGACTCCTGTAGTACTTGCCCCTCCAGTGCCTTTTGAAGCAAGAGAAATGCTCCAAGCTCTTTGCTGAAATGGAATGTGTGTCGAAACTTGCTGCACTAGAGGGGAGCTGAAACAGCTGTTTGCTGTGTGTCAGTAAAAGGAAAAATGGAGTCTTAATTTTACGTTTGCTAGCAATATTACATTGGAAAAGGTAGGCTGGAATATAGTAGCTTAAAGTCATAGATCCTAATTGTGTAACATGCAACTGAGCAGGCAGGGTGCCTCACCCATGTAAAGTCCTAGGGAATTAAAAGCTCCTAAGTATTTTCTAGAAACCAGTTGCTTCCTTTAGAAAAGTAAAAAAGGAGGAAGAACCTCAGCACTCCATTGTATATTGTGGATAGATGACACAATGATATATGAGAATAGCCCTGCTTTTGCTATTATCAATTCCCAGCAGTCGCAGGGAACTGGAATCCACTTCCCGCAGGCAGGCAGTCTGCCCACGCTTGAGGCTGTGGAGGATTGGGCCCAGCGTGGCATTTCTGCTCCAGAGTTTCTACAGTTCTTTTGTCTCATCATGTTTTCTTAACACACCAAAAAACTTGTGAATATTTGATTCAGGCTACAGGAAAAAAAAGTGCCTTTATTGATGACCTGATGACCCATTCACTTTAAATTTAAGAACATGTCAAGACTTCTGGTGGGAAATTTTTGGTTGATGGTGCAAGGTGTGTGTGTGAGTTGGGCTAATAAAAGACTAAAAAAGGAAATTGAGAAGAAAATTGAAGGTGATATCTGCAAGGTATGTTGGAGAGATGGAGGAAACAGACCTTTGAGATGAAGAGGATGGAATGAAAGAGAAAATGAATTGGGAAGGAATAAAAAAAAAAAACCAAACCAAAAGGTTCATAGACTTCTCTGGAAGAAGTAGCTTTGCAAAACTCAGATCCTGACTGTGTAGCAACAGTGCTGACAATATTTGGTGTGGGGTATGGAACTGGGATGCTGTGGGATGCTGCAAGTGGAACTGACTGTTCTGGAAGGTGAGAAGAATGCACACGGAATTGTGGACAGGGACGTTTGAAGTGCATCACTTCAGAAAGCTTGAGTGGGTGTTTTTGTGGTGTTTTATTTCCTGTTCAGGGCCCTATTTTGGGGTGAGTGGTCACAATTTGATGCTGCAGCTTTTTGTGCGATTCCCTAAATCCACTGTAGTTTGTGGATGGACGTAGCTGTAAAACAGATGAAAACATGTACTTAATTTTCTTTCCTTTCTTACTAGTGTCATGTACGTATTATCCTTCTTTCTCTTTCATCTGCTGTTGTTAAATATCTTGCTGGGTTGGTTTTGAGGATCACAGTCCCTCCTTCTTGCAGGGGTAACTTGTAGTCTTTGATACAGACTTTGAGTGTGGCTGTATTAAGAAGTATCCTGTGTAAATGGTTTCATCCTTACTGAGAAAATTTAGTTTTCTCTTGTATGTCCTATTCTTGCTATTATTTAAATTTTGTCTACTTTACATTACTCAAATGTTATTTTGCTTTATAGGTGCCTCATCAAATTTTTCCTCTCCTTATATCATATACAGCTGTCGCTGAAGATGGTTAGGGATAGCCTAGTAATGCTGGTGGAGAGCCTAGGAAAATACAACTTGACTATTAAATATCTATTTTTCTGAAATAAAAAAGATTTAAGGAAGTGGTGAATAATGTAATAAATCATAAGCTATTAACAAGACTGTTTTACTGTCAAAATCCCCATTAGACATACATACCACTAACAGGATTGGTAAATTAGGAACTGTGTAAACTGAGAGGAAAGGAAAGATACGTGCTGAAGCCGACTTCACATTGGCAATGCACAGTGCATCACATAATCATTATAATACTCAAAGTTCCACTTAAAAAAAAAATCTAGTCTGGTTAGACTGTGATGTACTGACTGATTATATTTCAACAGCCCTTGCCTTAAAACGAAAGTATTTAGTAAGATGCTTTGCTGTTATTTCAGGCTATTATTTCAGGGAGGGATGTGATGTGGTGCCAGACTAGAATTTGGTAAATCCTCTTTATTGCATGATATATGGGAAAGACACTTTATCTCTTCAGCAAGCTGTCCTTCAAGAGCTCCAGGTTCTCCATGGCAGTAGCCTTCCATAGCAGACTGTTTGGAGCCAGAGTTCTGGCCTGCCTTGTCGGCCTTTGGGTTTGGGAAGGCCAAACTGTTTGGTGTCAAGCCTGGGGATTGCAGGTTATCCAGCAGCAACTCTCTTGGAGAGCAGAGTGTTTGTTGCTTCCACTGCTGTATCCTTTCATCTCTGATTGCTTAGCTTTGTGTAAATTCCCCTCCTGTTGATATGTGGTCTCTGAAACCTACTGTAACAAATAAGAAAAATTGTAGAAGTTGAGCAAAATTTGGTTTAGTTCGAATATTAAGAACTTTTGAAAGAACTTCAAATAATTCACTCTTCATCGTTTACCTAGAGAATTTTTATCTTAGAAAATCAGCTGTGAAATTCCGGGAGCAGATACTACAGATTGATTTCCCGGTCTTCCACTTGTGACTTGGAAAATGAAATCCCAACTTTGCTATTTTGCTGTAATCACAATGTGTTGGTCATGCTTAGTTAGCATAAGAGTAAAATGTTAAGGAAATTTGTTATTAATGATTATGGCCTCTGGTGTTGAATTCTTGAATCTTTTTGCTATGTAGAGACATGGCATTTTCTTCCCAAGGCTTTTACTCCAGAAACATGTGCACTGTACTAGGTAGGTTTGTTGTTATCCTCCAACCTGGATGGACTCTGAGCTGACTGAAGATTGGGTGGTGACTGATAATGCAGTGAAGAGGATTTAAGGTCTGACTAACTCTCCTCTATCCGTAGTTTTGTTGTTCAATGCAGTATAAAATCCTAATGCTGATCCACTCTGATTCAAACAGCAGAGATGTGCATAATGTAGAACAGGCATACCAAGAGCTTTACACAAATAAAATAATATGGCTTGTTGTCTTGCTTATGGGATACCTGTTTTTCATGGTTCTTGTTTCGGATCTCACTGAATAAAGCTAAAAGTTACTATACAGAGGGATAAATGAAGTAAGAACGTTGAGTAACTGTGCAGAATAAGGCAAATTTTACATGCCTTCCACATGGTACTCCTGTTATTTAATTCTGATATGGCAGGAGGGTTTTGTCCTTTTTTTTGTCTCTGAGGAGGATGAACTTACTGATTGATTGTTTGGTCTTATGATCTAATCCCGTTGCCCACAATGTCTGCAGTTTGGATCATGTAGTACTGTAAATTGCTGGTTACTGCAGAGCTCCTACCAGGTATATTATGCACCTCTTTGGAGTGAGTTCTCTATAATTACTCCGTGTGAGTTGATTTTCTAGACCACAAAACATAAACCAGGTTTGAGGTTACAGTGAGCAATAGTTTCAGTCTTTCTATTGTAGTTATTCTGTTGAAGCATTTTTTTCCCCCTTCAAGTAGATGAAGTAGAGTCTGAAGAGTTTTCTGTTCATTAAAATGAAATGACTTGATCCTGCTTCCCCTAAGCCAAGTAGTATTTCCACTGGAGTTAATAAGAGGTTTTTTTGAGTAGCATGTGAGGATGAAGCTCTCGGTTTGCAAAAGCATCATTCATAACTTTCTGCAATCTGAGGATCAGAGACGGCTGCGATGTGCTGGAGTGAAAGTAAACGGATTAACACTTACTGAGCTTAAAGTCTTGACCCTAAATCCTTTAACCGTGTTATGTTAAGATACGTGCAATTCTCATTCGTAATAAATTCAATAATCCTTGTTTTGGTTTTCCATGTTCTCATTGCATGGATACATCACGTTAATCACGTTATAATAATAATTCAAATGACAGTGCTTCTTCTGCTTCATTTTTGGTCACAAACATCCCTGTAGAAGAAAGTGGGCTTTTTCTAATTACAATACAGAAGAGCACTTTCTGAAGTCATCAGGACAAGCTGTAATTAACTTAACCAGACATCAAGGTCAACTTCTCTTGGCAAAACTCTGTGGAAAAGCAATTTGAGGAATAGATGAGGAATTAGTGACTTCAGAGATTTTTTGCCCCAGGGATAAAAATTCTATTGTCAGGTGAATGTGTGCTCTCCTTCAGTATCCCTATGGGAAAAATATATCCCTATGCTTTAAACTATTAACCTCTCCTCTATTTGTTAAGACCTTGGGTGGCTGAGTTTATAAGAGAAGAGGGAACAGTTAGGAAAACAAGCAAAGCTTATTTTTCCAATGTAACAAAAAATTACAACTGTTGTCTGCAGTTTTACCAAAGGCTCTCATGTGTCTGTCTGTGTGAGATTCTCCAAAATTGTGTGGTTTTAGTTGAACAAAAAAGGACCTGGGTTTTTGTGATTTCTTTCCACCAAAGAATATGTTAAACATCCACAGGGGCAGGGGAGGAAGCCATGAAAAATAAGCTGCTGTGAGGCTTGGAAGCCTAACATAATTTTTCCCTGTCAGAACCTTTGGGCTGATTCCTGCTTTGACTTGCACCCAGTAGAATCCCCTTGATTTTAGTTAGGATGCTTCCAATGGAAGCCACATCAGAGCGTGGCCATTTACTTTTAAGCTGGCAATAGGTTTGAAAATACTCAATACCAGAGAAACTGCAGTTGCTATGATTTTGAATGTGTGTGTTACTGATACTCCAGGAACTGCTACATTTCATCAAGTCTGCTTAGGGGATAAGAAAATGAACTCCATTATTTTCCAGAAAATGCCAGATGTTGTCATAATATGTCACACACTTCTGTCAATGAAATGTTTTTTAACAACAGTACTAATGTGTGGTATTATGCTGATGTTGTACAAATAACTAGATGTCAACCTTCATATCCTCAGCAGACTTCTTTTTTTTTACAGATGTGTCTGTTTAGATATTAAAGTTATTAAAAAAATGTCCATTTAAAAAGTAAGTGGAAATAGGGACTTGCTGAGGAAGCACAGGTTGCAGTGTTCTCTTGGTTTTGATTGTAAGGGTGAAACACAGAAAACTAGAAAAAGGAAGGAATTTTAATTTATTTTCTCTTTTTATGAGGAATGAAAGAACATAAGCATGCCTGTTTAACAGTGCTCTGTCTGTACGTATATACATATGTACACACACAGATTCAAATAATTACCTGTATTTGGTATGTAAACTCTTTCCCCTTACTCTCATGCTGAGCAAAAGCTGCCATTGTTGTGATTTCAAATTGATATAAATGTAGTCTGATAATTTGAAAGACTGTAAAATGGGCAAGTTTGCCATAATCTCAGCAATGGAATGTATGACGTTTAGAGCTGTATATATTGTAATATTGGCACACAGAAGACATTTAAATACTCCTGGACACAGAAGTAGTCGATGATTTTACTCTGCGTTTTACCGTTGTTGCTACAGTTGTTGTGATGAGGGTTGCTTGTATGCGAATGACTCTTCTTCTCTTGAGGACAGAGCATTTGCACAGGAAAGTAGTGCTGTTTGTTTAGCTAGTCCAAGTGAAAACCATCACTTGGAATGCTTTTTCTGAAGGTGGTAGTTTGCTATAGTGAGAATTTTTTTTGTGGAGCTTGGGCATAACCATTACAAATGTTAGTGAATTGTTATTGCCATGGGATGGCCCAAATGGAAGATTTAGCTTTGACATGAAGAGCTGTATCTGCAAAAATAATCAGATGTAATACTTTCCTTGAAATCACTGGAAGTTGTCTGTGTTCCTTTGTGTAGCTGATCCTAACAAAACGGTATAAAGAAAAGAAGAATTCGGGAGGAGGCAGAAGGAGAACGTGGGAGGTGAATTAGGGAAGGAAGAATAAACCAAATCCTTCTTTTGCTTGGAACCCTGACAGCTCTTTGCTATCATGAAACAGTGTTTACTCTGTTACCTGTTGGATGCTTTCTGCATCAACTTGTTACTGTTACCAGATACATTGATTACCCTGATCTTACTCTCTTGAACTGTTTTGTGCACGTTCCTGCATGTTGTCACTTGTCTTAAATGTCTTCTGGAAGATGGTCAGAGCAATGTTTCTAGTTTTAGTGTCTCACACAGAACCTGAGGCAGTGGAGCCTCACTGTGTTGATAGGTCTTCATCACACCATGGGGAAACAGTTTGGGACAACTCCTCCTTTTTCTGTTTCTACCCAAATTACTGAACTTTGTCCTATATGATCAATGGTTGCGTTTTCTTGATGCAAATACTTCATGAAACTCCTTGTGTGGGAATCTTGTGTGTTTGGTTGTTTTTTTTTTTTTTTTAGAAGCTGTAGTGAATAGGTTATATAGTATTTTTTTCTATAGTATTTTCTAAAATAACTTGGTTAATCATATCTTAGCTATAGGAGAAATACGGTTCACTTGGGGGAAAACAAAAGGGATTTCAGGAAATCAAGGTAAATGTAAACCAAGATCCCATTACTAGATATTTTTGGCTTTAAAGTTATAATTTAAGAAAGATAACGGAGAGGCAACCTTGGTCCTTGCCTAGATAACTGATAAACCTCAGCAAGTGATATTTTGATTTAATTGAATTCATATAATTTGAGAAACTCTTGCTTGGCACTTTCATCTCCCTGGAGATGATCTCTTTACACTTGATTACCCTTTGAATGTCATGTTAAAAAAACCCCAACCTTCACAGAATCAAGCTGAACAGATATGCTCAGGCTATTTTGGCTACTTGTATGTTTTAGGTATTTACAGTGAAGTGTGACTTAGGTGCTCAGGTAGGATGTTACTTGTGATGAAGTCAAGCTTCCTGAATACTGCCAAGGAAGAAATGCAGTTTCAGATTTGTTTTCTTTGTTCATTCCTTAATTTTCTAGAATGCACATTTTAATCCTTTTGGTGTACTTTCACAGAGCTGCTAAAACACTTGTGCTTCAGCTTTCCTTGATTTGCCAGGCTTCCCTTAAAAAACAATGTGAAGAGCTCATTGGCATTACTGATTACTCATCAGCTCATTCTGTTTCTTCCTGACTAAACTGACTATTCTCTTGCCTTTTTGTGGTGGGTGTGGGGTTTTTTTTTTCATTTTTTGTTTTTTGTTGGGGTGTTTTAGTTTTTTTGACTTCTGTAGGTGTGGTTGGGGAGGTTGTGTGCTGTGTGTTCTGTTTTGTTTTGGTTTTACTCTTGTGTTATTGTAGGCTTGTTAGTTTTTAATTGTCGCTTCCTTGTTTCTGCTGTCAAGTTTGTTAGCAGTGTTTCATGAAAAACAAAACTGTGATCAGAACTTTTCATGGAGGGGCTAATGCATTGCTCCTCTGTTAGCTTGCCTGCGTCCATATTCACGTTGCAGTTTTGAATGTGTCCAAGAGCTAAAGACACTCATACCTTAGTAGTGCCCAGTGTAGCTTGTCCTTAGCTCTTCTCACTTACGTCTTCTCTTATTACCTTGGGTGGGAAGGGAGTAGTGAGTTCACTTCATGGAGGATTCCAAAGGCATCCTGTCTTGAGCACAGTTTTGTGTGTTCTGCCATGCTCAGGGTGACTGCTGGCGCACCGGAGCAGAAAAACTGTCTATCAAACTCCCTTTTACACAGCTACTGCTCTGTCAGAGCCCTTGATTCCTGTGCAGATGTTTGCTGTGTTGTGTCTCCACACCTAATGTGTAGCAGAAAATTGCACAGCTTAAATGTTTTTTACGTCTGGGTACATTCAGTGCACTTAGAGATCCTACACATTTCTTCTGGCTCTTCTTTGGATCTTCCTTGGATCTGTCCACCAACATTTATTTAGACCTTTCTGACAGACTGGAGGATGTTGAGGGAAGTTATGTAGGTTACTTGATCTGACTCCTTAAAACAGTTATTTGCCAGTTTTATTCCGGGGAGTTCTGTTGGACGTTGGACCAAAAAAGGCAGCCCACAGTCTCTTGGGCAAGTTGTCCCTCTTGGTGTTGCTGAGGGAAAGAGTCTTGAGCTGGGTACCCAGGCCTGCACATTAGAGAGAAGTACTATTGGGTACAGTGAAAAAAAACCAAACAAACCACCCAAACCCTGCACACTTTGGGAGACTGGAGAAATACTGTCACATCAGTTTTTGTTAGAAATACTACTGCATCTGGAAGCTTAACATTTATGTTGTGAAAAGATATTTTCTTTAGTGAAGATGACAATGATAGTTCAAATTGAACTTCAGAATCCTTGCTAGCTTGGCAGAATTCCACTCTTAGACTGCCTCTCGTTTTGAGTTGCTTGTAGCTCAGCATGAACTCCTCTCAGAAACAACAGGCATTTGGAATATGTGCTGTTTCCATCACGACTGATTTATATAATTATGTTTTTTGAGATGATGTTGCACTTAGGGCTGCACAACCAAGAATAGTGAAGTTGGGTTGACTATATAATACTGGAAGGCAGTCACGTGAAGCCACTTAAGAGTAGTTAAAATAGGACTGTACTTTGAAGGAAATACTTTCTTCCCCCTCCCCAGATCAAACCTATTCAACCTGGAAAGACGACATACAGTCATGTAACATTTATGTCTATTATACTGTCCTTGTTCCAGTCTTGTACTGCCTCTGTGCAGCTGTATTTTCCCGTTTTATTTTGTGTTTCCTGATTTGAATTCTAGTCAAGAGGCAGTTAACTTACTATTTCCCCCATGCTTTTACAGATTTTAAAAGACCTTCCACTTATCTGTCATCACGGTTAAGAGAAACGGTTTTGTGGCATACTCAAACAGTACTGGACCTTCCAGAAAGAATTTTCCAGCTATGTTTGTCAGGAATTTTAGCGTGTAGGACACAGCTGTAGGTCCATTTTTTGGGGTCAGTCCTTTCAACCACAAAATCAGCAGTGGGTTTCTGCAATATGAAGCCTTAAGCAACTTTTCACTTGACAGAAGGGAGTGCTATTTAGCTACATACTGTAGAGGTGGTGCATACTTTCCACTCAACAAGTGAAAAGTAGAGTCCACACCAGGACCAAGGTTGAAGTTGGGGTGGGGGGGGAAGTATGTAGTAGCTGTTGCAACCCCTGCTACTAGTGGCTCTTCTGACAAGGTACCATAGAGAGTCCAAACACAAAATTGGGCAGAAATGTGGAACTGTGTATCAAAAGATTATGGTTTGACTCGCCCTTTTTTTTTTTTTTTTTTTCTCTACCCGTATGATTTGACGGGAATTTGTGTGTTATGTGCATTACACTTGCACGTGACTACTAGAAGATAGTGGTTTGGGTTATTTTTAAATGTGGTTTTTCCACAAGCATGTGCTACATTCCCACACTGAGGTGTAAAACTTTTCTTTAAAAACATATTTATGTGTATATTTTTCTTTGGTTTTGGTCCTTACCTCACTGAATTTCAAATTTGAAAGCTTCTCTCGTCCAGCTTTAAATGAGCAGGGAAGCAGTAGTCAGTAGAATCTGGAACCCAGTGTAACAGAGTCAGTAACAACTTATGAGCAGTAGATGGCACAGGAGAGGTAAGAATGAACTGAGAACATCCACTTCATGCAAGTGGACACAAGTTCCTTTCTGTATCTTTAAGCAGTTTAAGAATACAAATCACCAATTAGGAAGGTTTGTACCTAGCCTGTAGAGTGGCTATTATGCTTGTTAACTTGATCTCTTGTCCTAAATTATCCGAAGTCTTTGAATTGTGAGTATAGTACCTTTTCACGATGGGACGTTGAGAAAATGAATTTTCTCTTTGTTGTACCATCTGGTAAAAGAGAAATACACTTCGTATATGAATGTAATGAAAGTTACAGGAATCATATGCTTAGGTACTTTGCGCTTTTTGTGATTTTCCCAGTGAATAGATGCTGGATTTTGTAGCTTTTGTCAGGAAACGTATCTTGTGAGCATGAGCTTTATATTGCTTTGTAGCCCCCAAGATAACGATCAGAAGTTTTTCTCAGTTTATGTGCCGCATAATGTATGTCCCAGGAAGTTATTAGGTATTTGAAAAAGACAAAAATACATCTTGTATTTCCTTTGAAGCAGAAAAAGTTACAGTGTAAACAAGGCCTAAGGTACTGGGCTAATGATGACAAAAATACCTCTGTTTCTTATTGCTGATTTCTTTTATTTTTTTTGCCTTTTATGTATGCAGGAGAAAAGCTTCGTATGGAAGGTTGTGTAAGACAGAGGTCTCGAGGGAGCATGGTCTGTCAGGTTGTGAAGAGTCATGAGCAGGAACTCATCAGACTTGTGCTATCAACTTAATGTATGACCTTGGGCAAACCATGTTTCCTGTGTGGGCCTTGCTCCTTGCCTTTCACTGTGGATCATTCACAATAGCGTCAGATGCTGGTATGGTTTAAAACCCTTTTCTATTCATTCACTTTATTGCATAAGTGTAGGGAAGAGTGAGATCCTAATTGCTTTCTTTCATCTCATGGGGATCATTTCTTAGTCCTGTTGGTACAGCCCTAGTAGATGAACAACAAGTTGACTCTACTTTTTGTTTCACTTCCCTATTTACCCTATATTGCAATGTTATCCCATGATAAATGAAAATCAGACTTGCATTATTACCTGCTTCCACAGGCACAATATGCACCTTCTTACCAGTGTATTTCTTCAGCTGATTTGATGGAAGCAACAACCTGCTTACAGGAATGAAAAAGAGGGAATTTTTCATCCTCAAACATTAAGTCAAGTGTTCAAATGGATTCTGCAATGGGAATTGTAGCATGCAGTGAATTAACTATGGACCTTTGGCAGTATGGTATGAGTTAAAGTGAAGAAAAACATAGTTTCACACTGAAACTTTGCATTGAATGACTTTGTATAAATGACACTGGTATTGTTGCAGAGACAGCTGATCCTGAAGCAGGCGGCTGGTGACAGTGAGCCTGGCCTGTCCTAAACGCGCAGAAATCCCTGCACTATGCACTGTGACAATGCCTATAGATCATGTCCTTTGCCCACTGCTGCTCAAAGCTGTTATGAATATATTGTTATGAATATATTTCCAACCATGTGTTCTAGTGCTCTGATGAAAGCTGGGAGAGGGCATTGAATGAAAACCTTTTCATCTCTATAAATAAGCAGCCAGAGTGGTGGGATTGTTGGCTACTCTGAGCTTCTGAGGAGGGAGGAGGTGACAGAGTGCCCTAAGAAAGTAATAGTCTTCCAGTTTACGTTTCTGGGGTTTGTGGTTGTGTGTGTTTTTTTTTTTTTTTTTTTTTTTTTTTTTTTTTTTTATGTTGGTGTCTGAATATCATTGTAGTAATCATCTCCAACTTCCCACAGATTCTCTCTGATTTAGGGACTAGGTAAAAAGTCAGTAGGTGATTTGTTTTCTCCTTGGTTTCAACTGTGTGTCCCGGGGAAAATCCTCTGGCATCACCTCACTGTTGTTTAAATCATCTCCATGTGTCATAATTTGAACACCTTTATGTTCTCTGCCTTAAATTTATGTTTTACTTTACTGAGTCACAGTTTGCTCACTTAGACCTTTTTTCTTCATTTCTAGTCTCTGTTCACACTAGTATCAAAATCCTGAACATACATCATCCTGAATATCCTTTAATTAAAGATTGGAGTTTAATTATACAACTAATGCAATTTTATTTTTTTAATATTACCTGCTCTTAATTTTAAATAGTGCTGGCACTTTTGAAAGTTTGTTTCATAGGCAGCAAGTTACGGATTCTCCACTGTTCTGTTAAAGGTCAACAGGTATCAGTTCTTTTATGCCATAAGAAGAACAAAGGGCCTTAACTTAAATTCCTCAGATATTTACAGCAAAAAGTGTTGTGTCGCTGAGGGAATACTAAAACAAGGCACAGCATCTCAAGTTTCTTGTGTAACAAAGGAAACCTAAAAAAAAAAGCCACAAACCTCCTATGTCGTGTCCCGCCCCCCCCCCCCGCCCCCCCGCCGGTGCTAGCAGAAGGAATGTGTAGGAGATGGAAAGATATTTCTAGGTTTTACAAAGGTTTAAAATGGGCTCTGTTTTCTTCTGTCAGTGGGATACTCGGACTAATCTGTAAATAGCGTCTGTTTATCATTAATTGCTGTGTCTCTGTGATTCCTACCTCCCACCAGGACTTCCATGACAAATAAGATGCTCTCGGCCAAACAAAATTCCATGAGGGAGGAGGGGGAAAGTAAACAATTAGCAACAGGGTAGGGCACCAGTATTTAAAAAAACCCCACCAAAATCTAAACAGTAATTGAAAAGAATATCCTGAAATACTGTGTAAGAGCAAATCATTTATGGCAGCCGAAACTAATTAAAGGCTATATAGTGATTTCAATGTTATGGATGGATTTCAGAGTTTTCCAATATTTCAGAATATTGGTGAAATTAGGGTGAAATTCCTCTTGGTGACAGAATGAGCTGGTCTGTCTGAGTGAGAGCCTGTCTGTCTTTTACTGGAAGAAATCACCTACCTTATGTTTGCTGAGACAGATCTGAGATGTGGCAGTGAATTCCATGTTTCATGTTGTCCAAAAGTTTTTTTTCTTGTATTAGTTTTAAACCAGACACCTGATAATTGCTTGAGGTGCACCCCGGCTCTCATTTTCTGAGGAGAAAGTAAATAATTGAACCCTGTGACTTTCTCGGCACCATTATTACAGACTGTCTCATGATCCAACAAAAATCTTTCTATTCCATACTGATGAGTCCTTATCTTTTATAGCCTTTCCTCTGGTGGGGAAGACGTTTCCCACTTCGTATTCAAAAGACCAATTTTCAAGGTGCTTTATACTAGATGAAGTAACCTAAGTAACTTCCTTGATTAGGAATGGGTAATTCAGAGCCCTTTATTAGGGGCATACTGTTTGTTTCTTTTTCCTTGATGTGCATTAATCTGGACTTCTATGCCATGTAACTTACGATTGTCAACTTTTCCTGTAGCTTTTCTCAGTTAGCTTTATTTCTGCAAAATATTTATTTTGTTTATTTTGCTAATAGGCTTATCGTAGTGTGCAAACCTCACTGTTTATTTTCTGTTATTGATACCATATTGAGCAGTGAAAGTCACAATTACCTTTGTAAGGAAGTATTACATTTTACTTCTACTTGTTATGAAATCAGAGCATTTATAACAGTTGTTTCTCCTTGATATTTTATCAGAAATCAGTCTGTGAGACTGCGTTCTCTCTTATTGCATTGCCTTTATAAGATTTGTGGAAAAAAAAACCCCAAAAAACCCAAAAAAACCCAAACACCACCAAAAAAAAAAGAAACAGACAAAAAAACCCCCAAACCCTGAAGTAACACAATAAAGCAAACACAAACCCAAAAATGAAAACAAAAGGGGGAAAAAAAAACCCCACACCAAACAGCAACAACAAAAAAAGAAGCAAACAAAAAAAACCCTACCCCCAAAAATCCACAACAGAAACCCCACCAAAAAAAAAAGCCCTAACCAACAATTTCCTGGAAGTTAATAATTGTATCTACTGTATGACCTTTGCACACATACTCGTGTATCCTTCAAAAACCTTTACATTTTATCCTGCATATTCCCCAAATTATCACATTTGTTATTTCTTATTCTTTATTACAATTTCTATAAATACAAGGCGAAATTAACAGCCAGTAAGTAATAATTTCTCTGGTGTCGAAGTTGATGGTCTCTTTCTGAAGTTCAGTATACCTCCCTTCTTGATTGAGCTTGTATGGCATAGGCCTTGGAAAAGGAACTCCTAGTCCACCTAGTCAGTATGCTTCAACTTTGAAGTAGTGGAAAAGTGGATATTGTCTCCAAAGTCCATCTTGTTTTCTCAGTCTTCCTGTCTTGCTTTTAGTGACTAACTTCATGTTGATTTTTCATCAAAAACAGCAGTATTAGAACTGTGAAGCTATTTCACCAAAGCCATAGATGTTATTACTTGAAAACTGTTGTAGTACAGGCGGACTGATGAGCTCTTTTGACAGAGTGCCCAAAAACAAAGGTGGTTCTTGGAATAATTTTAAATGCAAGTAATACCTTTTTGCAAGAATGATTTTTGAATAAGGGCGAATAAGCTATAAAATTGCAGTACTGTATCTGTGCTCACAATCATGAGAAAAAAAAAAACCAGCTAAACACTTCGTTTTATGTGTTCCACTTCTACTATTATTTCTGTTATTTTTTTAACTGAAGAAGCCATTTGCTTTTGCTTGTCCTTCATTTGGCTGTAGATGAGAGGCGTTGCTGAAAGTGCTTCATTATCCGTTAGCTAGTAAAGCTTTTCTTTCATCAAATAACACTCACTTGATGGCGGAAGAAATATTTCCCTACTTTGAAGAAGACAACATACTGTTCAGATGGCTTCAGAAAGTGACAGTGCTGACATAATTTTTTTTTTCCTTGTGTAACTTACTTTCTCTAGCATGCAGTAGCATTTGAAATAAATTGTTTTGCTTTTGTATGTAAAGACAAATAAAGTTCTTATTTGGATGCCAAATCAGGGGCAGCAATTAGGAGTATTACCCAGAGGTGCCACGAATATGCAGAGTGCATCAGTTTGGAGTGTTTTTGGAGGTTAGAAGAGTATAAAGATTCTGGCAAGGGTGAGTGCAGGCGTGGGGGAACAAGCAGTTTTGTAATATGTAACTTGCACTGTGGCTGTTTATTACACTGGCTATAGCCAAGACACTTCTATCAGATGCTAGTCAACCCCTTTTCTTGGCCATCCTCGCACTTTGTCTTTTGTCTTTGTATTCACATACTCAGAAAGTTTTATTCCAGCTTTATAATGACTTCATTAAGTTCCTGTTCTGGAAACTTATCCCTGTCAGCACATAACAGAAGTTGCACAATTGAAAACATTTCTTAATGAATATGGAAGTGTAGAAGGTTCTAAACATACTAGGCTTCACTTTCAAGAGCTGACTAAGAAAGAGGAAAGAACTATTTCTTTAATAAAAAACCCTCCAATTCACCCATCTGAAAAAAATAACCTGGCCTGTTACTATGATGGCAAAAGTAGTTTTAACATTTGCGTGGTATGCATTATGAAAGTTTGACGTTCACTTTGTGTCACACTCATGTTTTCTACCAGAAAACGTAGAGATGGTGGTGATACACAAGGCAGTCCTGAACCATCTAACCTACTGTGGAATTCATCTTTTTGGAATCAGCAAGTTACTGCGGAAAAATGAGACTGCTACAGTAACTGAGTATCTTAGAATAAACTATTTTGTTTGTTTATTTTCTTCAGTGCTGGAATATCTTAATTTAGTCCCTTCTCCTGAATAGTTGTGTTGTCTTACAACCTGTCAAGTTCAAACTTATTTTTAGTTTGCATCAGATACAGAGTGCTGAGACATTCGTACTGTATTGGTTTGGTTTGTTGGGGTTTTTTTTTTTTTGTTCTGTTAGCATGAAATTATGTAGAATTAGACAACTGTACTAATTTGTTTGCTATTATTACTATTCAAGAAAACTATCAATTTTCTATCCCATGTAGGTCTAAGTAGCTATGTGATTACCTATGGGTCTCGAAGGTAGTGATATTTTTCAGAGGGCACACTTTGTAATGTCTGTGGCCATATTGTGAGAGGGAAAGAAATTGTAAAATCCATATGCAGTCAAGTCTTGACTTTCCAAATGAGCAAAGATCTATTGTTGTGGGGGTGAGTGGGTGTACTTTAAATAAACAGAAGAAAACCAAAGGTAGAACAAAAAATGATGCAAGCCTCTGAATCAAAAATGAGTAGATCCTGTTATTGCCTACACACCAAGTAAATGCCTTCCTGAAGCATCCTGCACTACTTTCTTTGCTAGTCTAGCCAGCTTCCTATGGAGGAACAACCTTCTTTCCTTCCTCTTAGCTGGATCCCTGTTGAAGCCTTTCAGCTGGAAATCCTGTGGTTGTTGAAATTAATATACTCAACATGGCTAGTCATAGTACCTAATGACTTTCTGCCTAAAACCAGCATGGCCTTCATATTGGATCTCATCTATTTAGGAAGGAGAGCACTGCTCAGATGTCTGGAGGGGGCTTGCCTAGCCAAGATGAACACTTTTTGCAGCTGACTGGAAAGATAAGCACATACATGCGTCAGAACGTGTGTGTGTACATATGGATGTGATATGTATTTTAGCTGCCAGTGCAGAAAGTGAAATGTAGAGAGCAGTGTTCTCAAGTTTAGTTTTTTGTGGAGCAGATTTCCAGGGGGAAAACATATAAAATAACTCCATCTCAAAAACTAGTCTGATTTAGCAGCAGTGGACTTGCTTAATTATTTTTGTGAGATTGGAAACATCCCTATCCTGTGTTTGAGCATAAAAGAAGATATTTCTGAATTCTATCATGAATTAAGATTTCAGCTTTTCATTTAAAAAGGCGGTGCTGTGGCCTGTTGTTTGTATCTCGTAATAAACAGTGACCTAGATGACTCTTGTTAATTGACAGTTACCTCATTTTTTCATTTTTGTCTGTTGAGGTAAGCTGGTTCTGTAGACTTTAAATCTTGTGTTGTTCAGTCTCTTTTTCTCTCAGGCTTGAGCTCAAAGGAAGGAGAATTGTGTAAACTATGTGCAGCTTCTCCATTCCCTTCTCTTGAAGAATGAGTGCTGCTCTACTACTCCTTTGTTTTTGATTGTGATGGTGGAGTCTTTCCTCCTGGATTTAATTTAGCTAGTGACAGAATGTCCTGATAAGTGGAGAGCACTACTGTTGACTGTTGGTTTTCATTCGTTTCCTGAGAGAATGAGCCTACGTCTTAGGTAGTGGTTTTTTGGGGTTTTTTTTTTGGTGTGTGTGTTTTGGTTTGGTTTTTTTTTTTTTTTAAAAAGCCAGCCAATTAACATGGAAGCTGTGTGGGAACTGAAACATCCATACTGTGGAAATTTTCATGTTTCCAACTAGTTTTTCTTTGTAAATCTGAGCCCAGGATGTCTGCCAAGAGGACTGCCCCCTTGGGAGCTTGCCTGTGGGTGGGCTGGCTAGTCTTCTGTATCTGGTTTTCATTGAAAGATTTTTTTTTGACAGTGTCAGTTCCTGTAGAAATTTGTTTCAACAAATCAGCATTTTTCCATTGGAAAAATGTTTCTAAAATTTTTGACCATCTTTAATGAAAAACAAACATAGAAGGGAAACTGAGGAATTTCGTGACCTCACTGGGCAATATCCCCTAATTGTACAGTAGAACAGCCTGTATCCAAATGGTGCATCTGGCATGCTGCAAGCCTAGTGCCTCCTGCACACTGATTTCTTTCGATAAGTAGATGGCTTGCTGGAGAAAGTGCCTTCCTAGACTTGCTTCAGGGTAGCAGAATATATTGCCGTAGGGGAAAAATAAATGAAAAGAGTGAGAAGACTTCAGTTTTGCTCACCTGGATCACCAGCTGCTGCGCAGAGCATAGGTCTCAGCAAGATTTTAAGTTGATGCTCCTAGGGAGGGAATAGCTCTGCCTTGAGGATGAGGTATCTGTCCTCAGGGTAGAGGTATGTTCTTGAGTGTCCAGTTGTCAGGTTTGAAAATGGTGAAAATTGGCAGTACAGTCCTGACCACTTCTGTGTGTTAGTGCTATGAAATTGCGCATTTGTATTTCAGCCCGTGGAGATGCATTGGAACTGCCATTTGGCACCACTAGCAAAAAGGCTGGGCCATCCTGTATTTTCCCACTCCTAGTAGGAGTGTTGCAGATAACTTGTGCTCTCTTGCTGGATGGTAAAATCTAGTGAAAGAGCAGAGAACTTTTGTTTGTAAGGTTTAAAGATATGAAGTTGGGAAGAGGCAACAATTTTTAAAATCAGCAGTTCAAAAAAAAGAAGCTTTTGGATCCATCGTGGATAGCAATACAAAGTGAATGAATAGAAGTAGTTCCATTACCATTAAGTCTGTCAGAAAAACGTGGGGGTTTTTTTATTTTAATCTTTTTTATTTTTCAACTTTCATCCATGTGTGTTTAAAAACACATGGCCCTTGAAGAACACTAACTGCATATAATCTGTCCCGTTGCTTGTTAAATAAATGTTAATGCCATGTTTCTTTGACTACCATAGCCCTATAAGAAGTTACTAGCTTGTGAAGGATTGGATCCCACGTATTCTTCACCAAGGACATCTCCACAAGTGTCCCAAATGGTAATATATTTTCATGCTGTTGCACTTGGACCAAGTCAAGCTGTGCTGGTAAAGCTGTCTTTGGCTGAGAGCAAGCCTTGTAATCCATAGGTTATGGCTCTGCCAGGTCTAATGGGACTTGGGCACAGCATGCAAACATACTGTTCCAGCATATGCCTGGCTGTAAGCAGGGAGCCCAGCTCCTGCCCAGTAAACATTTGGAGCAGATTGCCGCACCCTGTATCACTGTGTTCTTGAGAGCTCCTGATGATTCTCACTAAATCGTTAATTATATTTTTTCTGAGTATAGTGTTTTGGCATTTTGAGTACAGCTAATTACATGCAGATCTTAATCTTGTCGGTTTTTTTCTTGTAATTAATTATCTCTTCATTATCTTTAAACTATTTGACTAAGCACTTTACATCCTGCTCTCCTCACTTCCTTCTCAGATGTCTTGAGAAAACAGATGTTACTGTTTTTGAGAGAGGAGGCTCATCCTTTTCTAGGTGGAAGAAAGCTCTGCAGCTCAATTGGTAGGACTGAAAATGTAAGGGAACAGGCACACTGATCTTTTGTGTAAGATGAAAATGTAGTGGTTTATAATACTATGACAGATACACACAAACACACATATATATGTATAAAATTGCATATTCTATTTGTATGTATTTTTATATGTATATATATGTATAAATATATATATAATATACTTGAAAAATACGTCTTGAAGTTTTTCACCTGCTCTCATTTGTTAAATATTTTTGCCTGGGTTTTTAAAAGAAATGTAAATGTTTGTTTATCTAGTCTCACTGAAGCTGGTGGCCAGTTTGGGAGTTGGGAAACATTTCTGAACTGAGTAATTTGCCTGCAATCTTCAAGTGTCTTTCACCTAGTGTTACGACCCTGTGCCTGGTGAATGGTGTTTTGTCCTTCGATATTGAAGGTGAAAGAGTTAACTTTTTAAGAAGATTTTCTTAAATGTTGCTTGCAAATAATTTCTGATCTGATTATTTAAAACTGCTTTTACTGACAAATTAGCTTCTGTGGCCAAAAAATAACTTAGATTAGACTTTAATAGGTATTTGGAGATAATCTTTGTTAATTAGGATTTATTAGCCTCCAGCCAGACTCGGGTGTTTGATTAATCTAAGGTCATTAAAGTCTTTTAAATCTACCTGTCTAATCAGGAAGAGCAGTCCTATCTAAAGCTGTAGTTCTTCATGACTGAAATCAATGGGAAGTTAGCCTGCCTGTGGATTGCTGGATTGAAACCAATAAACTGAAATTCACTTGTGTAGGTTTTGTGTATTTGGATGGCAAAGGCATCAGGTGTGCCCTGCTGAGTTCCCTTTCCATATGCCCTATTTTGTGAGACCATGACAATACTATGGGTAAGCCCAGTTGCTGACCTAATACACAACGAACACATTTTTATTAAGACCATGCTATCATAGTGTAAAGATCATCCAATCATAAAAAAAAAAAAAAAAAAAAAAAAAAAATTGCAGCAGTTGAGTGCAGTGTGTTGGGACACAGTGAATGAGAAGGATGGTGTTGTGGCTGTTTTTTTTTATTCAATGGAAAAAAAACCTTTGGACTGCTGTCTTTTGTCAAATGGAGGATGAAATGTACACAGACACTGACAATACTCTCCTCTGGTGTATGTACATTTTGCAAGATTTGGTATTAACAGTGTTTCAGGTTACCAGTGGTACCAGGTACGTGTGACTCCTGCTTTGACCGCTAACTCAATAGGAATAATACATTGTAACACCTTAGTAGCTTTTGAGTTGCCCTTTTGAATTTTACACAAGTTCTGATGATGCTACTCCAGAGTTCATGTCCTGGTTTGAGTGAAAACAACTAATTCTGTTCAGTAATTTTACTCTTCAGCTTGGTTCTTCTAACGAACTGCACGTTCTGCAGTTAGCAGCCTGTTCTCACAGACAGTGCCTGCTTCTAGCAATGATAACACCTTATGTTTAGAGTTACTGCCAAGGATTGGTGTGCAGACCAAGGCCACTGCTGGGTCCTGTGTACCACACTGGGGGGTGCAGAAGGTGAAAGGCTGCACCTGCAGGGAGGAGCGGACAGGACGGGTGACCCTGAACTGACCAGCGAGGTATTCCATCCCATATACGCCAGATTTGGTCTAGAGCTGAGGGACCCCAAGGGTCTCTGGGCTCTTCTCTCCCCTCTTGGACTGCTTTGCCAGCTTTTGCTTGGCTTGGCTCGGGTCCTCTTTCGGTTCCTTCCTGGGAGCACCCAAGGAGGACTCTGTCCATTCTGCCTTCGATCCGATCTGCGTGTTCCTGAACCCGGTACCAGAATCCAGCTCCTGAAAACAGCTCCCGTCTGCTGCGGGGCCCAGTCTGGGACTGCCCCAGTGCCTGCACAGCATCAGTGGTGACGGTGATGTAATTACCATCAGGGGGGTTGGGTTCCATACTGGTTTTGTATATATTTGTATATATTCCATTTTTATAATTATTAATTTAATTTTCATTAAAGCTGTTGTAGTTTCGTTTTCTAATCACTAAGTCTCTCTCCCTTATTCCCTTTCTCTTTCCCCTCTGGGGTGGGAGGGGGGGTTAACAGAGAGCGTCTGTTATAGGTCTAAGGGGCTGCCCTGACCCTGAACTGTGACAGTTCATTATTTCAGTGGGATGTCTCAAGAGAAATTACCCTACTTATTGAGCTGATACAAAATCCACAAGAAGTTCCTTTGCCTCCTGTGTAACAGGGATTGTCACAATCAATTGCACCACCTCTAGACAGTGCCTGGCTTTCAAGTATCTGTCAGATAAATGCATGCTTGGTTCTGCCAACGGCCATCCCAGCTTGCAGTATGTACTCTGGCAGTGCTGGTCAGGGGTTAGTGCTGTTAAATGCTTTTTCTCCTCTTTTTTTTGCAGACATTTCAATATGATTAGAGTTGCCTTATTTGTGGGTCTCCTCTATACAAATAGTACTAGAGGAGAGTTGGTGAGATAATGGGATTAGTGCGGTTTCATGTGGTTTGGGTTTTGTCTGTTTCACTATGTCATGTTTTCCAGACTTGTAAGAAACATGTGCATAGGGGTAGATGAAGCGGGGAGTCTGCATTTAGCAAGTCCCAAATTAGTTGGCTTATAAGATATTAAGAAATGAATAACTGAGAAATGCCTGGGACTTGCTACTATCTGAGAGCCAGATCTTGACAAAAGGTTTGCAGCCACCTGGACAGCAGTCCCTCCTTCACAGGCTCTCTTGAAAATGTGAAGGTGGGTGTGTGCAATCCTGTTGGATAGGGCCATTGATACCACTCATGGCTTGAGGTGCTTTTCTGGGTTGGGACTGATGCTGATGAGGCTTCCAGCTCTGAAAATGCTCTGAGAAGTATCTGTCTGAAAGGTTAGAGGGAAGAACTGCTGCCAGCACAGGGAGAGAGTGTTCCTCAGAAGGAATGCGTACACACAGATGTTTGGCTTTCACTGAAAGTTCACTTGATTTAGTATTAAAATGTGGTGTTAATAAACTGAGATGAGAGTTGTAACTGACATGGTGGCCAAATGGTGGTCAAATATGATCCTAATTAGCAAGGTCCATCATTAAATAAGTGTGGCTAGGCTTATTCTGATGTATATCTTCTATCATCTGAGACCAGAGAGATCTTTTCCTGATACTCTACATGTGCAACACCTGTCTAAGCTTACCTCAAATTAAACGGTTTTATGTGGGTCTGGGCTGGTTGGTGCTCGCCTTAAGTACGGTGGAAAAATACATGGCACGCTTTTATAAGGATCATGTGTTTGTCTTTACTATGACCCCTCTCTAAAACAATTTGAGATTATTCCCCCTTCTTTCCAGACATTCAGCTGGAAATGTTACTAGGTCACTTTGTTTGTTATTATAATTATCTAAAAATGAGTGAAGAAGAGTGAGGGTTGTGAAGAAGTTACTGGCATCACAAAACTGTGGCTTTGATTTACAAGTCATTTAGGTAAATCTTTAAAAGAAGGGTATTTCTCAAGTGTTCTTTATTCTTAAAGACTGACTGACTAAACCAGAAGTACTGGTTTTTGCTCCACATTGTGACTGAAGATACCTAAGCATAAAATAAGCAAAGGTCACTTGTGGTATCAAAACCTATTGCTGCTGCTTTTCCCTAATGTGCTCCAGGAATGCTTCTGTTATAACTTGCAAATTAAACACAGAGTCTTTTGAAATTAATAGTTAAAAATCAATTAAACACTTTCATGAGATTTTTATGGACTGGTCTGTGTTTCTTTATTGACTTTTAAGCCTGATATTTCATTGCTGTTTTCTCAGAGTCAAAGAAAAAATACACCCCCCCCCCCCCCCCCCCTTAAGTAACTATTTTGGAGGACAGGAGACTGGATTTTTCAAGAAAGTAAGCCCTGCATTTAGTCAGCATGGCAAATTGCCTTTTCTTCAAGTTTGAAAGAATGTGGCTAATACTGCATTTATTACAGATCTAACTTTTGTCCTCTCCTTTCATTTTTTGACACCTGCGGTTTAATATTTGTCATCAGTTTGGATACGTTTTGCATAACTCGGACTTAAAAGCTGAAAAAACCTTCAAATTTTTCATGCCCTGTTTTATTCTGGGGAAACACAACAATGAGAAATTGAGAGGGGACTTGACTCAAGTTCAGGCCAAGGGGCAGGCCTTCTGATTCCTGGAGCTCACATGCTCATTCATGGCAGAAGTTCTACAGCTGAGGTCAGTTTTTCTAGTTAGACTTAAACACTACACCCATACTCCTCTTGCCTTGTGTTCTGGTTTGCAGGTTGGAGCCATTACTGTGGCTCATTTCCTTTACACATAAAGAAATTGGTAGACGTTGGAATAGTGTCATATGTGAGCCTTCTGTGGGATAATTTTGAAAACCAACAAGATGAATAGTAGCATAGAATTGTTTTCACCTGAAGATTGGATGCTTTGATATATGAAATCAGGTAAGTTCAAGGCCAAGGTTGATGTTTTGGGACTCCTGTTCTTCACAGAGCAATTAACCTTCATTTGGTATTTATTTTTTGTGTCTAAGGACTTGTATATGGTTAAATGGAATCCAGACTTGATGTGAAGCCTATCTCGGGAGGCTTCCGTTGCTTCCCTTGAGAGTTTCTTTCACTACTTTACAAGTACTTGTTGCGTTCCCTTGATGTTAATCTTGCCAGTAGATGCTTGCGGCTTCAGCATTGAAAGAAGGACTGAATGTTCCCATGAAATGAAAAAGGACACTTCCAAATCTAGGCGTGTCATATATGAATAGATTTTTACTGATGATTGTTGCTGGGAAAAGAGGAACCGGATTTGCTGCGTTTGGTGTCGTATTCTTCATGAGTACTAATCTGAAAACCAGACAATTAGAAATTCCAAATAAAAATGTTGCAGAGGTGTATGCTGTAAACAGTGAATGACATTCAGTGACTCAAAGCTGGAAGCACGCTATGCCTTTAAAGTATGTTTTTCCTGGAAAAAGAAGAAAGAATCAGTTCTGAAGGCTATGGGTTATGGTTAAAGTTAATTGTTCTTCATGTTTTCTGGACTACAATATTCAATGTATTGTCTAACTTGAGAAAAAAACACTGGTCTCAAGATTCTGCATATGAGGATCTCTTCTGAGATGGAAATGCAGAAATGTTATTCTCATATTGGAATCAAGTTCTAGGTCTACAATTCTTCTTCCAGAGAGAGGCTGCACTTTGCTTTGATTTTGAGGAAGTGGACAATTCACCAAAATATATAATTTTATTAAGATAGAAAATCCATTCTTTGAGTTCCTGTTCCAATTTTATATGCAGCACAAACCTAGAAAAAGGTATTATCTCCTGTTTCAGTTGCTTTCAAAATTGATTCTGACTTGCCATTAGAAGATCCAAATAAACACAGTTTTATGTGTTTTGTTGAGTTACTTAACTAGTAGGTCCTATTACTGTTCAAGATCACCTTTTTATGAAGTGGGAGAAAACATTATTCATTAACACCTTAGGAAACAGTTAATTTTAGTCTTCTGTGTGCATAGAGATGTTTTGGAAGTCCATGTTACCAATCCACATGTTATTTATTAAATAGAACTGATGTGATTGGGGTAATTCCTGTTTAGGTATTAATACTGTTTGCACCATGTAGTGCTAGAGGTAACAGGTTTACCCAGGGTGTCATGAAATGTAGCCCAAAAGGTATGTGTGGAGTGTTTGCATGTTTCTGCATGGGGCTCTGTGTGGGAAATTAATTTTTTTTTTGTCTGGCTGCAATTGCTCAGACCTCATGACCTCATTAAAATGAGTACTCCTCCATCCACTACTTACTATGTAGATATATAGTTAAAACACATTAATAAAAGAAACCCCAGAACTAACTTGAAAAAATAAAAATAAAGGGGGCAGGGGGCCAAAAAAGCAAGGGAAAAACCTGATGAATCTAACTTTGCCTGGAATTAGTTTGGTTAGCAAGGCGTAAGAACCTCTAAGTCTGTCATGACAGATGCTTGCAAAGAAATTCACCAGCAGCTTTTTTTTTTCCTAACCTAAATCAGGATTGTACAATTAAGATAAGATTTATCTCTAGTAACTGCTTGATTTCCCACTTAAACCTGTTTAAAGACTTCTGAGGATTTGCAAAGATTTAGGATAAAAAAACCTCGACAATAAAATCCAGTCTGAAAAAAGCCTAACCCTCAGACATTTTATTATTGACCTGGCAGATGTAATAAAGTGTAGCTGCACCACTGACCCTTGAGACAGTGTTGGAGGATCTGCAGCCTCAGCCTGAGCAGCTTTAGCTGCAGTGCTGAGCTGGCTTGCGAGAGAGCTGATGCTGCTGTGTCTCTTGTCAGGAGGTTTTGCTCAATCCATTTGCTTTTATTTTTGACTAAATGAGCAGAGGGCTCAGATGCAAAGGAACTTGTGGTAGAAATAATGTGTGATCCTATTAGAACATGCTTATCCTTTACTAGGTCTCTTAATTTAGTTTAAATCAATCTTAATCTGCATTATAAAAATAACTCTTATTTAGGGGAGATTAGGAAGATGTCTTGGGTAAGGTTAAGTACAGCAACTTAATCTGTTCACTGATGTAAACAAAAGTTTTCATCATTAGTGATTGTAGACTAGAATGTGTTTTTCTTGCTGTGACACCTATGTCAGTAAGTACTTCCACAATACTTTTGCTGACTTTCCATGAATGGTATAAGATATGTACAGCATTTCACCTTCTCTTGAGAAGTTCTCATTTCAGTGTCAGTCTGGTCTGGACCCCATGAAGACGTTTAAAGGCATCTGAGTCTGCATATGTGAATTTGTGTTGCTAGCTGTGAGCACTTATAATAAAGTTATGGTCACTGCTAAATGTCTGCATTGCATAAACACAAGATGCAAGGAAGAAGTGATTCAGAGCCGGGGTGTGTGGGTATATCTCACATACCTTCAATATTGTGCTTTGTGAAGTTGAGTTAAACTCAGCACGGTACATTGACCACAGATATGTCTGACCTAGAAAAGCTGACCAGCTAATTTAGGGCATAAATACTGTTACGTCAGTAGTATGCTTTAACTGTGCAACTGTTACTACCTATCTAGTGGCATATAGACAGACATTAGAAATACAGATGCAGTAGAAGACTAAAAATCCACCAGATAAATCACTAGACAGTGATTTGAGCGGACTGAGCTACACAATGACAACAATCAGTTACCTTTGCTGAAAGTTGCTCGCATCCCTGTAGCATTCAGATGTAGTCACTGCAGGCTAGGAAGTCACAGAGGTTGAGGATAGGAATGGGCAGGGTAGAATTGGATGAACGAGGAATATATTCAGTATCCAAGGCCATCACTCACTGCTCTGTGTGTTTCTGCATCTCTGGAGGATTCTCTACAAATGGGCTCCATTAAACCCTCCTGCTGAGAGTTGGGCTTGGTTCATTAAGCACTCTGGGTGGTGTACTGCCAAGCTCTACTATGGTGTAGCTAACATCTTTGCCTGCAAAATAACATATAGTGTACAGGGATTTCTGTATTGCATTTTGCTTACTTGATTAGATTGTAAACTCTTTGGATAGTTTTTGACTATATATTGAATGCAAACAGACCGGCCCAAAATGAATATTTGAGTTTAAATTCTTGTTACACTGAAAAGACAGTTTACCTGAATTGTTTTGTGAATGTAAATTCGCCTGACTGGACTATATTCCTTTTTCTTTTCCATACCTTGTCTTCACTTCTCCAAAATATCTGTGTCAAGGCCTCTATCCTGTAGGCATGTAGCTTTTTCAGTTGGTCAAAGTTGTATTGCTGAGTGTATTCTGGATAAAATATCAAACTATTAGAAGGAAAAGGGATCCCTTAAGATAGGCCAAATATATTTTGGCAGTTGATAAGGGACACCTGACATTGACTGACACCAGAGAGTCCAAAATGTTAGGATTTTGGAATGAGCATAAGAAATCTGAGCAGGTAGCCTTTAGCAGTGGAGGATGTTACAGTAAGTTTAGTCCTGCCCCCTTTGAATTCCATAGGGTTATGTATCTAATGTGCCTAATGGTCTAATAATGACTTTGCTGTTGTATTGCTGTAAAGAGCAGGAGGCATAGGTGGGCAGCTCCCTTTATGTTTTGTATCTTTGGGTGCATCTAACAATTTCTGTAACTTGATTAACTTAACAGCCATGTAGGCAGACTAGAGAAGACCGGGCTGGTAGGGATTTCAAGCCACGTGGCAGCTCTCCTTCTGTGTATCTTTGCATGTTTCCCATGACAACATAACTGTCTCCTCTCACTGTCCAGGAACACTGACAAATAGCAAACAGATTTACTATGTTTTCTCAATTGCCTTCAGTTGTAAACTTCCTTAGAAACAATGTCATGAATTTGGATGAAAAAACAGTCTAAATAAACTCACTGCTTAGGAGAAAGAAACAAACTTCTGAAACTGATGATGATTTAGGTCTTACAAATTCAGTCCATCCACTTCAGATAGTGTTTACCCTCATGTGTACATGATTCAATACACCACAGGCTTGTCTTCTACTCCACCCATTTGAACATAAACCAGACATTTTGGACATCGCAGTCATAAAAATTAGTTTTTCAAGTCATTGAATCAATCTGCCTTTTGAGGCAAGTTCATTCCCAAGTGTAGATTAATTATGGGGTTTGGTTTTGGTTGTGAGTTTATTTTTGGTGTATTTTTTATGATCTTTTGCACTTAAAAAGTCTGCACAATCCAGTTTAAATTTTCTATCAAAATCTACAATTAAAAGATGTGCAGTAGAACAAACTTTTGGCTGAATATTAAATGATAGCTGTTTTCAGATGTTTGATGTGGCTGAACTCGTCTCACTTCACCTGTGTCTTTCTGTTCTTAGAAGCTAACAAGAGGCACTAGGCCAGTTTATACCTGTTGTCTGTCTGGAAGATACTCCTTTTTTCTTGTCTATTTTCCTTTTCCCTGTACAAGACTATCTCACAGTTGGTGATTTTTTGGTGCCTTCTGGGCTGTGTGGGGCACCTCTGTGTAATTTTGCACCTCTGCAGGGAGATGGTGAAAATTTTGGCATTCACTGCTATATTGATGAGCTTCACAAATATTCACACTTTTATTTCTTTCTCTTGGTAACATCTTGTATTCTATGAGTACCTTTTATGATTGAAAATGTTAAATGGCTGAAGGCTATGGTGAGGCTACAGAGATGTAAGAGCAGCAGTCCTCTGCCTCAGAGTGTCATCTCAAAAGATGAAGTGATTACAGATGAGAAATCAGGTGGAGGAGAACTGAGCATGTTGCATGTAGAAGGAAGGAAGGACAACCTCAGAGACATCCTAAGCAGAATCTCTTAAGATTCTCTTCAACCAGTATTTTGAAGACCTGTTTGTTTAAGGCTATTGCTCTGCAGTTTTTTTACAGTTGCAAGTAGGTTATGTTAAAACTGTATAAGGTGATGACTTGTATAGGGTTGTAGTAAGTGAAGTGTACATGTTGTAGCTGCAGCTCTTCTTGATTGTTTCCAGGCATTAATTTCAGGTGGTGTTTGAAGTGGATGACTGTAGAAAGCACAACAGTATCCAGTACTCTGTGAGTTGCTTCAGTAGGATAATTTTTTGACTATGTCCTGTATTGTATTTCCACACACATTCCTCTCTTCCCCCAAAATGCCAAGGAATGAATAAGGATTAGTGAATACAGTTAGTAGAGAAGAGCAAATATATTCCATTGTGTTTACCCTCAGTATGTTGGGAAGTCATGATATAGATTATTCCTCTGAAACCTTAAAGCTGATGGCCATTTTGTTACAGCAGTTAACAGTTTTGAACTACACCTAAACGGTGGGGCTCAGGAATAATTTAGGCTCTGAAACATTACCCAACCCAAATCCTAACAAGATGCTGATCAAAGATATGTAGAACATTAAATGATTGTTTGGAAATTGTATGGAAAAGCATATTCCACAAAAGTATTGCTAGTGTGATGATTTTTCTAATCTGTAGGTGATTTGCTCAGATCCAGCTTCATGAAGTCTGTCCGCTGTGCAGTGACCTGCATTATATAAACTAAATGAGTTTCAGTGTGTTTTATAAATAAGAGGGACTTAGGGCACTGGTTTCAGTCTTCGCTGTGACAGTATTGACAGAAGGAGAGAATAGATGGCACTGGAAACTGTCGCTTCCTGTAGTGCCTTAAGAAGGCAGCTGTGGTGCAAAAGGATCAACAGACACATTTGGACACCAAGTATACAAAACAAAAGGCATGCAAGAATACTAAATTAAATTAGACTGGAATTATATTAAACTGAAAATAAAATCCTTATGACTGTCTTTCTCTTTGGTACACATTTGGCTGAATCTTCTAGCATGGCAGTCACTGTAGGACTTGGAGGTATGCTGGTCATGCCTGAGAGGGTCTAAGCAAGGTTGCATGTATTATTCTTTTTGTCCTCTGTTTCCTTATATCCTGGTTTCTGTGTAAAGGTATAGAGATTCAGGGCATGTCACTCAGGTCTCTACCCTTGCTCTGGAGTTCTGGGCTCAGACTTGACAGGACTCGACACTAGTACTTGGTAATAGAACTGTGTTAGCTTTTTCTGTGCTAACCTCTCTAGTGCCAATGCAAGAATTACAGGTTGTGCATGGAATTATGTTGCTATCATTTTATTTTATTGTATTGCTTTTAGTTCACACTTTATTCTGTGGCCATCACTTCTGCTGTATCACCGTGTTAAAGACAGCACTTGTAAACCTTAAGGCTGTTGCCCACGTCTCTTCCCAACTCCCGATCATCTCTTTTGGATAACTGTCAAGATAAGCACAAAAAAAATAAGCAGCCGTTCTTTATTTTAAGGTTGGCATTAAAGAAATGTTAAATACTAAATGGACTTTTTTTTTTTGTAAATTTTTAATTCCTTAGAATATGCAGTGAAAATATTGCCAACATAATTTAATCTTGGTTAAAACTCTTAATATTTCATTGTGCTGTTTTACACACCCAAACATGTGCTCATGAGACTACCTGTAATTTGAAACTCGACCAGGCGCTTTTCAGGCTCCATAACCCATCCATAGCATAGTTTAGTTAGCATATTTTATTTCTTTTTTAAAAAAAGTATACTTTTAAGTCAGTCAGGTTATAGTGATAACGATCCTGTGCAGTGCAGGATCTGTATGCTCTTAAGATGACACCAGGAAATACCTTACGCTTTAGAAAGTGTTCTGGTAGTTAAGAAAGAAGGGTTGGAACATCTGTTAAATAATCTTCAGTATCAAGTGATAACATCATTGTAGTGTGCTTTGTCGTGGCTGCTGATAGTCTTGTCCCTCAAAGTTAAATTTTAACATCAACTAGAAATCTCACAACACCTTATTCTAATACGTATTTTGCATTTCAAAAACTGCTGATGTAGCTCATTATTTTGAGAACAATGAAGCAGACTTTTCAACAGTCGGCAACAGAGTTTGGAAGTATTAAAATATTTCTCTGTTTAGAGGCCTCTGTGGCCACAAAGAAAAATATGCTAATTTCAACCAGATCTTTGTGTTCTCAGCTGAAGTAGTAGCTAGTATATTATAGTCATATACAAAGCTTTTCCCCTCCCAAGAGATATTATAGCTGTGAATGACTCTTGGAAAACAGTATTAATTTGCTGCCACAACCGGATGAACTATAAAAATGAGTGTAGATAATACTGTGTTATGTTTTCTTGCTTCTGCAGCAGCCAGCTTACATTTTTTCTCCTAATTTCATAGCAAGAAAATAGCTCTTCGGTTTTAGAAATTGTGGTAGAATTAGTTTTATGATCTCTTCCATTTTCTTACTGCCATACATCTGGTAGTCAGGCGTGAGCAGCTAAGGACTCTGTGGACTATACTAAAGCCTTTGGTGGTTTTAGTTGTAGTTATAATTAACCTTACCATTCTTAGTGAAGTATTCTTTTAATTCCCCCACCCTTCCCTTTCTGCAAAGGTTTGGGTTTTTTTTTTTTTTGTGATTGAGGTTTCCCTGTAGTGAGAAATGAGTGAAATGGAAATGGAAGGACAGACTCTTCAAATAAGTGACAGGGTGACGAACCTCACCAGGCACTGGCAGCTTGATGTCTGGCAGATTGAGAAGACTCTAAATTGCATCTTTGCCATAATAACAACTCTGGCAGCTGGAAAGCCTCAGACCACAGCCAGAGCCCAGTGTTTGCAGAACTCCCCTGTGATAAAAGTTGCTGAAACCAGTGAGAGAGACGTGGAGCCCAGCTGGGCCCTCTATGTCAGGAGACTGAAAGCAGGGAGCCTGGGGAACCCCCGCTTCCTCCCCACCCTTTGGCATGGGCTGAGTGGTAACTCACTTGCTTTCTTGCTACTGTTTTGAGAAGTTTTTTTTTTCTTGGTCACAGTAAGAAAATGCAAACACTAATATAATTCTTTTACTTCTGGAATGAAATTAGGAGTATACTATTCATGTCTTTGACTTGGGAAGTGTAGGAAATGGGACAGACTTGATTGCATTACACACTGTAGCCAGGCTGCCTTTTTCCCTGCTCTGTGGGAGGGAGTATTTCTCTTGCTCATCTTGCTCTCAGAGAAGGCAGCCTGTGATCTCTGAAGTTTCTTTTAATTCATGGTATAGTCCTTTTTCTAAAGAAGATGGAGGGTGAAGAGGAAGAAGGAAGAAAAGTAGCATTAAGTATTTTTCTTTTTTTTTTCCTTTTAAAATCACTCATTTGAACCCTTGAACTTTGAAAGCTGACTTCCAAGTTTGGCGGAAAGGCGTTTTCTTCAGGGTAAAGCTTTGGTTTGCTGCTTTTTTGAAGACATTGCATTAGAACTTTTATAGCTTGGTTTGTCTTTCCTCAAATCAGTGATGAAAATACAGCAGTGGCTGCAAAGCTGTTTTCCAGAGAGTGGAATGCACAGTCCCTGGGGCCCCACTTCTAGCATCTCTTCTTCCTGCATTGGCTTTGTTTTTTCTCCAGTATGTTTGCCACAGCCTGTGTCCCCAAAGCATGCTAATGTTTCTTGTAAAGTGACAGTGAGATTAGTGGAGCCTGGGATAGCTGTTGAGATTTTTTTGGCAAGGAAAGCTTGATTTAATGGAAATTAATTAGTTCCACTTTATAGGTGCTGTTAGGGAAGCCATGGAATGTATATCCCTCATACGTTATTTTACTTAATTTTTACAAAATGGTGCTATTCCATTCAAGAAGGTAATGAAAGACCAGCCTGGTATTTTGCTTTCTCATTTCTTTTTGCTATGTTAGGAAGGGATGTTCTGACAAGTCTTTCCATTAAATAAAGTTGGGTTCATGTATAAAGACTTACCTAGCAGTCAAGGCATGTACTGAAGTTAAGTAATGGAAATGTATTAGAAGACTTTTTGTGAATTCTAAAGCTCAGATAGTTTTACTTTTAATGCCCTGATCAATCATAGCTCGTTTGGTTAAATAATTACAAGAAGTTCAAAGTACTACTACTTCTATTAAACTGAGGGTGGAATCTGACAATTAACCACAGAATCACAGACATGTCAAGGCTGGAAAAGACTGTGTCCAACTGTCAACAAAAACAAAACAAAAAACCAACCAAAAAACAAACACCCAAAAACCCCCCAACCAAAACAGAACATAAAAACCCCCAAACCCAATAAAAACAAACAAAATCAGACAAAAACCACCCCACCATCCCACTAGAGCATGTCCTACCCTGGTAAGGATGCTGCAGAATTTTTACCTTATTTATACTTGTATTTATACTTAATCTTTTGTTTCAGAAGAACTCATTATCGTAAAAAATAGTTAATTCCCTCCGAGGATGTCAACTATGTATTTCACAGCCTCTCTGAAGGAGAGTAAGCACCATTATTAGCAGAACACTGTGGTCTATAGACAACCTAGGCGGTCAGACTCATGAAAGTGTTGTGTATTAAGGACTGGTCTTGGAAAAAGGCCTGATCTTTCTGACTTCTAGTCCAGTAACTTTCCTGGTGAGTCTTATGATTTTATGCAGCGAAGAACTTGAGCTTATTCTGGAACAGACTGTATTGTTTCACTTTGTGGCTAATTTTTTGTGGTATTTAAGAAGAATGCTCTAGAGAGTTCAGGATTTGGGCGTTACAGCAAGGAATATGGTTGAGGTGATATGTGTTTCAGATTTGAGTGGTGCCTAGAGATAAATCACTGTGATCTTAAGGATACTAATACTGTGATGTGAAATCCATTATAAATCTCATGTAGCTAGGCTAATTCTTAATACTGTCATTATTAAATCATAACACTGTGTTTTCTGTTGTGCTACAGAAATAAAGTATCTATACTCTTTTAGGGTCATAAATCTCAAAAAATCATCCAAATAAAAAAATCCACAAAAATGAAGAAGTCTGGCATTTTTCTGAGAGGTTCATGTACATCATTTGGACAGCTTTTTCTCTCCAAAAAGGAGTGATTCTTTCAAATATCTATATCTGCTGGAAAGCCTCTTTAGAGTCTTAAAGCTTTTGTCTTCTAAATGTTTTTTTTTTTTTCCTTACTATTAGTTACATTATTTTAAATGATTTGTTATGTGTTTTTAATAAATTATGAATGCCTCCTCACAAAAATTTACAGTGCAATGACTGAGTTCAGGTGTGAAATGTACATATATTAAAGCTCCAAAGAGCAAATACTGTAGGGGCTACTTGGACCTTGTGCATGCCAAGATCTGCTTTGATGCTTCAGGGAAGTTTAAAGGCCTTGTGTTTAGAAGTTATGAATGTTTTGAACTAGCTATATTTCACACCATATACTTTTAAAGATTATGAAGATTGTTATTTCTGAGAAGGTGAGTTCTGCACTTCAATGCAGAAGCTGAGGGCAAAAAAAATTAGTGACAAATTTGTGAACAAGATAAATGGCTTCCACTTTCTGTCTCAAATACTAATATATAAGTTCTTGATGGAAAGAATAGATGGAGAACTTTGCTTTTGTGAAGACTACTACATGTTGTGAAGTTTGTGTGGAAGTGAGACCATGCGATGCAAATACTTCTTGTCAGGTTGTATACTTACACTTACTAGTTTATCTCTTGCTGATCCTCCTCTTGAAAGTCTTAATTATTCTGACACAAACACAAATACAGTACAAAAGTAGATCTCATTTTGAGTATGAGTCTTTTTTTGAGTATAATGACTTTTCCATTTTGTGGTAAAAACTGAGCCATGGAAATGCTTGCATGTGTATTTTCTTTTTCAAATGAACAGCAATAAGACTAAGATAATTTTTTTCCCTGACTTAACCTTTTTGTGTGTGTGTTTTTTCTCTCTATTCATCAAATATTTTACGTAGTTAGGATTCCAAATATAAGTATTATCTGAATAAGAATTTTGATCTATTTTCCAGTTTACTTATTCTTTGCGTTCACCAGCAGGCTTGAGCATTACATGGGAATAGTCAGCTCTAGCACGTTATACTGAGGAATAAAGTCATCACACTGTATTTTCAAGTTCAAGTAAACAGTTTTTTCATCTCTGGTAACTGGTCTTGGCACAGAATTCAGGCTTCTCTCATTCATAAGCTGCTACAACTCTGAAAGATTTGATGCCTTTGATTAGAACAAAGGTACAATCCAGTATTTATCTCTCTGGACTTCCCAAGACATGTGGCTTTTGGAAGTGGCAATGATAGTGGTTTGGGAGTGCATGCTTTGGTCTGCTTTAAATGTGTGTGATTTCCATTCAGAAGTACAGCATAAAACAAAAGAGCACTGAAATCTTCATCATTGACTTTTTCCCCTGTGACAACAGCTGTATTCCTTCAACTCCTCTCCTTCCGTAGGGATCTCATTAGGATGCCAGGATGCCCTGCTGGTTGTACAGAAACTGCAGACACATTGTCTGTTGCACCAAGAGGCAAATAATACGTCATTGACTGCAGTTTTAAACTTTGATTGGCATTTGGAAATATGTAGTTGTTTTCAACTTGCAATTAAATGAACCCAGTAGCAATTTCTTCTCTAAGCATATGAGAGGGCCTGTGTGTTTATTACTGAGTTTATAAAGAAAGGCTTGTTTGTCTAAACACAAATGCTTTTTGTCTGTTTACATCTTACTGTGACATCCACCTTATTTCTATGTGTGTGGGAGCCAAGAGATATTTCATGACTTTACAGTTCTCTTTAAGTGTTTAAGGGCACAGTAAGGCCTTGGGAGAAGACTTCTTTTTTTTTTTTCATGAAAAAAACCCATAAACTGTATTTTATTTGCACTCCAGAAATGTAAACCCAGGCTCTGCCATTTTACTCTAGCTTGAATTCAGCTTCATGACGGTGGCTTTGTTTATTATACTAGATCTGGCAAGACAGCTTTTCAGAATTACCTCTTCAGAATCATTCATCAGCAAGTGAAATTTCCCAATTTACTTGTGACATTGAAACCCCCTGAATGGGGGTTTGAGTACCTTTTATGCATGCAGAATCATCCATGTGCGAGAGAACAAGCTAGGAGATGATGGAAGAAAGATGTGACTAGCAGTAACTTTTTGTATACACTGCATAACATTATCTAATTTGAAAATAACCTGATTTTGTTTTGACAGTATAAATTAGCTAGCTGTAGTCTTCCTGATTAGGGTAGCTTGCAAGGCAGAAAAGCACAGAAGACCAGGGACATATATTGTCTCAAGGACTCATAAAGTCATCCTCTAAATTTTCCTTATCTACAGAATGCAAGCAAGGTATGGTTTCAATATGGTTTCATGGTGATACTCTTGTAGAAGCCTGGATGCATCTGAAGAGCATGCATGGGTTGGACTTGAATGAACTTGAGCTTAACATCAGAGGTGAATGAAATTCAGGATGTGCAGTTCATGGAAACTTAAAACATTCCTACAATGGGCAGATGATGATTTAGAGGTCACCTTGTGGACCAGTCAATTTGCAAATAGAACAGCTGCATCCCATGGTGATTCTAGTGCTGTGATGTTTCTGGTTGCTCCTGGGCATTGCGTGTGAGGCTTCCTTTGGACAGTATTTAGACTGGAAGTATGTGGTTACTTAACTAGTGTTTCTTGTATTGCTGTTTCTTAAAAATGCAAAAAATGCTATTAATGAACTGCACAAAATGGGATCTCTGACAGGTTCCCTACCAAACACGAGATGAAGATGTCTAAGTCAGTGTTCTGAAGGAGATGACATAGTGCTAGATTCATACTTGGAAAGTATGCCTCTGTCCACCTGAGATCAGGATTTTGAAATGGACTGTTAAATAACTAATGATACACCTGCCAAAGAATATTTATAAGTTCTAACCAGTGTGTAATAACTATTTACTAAGTGACGTGCATATCATAGGTTGGGTTTAAGAAAATTTTGTTGTTGCTGTTTTTGCTGAAAAAACCCCAACCCAGCCTGTGTACAGGGCCCCTTTTTTTTTTTCAAGCCAAGATAAATGATTTTTTCACTTGTGAAATCTTGGAGAATATCCAAGAATAGGTTCTCTAGCTGTAGGTGTGTATTTCATCCTGTTTGCGTAGATCAGAGGTTTGTTAGCTGTAAGTGACACATCAGTCTGATTGAAGCTATTAATATTATTTATTTGATTATATTCAGCGATTATCACAGTAACTCAGCCAAGGCCCTTCCTTACTTGAAGGTACTCTAGCTACTGTCTTCAAATCCTGGCTGAGTTTCCTTGTCATAAAAAAATTGCATTTCTGTATTTTGTTTTTATCTGGATTAACTCTGGCATGTGTGGAACTCCCATTCATGTCATCAGCTTGAAATCTACTCCTTCATGCATTAATACCACAATGTTGTGGAGAAATGGTTTTGTTTCTGAAGGCAGAGTGTGAGGGAGAGGCAAAGGTGCATATAGAAGGAGAAAAATGTGGAGATAAATATAGGATGGAACTAAAACCACATGGTATTAGAGAGTGAGAAGTACAGCAGTGGCTCATTGACACGAAAACATTGATCTAGACATGCAGGTAATTGAAGACAGACAAAAGGATGGTTTTAAGCACAGTTTTATTAGGTTAATAGACCAGGCATATTTCTGATAGGTCCAACATGGTGTTACAGGATTCTTACCACATAACTCATAACTTGGGATAGGCCTTCTTTAGCTTACCCACAGGATTTAGCTTGTAATCTGAGTGAAAGCCGGAACATAAAGGTTATGGCCTAAAATAGCATAAAACCTAATTTGGTTGCTTGACTGAAGTTATACTTGCAATGTTTTAAACTGCAGACACAGTGGAAAGTACAGGTAGTGGAAAACCAGAGCAACCAATGAGGAAATTGCAGGTAACGATATTTTGATTTCACCTCTACATGAATTTTCTTGAAACAATCTCTTACTAGGTAAGAAACAGAAGAATAAGTGACTCAATAATAAGCTAGGTTATGCTTAAGTGGTGGTAGGCTACTTGGGAAAAATATTTGTGAATGGTTGATTAAAACTGTGACTTGTGGATTTCAGTGTTTTATTAATAATGCAAAAAGGTTAGCTAGAGAAATCATGATCTTTTATAAACAGTGTTCTCTGAAGTCTGACTTGCTTAGTTCTGTTGATTAGGGAAGCAGATAATAAACCATATGCTTTGTTTTTAAGTCCTGTAGATTGACTTGCGGTCTTAAAATACTGTACACTTGCTCTTCAGAATCAGAATCCATCATTTGAAGAGTTTATTCAGATGTGAACGGTAGATCACCAAGCTCAGACTTCAGGGGTCCTTCCACATTCATGAGATAAAGGTTAGGGAAGAGTGAAACTCAATCTTTTCCAAACCCTTAACTCTCATTACTTTTCTAGACTCATAATCCCCCAGGAAAATATTGTATCTCCTTGAATTGTAAGGGAAGAATTTATGATGTTTGTTGCTTTTTTTCTTGTGACATTTTGTGTTTGTGACATTGTGTTTGTTTGGTTTTTTTATCATACTGGATGGTGGCTTAAGTTAGAAGAGAAAAAAATTACATAATTATAATAGCTAAATTTAGATTAGTGGAATGAAAAAGTCTTCAATTACTGAACACTGTATTTCTAAGTCCCTACATCTGTGAACCTCTCTGCTAATGTTTAATTGAGGATATAAGACAGTTTGTGATTTTGAAAAAATTTAAGTATGCCAAGGGAAAATTTTTTTTTTGTTTCCCTAAAGCAGGGGTTTGTTTTAGTTTAAGTGATATTAAGAAGTCACGCTGATTTTGGTGAACGGGAAAAAAACCAACAAAATCCAAGCAAATGTATTCCCCCTATTCTTACAGCTACATAATCAGAGACTACATCTGCATTAGAAAATATAGAAGTGATTTTCAAGTTTGTAGGTCCATTTAGGTTTCTTGGACAAGTCTGTTCCTGCTGACACACCACCACCCTGACGTTTACCAGAGAAAACAGTGGACAAGAATCTTAAATGGAAGCTGTGGTGCTCTGTAAAAGATGCACTCCTATAGAGTGTCAGTGTGCAGGACCTTGTGCTCTACTCTGGGAAGTAAATGTAAGTCCAGACCTACAAGGTCAGAGGCTCAAAAATGCTTAAGCTGGGGTGGCACAGGAGCTAGTACCTGTTCTGAGAAACCATGTTGGGACTCCTTTCTGTGGTAGCTTCAGAGTCTCTAAGATGCTGAATATTTAATAATTTAAAGTAAGTTTTTAAGATGCTGGACATAACAGCCTGATATATTTAGTAGCCTGTTCTTCATCTCCTTGTCAACTGTTTAAAGATCAGTTTTGGGAGAGGAGAAAATAAAAAGGTGGGATGTATTCGTTTCTCAGGTAATTCCATCAGTCAATCCTTTGCGGTGTTGCTTTCAGGCGGGTCGCATATGTCCCCCCCTAGAAAACTTAGCAAGGCTGTGATATAAAGAATATGGCCCCTAGTTCTTCTGTGGGTTTGCTGAGGAATGGTGCCATATGGGGGAGTGTGCTACCAGTAGTTGTAAAAGCATCTGAGCTGGAGTGTGGAACATAAAATCTTGCAGCTGCAAACCATGACTGGGAATGCTGTTGATACGTACCGGTTTACTTGATGTAGACTGGCAAAAAATTCACTGTATCCCCTCTTCCTTATTCTCTTAAACTTTCTAAAGCCTTCTTTATCCCTTCAATTCGAAATAGAATAAATCTGATGTAAGAGAAAGGTATTTCTCTTGAGAAAAAAAAAATGTAATCATTCTTTCTGTAGAGGGGGCTGAGGTATTAGGCGTGAAACTGGTTTTGACCAAAGTTTTATCTTTTTTTTGTTTTCCTTTTTTTAATTTGCAGTAACTCTTTTTTTTTCATTTCTTTTTTTTTTTTTTGTAGGATTTTATTTCAGGCTACTTGTGTGTATTTGAATGTATTTCTGCAGCTTATGGGCCTGTCTATAGTGAAGATGATGATGAATTGGAAGAAAGAGAAGATGCATGTATATGAATTGTTGTAAATCAGTTGTTTAGGGTGCCTTCTAATTGAAACTGTAAGTAGGATTCTAGAACCGGAAATCTATCCACAGCCTTTAATAAAGGAAATATTTCTAAGTGCTATTATCCATGTCTGGTGCTAGGTATGAGACCCAGGCAGCATACCCTTAAAAACACTGTACCACTGCACTGAATGTAGTTTAAGTGACTGTCAGCTAGTCTTAGACTGTTTGGCCATACTCCACCCCAATACACTGTTCAATTGTTTGTGAATGGGACCAGTGTTTGTACCTGCAGAAATCTGCTTTGTTGCCTTTGACAAGTATTCATGAGGTTTTTTTGTTATTTTTGCTTGCAACAGGGCTTCCTGACATCTGCTTCAAATCAGTTTTTTTCTTATTTATGCATGCCCTCTTGTCCTGTCCTGTGTATTAAACTGAAAATAATTCTTGAATAGACATCCATATCTTGTAGGATTTTGTGTACTACTTATAAATGACATCTGGATTTGATAGTGCTGTAGAGAGGCAGGATGCTTTGTTTCTTGACAAAGCTTTGTATCAGAAACACTGTCAGGAAGGAGTCCGTGGGCCTTTCTTCCTTTCAGACCTGAGATAGCGCTGTCTCTGTTTACAGCTTCACTTCATAGGCTTTTAAGAAGTCACAAAAAAACCCCACAACCTACAACCACAAAAGGCCTGAAGTCTTAACTATCTCAGGGTTTCAGTGATGTTGCTGCAGACTCTCATTTATAGAGTCTGCAGAGTTGTAGCAGGCGGTTTGCCAGAGTGACAAATTAACATCATTTAACATTTCTGAAACTTTTAATTAAGCTTGTTTTAGGCTTGCAGGCAAACTGGAGCATATATTTCCATCCCCTGTTTGAGAATGTTTTTGGCTTCTAGATGAGTTTTCCTAAGTGATCCCAGCTCTTATAATGTCATCCTAACGAGCTGTGCAAAACATGGTGTGTTTTATTCTTGAGGCTTCATGCACAATAATTTGGCTCTTAATACATGTGTGTCTGCGCCCTGTGAGTTTTTTTATCTTGAGTTTCAGGTTTGGGGAGGGGGAGAGAAAAAAGCAGCATCTCACAGGGTTTTCTGTTGGTTTCACAAACTGGCCCATATTCTTTCTAAAGATGTGTGAATCTTAGGTAAACTTTTATGAACAGTTTTGTATTTGTAAAGAGATTCAAAAGGGGGGGCACACTGTGTAGTTTATGACTTTACATTTTTTACAGCTGTAATCCTTCCTTCTGGATGTTATCTTATGGTTGTGGCTCTTGCTATATGGCAAAGTTAAGACATGGTTCCTCTTATAAAGCTCTACTTACAGATGGCTTTTGAAACACTCAGCTTTGCAAATGAATTGTTCTAGGTTTTGGATTGTGGCTGAATAGACTTCTGTGGTTTTGTTGATTTTTTTTTTTCCATGGAGGTGTTTTTGTGGGTTTTTTTGTTTGTTTTGTTTGGTCGGTGGCTTTTTTGTTGTTGTTTGGGGTTTTTTTTTTGTTTTGGTTTTGTTTTTGGTTTTTATTTTTTCGGAAGGCTTGGGCAAAATCAGTTCAATCACTTGTACAAGAGTGAGGAAAATGCAAGTCCAACATTTGGAGCAACTAAGATTGGAAAGCTAGTTTTAAGGGAAAGTATGGAAGTGCCTGAGTATGATTTAGAGGGGGTTATTTCTGGTTAAATTATAAGCCAAATTCAGACAAACCTGGAAAATGCACCTGTGGAGTGGGAGTGAACAGAATGGCTCCAAGTCTTTCTGGATATTTTCCTAATCTTTAATAAAGCTATGACTCGGTGAAGGAGATCCTACTCATGTTACATCCTTCAGCAAAGTAATTCATTACTTAAGAAAGGTGCAGGAAGCAATAAACATAGGGGTTTGGTTTTTTTTTTAATTCTTGGTCAGAAATTGAAGGATTGTCAAAGACGAAGCTTTTCAAGTGTTTCTGAGTCCGAGTATATTCCAATTTGGAAACATTTCAATCCAAGAAAGAGTTGCGTATGGAGGAAAACAGATGAGATTCCTTCCCCTCCTGCCCTATTCTGGGCATGGATTTGTAGCTTATGGAAGACCTAATTCCAATGCTTTTTCTGAAGAAGACATCACTGTTGTTATACTGAGTAGAAAATCTGCAACAGAAGTAACTGCGATTTGGTTTCATCATAGTGAATTTCTTGATAGCTTGCTGGTGGAAGAGCAGTGGTGATCTTCATCAGAAGCCTTTTTGAGGAGTGGCTTGGGTAATGGACTGCTTATGAATGTATCTGAAAGACTAAAATGTTTGTTGTATAATGAGGAAATGCACATTCTTGAAATTTTCTTTGCTGTGTGGTATACCTCATTTAATTAGTTGTAGCTCTGGTCTTATTTCATTCATTGAATAATCTTTTGCAATTCTCAGCCATCCACAGCTTAGACCTTGGCATCCTGAGCTGTAGCATGGATGGTTACTTCACGAAGAACCTGTTTCGTAGTGGGTTTTTCTTCTGTGTTTTTTTTGGGTTTTGGTTTTTGGTTTTTTTTGGATGTGTGGTCTTTTTTTGTTGTGGTTTTTATTTGTTTTGGGTTCCCCCCCCCACCCCAAAGATATGAGCTGCATAGTCTGAACCTGTTTGAAATAATGCAGCTTCAGGTTGGCTGATTTGTATGCATATGAACATTACTGTCTTTCACTAAAGCATAATCCATGTGTATTTTTCATTCAAGTGGGCTTTTCAGTCTAATTAGTAAAATGGGGAATGTACAAGAAAACAATATACTTGTTTTAAACAACTCTTCAATAATTGTAAGCTGAAGCTTTTTCAGAAAATTTTGCAGGAATGCCCCATATGAAGAGGTGAAGAAGCAGCCTTCTGTTCTTGTGTTGTAAAATTTCAACCCATTAATATTTACAGCATTTTGGTAACTAGCAGTAGAAAGGTTTTGTATTTTTGTTTCACTGGAGCAGTTGTTTGTTATGGTGAGGGTAGAATGTATTGTATGTGTCTCTATTTAATGGATGGGATAAATGGCTTGAGCTTGGCCCACAAATATAAACCATCCTAATTTAAGAGCAGCTCTGTAAAACAGGAATGTGCACCTCATTTTAGGTCAAAGCATTTGTAAGGAATGTGTCCAAGACACCTGTTGAAAATGAAAGCCTTTACTCCCCTTGTACACAAAATTTTCAAGAGGTAATTACTGTCGGTGTGAAACATAATATAGGTCCCATTAGATGGTACACACGGAATGAAAATTGAATAGACGTCTATTCGTGAGCATTTCTGAGAATTAATAGGGCTGTCGAAAGCAGTAGTAGAAGTGTTTTCTTCGCCTTTGTGTACAACTATTCCTCTCCTTACCTTTTGCAGTTGATGGTGAGGCTGCTGCCATTCAGCACAGCAGACAGACACAGGCTTCTTCCATGTCACTGCCTTGTCTCCTGCCAGCTGCTTTGTTTCTGAGGAGCTGGCTGCTGCCTTTAGAGGCTCCCGCTTTTGTCTGCAGCCTGCCCGACTCTTTTGCACTTAGTTCCCGGCTGCTGCGCCAAGCGCTGGCGCGGAAGTTTGTACTTTTCTGTGAGCTACAAGGATGAGAGTGACAAAGTGGGGCTGCAGGGTTCAGCATCTCACTTTGTTAAGCCATTCTTTCATCCTTGAGGGAACTTCCTCTGTGGAGATGGAGCTGAAAGTTAAGCTTTCATGCTTTGTTCTGGCAGCCGAGCCACAAATATCCAGTTTCCTCTTTTATTGTTTGACATTTTGTTTATGTCTTTCTGTTACAGAAATAGAGCAAACAGTCTTTGTGTTCAGGTTTTCTGCTCCCTCTAACTACTGAATGATGAGAAGGTTCTGGTTCAGAGCTTGCACTGGTATTTCCTCTGTTCTTTCTAGTTGTGAAGATCTTTGCCAAGTGGTTAAATTCTGTGCCTGTCTATCTGCAGTACCCGCTGACTGCTGGTTGTGTTTCAGTCCCATCTGATGGTTGTCAGGTAAACAAGGTGTGAGATGTGCTGGCAGCCTTTGGCTCTGACAGAGCCTTCACTTGTACTTGGATAGGCAGATGGTGCCTTGGCTAATGTCACCCTGTAACGTGGGTGTCTTGCAGTGCAGCCTTCTGGGCCATGTTGGCTCTGCTCCAGAGCAGTTTACTGTAATTGCTTAGTTCAAACATTAAAACCTCTTTGAATGTGAACTAAAAATCTCTAGCCTGCAGTAGAGACCGTAAGTTTGTCTGAAACCCTTGAAGTTGCAATGAACTTGATAGAGTTTATTCATTAATTCATGGACGTTTTCAGCAGCTCTATTGTAGAGTTAATAATCAGTCTGCAGCCTTGCCAATTGTCGTTTGAGTTGTCTCCGGGAGGGAGGCTACAATTTCAGGTGTCACAGAAGTACTTCAGGTTCTGTCCCTCATGCTGACTGAAAAGCTTCTATGGTTTAAGATGAAATGGCGTATGTTGATTGTGTTAGAGGGTGGGTGAAATTAAAGATCCATCCACACCTTTTACTACCTAAGTAGGAGTGTAACAACTCTTCACTTTTTTCTTTTTTTTTTTTTTCCTCTTTTTTTCTTCCCTGCTATATACATAATGATTTGTCTCAAGGGATGGTGAGGAAATGGAGTCTTCACGTACATGATGCTGTTGGCTTTTTTCGGACAATCTTATGGCAAGTTATGATTTGTCCTTTTGGCAGCATTAAGCATTAGAAGAATCAAAATGTTTGCTTCTGTCAGTTCAGAAATAAGTCAGTAAAATACCTGCAGTGTTTGGTGCTGCCTCCAAATGCACTTCTTGTTCCACTGGTAGCAGTGACTGTGGATAATTTACTTTGTGGAGTTGTGTTTAAAGATGTCTAGATAAAACCTAGTTTATCTGGGAGCAAAAACTTGATTTTGTCAAATCATCCTTGCAATCTAAGCATGGAATTGGAAAGCTAGGTGTTGTGTTTTTCTCTCCCTGGTAACCCCCATTTTGTGCTTCATGTAAAAGTGTATAGAGTTCTTTTTGGCATGTGTGATAACTGTAGTACAAATGAATTCCCAGTTAGAACAAATAGGTTTTTCATGTGTAAATTCAAGAAATAAAATGGTCCAGTTAAATTTCACGGAAAACTTCTGAGCTACTTTGATTCATATCTTCATTTTTCATATGGATTACTTCCATGTGAAATTAGAGACTCAGACACTTAATACACTTGTAATTCAGCATTTCCGTTTAAATAGTGGTTTAAACATCAAAAGAACTGTAAAGCCTCTGTTGTCTATGTTTTCTGGAATATGAAACTCTCCTTCCACTGCTTTAGTTGTCAACTTTTCCTGTCCTTTCTCTGCCCTTACTTCATTTTGCTGTAACTGTGTTCATGTTTAATTTAGATGGTAAAGTTGCTTGTGTAGTTGCCTGTGTTTTTGCAAGCCTTTTGGATGCTATAAAGGTGATATATATATCTCAATTAGTATCAAACGGGACTCGGAAATTTTAGTAGAAATGTGCACTCAGGTATTCCATGGGTTCCATGAGGTTTGTGTAGGGATTGGATCAAGTCATGTAGTTGTAGGCTTCTGATTGCTTCTCTGTGTCTTGGTTTGTTTTGCCTTGTTAAGATTTTCTATTTTTTTTTTTGTCTGAAGGTGGCCAAATAGCAATTGAGCTACCCTTCTGATCTGTGTTCTGGTACTCATATAGATTATTAGTGGGTTTTTTTGACTTGCTTTACGTGTAATCTTTTTATGTCCACAGAATAAAGTTTTGACGTGGCAGTTATTGCAATTGTGAGGACATGGTCCAGGTTAAATCTCCTGAACTGTCGTTTGCTGAAAAGTTAGTTTAAAATAAGAAAAGGGTGTTTGGGCTGTGTTGCATGCCTTCACTGATGTAACCATTTGTAAGTATATACTTGTAATTGGAAGGCTGTCATTTGTATTACTGTGTACCTGAAGTAGCAAGGCAGAATGAAAACAGCCTGGGGCTGACTCCTCTGATACACTTGGCCTTTAGCAGCTCAGCAGCATCTTGTTCTCATAGATCATCAAGAGCTTTTCAGTACTCATGTTATCATTTATGTATCTGATAATAATTACTCAGAGAGATTGTTTAAGGTAGTTGAACTAGTTAACTCCTATACCAGATACTCTTGAAAAACAAACCCACTTCTTGCTTTCAATTGTATTTTTGAGGAAATGTTCTCTCTACACATGAATTAATACATGGTGTGTTAAAGAATGCCAGCGTCTGTAAGTCCCTCCTTGGAAGCAGCCTTCTGATAGATTGAGGGTTGGACTAGGTGGCCTTTAAAGGTCCCTTCGAACCCAAAGTATTCTATTATTTCTGTGATCATCCAGTTCACAGCATAATACAAGGCTCAAGTGACTAATGTGGGTATGAATAGGTTGTTGTTAGAGGTGGTTGCCTTCTCTGCAGTACCTCCAGAACTTACTTTCTTCTGCTTGATAAACTTTTAAAAAAGATACTGATGTAGTATCCAGCAGAACAAGATACTTATCTGAGTTTTGGAAAGACAGTCATACAAATAACACTAAACCTTAAAACACAACAACCCTGACAAGAAGTGCTGGCTAGGATGACTTTTCCTTTCTGGATCATAGGCAGGTGCTATCCTAATGGAAACCCCATGTTGTTACATAGTTCTGCAGTTTTCCATGTGTACTTGCAAGAATTTTGTAGATACGATTTGTTTTTCTGCGTACAGACATGTATGTGTCATTTAGCTTTTCAATATGATACCTTTCCAACAGAGGAGCAAAAAGCAGTTTTGATAAATAGAATATTCAGGTATACTGTGTCTAAACCTCTTGAGTGTAAGATGTCCTAAATATTTTTAGACATCTATGACAACTGAAGTATTTTGGCCAAGGACTGATTTGCCTTTCACAACTGAGCACTTAATAAGTCTGTCCCAGCTATTTGTCCTACCACTGAGAAAATGTGTTTCCAAGTAACATGAAAAATTCAAAATCATTTTTAGAGTATGTGGTAAGAGCTGCAGATGATGCTTTTTATGTTGGGTTTTATTTGCGGTGCACTAGCCTTTTGGTACTTGCAATGTTGTTGTTCTTTTTGTGGTTGTTTTGAACAGCTTTCAGAATCAAGTACAAGGTTTTTGTGTGTATATATGTGTGTATGGGTGTGGTGTTCATACATATGTATGTGCCATCAGTTGTAAAACAGCTATGTCTCCCAGTAAAACCCATTACCTTTTCATACTCTATTCCATCTCTTGTTACTGTTTGTTTTGAATGGTCCCTTTGTTTTGACCTAAATGCTGTGCTGGTTGCTCTCAAGATACAGTTTTTAAAATAAAGGAGTAGGGACAGACCTTCCAGACATATGTCTTAAATCAAAGTTGCTTTAATTTCCATGTATGCCATCTTCTATCCATCATCTGTGCTAATCCTCAAATAGTCAACATGTGCAGGATTTTATACGCTGTCTCATAGGCACAACTTCAGCTTGTATTTTCAACTAGTTCATAATCATGTTTGCTTTAATGTATTCTTAGCCTGCTCTTCTTGGATTTCAAATACAAAATCAAGAGCACAGTGTTCTTCAAGTGTCTTTTTAGTGTGTTCAGGGTCTTTTAATAAATTTCAAGTTAAGCCCGTCTGGCAGCTCACAGGATATGTTTGGACATTCTTTGTACTTAGATTAACAATACTAAAACGTAGATACATTTGTAATTATGTAGATCGACATGAACTCAAGAAGAGAACGTTTTCTCTTGTTCTGTCGCTTGTCACTAAGGAGATCAGATAAGTGTTTGCATCCCAGAATGCCACTATCATTGCCTAGTCGTGATGTTCTCCCCTCACAGAGCTGTGCTGAATAGATGGTAGCAGCTCGGGAGGTAAAAGGTTGAATAATATTGTTCAGTAAGCCATGCATGAAACATCTTTTTTATATCCGTTCGTAAAGGATTCGTTGCTTATTTCTATCTGAAGGACAGGTTTCTACTTGTAAATGGCAAAAAGATCTTAGTTGTGATTCTGTGTTCTTTAGGAAGAAAGTACTTCGTAACAAAAAATAGCTTGTCTTTTTTTATCTTATTAAAGAGAGAGGTACTAAGGTGTGGGGGACACGTAATAGGCATAAAATAAAGCCCAAACTGGAACACAGTGCTCCACTTAGGAGAGGACAAATTTGCATACACACAGTCCATAGGATGTAGATGCAGCACCTTTAGGTAAGTTCCAGAAGTGATCAGAATATTGACATTTGTTTGCTCTGAATGGAAAGGTCACGCCTGTTGCATTAATTTGTCCAGAAGTGGTACTGTGTGACAAGGTCTAGGGGAAGAGTGTGTGCAGGGTGGCAGATGTCATATGCAGAAATCTCTGTGTAGAACAAAAATCACTATCAGACATACTTTTGTTACCCTGAAATAAACACTTTTTAACAGCCTTTGTGATGTTGTAATTAATGTGAAGTGAGAGGCTTTGTCATTCTTTTTCCGTAGGACTTGCCTGTCACTACTGGCATGGTCAGGTACAATATATAAAGTCACTCCAGTGAGGCCTATTTGGTGTGAATTGAGAGAAAGGTGAACATTCTGTAGGCATGTAGAATGAAGGGCTTTGGTCAGTGAGCACTGCATTCCCTCAGAGACTGCGAAACTGGTCTTGAAAAGCTCTTTCATTAACTACTAAAATTAAAAGATGAACTTTTTGCTTCTATCGCTTCTTATAAATGTAACTGATAGATTTGGAACCTCTGATCAGAAAGGTCATGATGTGAGCTGCAATATCCCCCACAGTTTACCCTGGAAGCAGAGCAGAGACTTGCCAGCCCAGCAGACTTAGCTCTTAGAGGCTTTAGAAAAAGGCAAATTGCATGCCAAAAAACCAAAATGCATACAAAAAGTACTGCTAAGCTGCTGAAGTGGCTCAGCATGCTAATGACAGGCTTCATTAGAGTATCCTAGTATGGACAATTGCTGCAACTGAGCAGATGACCCTTCGTTCACTACGGGGTTAAGTGCTGAGTATTACGGGTTTATTTGGTGTTGTTTTCTTCAGAGTCTGTGTTGGACAGACTTGATAGAATGGAAACTTCTTATAAGGTATGGTTTTGAATGATATGGGCAAACAAACTTCTTTTTTTTAAGTGTTAGTTTTTATTAACTTGACATCCACAATGATTTTTAATGTGCAAGCCTTTTTTGGAAAGAGATTGACTTCAGATCGCAAGAAAGGATGAAAAGATGGAAGACCCCAAACAGTAAATGTGAAACTCTCCATGCATCATACACAAAAAACCAGCTCATATCAGGAAGCCTATTTGATTTACTCCATGGGTTACTATAGCTTTCTGTCTTTCTCGGAATAAACAGATAAAAGGAAGTGTTAAATTCAGTGACACACAAATATAACATAAAAGAAAACCTTCCAGTAGCCATAAACCCTTCCTTCAGCCCCCAAAAGTTTTATTTCATGCTAAGTATTTTCAGTATTACTCATATATATTGAAGTTATTACACAATTTATTCTTCAGATATTTACTGTTGATTTCATATTTAGTGTAGGTCATGCATGGTTGTGTGCATATATATATATTATCATTTAATACTGACCTTTCTCTTCCTTCTGTTAATGAACACGGTAGTATTCCAGGCACCGAAGTTCATCAAGCACATTCCAGGTGCACATTCCTTGTCTAATAGAATAACAGCAGCACAAATGTGTTTATGCCTCTGAAATAAAAGCCATAACTGTTTCAGATGTGTGCAGTAATATGAAGTGTTAAACTGCTTGCAAGAAATAGTAATTTTTTTTTCTGTTGAAAAATGAAGGTGCTTTGGGTTTTGTACCATACACTAGAGAGGTACACAAATCTATTTTGCAGAAATCTGGAGTCAAGAGACCTATAACTTCTTATAGAAAGATAATAAACAGTAGGAGGAATGCACTATTCAAGGGCTGGAAAATTGTTCTCCTGTTTTTATACAGGTTGTAAATGGTTGCTGTATGCACACCTACCTGAACCATGTTGTGTCCTTTCTTTTCTTTTCTTTTTTTTTGTTTTTTTTTTTTTTTAAGTAAACGATAGGTATGTTGCTAATACAAGTACAAGAAACATCTCTAAAACAGATGATGCAAAATTGCATTACAAAAATTTTCAGTCCCTTTTGTCATGGCTGCATAAATTGCCTATTTGGTTGGCAGCCTTCAGTAATCAAGTAAGTAAGGTTACTTCAGTAAGTAACCAAGTGCACAGGGCAGCTGGTATGTGTGTCCGGGTAATGCTCTCACCTTCCTGTTTGTCTTTGAATGGCTCCTTCACAGTGAAATTATTTTAAAAAGCTCCTTTTTTTTTTTTTTTTTGCAGGTCTCAGCCTGTTTTGATATCTGTCGCACTGACAGTCTGGGTTCTCAGAATGCTTGCTCTCTCCTCCTGGGCTTCAGGAACATCTTTGAGTGTTTTTAAGTGGCAGACTCCAAAAATCCAAAGTCACTTGCTTTCAAGAGAATCTTTTTAAAGATCTATATTGCTTTTGTTGCCTTTGAGAATTGCTCACATCCCTTCTCTTTGCCTTACTCCACCTATTTGGAATGAATGATACTAAAGATATGAAATCATATGTGTTCTGATACTGCATACTAGCTTGTGCAGATGGACTTAGGGAGTAGAAAGTGGTCTCATAGTCAGTATTAAATGCACAAAGAACCAAAGCAAGCTATTCGGTGTAATAGTCTAGTTTGATGTCTGGTTTGACAAGAACTGCCAGAGGACTTGTACCAAGTGTAAATTAAAGATCCTGGGCAGTGTAAAAAAGAAATGGTGTCCCTTACATAGAACAATCAGTTTTGGGACAGCAGATGGAATGTGAACAGTCACAGGGAAATGTACTCAAGGCACATGTTTCTACCTTTTCTTCCACTGTGATGTTTTCAAATATTTGTGCTGTTGTGTGTCTACGGTCAAAAACATTGTTCTTACTGATTACAAAAATCTCTTTTGCATAGCTGCAAAATAGTGCTCTGTTGCAGGACCAGCTGAGTTTATTTAGATTTTTTTTCCTTTGGTCCAATATCAACAATTTTCACTCATGGAAATGGTATACACCCTATAAAGCAGAAACACTTAAACACTTCAATGAGCTGTGCTGGTGCTCTGTACTTAGAAGACTTCAGTGGAGCTAGCATTAGCTTATCTAAACAGATAAGTACAATAATTTGTGACACCATAGGAGTCAAGTAGGTTAATGCGTGTAGTAGTACAGTGGTTTTCAGCAGATGAAATTGTGGGACTTCATTGATCTCAATGGCTTGGACATAGTGTATGCATGTTTGCTTGTACAGGATGTGCACTGTGTGCGTACACACGCTTGTGCACACATCTTCCCTATCTAGCGTTCGAAGCTGATGGCTTTGGGGCTGATTTTCACAGCTACAGGTGTGACACTTTGGTTCCCAGTTACCCTTTACTAATTCCAGTTGCTTTTGAAATGCTCTTGTTACAGCATCTGGAGGTAACTCACTTCTCTTCCCTTCAAGTAGTATTGTGTCTGTGCTTTCCAGAAATTTATGTCATGCCTGGATGCCCTTCTCTAAGAAAGCTTTCAGTGAGGAGGAGCATTGGAAAGGGTTGATTACTTTCTTACTGCACTAAAAATAAATAATCGGCTGAAGGTGCTGCATAATGCCTGAGTTGGCACCGTTACGCTGAAGATAAATCACTTCACATCCCAAGCAGCGTGCTGGACTTCAGCAAAAATTTTTCAATGGTGAAGAGTTTTGAAAATTATTCAATGGGAAAATGGAAATTTTCATTCAGTCTAATGTGTTGAGGCGAAGGGGTTTTTTGCATATTTTAAATAAAATGGCAGTTTAAGACTATATTTGGATTGCATTTTAAGACTACATCAGTTATCTGAAAATGCACTGTGATTTTTGTTAGAACCTTTAACTTTGAAGTGCTTTTTAAATCTGAGTTCTCTTACAAAACAGCTTGGTGCTAAAGGAAACGTAAACTACCCTCCTTGCAGGAGGATCATTTCCTTCTGAAAGTCATGACATCTAAAAAGTGCTTCCTACAATAATTATCAAGATCTTCTCAGGATTGGAAAGCACAGCAGAGATTACTTGAAAAAAATTACCTTAAATGGCAAGATGGCTGCTTCACGTTACTACAAAATTGATATGGAATAGCTTAAGGAATGCTCAGCAGAGCCCAATGGTAGTAGTCATTTAAATGATAGAACAGTGTAAACAGTGCCTTTGTTTATGGTGCAGATTTCCTCCTTTTGTATATACACAGTGCATGTCTTGCGTGGAGATGTGAGTGAGAACTAGGTGAAAGGTCTGGAGGAGTCCAGTGAGGCCTGGGAAAGAAAGAGAACATGGGCTGCATCCTCCGCTGTTGTGCAATGGTATGGGCTGAGATCTTGCAGCAGCTCTGCACAGGCACTGCAGACTCTGGAACTGAAACCTGCAGATGAGTCTTGGGCTTGGAGAAGAAAGAGGACTTGGTGACAAATGTGTCTTTCCAGAAATGGAGGAGTCACAGCTTTGAAGATGATGTGCGTGTGTGTGTGCACTTGTGTGGGCGAGAGAGAAGGAAGGAGGGAACTTCTGGCTATTTGTTTTTCTTTTTTTTATTTCTTACTTTTATGCTGCAGTATGTGATAATTTTCCACTTAAAATGTTTTTACAGTATGCTTCATATGTTCCTATCAAAATGAAGTTCTTCAGAAATGCAGAATATTTTTGGAAGTGTTTAATGATTGGTAGCTGCATCGTAATTTTCAAGTTTTCATAACCTTGTGATCAGTCTCTGCCCCTGCATTACATGATATATTACCCTTATCATTCTTGTTCATTTATCTCAGGTTGATTTGCGTGTATTTTCTTTTGGGTTTTTTGTTTATCAGCTGGGGAAAGAGAGCCATGCTGCTGTCAGCTTTGATTCTGCCAGCACTGAATAAAGGAGAATTCCTCTTCTCCCTTCCTAGTGCCTGGACAAGACAGGTTGTGATGTAGTCTGAAAGGTGTGTTATTTGCTTACACCTTATGTAGCAATTTATCAATAAAAAAATGTAATAGCCAGTGTTGTAAGTTCTCTCAAATGCTTTTATGCCTTGAAAACTTTTTACTTGTATTACCTACTCCCCCCTTGATGTGTTTTGAACTTGGCCTGTAAATCACCATGGGCCAGACTCTGAAATGCTTTTCCCTATCCAGTTGTGGTAGCTGGGGCTTAATGTAACACAGGTTTGTATATGACTGCCGAAGTGCTGCTCAGAATGATTGAAAGTGTATTGGGAGTGCAGATTTTACAGTAACTACTGTACAAATCATCTTATGCTGTTGATTTACCGTATAGTGAAAATAGCACATGACTATTTTGTCTTTCTGTTACAGGAGTCTTCTTGGTTAGGTGCTGCCTTCTCATCTGTGCTTGTAGCTTCATGCAGAAAGCTTGCTTGAAAGGTGAACAATTAACGAGAATGGCAACCTTTCTGAAAAGAGATGAAGCTGGATGGTTTCCTCTCACAGATGCAATCCTTAAGGAGCTCTCTTGTGAAAACAGAGAGGTTTTATAATATAGTAATTGTAATATCTACAGTTTAGCAGATTAAAAAACCACCACCTGTTGATAGATGAGCCTAATAGTGTTTGATAACATTTGGGCAATGGGATGCTTTAAATGAGGCAGTGGTGTTTGTGGTACTATTTACCTCCTTCACTCTATTTTCAACACTGCTGAGCATAAGCAGTTTTCAAGACTTGACACTTAAAACTTTTATGATGTGTGGCATTCCGCTGGCTGACTACCAGTAGCGGTTCGCCTAAGGCAAAAGATGTTGTATTCTTGATGAAAAAAGTGAGAATTTATCTGTGCGTGTCATCTTAAAAATTGTTCCAGATGAACACACAAGCATACCATGCCTTTTAAAGCAAATCATCCTGAACTGGGGGTATGAGTTCTCAGTGGTGTCTCTGGTGACGATCACTTGGTTGGGACTTTTGCTTCGAAGCAGAGTTATATAAATGGGGTTGCATTTTCCATTGCGTATGTTCTGAACACCTGGGTGTTGGGGGGGGAACCTAAACCAGAAATAATAAAGAATCAAAACAGGTAGAGGGATATCTCACATAGTTAAGATTTACATAGCTTCAGCTTGGCAAAAATCTGCACCAGTCCCTCTGTGTGAGTAAGTGTTAGCCTGTGTAACATGGTCATTTACACCATGTAATGCTCCTCTAAGCCATGACCACCAGGTTGGGTGAATTCCACTCTTGTGGCCAGCTGATGGAATTTTGCTATCTTGATGGATTGAATACTTGCCAAAATAATTCATACTGTGTTAAATTAAAGAGAAAGATGACTGGTAGGCAAAACACATCTGTCTAGTGTTATATGTTTGATGATAAATGCTGTGAAAAAATAAACATATATAACTGTGAATAAGCTGCTTGCAGCCTATTAGCTCACAGCATTAGCTGGATCGTCCTGGTGCTAAACGCATAGGGCAGGCTATGGGAGCTGGAGTTTGGGATGTTTCTGCAAGGCGCTACTTCTACAAAGCTCTCTCCCTTCAAGAGAATCAAGTGCTAAGTGCTGTTTTGATTTAGCTTTTCACACAGCAATGAGTAATGAATACTAAAAGCTGCCTTTTTTTTTCTTTCCTGCAGAAGGAATGAAGGGAAAACTAATTTTCAGATGTTTTTTTTTCTTTCCTTTCTAGTATTGGATGTACTAGATATCCGTAAGTTTGATGTTGCTTGTATATATTGATTTAGTTCTTTTTCTTTGATTGTGGTGTTGTGAGAGATCATAAACCCAGGATACTGTGTAGCTTGTGTCAAGGATCTACAGTGTTAAAAGGCAAGTGTGAAGTGCAGATGTGTTTTAGAGATGTTCCTGTTCTTCATTATTTTTGTGCAATTAAAGCTGAATGAGTCCCTTAAAAACCAAGTACCTGACAAGCTTCAGGGGTACAGACTTAATTCCCATATCTAGCTCTTTCAGCCTCTGTCTATTGTGAGCTCCTGTGGATGTTTTCAGCTCTTGTGTGGGCTGTCACAGGGCTTGCTCTGGCAAGGCTACTGGAACTCTTGGTGTTTGTTCTACTTACAAATTTCCTGAAAGACAGAGTTGGATTATACCTCTTTTCCCAGCAAATTGAGGTAGGCAGTCTTGTGTGAACAGGTGAAGCCATGGTTAAGCTATGAACAAAAAAAATTATGGCAGCACTGTGGAGAAGAATATACTTTAATTTTAATCTCAAAATGCAGAACTTACTGTGAGATCTTTATTATTTTTGATACCTATTTTGTCATTTTCTTTACATGTTCTGCACAAACTGAAGAGTTTGGAAAATATGAAGATGCTGGAAAAGGGATGTGTAGTATTGAAAAGACATTTAAAAATAGGATGAAATTTTGTTTAATGTTTATAGAAAATGTGTGGGAAGCTGAGTATTTTTGTGTATAGTATATTGATGCATTTTACAACACTGCATATAAACTATGGCAATGTCACTAAAACTATACAGATACAGGCCAGCTGAGTAGCATGCCTGTATTTTCCTGTCTTTTCCATCATGGATACAAAAATGCAACTCTTGCTGAACTCCCCCTCTATATTGCATGGTATTATATCTTTTGCTAATTTCTGTAGGAGTTTTGAGAGAGAGAAAATGTAGGATCAAGCTCCTTTAAAAAAAAAAAGGGCATAATTATATATAAAATAAATCTGGGAAAGAAACCTGATAGTCCTGCTTCATGTACATCTCTGAGGCCTTCTAGGATCCTGGTACCTGATGGAAGTTTTCCTGAAGGGTGTTTTGGACAAACTCTTCAAATAAATGTTTTGGAATTAGGGTTGTGGTTTGAGGAGTTTGTGAAAGGGAGGGAAAGGAAAAAAACTATTCAGTCAGAATAGCAGCTATTTCATAACATGTAAAAACAAAAGGTTGGCTTAGTGGTTATATCATGGACTTTAGAGAGAATGGCAACCATCTGTGTGTATGAATCTGCCCTCCCCACATCTCTTTCTCCCACTACTGGGCTGATAAATCATTTTGAAGTCAAATACCAGGTACATGACATAAGTTTTTGGGAAGAATTAAACATAGCACTTAACAGCCAGGAAGACTGAAAGTCTTTTGTGAGTGTCTGACAAGTGTCATCTTTAGTAGTGGTGTCTAAACTAGTAAATGCTTTATACCTTCTCTGTCTCATGTTTCAAAAAGAAAAAAAAAAGGAGATATATATTTTTAAAAATTTTCCAGGCTTTGCTGCAGTACAGCAAATAATTGGTGGTTGTGTTACATTCTGACAAACACTCACTGCAGACACGAGACAGAGCAGTGTTAAGTTTTGGCTTCCTAAGTTCAAATTGTCTCAGTGCTGGATTACTGCTCTGCAAATGAGCAGCGGGGTTGCTTTTTTTTCTTCTTCTTTTCTTTTTTTTTTTTTTTCCTGTGGTCTTGTGGTCTAATATTAATACATTTTCAAAATGGAAACTCAATGAATTAGATCATTTTTCCTCCGTCTGTATCCCGTGGGATATCTAACCTGTATTGCTTGTTTTAATTAAATTACCACATTTTCCGTATGATTAAATGCTTGAATAATGAAGACTTATGGGACTCAATTTTAATGCAGCATACATGGATATGAGCAATGAAGGGAAACATACGATTTTACTCCAAGTGAAATCTTTTAGTAGCAAACATTTCACCTCATCTCTTTTTTTTCAGAACAAATGAAAGTTGCAGAACAGTAAAATAGAAAATGTGGTATCAGGTGGTGGTGTTCAATGGGTGGGAGCAAATACCCTCTGAAGGAAATAGGCTGATGGGAGAAAACCAGAAAATGGTGTAGTGTATTCTGGGGACATGCCAGGCAAACATTTTCACAGTTATGGTATAGTATACTTTGGGTTTTGGGGCAAGGGACCCTAACTGTATAACAAGGTGTGTCTTGGAGCACTTTTAAAGGGACTTAGTGTATTTTTTCCTTTAGAGTTGCCTGGGGTTTAAATCGGGACATGATTTGGCTTAGTGTGGCTAGGTACTGGGTATCTAATCTAAAAACCACACCAGTTATTTTTAAGCAGTGAGCAGTAAATGCAGGCAAGAAGTCAGGAACTTTGAGTGGAGAGCAAAAATGCATTTTAATGTCCATATTATTTTAGTTGTAGGGGAAGAAAGTACTGCAGTTTGTTTGCTAAGTTAGCACATTCTTACTTCACTCTGTTAGGCTTGGTAGGGGAAAGCATTGTGTGCAGTGATGGAAGTGGCATAGACACCAATCCTTACATGATATGAACTTGGAAGCATTACAGAAATAGTGGGGTATAAAGCAGGAACAGCTTCCTGTCCTGACATTCAAGCTCTTAAATGTCTGGCTTTATTAAATTTTAAAGGATGCTAAGAAACTATAAGATGCTTCTAAGGAAACCCAACAGTGAAAAGAAGACAATAAATATGTCTGTCATACTAACTGTGGCAACAGTGTTAGTCTCTCCTCTTCAGTAAATTGTTGTTAACTATTTCTTTTATATATATATATATATTTATTTATTTTTTTTTTGTTAATCTTCCATCCTGGCTTTTACCGAGTATAGAACGGTGTGGTGGCTTATTCAGGTCCGATGTTTTGCATGAAGACAAATGTCCCATGTACCAGTACATAAAAGGTGGCTACCAAGAAGATGGGGATTCCCATTTTACAAGGAGTCACATGGAAAACCCAAGGGGCAGTGAGTACAAGTTACACCTGGGGAGGTTCTGATCAGACTAGAGAAAAAAATTTTTCACCATGAGAACAATTTGACATGGGAAAAATCTCCCAAGGGTAGTGGTGGATTTGCCTACATTGGACAATTTTAAAACTCAGCTTGACTATATCTATCTATCTATTTTTTTTTTTAAACCTTGAAATGTTGGACTAGAAAATCCTTTAAGTGCCTTCCAACCTGTTACTCTATGATTCTATGACATGTAATATTCCAATATAATTTGGGAACTACTGTCTTGACTGCCATGCAGTCATCTTTATTTTGGCTTTCTTACTCTGAAAGGACTACAGGATCTTAAACCATCCTTTCATCTTGTCTGTGTCCTTCCCAAGCAGCATTCACATAATTTCTTCCTCTGTTTCCAGATGGCTGACTCCTAGCCTACTCATTTTTTTGGGGTTTTTTTTTTTTCCTAATGTTTTCCCTAAATGGCTGACCTCACAGTTTGTACCAGTTACTGTCATGTCATTTATAGCATCATATTCTCAGCGTCTTGGCCTAGTGTTTTTTCAGCCCTTGTTCTGACCTACCAACTGATAATTCTTGCCCATTATCAGTCATTAGGAAGTTCTTGTTTTCTCACAAGCTGATAAATGACAATAAACATGAAATGGCTCTTTCAGACCTTGAGAAATCTTCATTTTCATCTTGCTTCAAACCAAGATTATTTATCAGTATAGGTAAATGACAGATCCATTGTAGTAATTTCTTGATGTACTTTTCTATTTCTGCAATCTTTCCTGTTTGTCATCTGTGAACTTGTCCTGTGATGCATTCTCGTCATTTGAAGGATCAATTCTTTTACCAAAGAAAGATCTGTCTTATACTGCCTATGTTTATTAGACCCATCTTGTATTCGGTGAAGTTTTTCATCCGCTTTTCTATTTGGAGTGTGTTCTTTCCTTTATTTTTTTTTATTTATTTGTAAATCTTGCATCCTGTTGAAGCCAGGCTTATGTGTTTGTAGGTTTATTGCTTCTCTGTCCTTTTTAGCTATAAGCACTCCCCTGGTTGTTTACAGGTGTAATTTTATTGCTACTGTGTGACTTTACTGACATACTAGATCAAAATGATTGCACCAGAATCCAGTCTTTGAAGGAGATGGAGTAGGAAGTTTAGAGGATTAAGTAATAGAGAAAGGGTTAAAGAGACGCTGCATTGTTTTTCAAATCTTACAGGAATTACTGCTTCATAACTTGGCATTTCAAATCTTCTCTGTTAAGAAATGAAGGAAAAAATCATTGGTGATGAACAGGCACAGACTGAAACCGTTTAAATAATTTTTCCGAAAGATTGCCACGTTTTTGTTCTTAATTCAATGTGGTGGTTGCTTCAGATGCATAAGGTTTGTTGCAGTTAATTTTCAGCAGGGATTTTATGCCTTCTCCTTGAGTGTTGCTGATGATAAAAGAGGCAGGTAGGCTACTTTTTGTTCTGGTGTGGCATATCCTGAGAGTCTTGCTTTGATTCCTGCAATATTCTTATACTCGGCTTCAGGAAAGGTAGCTTATTTTCTCTTTCTAGGTCGATCTTCCATGTTTTCATTGACTTAATATGAGTGTTATAAATTGTTGTAGCAATTTGTTATAAATTCACTTTCTCTCTTGTGGGGGGCAGAGTCGCTGTTATTGTAACACCTTCCCAGAATTAAGTTCTACATAGGACTTGACCACTGTGGTGTGGTGGGCTAGGAGAGGGCACATTTTTCGTTTTCTGTTCTCCACTTGCTATTCACAGGTTTGTTGGATTAGTCACCCTCCTTTTCTTGCTCTTGTTCTCTTTCCATACAGCTCACACTTTCCTTCCCACAATCTGTCATACTACTTTCCTACCGAACAGAGAAGAACCATTTGGTGTAACTTCAGAAATATATGTTAAACAACCAGGAGTAAAGGAAGTTAACAGACAGCCAAATAGTTTTCACTGATGATCTTTCCTGATCTTTCTCCCACTGCATAAATAAGGGAATAACTCAACTACCACCGTATTCAGAGATGAGCAAAATGCACATGTGAATGTTTATTAGCTTTCCCCTTCAGAGATTTATTTCCCTAGTTGTTTAAATATTTTGAGAAACATACTGCAGCATTTAAACATGAAAAACATACGTGTCATACAGCTTTCCAGTTTCTGCTTTTATATGATGAAGTCAAAAGTGTTCTGGCCTTAAAGCATCAGCATTTCCATCCTGACCTCTGGATGCCTACTAAGGAGCAGTGAAAGAATTTTGAGGTGAAAAAGTGTATTTCATAGTTGCATTTCATCAAGAAGTATTGCTGTCCCCCAGGTTTCTGCATCTTCACAAAACATAGCAGTATTCATTTCAGAGCCAAGTTTTAAACATTCATTCAACAGACACTGAGTCAAAAATTAAAGTTGATTATTTTAAGTAGAAAGAATAGCCTGGAAGAGCTGATCATGGTAGATAACTTGAGTAGAAGCAATTGATAGGTGATTTAGTTTGATTTTGGTGTAAGGATTCACTGTAACAGATGAATAATTAGCGTAAGTAAAAAAGATTTCTTAAAGCCTTCTCAACTGTTTGAAGAATTTTAAGGACACAATAGTAAGTGCTTTGGGTGTGAACACCACTGTTAGGATTGTTGAATTAACATTTCAGTAAAGGTATTAGAAACAGTAACTCAAGACTCGACAAGGATATTGGGTCAATGGATTAATGACCTTATAAAAAGCTAAAACTTGAGTGTTGGGTAGATATATTAATGGGATGGTTTAAAACTTTCCTGCTATATTAGAAAATACAGAAAGTTCTTAAAATCTTATTACTGCCTGCACATGAAGGAATTACCAGAAGCTAGGCTCTTTCAGATCTTGAGAAGGAAAATGATATTAGTTGCAAAATACTGTTTAGCTAGATCAGTATTGTGATATCAAAGGGACAAATGGAACACATATTAAAAGCCAATAGAATAAAGATGACCAGAGTAAGATTAAAAATGCAAACATAGACATCCTGTCTGAATTCCTAGTAAGAAAGTTACTGTAACTAATGAGAGGATAGCAACTAGCAAAAATTTCAGTAAGAAGTTGTTGTCACAAGGGAGATGGAGGCAAAATGCACAGCTCAGAGAGGTGAGTGCTGGACATCCTTCATCCAGGATGGTGAAGGAAAACTCAGGTCCAGGTTCCCAGAATTTTTCATAGTTCTTGGAAATTGAAAGGGTTCACATATCTCCTCAGTGTCTGCCCTAAAGCAAGTCCAAGTAATCATTCAAGTATTAGTGTACTGTGAATGCTAGGCACTGCTCTACTTTACCACCCCCCTTCAGAAGTTGTTTTTGACGGAAAGGAAGCTTTTGTGGCTGCTTGTGCATAGCTGTGGAAAATTAATTTTTAATTTGCTTTTCATGAGCTAACCTATTTTATAAAAAATCTTATAGATCTTGTGTGTTTGGAATGACAGATAATAAAATGGCAAATATTGGACTTAAGGAAAGAAGGTGCAAGATTGGAGGGAAAGTGATTGTTAGACCTTTTCTTGCAGCCAGTGTCATACTTCTCTTTGTATTTATTTACTTAGGTATTTATTTATTTTTATGCTTGGAGGAATTTAAAATGTGAAGGACGAACAAAACACCATGTTGAAAAACATGGGTGCTCTTGACATCTAGCTAGTTTCTTCAAAGATCTGGTGATAGGCATTGCATATCATGGATGTAGACACTATTTCTTAAAGTCCAAAGTTATTGAGGTTATGAGGTTATGGAATGAGTAAAAAGATCCTAACTTATAAAGCACAGTGCTTCCAGTAGAAATATGGAGTAATTTTAAGCCCCCCAAATACACAAGTCCTGATGTGCAAGACTCTGCATAGTGTAATATCACACAGAATTCTGTGAAATAACAGGAAGAAATTCATCACAAGGCAGGAGAAATATTAGGGAAAATGGAAAGTTAGTTTTTGCTACCTAGAGGGCTTGATTTTATTTGCCATGGTAAGCAATGGCTGAAAGCAAAACATGAATTCTTGGTATTGAAGCTAAACATTTTTTTTTTGTTTTATAAAAAAACAAGCTGTTTTTTCGTCCATAAATAAATTCAGATTAGAAAATAGATTTATAATAATCAGTGATAATTTTTTGTCAAAACTGTTAGTTTTCAGCTAGTCAGTGTGTGCTTAGTTGGAGTTGCGTGAGATAGTCTAGACTGGACTCAGTGACCTAAGTCATAGGATGAGGTGAGGTCTTCAGTGTTTGGGGTTTTTTTAAAATGTAGCTCTGGGATGATGTTACTGGCATGTCTAATCTTTCTTGTGATTAATTTCTGTCTGTTGCTGTGTTTATATTTGCATCATAGCTGACTCACTGGGGGTTTTTTTCGTGTTCAATGGGATATTTTTCAATGTATTGCATGGAGGAGGTACAGGGATTACTGAACACGATGTTTACTAAGGATTACCTCCCAAGATATGAATGGACTGCCAAAAATGTAGGTACTTCAGGAACACAGCCATCGTTAGTATGTCTCTTTTTCCAAACAGAGGGTTTGGTCTTGACCTTCCAGTGTAAACAACCAGAAGAACTGTAATTTGTTACTTTGGAAAAAGCTTTGTCCTACAAACATTTATCCTCAATAATAAACTATCCTAGAGACAAAATAGTAGCATAAACATGTAAGGTAAATTGACATCAGGCTTCTGAAATTCCCACCAGCAATATATTTTAACAGAAGTAAATGTCTAATATTCTTAAGAGCTTTTTTGTTTTGTTTTTTGGTTGGTGGTTTGTTTGTTTTGGGTTTTTTGGTTGTTTTTTTTTTCTTTTTTTAGTACTTGTGACTTGACTGGTTACTGAGATAGGAATGGCTTTTATAAATACTGAAAATAAAAATCTCAGTAAAATTGCTTCTTCGTGAAGAGGGGGATACTCAGTGTATTTTATCTATAAAGTTATACATGAGGCAAGTTGAGAAACTACTGATCTCAGTGGAATGTTTAACAGAAGAGAGATGGCTAATTGGTTTTTCATAGGTATACAAATGTGACACCTCTAAGGCTTCGATATTTCAAACAATATATATTTCTCTTCTCTGATACAAGTCTGAGAATTGCTACAGAAGAACTAGAATACTGCTATTAAAGAAGACTTTCTAAGCAGAGAAAATAAGCCAATTGAACAAGAACAACCTTCATACAAACTGTCCAGTCACATAAAAATTAAATTGAAAAAGGCGTCCTGAGCTTTCTGTTAAACTCCTTGTACTGCACCAGTAGCATTTCTAGAACTGCAATAATATGGGGCGAACATCGTAAGCAAGATTTACTTTGTCTTGGGCAGAGCCACTTAATGTAACCCTGTGTTGTTGTACTCCCAGGTTCAGAAGTCTTGCCAAAAGGATGCCCTGCCACCTTGCTTTTCTTGTCCAGGCTCTGTGTAGGTGGAGTCGAGATCTCACACCCTACTGACAGGAAAAAATGTTACTGCAGATTGTTAAAACGTGAAAACTGTGGGTAGTGGGGAAAACCAGGCTGGTATTTAACAGCGTAGGTATTCTTTGTGATGTTAGAAGAATGTTAAATCTAAGTATTTGCTTCAAAAGGAGTAATTTTTCTTTATCAAGTCTTCCACAGGAGAAGAGGGAGATGTGAATTTACTCTGAATACACTCTAAATTTCTAAGAGATCTTATATTTGAATGTAGTCTGGCTGGACGCCAATGGAGGAAAATTACTGTGGCTGGCAGTTTGCTTGAAGTATTTGCCACTCTTTAGCAAAACAAAAAAGGCAGGGAGAATAATACCAAAACTTCCCATGGCCCTGCTTTCAGTGTGACTCTTATTTTGATCTTTTCTTCATCTGTGTCTCCACTGACTTTGGTCTTAAAAGTTGCCACTTAGCACGCCTTGAGTATTTGTTGTAAAGTGACCTCGTTAGGTCTGGTAATTATTTCATTTTTCTTGGCTTTTTGTTGTGTCTGTGTGTGTGTTTCATGTTTCTTTTGTGTATGAAAATAGTGATAGTACTTATGTTGTCTTTTCTAAGTAGTTTGGCAAAGCAATTCTGGGAACAATAAACTGGCAAAGGTCTATTTTGAAAAGTGAACTTTGTCAATTGATGCTATTTGGCACCTGCCTTTTAACTCCCCCCCCCCCCCCCCCCCCCCCTTGCTGTGCTTAGAACCAAAGCTATTACATTAAACAAAATTTCAATAGCTTCACTCTGCAAAGTCGGTTTTGTTCACGTAACTGTTAAATGAGTAGGTTCCTTTGCGCTTATTTGACATAAGTGTATGTCACCATTTAGAAATTCAGGGCAAAAATATTTAAACACTAGAGGGGAGGGCTGAAACTCTTTTAAGGGGCGAAGATAAATTAGTGATGTGAAGCTCAGGGCAAGTAAGAGACTTAGAATTATGGTTCTCAAGTATGTGTGCCATTTAGTGCTTTGGAATAAATGTTTTTAGGTACCCTCAGTTTGCTCTAGCAAACATCCTGGATCAATGTATTTGGTAAGGAGTAAGAGTTGGAGATAAATGCAGTGTTTAGGACACAGTTGTTAACTTGAGTTACAAGTCTTTTGAAGTAGTCTCTTGGTACCTTACAGCTGTTGAAAGTTCACTTACTTATATTTGGTTACACTCATGTTTTGGTTTCTTCTTTAATCATACCTTTCCAGTATTTTTTAGCTAAAAGGGCAGTGTGCTGTCTGGGTTTTTCAAGTGTAGGGAATTTGCGGTTCAGAGACCTGTCTGTCACTGGGGTCTTTGCGAAGAAAACACATCAGTCAAGTGTTAAAATGTGGTTTAATATATAGCTTGCTCTGAAAATCACCGTCTTCTAATGTGACTGGAGGTTTTTCATCTTTCCTGCATTTATATTGCTCTCCAAGCAACTGTGAAATGACGGTGTTGTATCACAAGGGGAAACCAGGCTCATGGTTTAATTCCCACTTGTGCTCTGTACATTTTTAATGTCAATGCATTAAGGTAAATTCTTCAAAGGAGCACTATGTATTGAGATTTTGGGTGATTTTTTTTTGTCTAATTCCTTGTTAGAAGTCTTATCCTCTGTGCCTTTGGTGCCCTAGTTTTGTTTGACCTGTAAAGGGAGACTTCCCAATGATGATTATGGTGTAAGTGACTCTGGAATGAATGAAGCACTGAGACTGAAAGAACAGCCGTGCTGTTTGCCTCTGAAAAATGCTGCCAGAAAGCTTACTTTCACCTAGATACATGTGGAAAAGAGCCAGAGAGGAAAATGTTGCTAAGTGAGTATAATGATTTACCTATGTGTGTATGTGTATGTAAGTATACACACGCATGTGTGCTATAGTTTGGCCTAAACTTGGATAAGGAGAAAACAACTGAAGTCAAAGGGTGATAACAGTACAGGAAAGATAATACTGTGGTTGAGAGATAGCGGCTTAAAACCTGTAGACCCTCTGCCCGTCTCCCTAGTGGAACAGTTTAGTAGAGGGAGTATTTCAACTTGTTGAGAAGATAAAAAGCTAGAACACCAGCTTTGTGTGAGAAGGAGGTAGACCTGAGGAATTATTTTGCTGACTGCACAGCTATTGAAGCTACAAAGCAATGATGGAATTGGGCTGTTCTTTTAAGTAAGGCTGAAAGCTGTTCAGCAGCTGATAGTCTGAGGGTAGAGCTGAGGGGTACAATCTCCCAGCAGACATATGATGTCAGTCTGTGCTTTGTTAGCAGTTAAACTTTCTCTAGAGGGCTTAGGCACTACTTTCTCATTTACTATTTCAGTCAGGGCCATTAATGTAGGTGTAACAAAGTTTTATGTTTGGTTAGGGGCGAGGAACCAGCATGACAAAAATACTCTAGGATGGTAGGAAAGGACTGTTGCTATTTCTTACCTATATAAGTCTTGAGAAAGACAGGATGCTGTTAGACATCAGAGGGAACCACAACAGACACATTTTAGCAATTGCTCTTAATATGCCTTGCAGAAGTACACTGTTCTGTGTGAACTGGTTTGCCAATTGGACCTTGGAATAAGTGTGGGAAGTCATCCTGGAGAGATCCTGGAAAGCACCACTGGAAATCTCCATGACAGAGAAAGTTATTTCTTATGAAAGAAAGAGAGGTGGGGGTGAAACAAGTCAAAGAACTAGAAAAGATCAGTCAGTCTATAACAGTTTGGGGTAAGGGAGAAAATAAATAGCTCTTATGCAGTGCTTTTATCTGATTACTGATTTTTTTTTGTTGTTGTTGTTGCTGGAGAGTGGATCAGTGGCAGTTAAAGGCTGTTTTCCAGTAATATTAATGGGGTTATGTAATTGAAAATGCATTCCTGAGTTCTGTAGATTAAATGGTTTCTAGGATTTGTGGCTGTAAGCCTGTTCCCATGCTGAGATGGAGAATGCCCAACTTAAATTATACTAGTTAAATATGCGGTGTCTGAGTGAGAGATTTCCTGAAAATCTTTACATGACTACCATTATTTTTTGGAGAAGTTTATGAAGTTTATTTAATTTCTGTAAGTAGTTGATTGGTTTTCTTCTGATCTTCTCAGAGCAATTCTTCAGGCTCAGACATCTCCTTATGCTCCAGGGGTCACTCCTTGAACATGTCAGTGTATGAAATTGGATGAGCACTTGGCAGAAATGCTGGGTCCGTAGTTCACATTTGTGGGTAAGTTCATGCCATCTGCTTGGAAAGGCTTTCAGAAGATCAACTGAAGATCTTCCCTGTCCCAAAGCACATACTTTTTGATAGAAGTAGCAAAATTGATATGTATTTACAGATAAAATGTATATATTGGATATGGACTCAACTTTTGCCATTGATGTATATACGGAAGACTTAGAGGTAAAGAGAGCTGACAAAATATGCTTTAATACACTTCCATCTATGCGTAGTCAGTAATTTTTTTTTTTTTTTTTCACCTGGGGTGGTCTTAAGGCATCTTTCATTAGCTACCTGCATAAGAAATTTACTGTCAGTGGAGATGGATTTAATTATGCATATATTTATTTTATTTAGATCTTTGCTCCTTTTTTAGTTGTGAACTTGAGAGAATGCTATTATTGAAAAATAACTTTAGGACTTAATTAATGGAGTTTCTGTGGTGCTGTACCTCAGCACCTAGCAGACAGAGGGCCGATAACAAACACAGTGTTGACAAATGCTGCATATGCATGTCCTCTTCTGTAATTGCTTTCTTGCTGCTGATAGTGACTCCAGGTATAGCGTCCGTTACATGTGCACTGAAACCTTCACATGGGAAGCATCCCAGGCTTGATTTGTCTCAGATTTCTGGGATGTTAAGCTTTTTCCTCTTTTAGGAGATTATGGCATTTGCAGTAGCAACCCATTTGTCTCCTACTTGTAAAACAAAAGAGTAGGGAAAGGGTCTTCAGTTGTAGAGATGGCTTTGTTGTGCTTCCTCTCCTTCAGCATACCTTTAGCTTGCTGTCTTCACTTTTCTGAGCAAGACATACAAGATAAATGTTTGCTGCTTTTCCCACATGAGCTTTGCATCAAGATAGTGTCTGGTTTTGTGTGAAATTCGCAGGATGACGAAGTATCAGCTTTCTTTATGCATACTTTCATTTTGAAATTCTAAAATAAAAATCCAGGATTGTGTTTTCTTTTAACTTGCTGACATTAATGAAGTTGGAGATACGGTTTGGGGGGGAATCCAAAACATCTCTCCTATGTTTTGTTAAGATTTGCTTTTGTTTGGCTCCTACTTGCTTATTTTAGTGATCCCTGCATTTAAAGGAAAATAGGCAGTTTGCTTTCATTGTTGGAAGATCAAAAGACAGAACATGGACTTGAATAAACAGAGAAAATTAAATTCTTCCAGAACCACAAGAATCTTCAGTGAAGTCAGACAAACTTCGCCTTACCCTAAGTTTGGCTTGTCAGTTGTTCACCCCTGTTAACATGTGCATCTGGTATCTGAACTAAAGAACAACTCTCATGTGGTTCAAGAAGGCTCTGATCCTACTTACAGACTGATTCTCTTGACTGACAGCTGACTCTCCATGTAAATATATTAGTTTTGCACCTGTTGCAGTTCCATCAAGTCTGAATAATCACCAAGAATGAAAATAGGGTAACTGTTACCATTGTGAATTAGAGGGAAAATCAGAGAGGAGTACTTGGCTGGCTTCTGATTATTTCTGTGGTGTTTTCCACCTGAAACTTCTTTGAAAATTACATGTACAGTGAAATTTATCGGGATGAATACAGGATATTGGCATGAAACTGTCCTAGGTACTTGACAGAAGAAAACTAGATTGCATGCCAACTCATCTGTTTTTTTTGGTACTTCATTTGCTCTGTTCTTTGGCCCTGTACAATTGCTGCTCCATCCCACTCTGTGCACTTTACTGCCCTGCAGCTGGGAGGAAGGCTGTGCTACTTCCTTCTCCCATAAAAGCATCCCCCCCATGCCCCACAGAACTTCAGAAAATGCTGGCCTTTTCTCCCATCTTGAATTCAAGTAATGTGAATTCCAGATTGTTTAATATTCATTTTTACCTATATAGAAGAGTTATGTATAATGCACATGGAGAAAACCAGTAATATGATAGCTGACACTGTCTGAGTTTTATTTTTATGTCTGTTCCATGATGGCACTGTAACAAATGACCCAGGAGAGCTGAACAGATTGTTTTATTTTTTCTGTTGTTATGAAGAGTTTGTACGTATAGTTGTGGAAATCACTGAGGCAACACTTTTCTGTGGCTGGATGAGAACTTCACTGAAAGTTATCAGAGCTAAGGTGCTGCAGTACAAATTCACCTGCATACTTTTGATAACAAAATAGTAGTACATCTGGAAGGATTACCTGTTGGCCACTGGATCCCTCCACCAGGCAATTCAGTTCCCTGATGGAACTGTAACGTCGCTGGCTATTTCTGCCTTTTCTTCTGGTAGTGCTTTCAGAGTTAGAGCATTGTGATTCCTGGTTCTGAGAACTCTCACCTATCTCCTTTTACTTGTGCTTTCTTTCCAGCAATCTTGAATGAAGCACCAAACATTATGAAAAGAGAAATGAGCTGTTAGATATAAGCCACCTCCGCTTCTTGCCATCTCAGAAATGGTCTGTTTATCCTGTGTTTGTTTTCTTCTTAACTTTGGTGCCAGGACAAAGTATGGGTGAGTTGATGTAATGCCTTTGTATGGTTGAGTTGATGTAATGGAAAGCTGTGATGAAGCTTTTGGTACAGGTGTCTGCTACCTACCACTGCTGGGAACAATGAAGAATGTCTTTGTTGCCAGTGAAATGTAAATCCAAGCCCATTCATAAATGGAGACTCACTTTCCATCCTCCTTATGTGTTTATTTGCATCTCTGGTCGAAGTTGAGCATTTTGAAGATGCCGAAGTGGATCCCGTCACTTGATTATCAGATCTGGATGCATTGTTATGGTACAGTCTACCAAAAGTTAGCCTAATTATGTCTTTTCCTAAGCACAGTTTAGATGCTTTAAGCCAAAGTTTAATGACAGGTTTTTTAAGCTAGAAAAAGGATTGTCTCTCTCCTAGGTTAGAAGTCTGTGGGTGTGGAGGAAGTGCAAGAGCCCCTTGGGGCTCAGGCATTCCTGTGGCTGTGTTACCCATCATGGATTGTGCTGCCAATCGTCTTTCATCCGTTACAACAGAAAATGTTGTATGGGATGGAAAAGGCAATGTCATCTCCTGTGCTCATAATCACTGAAAAGAACAAGGAAAGGCAGTAGAAATCTTACTGTTTCATTTATCAGCACCTGTATGTGGGCTGGGTTGTGCTTGGACAGAGGAGGGCTTCTGCAGAGCCTGCAACTCAGTGTTGCCTGAGCTATGCAGGTGCAGTGGTGGGAAGGGCAAAAGGGGGATGCTTTACATTTCCCACATGGCTTTTTGAACCATTTAGGGGTGGTACATCAAACCTTGGGGCTTCTCAGTCTAAAAGATGATCTCTGACTAGTGCCTGGACACTGAACTGGAACAATGAGATAACAGAAAATGAAATAGATCATGGAAAATATAACTGAAATACAGTGGTTAGGTCATCTAATTCATCAGTCTTTCAAAGCAGGATTGTTCTCAAATGTATTTTTTGGTGCGTTGTCCAGTTTTATTTTTAAGAAGCCCATTAAAATGTTTAAACTGAATATTGCACTTCAGTTGGAGTGAATGTATGCTGCATGATCTCTGTGACACCACTGCATAATTTACATTTCTTGCCATGCTATTAATAAATTTAGACAAAGTCCAGATGCAAGCAAGCTGTAGCTGAACTCAATCTGTGAAAGCTGGGCTAACCTCTTTAGTAGTATAACATATGGCTGCTACATTAACGCAGCCACTTGTTTTTTTCCTGAAAGCTAAGCAGTTTATTGAAAGCATGAGGGAAAAACCCTAAGAACAGAAATAAAAAATGACCTTTGATACGAAGTCTTCCCCTTTGATAGTTTCACCATTTAGCATAAATTGATGGAAATATGCTTCCAACCTACTGTTACGATTTTATAGTCTATACTTTTGTTTCTTTTGATGCCTCCTTTTTCATTGATTTCTGTGCTGAAGTCATGGCAGATTTTTAGGACAAGTTTGTATAAACCTTAGGCAGCTATATATTTGAAGAGTTAACAAATGCAAGGTCTTGACAAATGGCTACCATCTGATTAGAAAAGTTACGTCACAGTGTAATTATTTATATTTTTTGGGGGAGGAAAAAAAAAGCTGTTTGAGAAACTTGTCGTGGTGGTCTGTAACCTTTTGTCTTATGTACTGAAATACTGATCCAAAGGTGGGTTTCTTAGTGGAAACTGGTAATAGCAAGGCAAGCAATTGATTTTTTTTTTTTTAATGGCAATATAGAAAAATGCAATTAGTGACTGTCATTTGCATGAATGAACAAACACAATGCAAACACATGAGAAATGTCGTGAACCCTTCCTGAGAGTCTTCATTACTTTATCTTGAGAATAGCCAATTACCAGCAGCCTCTGATGCTTCTTAGCTAATTGTACCACTTCTCTACAAACGTGCTTGTGACAAATCTCTGGAGGGAAGTCAAAGAATTATTTTTCTAATTTTTTCAGGCTCTTTTGTTATGAGTATTTGTTTTTGTTATTCAGGTCCATATTCCGTACCTATTTCCATTTCCCTGGCTTTACCCTAGTTCTGACAGTGTCAGAAGTCACCTTAATTGTGTAATTAAAGATTTTCCTTGCTGCGAGTGCAAAGAATCACCGGGGAATGCTAAAAGGCTGTGATGGGTCCAGGTGTAATTAAAGCCCAGCCAAAACAAGGCAGGGCTGGGCCATTACTGTGGTACAGCAGCCTCAGAGGGCTGTTGGGCAGCCAGCCCAAGGTGGAGTTTTCCTCAGTTTGCATTGGTCCAACAGCTTAGGGGAAAAGGCAGGGCTATGACAAGTGCCAAAAATGCTGCAAGTGAGGTCTTGTGGTTTTTTTTTCCTCATCCCAACTGTGTTTTTGCACTGCTATATTCAGATATGGCTCAGCTCATGAACTTCAGACCATCTTTCCTTAAAAATGAAAGGAAGAGATTAACATGGGTTTAAAACAAACAACAAAACCATAATTGTGGGTGTTGGCTTCCTTTTGACAAAAACTTGGGATGGTATAAGGTTTCCAATTAATCAGCATAGTTGTGTGTACTTTTGATGCAAAATTGCAGGCCTCTCGTTAGCCTTGAGTAAATTACATTAAGTTACTGGATTTCCTTTGGAAGTGGTTGGTTGAAAAACTTTTGAAATCCTTGTTAACAATATTGTGGAATATTTATATTGCTCTTTTATTCAGAGGTTGAAAAATTTAATAACCTATTTTCTGGATAGTTTAATAAATATTAATTCCCATGATATCATTTGTACTCAACCATATAGTTCTAGGCAGTGCCTTGTCCATGAGGCCCAAAACGGAGGTTTTTGTCATATGGAAAGAATACCCTAATAAAGGATTTGAGACCTTAGAATAACACTGAAGTATTTTCATGGAAACAAAATTATTGAAGTATAGTGGTTAAGTTATTTTCGTTTCAAGTAGATATTTCCAAATGAAAATAGAATAACATTGTGTCTTTCATCTTGTTTTCCATCCTACATTAAGTAATTTTTTTTTTGTTTATATAGCACACACTACTAAGCCATAGTTCATCTCAAGTATGTATGAAATTGAATGTAACATGAGGAATTCGCTTTTCTAGTTGGCAGACACATTCTCCAACTGTATGTAGATAATATATAAGGAATTCTATTTTTAAAAACAAATTGTGTCATTTTAGTATTCACCATGATAAAGAAAACTAACTGCAAAATAAATTACTTTGTTGAAAGAAGGGGGAATTCCTGTGTGTCAAAGTATGACTTTTTCCTCTTGCTATTCTTTCCCTGGTAGTCTGAGGACTGTCATGAGGAAAGCATTTGTCATGTTTTATCTGTCCAGGTCACTGTCCAATGAATCTCCCTCCATTTTTATTATGCTACATGATTACTTAAAATCCATATCTGTTTTTCCTTTTTGTGTAGATTTCTACTTGTCTCCCATCTTAAGCTGCACAAATGGAATTAGTCTGACTTTTTAAACACAGCTTCTGCTCTTTTCCCACTGGAGTTGAAATGACTTGTCCGTTTCTTTATCTTCCTTGACAAAATAATTTCTAATTGCTTGTGCCCTTTGATAATATGACTATTTCTTTATCCATGGTAGTTGCTAAAAATAATTTAGACTTCTGTTTACCTTTTACATTGCCTTGTGTGGAGTTTGTTTTTGGCTTGTGGGTTTTTTATTTGCCTGCTTGTTTTGGGTTTTGTTGTTTTCCTGTCAATGCTTACTTTACCAACCTTCCTAAACTATTAATGTCAGTAGAGAAGAAAGATAGATGAGTGTGGTTTGTTTTTCTGAAACACAGTTTTAAGGTGTTTAATACGGCTTTTGACTTAAGCTTGTGCTCTGAATGTTCCCTTAGTGATGAGTCCCTCGATAGCTAAAGTGAAATCTGTTGCACTCGTCGTATGTGTACATCCTACTTTATGAATTTATTTTTCTTTTCCTCAAATACTGTATGCAAAGTGAAAAAATTTCTGTATAGAGGGAGGTTATATTTAAATTTACCTTGTGCCTGGTGGTTGGGGACGTTGCCTGAGTAGTAGGGCATGGGTTGGGTTGGTTTAGCAAAGTGGCTAATGAATGTTCCAATGACTCTTCTGTTGTATAAACAGTGATGCTACTGACATATGATTTATGTTAAGAAACAACCTTCCCTTCTCTCAGTCGAGGAAAACAAAAAAATCCAAGAAATTAAGAGCCACGAGTCAAATCTGGCTTTGTAAGTAAAGGCTTTAATACAGAGTTCAAAATTGTGACTGTTGAGCAGTCAGAGGCATCCTGTTAATACAGGTTGATTAAAGACTGTGAGGCATGGGATGCTCTCTCTGCTGGTGGCCAGGTGACTACAGCTTAGAAGTTACGATACTGAGCAACGTATCGCTTAAAACCCTTTGTAGATGGAGATAAATTTTTATTTATGTCATTCTGGTTCTGTTCATTTAGGACCCAGTTAGGCAAAGGTCTTAGGCACATGCTTCAACTACCATCCAGTACTTCACAAACTGAGACATTAAGTAATAGCTTCTGTGTAACAGGGACTTCTCTCAGCTTCCTGCAAAATATGCTTCATAAGTCATTTCATGTGGCCTCTTTTAAGGAGTTTGTGTTGGATTAATCAAATTGCTTTTTGGAGTCTCAGAGTGACCTCTCCAATTACTCTTGTCTTTGGTATTTGAAAGAAACTTATATATTCGTTTGGGCTACTTATGCATTGCTTAGTGAGGTAATATATTGTCCAAGTAGAATGAACAAGGTATAAAACTGCAGTGACGTTATTTGGCAAGACAATAAAAGCAATAGGAGAAAATTAGCGAAGTCAATTATGGTGATGTTTAAGAAAGGCGAGGGTTGGAATGGGCTGTTAGTATGTAGTATGCTTAGCATAGCAGGAGAAGAGATAACTCAGTTACAGGAAAATAAAGGACAGTATTAATCAGAAAACTTTCTTTGTTCAGTAGTGTAGTTTTCTGCTACTCTTTCACAAGTCTCTCAACAAATAATTTGTCAACGTAGAGGAACTACAGACAACAGAACAGTAGTGAAAATATTTTTATTTTATTATCTGGCTTGCTGATGGGTAAGTAAGGACCTTTTGGCACATGTACCCGGAAGGTCACTTGCCAGGTAACTTAGAGGTACACACTACTGATGCTTTGGAAAATGATTTTTCCCCTCGCAACTGGTTTTAAAAAAAGAGGGTTAGGGGGTAGACCACAGCTCTGAAACACCTGAGAATCCAACTTCTGATCAAAGCTCTTCTGTGAGGACATAAAATTAGTTTTTCTTGGCTACAGTGCAGAAAGTTAGGAATGTTAAATGGTATTTTTTAGGTCTTTTCCATTCCTTCCTGATGTCACCTTTAAATCTGGTAATTCATCCTTAACAGGTGAGGCAACCTTTCTCACAAGAAGAATTCACTTGCGCAAGACTTTCTTGTGGCATTCCCTTCCCGCTGACGTTTCCTGGCGCCGAGTGCACTTAACGCACTCCTGGAGCCTATGGATAGCTGATGTCTGGGATGTCCCAGCCACAGAGATGAAGGCCGTGGCAGGAATGTCTGGTTCCTTGAAGCGCCTGGCTTTCTGGTTGCCTTTTAATTCAGGGGAGTCCAGCTGGATGAATATATCAGAGCTGCACACAAAGGAAAGGAAAACCTTTTCATGTTCTGTGTTGTGGTGCCTTGTGCAAAACAAATGAGAAATGAATTAACACCTCCATGTTGGGAGGGGAAAATAACTGTGAAGGCAGCTTTTTTTGCACAGAAAGCATAGATGATAAAATGGTTTTTTGATGGTTTTAGTGACATCCTCTGTAGTTACCTAACTTACGAATTTACTGCATTTCATTGTGTGCAGTTGTGATAGTCTTTCACTTAGAAGAATATAATAAATTGGGATATAATTCAGACCTACTAACATGGTTCCCCTATGGTAAGTATGAAAGTTTATTGCAAACAGATTTCTATAGATACAATATAATTTAATACTGGAATACTGAGTACAAGTAAACTTATTAGCTACATTTGCTTGTTATATGGTATTTAAACAACATAGAAGTAACATAACTAGATAGATATCTTTTAAGACTTAATTATGGGATTGTGTACGCCAAAGACTGAAGTATAAGTATGGGGGTTTAATATAACACGTCTGTAACTTGCCTATACTGTCATCTAGCTAAGTTTCAATAATAATCACAGGCTTTAGAATGAAGTTTCTCTGAAATGAGAATATAAATTCTGCTAGTTGGTGGATTCCAAGTTGAAACTTTTATTGATTTAGCTGAAGTTAAATTTGCTTTCCTGTTTTCTGTCATCTTACTTTATGAACATTGTCCAAGAAACATTTTTGATGCCGTATTGTCTGCTTCTCTCTTTTAAGCTAAATTTCACTAAGCATCTTTCTGGGTCTCTACCTTGTTTTATTGCTGATACGCCTACTTTGGTCTAAATTCTCCATCCTCTAGTGCACAGCAAAAAAAAAAAAAAAAAAAAAAAAAAAAAAAAAAAAGGAGAAGGTTTTACTGTGTTTAAGTGTTTGCAAGAGTAGTGATTTATGGTGGTTGTCTGTGTTCATGTAACCCCTAGGAAGCCTTGTCAATTACTAGAATTCATCTTTACAATAAGGAGAATTCCCCTCTCTCCCTCACCATTCTTCTATCCACAAACACCCTCTTCTCTTTATGCTTGCATTTTGCAACAGGGGATTTAATCTCCCTTTCTTCACCACCCTGTCCATCACTTTGCTCTTCCAGATCTGCAAACCATGGCTCCTGCTCCGGTGACATACCACTTGGTGTTTTGCCAAGTGTTTAGCTTAAGCTGGACTGCTGAAGTGATGACATGAGATTTTTTTGAGTAGCTATGATGTTTGTCCAGGGAATCTACAGTCTGTCCCAAGACGCTGTACTTCAGTTCAGACTGGCTACCTGACATCTCATGACAGTTCGCAATGCCTCAAGTAGGAATTTGGAAAAGGGATATTGGACTTCCTTGGCTGGGGAGGGAACAACTGAGTTGACAGATCTGTGGCAGCAATAACATCATCTTTGCCAGAATACTCAAAGAAGAGTGGGTGGCTGGTATGAGCGGCACTGAGGTTTTAAGTTTGTTTTTAATATAGATATTACATTTTTATGGATTGCTGGTTAGCACGTTTTGAATGCGGAACGACTCTTAGTTTTATGGACTGGTAGGACATAAGGAGAGCAGGCGTATATTAGTGTTAAATTATAGATTCTGTTTTTCTTTTCTATGCTCTGCACTTGCAGCTTGTTAGAAAAACACACTTTTTTTCCAATTTCCTGTAAAATTTCCTAATTAAAAAAAAAAAGCTTTTTTGAGATCCTGCAAGTGCTTCAATAACTTAGCCAGATTTTTCCAAATGTGCCTACTTGCTTAAACATTCTAACATTTGCATAGTTTATGCAAATCATTACATTAGAACATACATTAGAAAATGTAAGGAACTTTCTCATCTTGGCTGTCTGGATGGCAGATGACTTTCTGTGTTTTCATCTGTTTTCATCAGTGTACTCAGCTTTCAATATGATTGCTGTTCAATATGTGTTAAAACTTTCTATAAATAAAAATTCCCAATGCCTTGGTTTTATTTTTGCTATAAGAAGAGTAAGAGAGGAGGGAATTCTCCCTGTATGATCCTTTGACCTCTTTGTCATGGTACATGGCAAAGACTGAAACATTTCCAACTGGAACACTCAGACCCAGTGTCAGTAATGTGTGTAGTGTTCTTCGTTTCTTTTCTAGTTGACGTGAGTTCACAGCAATGTGCAGTTAGTGCACCTAAGTCCATCTAGAAAGAAATTGGTCATGTCTAATGTTATGAAGTAAAGAATGCTGCTTTGGAGTGAGGTAGCAAAGATTTCAAACTGAGGATGTAACACTGGCTGCTCTTGGTGCTGTGTTGGATATTTCAAAGAGAAGTTTATTTCATGCATGACAGTCGTGCTGTTTTTGATCAGAGGTGATGATTTCCGGACCTTGATACTGTATTATCTAAAATCTGTGAAACCCTTTGCATTCACTAGCTTTTCATTGACTAATTCACCAATTTCTGTGTGCCACATTTCTCCACCCCCCTCCAAAGTAGTTCTCTTCTGCTTAAAAAAGCATGCTGTCTGTTGTAAATAAGCTTTTCTAACACCGGTTTCTTTTAGTGGAGGAAAAAATGACAATTTTATAAAATGTTTTAGATGCAGAACTTCTGAGATTTATAATGACTGGACACCACTACTCCTCTAAAGATGCTGTCTAGACACTTGTAGAAGGAAATATGGTACTTGAAGTTTGAAAGTAGTTTTGTGTTCCCGCCTGCTGCCCTTACTGTGGGTTGCATGGGGGGTTTCATTAGTGGAGGCAAATACTCAGTCAGACTCGGATACCAAGTAATAACAATGAACTGTTGTAGGAAAAAGTTTCACTTCCTTAACAGCTTGCTGCTACAGGCAGTTGTCTACATGACAGAAAATGCTGTTGTGCAGAATCCTTGCCTTATTTTCATACATGGGTATATAAGCCACTTATGCTTTCCAGTGTCTTGAAAACAGTTGAGAACAGAATGAATTATTTTGGCTGAAATTTGGTCAGTGGTGAGAGATTGCGGTCTCCTGCAGCACTGTGAAGCAGTTTGGTTTGTGTTCCAGAGACCTGCTCTGCAGTGTTTCTTGTCTGAGCTGCTGGCAAAGTGTCAAGTGCTGATGACTTCAGTTGATTTCAGTTCTAGCCTGGAAGGAGCAACCTTGAGAAGGAATTCAAAACTTGAACTATCATGGAAAGCGATGAAGAGTAAATTGACCTTTTCAGGGCATTGCAGTCATCTGCTTTCTTACTAAGATAATTCAAAGTGCTGGTCATTCTGTGTGAAGTATAACAGAGATAATTTCTGATGAGTGGTCAACTAATTTCACTGTATTTTGTGGCTTTTGTAGAGAAGCCAATGTATCTCACATATCTTCATATTTTGAAAACACCTGTGAGATTTCATCAGTAAACAGTTTTTCATTTGATTTTTTTTTTTTTTTGTTTTTACATGGGCTTCTCTACAAAAGGAGAATTTCTGCTTAAATGGTACAATTGTGTTAGTCAAGTGTTTGGATGCTTTTTTTTTTTTTTTGGTTTTGGTTTTGTTTTCTTGTTTTTCAATATAGCATGACATAGTATTGACAGACTATTAAGGGCCACAGTTCTGTTCACCACCATATCAGCTAACTGGTCAGAGCAGAGCTAAATAAGTGCTTAAAATACCAGTGATTTTTCTATGTGAAGATTGCCAATATTGTAATAGCCCAGGATTTGAGCTGCGGCCGTAGGGAGCATTGGAAAATAGTTCTTTGTTCACTGTGGTCACAGCACTGTTTTTATTTCTTGATTGGATAAGCTGCACTGCAAAATAGAGTAACGTCCATTGCAATTACATCTGCAATTTGATAGTCAAAGCTATTTAGAATTAATTTTTTTTAGTGAATTTATAATAGTAACAAATTAGTGTGACATCATTTGTGGGAAATAAATATGAAAACACGGCCAGTACTAATGAAAGTCTCTTTCACACTGAAACGAGTCTTTTCAATTTATAGTTTGTCCAGTGTTCAGTTAGATTGCCTATTGGTTTCTTTTACCATTTAGGTTCCATCATGGCAATTATAGGCCATTTGTAAATTCATTAGAAGGACCTTTGTAAGGCTACTAGAAGTTGCTGTTAATTTTTCAGTGCTTGTATTGTGGTGAAGGTATAGTGGGCTTGTGATTTCCTTTCATCAAGCTTTAGATGTTTGGTAATAAGAAATGTAGAATTATGAAATCTGCATCACCTAAGCCTTCAACTGTGTTCTTGTCTTGAAACATATGGCTGCCTCAAGGCTTTCCTTGGTCTGCATCTGAGAACATGAGCCTCTTTCTACTTTAATGGGAGAACTAGCAAGTAGAAGAATGAGACGTAATAGATTTGGAATCTGTGATTACTCAATATTAGATCGGTAATGTGTTCATGTCTATCAGGCCAAATTAGCATATATTAATAGGTTTGAAAGCTTACTGAGCTTTTCTTCGAAAAACATTTTGTAATTGGTGCAAACAATTGCACAAGAACTAGGGACTAAGGATGCAAAAGTGAGTGGAAGGCTGAAACATGATTTTCGCTTGCTCATTTGAACTTGCACCACATTATTCCATAACTTGTCTTGTACCAGAACCAGTCTTGTAACTAGTGTTCCTCCGGAGAGTGAAGGTATGTACTAGACAGGAGAGCAGTCTTTCCTTGTAAAGGTGCTGTGATGAAAGATATGGAGCATTTCAAGAGGAAAAAAAACCAAACCAAAAACTACCTTAACATGAGGTTGGGGAAGTGTTACTTTTTCCTCCCCCAAATTATTGAAAATTTCAGTGTTTTATTTTTTTTGTAAATGTTCTGTCAGCAATTGGAATTTTCATACATTGTGCTAATCCTACCTTTATATACAAGTCATAAATCTTATAAATTTGTGTGTCAGGCAGTTACCAGATCTCTTCAGTCTGTTTCTTTTTATGGAGTGATCTGACACGTTTTGCAAACAGCAGACCTAGGTGCTCTGCATGAGTCCCAAAATATATTTTAAGTGATCAGCTCACAGCAATGGACTCTGGCAGTACTTCCAATCAAGCAAGAAAATGTGGTTTAACTTAAAGGCAATGATACTGGAAAAAATATATGAATTATTGACCTTTTGACATTCAATTTTCAAGTCTAGAGTAATGTTACTGTGGCCTTTGAACGTTTTTATTGGTGCTTCCATTAGTTCCCTAATAATCTTGACATTTCCTGGAGCATAAAGCCCCTTTTTTTTGTCTCTCTGTTTTTCAAACACAGAGATACATTTAATAGCTAATTATCAGGAATAATTTTGATGTTTACATTGCTTATGAAGTTTGAAGGGACTAATCCTGAACTTTTAGCTGACCTCTAAAAATATATATGCAACTATTTACAAACACACGTCACAACTTCTTCGTTTATTCTATGAAGAAAATGTAATAGTGTAAATGCCAGCAACTAAAATCTGTAATAGAGGGGAGAACAACTGTAAGGCAATAAAAGAAAGGTCATGGTCCGTCCAAAAAGCATTTATGAGCAGTTAAGAATAACCAATACACACTCCAGAATAGATTTTTATAAAAATATTTTCATTATGGCAAATAGCTTGGACATTGTTAATAAAGTCTTGTACATATTATGCTTTTCTGATAACTTGTGCTGACATCCAGCTAGTTCTGAAGTGCTGGAATTCTCTTGAGGTTTTCAAGTGTGGAGACCAACAAAAATTTGCTAAATGCTTCCAGTGTTCCAGCCCTGAAGCAACATTCTGCAACCAGATGATTCATATATGCTTTCCATAAGAGAGCAGTCTAGTGCTGAAGGGGGGGGGGGGGGGGGGGGGAAGCTCTGTTTTTAATATCAGCTGTTTTTAACCCAAGCATCTGTTTTGAAATATTCTTAATTCACAAAATGTCATGTTAAAGAAAGTGCAAAGTACTTTAAAATCATTAGGCATGGATAAGGCTGTTTGGAGGGATGACAAACCATTAGTTTTTTTGAACATGAGGAATGTTCTTGCAAGAGCCCTGGAAGAGCAGTAGCGCTGGAAGAGTCATTACTACTGGTACCTGCTGCAGCAGTGGTGGCCTTTCTAACCCAAGAAGCTGAGATGTTGCAGTAACGTGTTGCCACGTCTGTGTCAACTAAATATCCTGAGCACATTTTGCAGACGTCCTTTTTCGCCTGCTAGATAGTTAGTGTCAGCTTTGGTTGCTTAGAGGACGAGAATGAGATTGTATTACACCCACAAATGCTTTTGAGTTGTGCCCTAAGAGTTGCTTCTTTATTTGTCAGTGTTGCCCAGTTTTAGGAAGATGGTCTTCACTGGAATAAGATAAACAAACAAAAACATGGCGTATGTGTGAGATCTGTCCTTTCTTAATTGCTTCATGCAATTTATGCTTTCATCTGCGATAGTAAGTCAAGGGACTTAATTCTAAGTTTGTACTGTTAATATGTAAATTTGCAAATTTACTGAGAATTTGTCAGCTTGGCCACGTCGCTAGCACAGTGCTTTACTGCAAAAAGCCTTTTTGACCTTCCTGCTAAATGGTAGCGGTGCTGTTAAAATAAACATCAGTGGATCTAATCTTTTCACTGTAAAACACTGAGTGAGCATAATTTGATGTGTCTGGCAGTAGTGAAACACATTGTCATTCAAATATGCAAGGAAAAGTTTGTCTTTTTAATGCCGAACAGGCAAATTTTGTGAGTTCAGTAATGCCTTGGAAATGCTTAGGGTCTATCTCTCCACACGCATACATGTTTTCCTCCTTCCAACGGGCAAATCTTGATCAGTTGGTTACCTCCTCATGTCTCTTCTACTTCAGATTTATGTGAAATGTGGGATTGCAAATAGATGCTTTATTTTAGGATTGGTCTTTTTACAGAGCTTGCTTGTTTGCTAACTTATTTCTTAGGCAAAAATATTACAAGTAATTGCCTTCCTTACAAGGATTGTGTGGAGTACAGGATAAGCCATCTCCTTCAGCATTCTTTTGAGAAATCATCCATTGCAGTTTTTTTTTTTTTTTTTTTTTTTTTGAAAAATTTTTTTTTTTTTTTTTTTTTTTTTCCTCTGTAGTGTCTAAACTGTGCTTTTTCTGAGGTTTTAGTCTTCCCTCTTTTTCTCTGAACTTTCCTTGATTTTAGCCATGTTTCCCAGGAAATGATCTTGATGTAATTATGCTGTGCCTGCTTGTGTAGTAATTTTCTGCTGATGTATTTTTTATCTTTTGATAAAGATAAGGAAGTTAAAGGAAGGAAGATCCTACTGATATTGTAGAAACCAGTGCTTGGGCAACGTGAAAAAGCCCATCAGACACACCCCTTTTTGTCCTAGCACAAAGGTTAGTGGCTATCTTCCCTCTGTGCGCTTTTTCTAACCCCTTGATACAAATGCTCGCTAGACTGTTAAGGCACCTTGGAAGCAACCAGACACGTGGAGCCTCCTGGACCAGAATCAAGGCAGAGCTTAAGAGAAATCCTGGGAGTGTCCTGGGAGGCATGCTGGTGTGAGAAAAAGAGAAGGAGGAGTTACTGCAGTAAATAGGCACAGAGCATACAAGTCTACAGGTCTGCTCTTTGCAGGACAATTTCTTCAGTCATCTTGGTATTTTTCTGCCCGACTTTGGAGATCTCTAGGTCTCTTTTTTGCCAGTATATTGGTGGTACTTTTATTAATTTCTCTTTCCTGCTTCTGTGCTGAGGCCATGGTCTCTGAATAGAAGCACAGGTATGGTCTATGTGCTAGATAAAAACAGACTAAATGTTTCCCATTTACTTTCCAAGCCAGCAATGGCTGTAGTTGTCACTTGTCATAGGGAATGTAAGTATGTGTGTGTAAGAGCATCTCTGACTGAGGTGGGAACTGTGGTGAACTGAGCTCTCCAGGAGAAGATTTTTTTTTTCCTTATCTCCTGCTGTATTAAGAGTTTTTAGCGACTAGTATCCAGGAACGAGAGGGGCTTTCACTTCAATTCGCCTTGCCTGTTGTGCATCATGGAAGTGATATCAGACAATGTTGACTGACAGGTCAGGCAGTCAGCAGCTTTAATAAAGAGGTAGTCTAGGCAATGAAAAAAATCAGTGCCCTTACAGCATGGCACACTTTTGGTTAATTTTCACTCGCAAAGTTTGTTGCTAAGCCTGGTAATTAACTACAGTCCCACATGGAAAGCAGAAGGAACTCCACTCTTTGATTAGTAACTCCAGGCTGTCTGTAGACTCAATGGAAGGACTTTTGAGGGTTTTCCCTGAAACCATAAGTGCAGGATATTTTAGAACTACAAGCTCAAAATATCAGTTTAACATGATTGTTTGATCTTATTATCCCTTGCAAATATCCATTCAGTCTTTTTTGGATCACACAGTGAGGAAATAAAAGATGATGTTGACCCCAAATAAAAAAAGGCACATCATATCTCATGCTCTCTCAATAACCCAATGTACCCATTATTCTAGCTTTGTACTCTGTTTTATTGACTGACTTCTGTACTCTCTTATCTGTAGTTTTATTAGGAAGATTTTAGCTCACTGTTTTATGGCTTTTTTTTGTGGTTTGTTTTTTTTTTTTCCTCTGGTTTCCAAGTAAGTACTCTGCCCAGTGCTGGCAGGGAAGGGATGGAGGCTGGTGAGAGGAGGAATCAATGTGTTTTATTACAACTAGGCTGGAATCTTTTCCTTTCTCCCTGTGAAGATCTAGAGTTTTCCCTTAAAATAAATAAATCCAACAACCAACCAAAAAAAACCCCCAAAACCTAAACAGAGAAACCTAATTATGGTTGCATAAACATGATCATTTTAGGAACAAAATACCCTGAAGCTCCTGCCCAGCTGTACCCCCACAATAAAGCCCACTGCAGAACTTTGTGCATGTTTTACATAAGAAACGCAGAGTCTGTCTGTAAAAATGCTCTGTAAACTGAACATTTATTGGGTTTTTTTTTATAAACTGTAGAGAATTTTCGGTGGAAAGAATTTCAGTTCACTTGTGTATTTCTCCCTGCAGTAGGATCCAGAAGAGAAGTGAGCAGAGATTGCGGGGAGAAACTTGCGAAGTTTCTTCTAGAGGTTTACCTTGGGAGAACCAGGGTGATGGGCTGGGTGACCAAGATGATTAGCACAGCCTGTGTGTTGGAGGAGACAGGTGAGCACGAAGAAAGAGCAGCTATGTCCTTGGTGTACGGTTTGTGCAGGTGGCTTGTGGCCTGGCCTGTGAAGATGAAATTGTAGCTGTATGAGACAGGAAGGGGAAAGGAAGCAAAAGGGAGGGGAGCTAGAGCCATGTTTGAGCCAGACAGTCATGGGAATTGAGACAAAGTTGTCAGGAGCAGGGGTGAGTGAAACCTTAAAGTTGGGGAGGATGTTATAATCCAAGAGGAATGGTACTGCGGAGCCAGTAAATGGATCTAAGTGGAGTAGTTAGAGGAGAAGGTGTAGTCCATCACAGGCTGGATTAATCCCTGATGTAATCCTGTTGGCATCATTGTGCTGGCTTCCTGTCTTTCCAAGCTTCAGTGGAATACCTTCAAAGATATATTTGGCCCTTCCAGTCCTTTTTTTTAGCAGATGCCACTGAATCATGTTTTACCAGATGCTACTCGGAGCCTCTGCTCTGCATTACATCACTGGTGTCAAGGCAGCGTGTCAGGTTACTGGGAGTGTAGGTTTCCTTATAAATAAGTAGTCATACTTCTGAATTTTGCTTAATGAAGTTATGGTTGTAGCTGTTAAATTTGCAAATGTTTTCAGTGTCAAATAGCTGAACAGCCAAAGTCCATTTGCATGTATGTAGGAAGCTGGCAAACTATTCCCTCTCATTTACTACCTTAAACACTTGAGTCATGTTCTTTTTCCAGCTCTGTCACCAATGCGCTTTGTGATATCAGACATTTCATGTAAGACACGTGTTCCTTTTTCCCAGCTGATAATGTGGGAGTGATAGTATTCCCTATGCTTAGAATAATGTGAAGCTTTACTCATAAATTATAATTTACATAGAAAGTCTTCAATACGAAGTGCTATTAAGTACGTGTTGTTACTGTAATAATGTTTAAGTACTACAAAACTATATCAGGATAGATGGCCTTCAGTAAGGGAAAAGAACACATGAATTACTGGGAGAGGTATGTATCCCAGGGATCTTGATGCCTATCAAGTGAGGCATGCGTATCTATTTCTGTAGGAAACCACAAATCCTTTGTCAACAGAACTGACAGGTCATCCTTGACTTTTTAGTCCACAGAATGGCCTTATTCATTTTAAATTTGCCTTGTTTTATGGTGTGTGAGTTCAGCGTTAAACCTGAACATTCTCAGCACATGGAAAACATTTCAGTGGAGCTGGAAAGCATTATTTTGTAAATGCGTTTATTAATTGTGTGAACTGGAACAATTGAGCACGTCAGGGCTCGGTGTGATTGCACCATGTCCCAAGAATTTGTTGGTGATGGTTTAATTGTAGCTAAAAAAGACATACAGCAATTTCAGTGAAGAAAACTGCATCGTATGGGTACGTTTTTTCCTCACATAGTACTGTATCTTGAAGAATGGATATTTTGCCAGCTGAATTTTTTTATTTTCTATACAAGATGTCAAAATATTACTGTATTTGATCATAGAGTTCATAGTCAAAATTTTCTTCATTCTTGTGCTTAATTGTACTGATGCTAATAGAGCTACTTAACCTCATAAATCAGGTTTGTCAGCATCAATATGATTTTTACCTGAAGTGGAAACAGATTCCTGGGTTTTTCATGGGAATTTTGCTAGGGACAACCTTTCTCCTTGGAGATGACACAGTACAGCTCTTTCAGTAGGAGAAAGAAAACTTTATTTAAGAGTTCTTGAAGAATTTAAATCATTTTCATGAACAGTGTGTTGAGAAGTGGGATATTTGCTTCCAGGCAGTAATAGTGCTCTTGTCAAGGTGCGTTCTGTGTAAGGAGAGTGGGCAGGCTCAGCATGGATCCACCTGCTGCTTTTACAGCACGATCGACACTTTCTGTAGCTGACAAGGCCTACCTAAATCTTTGTTTTTCTCGTAATAAAATGGAGTCAATAAACAAAAGCCACATGTACAGAAATTGTGCACCTGTTGAAGAGATCACTTTTCATTGGGAGCAGCATCAGTTACCTACTTAGCTACTTCAAACCATTAGCATGTTGAATTGCCTGAAATGTTATCGTACACTTTTAAGAAAATTTAATGAGAATGCTAATTAAAGGATGCTAATTTAAGGCCTCCAGATGACACAGGATCATTATGCCTTTCCAAGTATTCCTCCAAGAATGGTGGAAGCAATCATCATTTTATTTGGCTGCTCCATGTACTACATGTTGAAAGAAAACATAAGGCTGAGAGCCGTGGGGCTGTTTAGCCTGGAGAAGAGAAGACTGAGAGGGGATCTTATGAATGTTTAAAAATATCTGAAGGGTGGGTGTCAAGTAGAAGGGGCTAGTCTCTTTTCAGTGGTGCCCTGTGGGTAGGACAAGAGGTAATGGTAGCAAGATGAAACACAGGAAATTCTACCTCAATATGGGGAAAAACTTCTTCATTATGGGACTGACAGAGCCTGAAACAGGCTTCCCTGTTTTGGTTGTGGAATCTCATTCTCTAGAGACTTTCAAGACTCACCTGGATGTGGCCTGCCCTAGGTGTTCCTGTGCTGGAAGAGGGGTTGAACTCAATGATTTCCAGAGGTCCTTTCCAACCCCTACCATTCTATGATTCTATGAAAACCTTCTAGTTAAGATCAAGGAGGCACAATGAGTGAAGGGGAGTGGAGTGCCTGAATGATGGTAATTCTGAACAAATGTATGTGTGAAGATTCTGCTTGAACACGGTCTAATCTTTGTATCTTTTTATTGACTGCTTCTTCAGTGTCGAGAATGTTGGGAGATTTTTCAGTGCCTTGGACCAAGGAAGTCGGTTTGAAGACCTTGCATGTCATCTGTGTTTCACATAATTTCTCCTTAGAGAATCTTTAACAGGCAATAGATTTCCAAATGTATCCATCATGCATTAATGCTTCTGTTGCTTCAAAAGAAAATATTTTGCCTGAGATTGTTTCAGACTATTGACCTAACAAAATCTCGAAGCCAGATGACTTGAGTTTATCTCTTTTCAGTGCGAACAAACATACATAGTCATAACATCCCACCCCATTTTGACAGTCATGGTCTAAGGTGATCTTTGTCCACACTGTGTCAGTACATACGCTGCATCGATCTAAACATGAGAAGTCACAAAGTGAGTGTTAATCCAAATAAAATATGAGCATAAAAGGAAGATTTGATTATTTATGGAGCAAAGCAATCTGAGGAAACCCTCTTGAGGACAGCATAAGCATTGGAGCAGTTTCCCTTTATGACAGTTTGTGAAGCTCAGTAAAATCAGTCTCTGCCATGGACAGGGAGGAGCATGTTGGTGTTTGTGAACCTGTGTCCTGACTGCAAGGCGAACTCAGGAAACATTTCTGCTTTTCAGAACTCTCTTATGTTTTACTCCCACACTTTGTAAAAGCTACGTCTTTAACACAGACAGCAAACTTGGACCAAAGAGTCAGTGGTGCAGGTGTATGAGTACTCTAATACTGAGAGATTATTTTTTTCCTGTACTTGCATGTGCTTGACCTGCCAGTCTGAGCTCCATGCAGAGGGGATGCTTTTCCTGTGTGGGTTGGCCCATAGTCTCTACAGAAGGGACTTCCTAATTCCAGTGTGATGTCTCCTGTGACTGAGCAGGCTGTTTCTGTCTGTACTTTGTTTTCTGATGCACAGAATTCAATTGTCCCTTTTATCTTATATATTAATGGATATTAAAGGTGTAATTTGTACTTTTTTCTCTTAAGAATAAGTATTTTGTTTTCTTTTGGTTTTTTTTTTTTGCTTTGTTTTTTTTTTAAGAAATGATGTAACTTTCTCTGTTGAATTATTTGTCTGCCTACTGTTTCAGAAGGCCTTTCATTTGACATCTCCCTGTCTAAATTAAAAGAGACTGATATGTGGTATGTGGAATTCCTTTAGCCAAGATAAAGCTGATCAGAGCATGAGTGTGATGAGATGATGTGCACTGAATATGTGGGTTTCTTTGATGGTAACCTTAATCTAGATGGCTGACAGAGGCTGAAACAGCAGGTTTGGTCTGTTTTTTTGTGGATGCTCATCTAGGGCATCTGCTAGAGCAGCTCAGTAATGCTTAATGTGATGTTTGTTTTGTAATCTGGAGTCAAGACACTCGTTTGTTGCACTGGTCAGTAGCACCTGTCATAAATGGAACATCCCCATGTTGAATTACAGTGACCAATTCGCTAAGGTTTCTGGAGTTTGTGCCTAAACTGAGAGAGTCTTATAGAAGGCAAATTGAGATATTTAACTTGCTTCATTCGTTGTTTAAGCAGGCATGTTCTCTTAATGTAGACATCTTAAAATCCAGTGATGTCATTGCTCTTCTCTGAGAAAAAGTAAATCTCATGATTCCTAAAAAAATGGTGCTTCTAGTCGAAGGTAGAACAGGGGCTAGCTAGGTGCTGACTTCATAGTGAAACCTGGGTGGCAAACTGATGAAGAAGACTTTGAGCTAGCACGCATATTCACAAGGAGCAGAGTAAGGAAACTGAAACTCGACTCCTGAATAGGGCATAAGGTCTTTTTTTCTTTAAGCTCAGTTTAAGCATTGTGATTTGGTGTGTCACTCTGCCTTTGAGTGCTGGAAGGAGCAGATTCGTTGTTAAAATCCTAGACTAATGGCGATGTTACAACCTGTACAAAATGAATTACTCAGCACTCGTTAACATAGGAAACCATTTTTTTTTCTTTTTAATTTTTCATTCTGTGAAAGCTGGGAATGGCCGTGTCTGTAAGTTTGTTGCTCTTACAGTGGCTGCAAATAAATGCTAGATGGAAATGCTTGAGCTTATAGAAAATGTGCTCACCTTACCTAATTAGAAAGTACTTGCTTTAAGGTATTTTTATCTTGGTAGGAGCCTGTTGTTATTTTTGTTACTACAGTTGATGGCAAAAATGTTGAAAGAGTTGTGTGTAAAAGCAGGCTACATGAACATGTACAGCACAGGACTAGGGGTAACTTTGATGTCGACTATTCTATCTCACAATTTTGATTCTTTTTATAATATAGGAAAGTTTATGAAGGCTCTAATACAGTTTATATCAAAAGGTTACTTCTAAGAACCTGGATAAACATTGCTAGAATCTATATTTCAGCTTCCCAGTGTTTTAACAAAGGATCATGGGATTGCCCTATAACCATGAGCTAAAGTATGGGACTTTTCATTTTCCTTTTTGCAATATAGTTCTTCTTAAAATTGTACTCTGAACAATGGCTTATTTTCTTGTGCCAGTACTTAATTCCAAATACTGTGGCTTGGCAGCAGGCAGGTTTCAGATTTCAACCACATGTATTTCAAAAAATCAAAAGATCCTTCTTTGGCACTCCACTCACATATCTTAAAAAGCTGTGTTTGTGCGTCGGATTTAAAAATAATTGAAACCATGGCTGCAAAACCTGAACTTTTCTTCCAGGATGTTTTGACTTCAATTGATTCCAAAAGCATGCAAACCATGTGCAGCACGCAGCATTGATAATACTTGTAGAAACCTGACTTCATGGAGCATAAACACCTGATAATACAGTGGCCATTTTAAAAATGTACTTACTTGTCTTTCATTGTGCGTATATATTTCTTTTAAATACGTTAAGTGCATACTTTTGTGGAAAAACACTATGCAAACTTCATTTGGTAAATGTAAAGGTCACTTTAATGATGAAATGAACTTTTCAAAATTGGTAGCTATATCTGCATGTGCAGTAATTTAAGACTGGAAGTGTAGCCTCTGTGGAACTAAAACTGGTGAGGGAATTAGAACGATGTCATACATTAAGTCAGAATGACAGAGGTTAATATCCTTTTTTTTATTCTGGAATGTCTCTTTGGATCTTCATTAGACAAACAGATTCATAGATCTTTAAGTAAATTATTAGTGCTTGTGGCAGGAGTCACAACATAGACAAGATGTGTCTCTCTTACATTACACTATGTTTTAGAAATATTTGGGAAAAAAAAAAAAAGAAACTTAGTAGCCCATTCTGCAGAAACTTGTCCTTATTCACAAGGAATTTTTTTCATATTTGTCTGAAAAAAATGATGTGAGAAGTTGAGTCTTGACCTTCTGGAAGTAAATATCCACCAAGGGAATCGCTTAAACTGGACGTGTTAGTGGGGAAAAAACTCCGGTTTGCTTCTGTTCATTATTTATAGGTGAGGCAAAATGTCAACTGAGAGAAAGCTTTCTCAGAAATTATCAGGCAAAGCACAGATTCATAGCCTATTATGAATTATCCTATAGAATAGTACTGTGACAAACACCAATTAAACCTGATGCATTCCAAGCATTACTTTTCTATTTTTCCTAATAAAATTTCTTGTATGGCTGATGATGGCCCTTAAAGGCCTTACCTTGCCCTGGCTGCCTGGTGCTTCCATGGGGCAGAGGAATGTAAAGAGCAGCAAAGGGTCCTAAGTGAAAGAGAAGAATTACAGGGCTGGGTCAGATGCCCCGTGTGACAAATATGTGGTGTTATGTCCACACCACAAAACAAATGAGAAAAACAACTGGGGAAGCCTGAAGAGGTAAAGCAGCAGCAGAGTTATCCACTACAACTAATGGGATTCTTTGGTCATACACATCTTAAAAAAACACCAGAAACACAAAGGAAAGATGGAAAAAAAATCCATCTCATTTCTACACACTCACTTATCTTCTATAGTACAACTAAAGAAACTAAAAAACCTTTTACCAGGTGGCACATTGAGGTTTGATCCAGTGCCAACTTTGGGCCTTCCATCAATTCTTGTCAGTGTTCTTTTATGTTTTCTAAGGGCTTCACTTGCACAGAAAACTAATGTGAAATATAATTCTAGTAACTTATCATTGGTAAGAAATCACAATAGTCAAGTAAAAGGGAATCAAGTCTATCATAATTTGAAGTCAGGTCTGCATAGGAGCATTTGTTTTTTTACCAATCTTGGAGCTTTCGTGGAAGTCTAATGTATATGTATACATATAGGCATAAATTAGTTGCTATGAATAATGGGTGAATATTTTGTCAAATACTGATAGATTCTTTCTGAAGATTTTTGATATAGAATGAGTTTGAGTTGAGGACTGTTTTATTAGAAGGAAATCAAATTTGAATTAATTCCAATAAGTTGAATTAATATTTTCCTCTTCTTTACTTCATATCCTAACTTAATTTCCAATGTTGTTTTTTTTTGCTATCATTTAGCACATGTCTTAATTCGGTTAACGAGGTTGTAACCTTTGTTACATCTTGGTTTAATAACTCAGTAGGAGCTGTATTTCAGAGAGAGGGAAAACTTCACGGTGCATGAGGAGATGGAGTAAAACAACAGCAACAAAAAAATCCCCAAACCAAAAATCCATCTTATCCTCCAGCCTGGCAGAGGGAAAAATCTTTCTCTGTTATTCTCCTTCCCCCTGCCCATCCTGAAGAATGTGTACGAATAATATTAAACCTAAAACACCAAGGAAAAAAAAAAAATTGGAGGATAACCAAGCTCGCCAGGCCTGAGGGAGTACCATTTGATATTGTTTTATAAACATCTGCTTAGTTTTACTGTGTCTGACATAGTGTAAAAGACAGGGTGATTCACTGTAAGTGTGAAATACATTTTATTTACAAATGGATGAGTCTCCTGAATTTATCTCTTTCTTTATGGAAAACTCTTCCCTATTATTGGTTGTCATCTTTTATGTTTCTTATCTTTTGTTGCGGAGCTGAAATGAAGGGACTGGAATATGGATTCACCCTTCTGGGGAAGCATGAGTTTTAATTTCATTTCTCCTTTATCTTTAGCCGAACTTAGTGATATTGTCCTGGTGTATACTAGCAACAGCTAGATGGGAAGAAAAATTGGAAAAAAGAAAGGAAAAAAAAAAAAGGAAGGGGGGGGGGGGGGGATTTCTCCTCTTTACCCTGTGATCTGGCTCTTACAGCTTCTGTTTTTTGTCAGGCCTACAACTATTTTTCATGTCATGGAGGTAAGCAGAAGTACGGAATCCAAAAAAGTGTGGTGCAGCCAACTGAAAAGAATAATGCAGTTCCTGTTATCTGGGTTGAGTTCATGAACAAATTCTAAAAGCAAATCCCAACAGAAACCCAGTTCAACAAGAGCGTGATGTTTAGCCCTGGTGTTATCAGTAGAAAACACTACTAGGTAATGCTGGTCCTGCTGAATTCTAATGGCAGAATTTGTTAATTTTACCAAAACCAAAATGTAGGTTGTTTATGTTTCTGTCTGCTGCCATATAGTAGGCTTCCTAACATTTGTTTTGATGGGGAGGCATTAGAGTTTACAACTCACTGAACTATGAAAATAAGATATTGTGCTGTGAATTAAATCATATAATTTATTATTCAGTATTGATGCTGTAGTTTCTGAAGTAAATTTTGCTTTTACTTTTGGTTGTCATCATGTTTCTCATGTGTTGTTTTCTCCTGTACCATTACCACCTATAGCTTCTTAGACAAAGTGAAGTCCTTGATTTCAAGATTGGTACAGAGTATATAGTAGATCCTAAGTGACGTGATGCACCATTGAAGTTGTGCTTTGAGCTGGGAGTTGGACTAATGATGTCTGTTGGCCATATTAAGTTACGCTGGTTCCATGAATAGGCCTGTTGGTTAACCTGTGTGTATTCAGGCTGAGTTTTCTAGTTCATGGAGAAGGAAAACTGCTTGGTGTCACTATTGAAGTGTTTTTTAACTTTAAAAAGAGAGAAAGTCTGCTTTAGAGAGTAATTAATTCAATTAGTAATTTAATTAAGAGAGGGAGTAATTGATTCAATTATTTCTTCCAGACTTCATGTGAAGGCAGTTGCAGTAGCCAGCTCATGAGAGCATGGTATTTAAAGAGACAGCCTAGAAAGATACTGGAAATGAAGTAGAAGAGAAAGTTAGATCTTATAAAGGAATACAGCATGGTTCCTTTTTGAGTTTCTTTATAGCACTTAAAATTTGGAAAGAAAAAAAACAAAACAAAATGTTTTTAATGTAATATTCAGTGTTACTGCAGATGTCAGAAGTTTTCACCGCTGTATTGTCATGGATATAATAATTTTAAAATTTCTGTTAGCTAGAGCTCAGCATGTCTATATGCACTCAAACATACCAATGCATGTGCATATTATACAGAATAATCTGTACAAATCAGTTAGATGGTGTAGACTTCACTGTTTCTTCATATGTCTTGGTGTTTGTAAATTAAATGCAAATGACACAGCCTTCTGAGTTGGGAAGCAAATAGGAGACCAATAATTTTGGGAATCCATATAAATACACAGAAATGCATTTCAGTAGCTGCAGTGTGCCTGAAACATTTGAGATGGAAACTGTGGAAGTGTTCTACAATCAATTTGGGTTTTTTTCACAGAGCCAGGGACTAGAAAAATGATTAACAAGTTTGATCCACGCCTTTGGTGTATTTTTGTACCTTCAGAGCATGTGATACAAGTGTCCTAAAATAATTTCTGGTGTCAAGGAGGAATCTATGTGGAGCTCTCCAAGGTTCCCTGGATCAGATCGTTTATTTTTTGAGCTGTCTCTGGGGCCTCAGTAAAGAACAGCAACAAACCAACCTTGTTCCCCTCCCCAAAACACAACCAAAAAAACTCCCAAAGAATGACTAAATGAGTCCAGTGTTATATGCTATATGTGTGTTACACTCCAAATTTTTTTAAAGGTAAAAACATACGGAAACAAACCTTGTATGACTAAAAAGCCAGGAATATTGGTGATGAGATATTCTCAGCAGTAATATGGTTAAAACTATTATGCACACGTTTTCCTGTATCTTCCCCTTTTCTCTGCTGTTGCGTTCAGTCTTCCATTGCCCATCTAGACTTAAGTCTTCCTTAAGCAGTCATTGGGAAAGAATGGGAGGGATTGCAGCAAGTCATCAATATTCCAAGTTCTTTACTAGAAAAGATGATATGGACGGTGGGGTTTCTTTTTTCTTCACTTATTTTGCATGGTTTCTAACATATTTTGACACCTTGCATTTTCTTTATTGCTTGCAATTCCATGTTTCTTTAGATTTTTACTGTGAAAAGCGTGGTTTTAATGTGTTAAACTTTAAAACAATTTATTTATTACCCCCTAATGCCAGATTTCCTGCCTCACAGGCCTGTGTTTCTTAGAGTGTGGTTGAGTTTTTTATTTGGGCACCAGCAAGTCATCTACAGTATCCGCTGTCAACCAGTGGCTCCTTTTGACTGCTGTCTCTTGCTGGTATTATTCTATACTGCACTCTGTGTGTGTGTGTGTGTACGTATTTTCAAACATGCGTATGCATATATAAACACAAAATGTATAAAAGTATATATAAAAACCTGTTAATGCACAAGGTATATACTGTGTGTATATGTATGTATATCATTATTTATACTGTACAAAAATTAGTTATAGGTACATAGTCATTAGAAGAGTTGCTGTGACAGCTAACCAAGCTAATACTTAGCTTTGAGTAGGCCAAAACAAGCCTCATTCTTGAGGCCTTGCCAACTCAGTACAGTGTCTGTTCTACCAACAGCAATGCTTCATCTACTTAGCTGTAGAACTACATGTGAAAGGAGAAGGGAACGAAGCTGATAAAAAAGAGCTTATTTACTATATAACGTTTCCTCTTTCATGTACTAATTATTAAATGCATATAAATGTTTGATAATTTCACCTTTTTCTTTGTATCTGTCAATGTTGTGTTGCTATACTACTTTTTGGGCTATTAATTGGTGCATCTCAAAAAAACCCATAGTTCTTTAACTCACTCCTTACTAATATGTTTCTTGGAATAAAAGCACTGGGAGATAGTCATTTAGATGTAACTGCTTTAGTGAATTGCAACCCAGCCAGTAAGTAAGCTCCAGTTTGCTTTACAAAAAGACCTCTCACTCTATTTTGTTCTCCTCCAAGGGTATGTGAGATCTACCCTTGTTTTTGAATACTGAATGTGTTGGTAGGTTTCAGTAACTTCCACAAGCAATTAACTCTTTATCCTTTTTGTAGGTAAAATATGTCAAATGCGTGGGATAGAAATACACTTTTCATATTTTGGTACCTTTCTGGGGGCTGAAGAATAAATGTCACTTTTGTTTTTCTTATTACATAAATGTGGAGCAATTAGCGCATTAGAGAAAAAGATAGCTATACAGCATTTGTACCCTAGCAAGTAATTTGTAAGCTATTGCAAGTTTATTTTGCCTTACAGTTGAGGAAAGATGTTTCTGCTAAACAAAGCAATTGTCTGGTAATATTTCCTTGTAGCCTTCAGTACCATGGAGTGGAACTTACAGCACAATTTTTATTTTTTCTTTTTTTTTTAATGGAAATCTGGTGAAAATGGATTCTCTAATTGTAAACAGATTCTTGATGCAGCATGTGGCTTGTTGCTCTGACTACATAAAGCATCAGTACTTGTTCGTCTCACTTCTTGTGAAGAATATTTACTATGTGAGAACAAAGCCTAACAAGTCTAAGTCTCCAAGGACAGTTGAAGTTAATTGTAGCCTGAGAACAAGCACAACTTTTAAGTCCCCTTTGTCCCTGTCCAGTCTGTTTTAAGGGCAGCTTTATGAATCCTACCGTAAGTCCAGCTCTAGTGTAAATATATATGAGTGAGCTAGCCAAGAACCGCTTCATGTAAGTACTTGTTCTGACATCTTCTGAATTTCTTCTGACTCCCTGCTACTTCCATGAGACTCTTGATCCTACCAGTACTTGATTCTGCTTCTTAATTTATGAAATAACTACTGCAGCAGTGAGAAGGAACCCACAAAGACTCTGTAGAAAGAAAATTATTTATTGCTATCAGTTGAAAATTAGCCCACCCATGGATATGTAGAGGATGATAAAAATTATTTCTTCACTCTATTGTTGAAAAGTCTGACAGAACTAAACGGGGGGTTGTCAAAAATCATTAGAAAAACAATCTTACAAAAGGCACTACGGTCCCAAACTTGCTGTCTACTTCCCAGCCTGCTTGGTAAATGCTGTAGCATTTGCTAACTGTGTCTATACTCCCATTTCACTGACCTTTTGCAGCTGGCTGTGGATTTATGTATAAAATTCAGTGACAGTGCAAGCTCTGTGCGTTTCTGTGCTACCTTTGTTTTGCAGCACCCAGTTTCCTCCGATGTGGAAGCAAAATGGTGGAACTATTTTGTGAGCTATGTAAAAGAAATACTCCCATGTTCAAATATTCTTGGCATATTTTTTTCTTCCTTGTACTTTGAATACAGTTCCAGCAATCTCACTGACATTTGCAGCCCTACAACTATGGGGGCAAAAAAAAAAAAAAAAAAAAAAGTATATATATATATCACAAATGGGAAGGCAAGAGGAGGAGAATGTTTTGTAGTAAGAAGGAGCTGGGGTGCCCCTCCTCCAATATATTCCTTTTGTTCGCAGCAAATTGATATACTACAGGCACCACAGATTGTGTGTATTTGGCTTCTACTTGAAAATTATCTTCCTCTAAAACTAGTGTTTCAGGGAATGAAGTATGATGAGCCACATTGTTGAGTGTAGTTTAACACTTAGGCGTGTGTTCAGACTGACTGAATGTAAGTCATTAGAAATACAGGATATTTGGATGCTGTTCATTTCTAGGGTTTACTAAAGGTTCTTAGCTCACAGTGCTTTACATAGAAAAGTTGTTGAAATAGCTCTCCTCAGACTGAAGTTTCTCCAGGTTGTTTCTACTCTAAAGGCTTGTGCAGAATATTTGATCCCTGAAAACTACTCTGCCTTGTGAAGAATAACCGTATCTGTCTCTGTGCTTTGATGTGATGCTATCAGTGCTGATCCTGCCTAGCTTTTTGTGGTGTACTGTCCAATGTTGCTACATGTGTGAGCTACAGACCATGATTCTACGTTTGTTGTAGTCACCTGTATTTGTATTTAGCTTCCATTATGGTCTTGCAGCACAGCTCTCCTCATGATGTCTTTTGGCTCTCTGCAAATACAGTGCATGTCAGCATTGAAATGAAGCCATTTATCACTGGAAAAAACCACACATTTTTTACGATTTAATGCACATGTAAGAGATAAACATTTCTTATTTTTTCCTGAGGAAATGGACAATATGTGCATTGGTCAGGCATAACTTAGTGCACTTCTCTTTATGAGGTCTCAAATACTGCTAGATGTTTTAAACGTTGACAAAGTATTTGGACAAGTTTCTGGATCCTCACGGTAAAAGATGTATCTGGAAGTCAGAAATGAAGATAAAGGTAATCTCTAGTGCAGTTTTAAAGGAAATTAACAGAGCGGTCACCTGTATTGCTGACCTTGTTGTAAATATTTATTTTTTCTTCAAAGCAATATTATGTGGTTATTTGTCTGGATTTCTGTTACGCGTCAAAATATGGGTCAATCAATACCAGGAATTGATTAGTTTACTATATTTTGGATACCAAATGTAATGATAACTCTTTGGACTATTTACAGTTACTAAATTTGTTGACAGTGACAGTTTCTCTACAGTCTCTTCCTTACAATGTTTGGTGACGTTGAGCTTAATATCTACGCACTGTCTTGGTTCCTCAGATGCTCTGTGTAGAAGGAGAGTATGTGAAGGACTGTGCCCCTTTTCCCAGAGACAAATCTATTGGCTGGACTTCTAGAAAGATAGAACAAAAAACTTCAATGTGCCCATATGTGATGATGGAGACTACAGAGTGTAGGTTATTGTTTCAGTCTGTGGTGGGTAGGTGCAAGATATCCCTTAAGAAATTCTTATTACAACAGAGAAATATGCTATAGTTTGTGTCTAGAGCATCTGTTTCTGTGTGCAGTGCAAAGTCTTCTGTAATATGTTCCTCTCTACGCTTACTCTTTCCTTTTAGCTGAAGGGGGGAATCTCTCAGTTACTGAAGCAATACAAAAGTATAAAGATGTCAGTTTGAGACCATCCTGTTGTTGCCACTGTTTTGTATCCATACACTTTCTCTGGGTCATCCCAGTCAGTTTAATCCTACTGAAAGAAACTCGGCAATACCACCCTAACATGGTAGAGCTTCAGCTCATTAAGCTGTTGTGTTACAAAGCACAACATGTATGAATACTTTTGCTTTGCAGATGCTTGGGAAGACTTTACGAAATAAACTATGTAGCTGAACTCCTTCTTTTGATACAACTTAGGTAAAAAAGAAAAGTAACTGCTGAAAAATTGCTATTAAAGGAAATGGAAGGAAAGAAAGTTATGTTTACTGAGTGCAGTGTAGTGGTTTTTCAGGGACACCTGAACTGGCTCTCAGAGGACCAGATGAAGGTCCTCAAACAGAAGAATTCCACAGAAGATTTAGTGTGCTGTAATCTGTGTGGTTTTATCCTGGAGGAACTATATGAACTTAGTGCCTGGTTTAGTTCAGTAGCTTTATTCCTAGTGAAGGCATCCCTCCATGGTTCTGTGTAATCTTCTGAGTAACAACATGAGGTAAAGCAATTTTAATGTGTGGCTTTGGGATTTGATTTTTTTATTATTTGGACTTGTTAATTTATTGAGTTCTTAATGATATTGAACCACTTGGATTATGAAAACCGACTTTCTTTTCTTTTTGTGAAATGACTGCCTTGAATAACATGTTTATTTACTAGTATTATTTATCTTGGAAATGACCAGATGTTTTTGATATGTCTTACAGCAGTCAAATGAAGAAGAGACTTTCTTCATGTGTTATAGTGCTTATGAGAGCTGACAACTTTAGCACATTTTAGGTTATAAATTACATTTTAAAATGTATGACTATATAACATATGAAATGGATATGTAATGAGCAGAAGCAATATTACAATTTTATTCACACTTCATCAGGCTGTTTCATCTACTTCTGCCTGTATTTGAAAGACAGCTTAAAATATAAGGTAAGAAAAGGCTGTTGGCCATGTCCACTGAAGTATTAGTTAAGGAGAATACCTGCCTACTGGGAATTAGAGTAATTTTATCCAGGTATCTGAATGGCTGTTAGAGTTGTTCTTCACTTGTGTGGTACTTGCACTGAGCATTTTACAGGCTATGCAAAAGAAATTGTCCAGTCCCTAGGAGTAAAAGATGTTGTTTCAGACAGGAGTCAACGAATGAGAGGAAAAGCCTATGTGCCTAAGTGTGGGGGGCAGGACAGAGCACAGAAAGGAAAGGTCAGGGTTAAAATAATAATGACATTCAGGTTCATTTAGGTGCACGTGTTATTGCTGCTTTATTTAAATGTAACACCACCCCATTTTTTCCTGACCAGCATCTCTTTTACTCCAGTGACTTCTGTAATAAATGTAAAGCAAGTGAAGTGGGGATTTGATTAGTGGGGATTAGTATTTAAAGCTGGTGGAAGAAACAACTTATTTTTGGCAACTTGCAATTTGAGATGGAGCAGGGAGGCAATGCAGGACTGGCAGAAATTCTGAAATATATTGCATTTATCACTTGAGGAGTGATACCAAGAGGGATTTAAAGCCATAGTAATAGGCAGTGATATAGTGCATGTAGGACAACATTTACCTTGTGAGCTGCAAGATATATGTAGGTTTGGGGTGGGTTTTTGGGTTTGGTTTTTTTTTTTTTTGGATATAAAATTTAAAAAAGCTGAAGGAGACCCAAGTTTCAGAATGGTGTTAACTCCCTTTGAAACATCTCTTCATTCCATTTATAATGCATTATGTGGGACACTGGAAAAAGTGAGGAAACCAAGCCCATTAGTTATTACAGTAATTTCAGCTCACTTGTTCATAAAAATCCCGGGAAGAAGGCAAAGAGGAGGAGGTTAGAGGAATGCTCAAATGAGAGCTTGGCCAAGCTTTGCTGTAGGAGTAACACTCTCTTCCTTATGATAGATGAGCTGAATGTTGCTTATATGCAATTTAAGGTTGCTCAGAACTTCCTTTTATAATAAACTGATTTCAGATTTACATTTTGCCAGCTTGTAGTAGCTCCCTCTAGTGTCACACATGCTTTGCATACAGCACTGAAGGGCTTTTCTCTTAGCCTTTGCATATTTGTTTTAAGGGAAAAAAAGGAAAAAAAAGTGAGATTCTTACTTAAAAAAACCACCACTATCTGCCACTCCACACTCAGGAAGTAATAGCTGCTTGTTCTTGCCCAAAATTCAGAGATACTTTTTAGGTGGCTTCTGAGATGAATGAAACTTCTGTTGTTCTGTTTTAAAAATGTGAGGTAGGCACATAATTTTTTGTGGGTTTTTTGAGGCCATTTTACCTTTGTATTCCATCTCAACTATTTGTTGTATGAACCATAAATCTTTAAGTTCTGCACATGTGTTCAATTCCCCCCTGCCATCAATATGGGGGAAACAGCCTTCTGTATAAAGGTATTGACTGAGTGTCTTAATGCATTTTACAAAATCTCCCCCTCTTTTGTTGAATTAAACTGCTGCCACATTGAGATATTTTATCTTTGAAAATCCCTTCTCCATTATCAACTGTCTATTGGTTTTGTGATGCTCAGTGAAGGTTACCCCCCCACCTTCAGACAGTCGTAATTATTTTCCTCAAATCATCAGCAGAACAGCACAACTTCATTCAGACTCAAAAATAAAAATACAATGCATGAGAAGAGAAAGAGAACTTGGCTGAATTCGTAAAATGGTTTAATTGTGATTGAAATAGGTCTGGATCTGGTGATCGCTTAGAGCCTCCAGCCATCCCACTGGTGATTGGGTTTCCCTATTTGGTTTCAAAATACTAGCTGAGTTTCCAAATATACTTCATGGACGGTCTGTGCTTACTGAATATTCTGCTAAACAAACTTACACTTTATTTTTATTCCTTGTAGTTGACGTCCCTTATTTATCTTATACCAATCAAGTCTTGCTCTGAATATGGTTTCAGCAGATTCCATGTGGGGTTTTCCAGCTCCCTCATGATCACAATGTTTCTATTCCTGTTTTTGTCTTCCTGTGAGATAATATGATGATATCTCCTCTGGGGAAAGGAAGCATGAAGATTTTAGTGCCCAAAGTGGCTGACATTAGGTGCCTGATTAGTTGCCTATCTGATGTCTCAAAGAGCTTACTGTTTTGTAGCGGTTCTTTTATTTGTGTGCAGAGCCCAGCTCCTTTTAATACCCGCTGCAGTTATTAACACGGTGCTCCAGCAAATCAGACCTCTCAATGTGAACACTTCAAAAGTAAGACAAATTTAATAACAGACCATCTGAGAAAAGCTTAATTCAAATGTTAGCCCTATGTCACATATCACTTTTGTTACTGAAATACAGTTCAAAAAAACTGTGACAATGTTTTTCTCTTTCTCTCTTTTTTTCTGCCATTTAAAGTATTATATAATATCAGTACTTTTGGTCACAAATGTCATGAGTGACCCACACAGGAGGCATAAAAGCCTTTAAATATTTCAGCCTTCCAATCATTTCTAATCTAAGGTTTTCCTGTGGAAATATCTTGAGAGTTGCCTAGATGGTATATTAAGCATCAGTGTTGTTTTGCAGATTTTACTGTAAACTGTCCTTACCCTTCAGAATTGAGGATATTTTAATAAAGAACTCATCTTGAGGCTTTGTGTCTGATTTATGTTTGCATTTGTGAGGGCCTGAAAACTGTTTGCACTTAAAAGGCATATTGCATGACATCTAATATTAATATGTGCATGTACAGGCTGTTTAAATTAAATCAAGATAGTTGTTCATACCTCTAGGCAGGACACAATATAAACAACTTAAAATTATATGGGATGAACCTCTCTGTTTTGTTCTGACCCAAAAAAAAAAGTTCATCTTGGGGATGGACCATCATCTTGCTGATTAGTAGATGGCCATGTGTCGACTTCATTGACACATTTGAGAGAATGAGTGGTTTAACGAAGGACGGAATCGGGGAATAATTCATTCTGTGCCTAGAGGTTAACCACAAGCCTCTCAGAAATCACAGTGCTTGCTGCTCCAGCAGATGTGCTGGAACTCTGTGCTGTGACTGGAGGCTTTTCAGCACTCTGTTTCCCCCACCCTTCCCTTATTGTAAAGCACGCACCGTTCCAGCTGCCAAAACTTTTAATAAAAAATAGATTTGCGTTTGCAGTTTCCAGAATCTTTATCAACCTTCCAGCCAAAGTCAGAGTAATAAACGCAGAGAACATCTAAGGGTGTGCTTTGCAGATGATTGAGTTTTGCACTCAGGGTGTCTTACAGGCAGTGGCTCCCACCATTATTTTTACGTGATGTGCTGCGGGGGACTCCTGAAAGCCCCTTCTCTCCTCGTTGCACAAAAAAAATTGGGCTCATTTGTTTGGGCTCATAGATATCCCATTCAGCCATTAAGCATATTATGGTTAATAATAGGTTTTGTAAGGAATAAAATCACCCCGAAACCAAAATCCATTGAGTTAGCATAAATTGAAATTTAATGTGATTTACTTTATAAAATATAAACTCACTTGTGAAAACTGTGAAGTTGTGGTGTGAGGACAGTCTAACTTAAAAATGCTTGTTATTGCCCCTCATCTAGGACTTAAAATCTTCTCACTTAAGATGTTGCAATTGCATGCGCAAATATTCCTCATTTGTTGCAGTACAGATTAAAAGGGATCAATTTATCATCTTTATCACCTGTCAGTTTAAAGTACTCTGCCTCACTTTTCCCTGAAACTCAGAGGTCCATTACTGTGCCAGAGAGGATGCTAGTAATATGCAGCTGAGGGTGGTAATGAGGAGCTGGAAGTAAAGAATTTGTAAAGCCAGGACCCCAAGTATACTTTTGTCCATCTCCTTGATTTGACTGAGCCAAAACCTGTTCCAAATTACAGTAAAGCTGCTGTTAAACCAAAAGCAGTATTTGTGCTTTTACACCTTCAGCTTAAAGCAGCGCGTTTTCGTTGTATGGGTAATGCACAGTCTTCAGGAGCCTGATTTTCAAGTTCTGTTCCATGTATATTTGTTGTTGGTTGTCCCTTAAAGGAAAATATTTTCAAGTGGGAAAGAAATGAACATGTTCTTCAGGCTTTCTTTTTGTAGGACCCATATGTACCCGTGGGCTGCTGACACGCAGGGAGTGTTTTTGTGAGAATCTTTATTAATAAATTGGCAGAAGGTCATTAACATTTAGGACAATCCCAGGAGAAAGGCCTTGACCTCAGAAGTGTTGAGCTTCTCTAGATCTTTTAATCAGTAGGCATTGAGAATGAGTGATGAGTTTTGGGGCTATATCTGAAGATGCCAACCATATCTGCTGCCTCTTTCACCTGTGATAGCCCCAGTTGACTTGGTGGGGGCCTCCTCTAACCCTAAGAAAACAAACTATTTTACACATATGTAATATAAATTGATGATCCTAGGTACATATAGATAATAGCATGGCGTTTCGGTGAATGGAGAGGGGCACCACTTCAGTAAAAGGCTGGGTAAAATATTTACAGAAATCTAGAACCACGGTCATAAAGGCTTGAAGTATCGGTATGTTTGCTAGCTGTTCAAGGGAGAATGTCCTGTGGTGAATCAAAGCTGTAAGAGAATTTGCTATTGCAGCGCTTGGAAAATGTGCCATCTGAGGCTAAGAAAGCTGCATTTTCTTCTTAATATCTTGGAGGTGCTCTAGCTTCAGTGAATTTCTGTATTACTTGTATATTTGTTGTCAGTGACAGGTATGGTGTATAAACATTTCACGTCTCAGCATGCAAAATTCAGACCTAAATCCGTAAGTAACTCAGAGAGGTAGTATGTTACAAGCGTTGATGGGTGTGCAGTTGTTTAAAACCATGTGAGGTCAGACTGAGGCTTCAGGGTCTGCCATGAGTAAACGGTTCTGTATGGATAAGATGAACATCGATTAGGATTGAGAAAATTGTAGCCTGAAGATTGGAGATGAAGAACAAAACAAGATAATTGTATGGTAAAGCAGGAGGAATTCCCAAACTTATTTCATTGGCCTAATCATAATGTTAAAATCTTTGTTATCAAACTAGGCTTAATGGAGTGGTGTTAAGAGCTTGCAGCTGTTTGAGTGACATAATAAATACTCAGGGTAAGTAAAATAACCTTAGATTTGTCTGCTCAAATTGTTCTGAAATGGGCTGCCACAAAATATACAGCCAAGTCAGCCTCTTCTGTACCTTTGATTATTTAAGATTCCTGTTATTCTTTTATTACAATGTGAAGTCCTTCCTCTTTCAGACTTAGCACCACAAGCTGTGCACCCCGTCAGCATTTACTGTCAGTGATATTCACTGATCTGTTACCATCTGAACCATTCCAGAATTCTCAGCCTGGTACATGCTGAGGTCCTGCTACTGGATCGTCTGGAAAAAATCAAGTAGATGAAGTACGCTTTCATGTCATTCCTATATGTCTTCCCCAGCTGTTTTCCAGAGTACTCCTTCTGCAAAAGTTCCGTGTAGGAGCACTTTTAATGTGTTGTGTCTGCAGTCACGGACAAATGACTGCAGTATATTTTCAAAAACAACTTTTTAAAAAGAACAAAGTTGTTGTTGGTGTGTGTGTGTGTGGTTTTGTGTGTGTGTGTGTTGTTTTATTTTTTAGTTGTTTTTTTTTCCCCCATCTGTAGATTACCATTAGTTTTCAAAAAGGGTAGATGAATCTGAGAGTGTGTGTGGACTTTGCTCATGGAGTGAGGACTAGAGAAATCCCATCATCACAGATCTGGAAGAGACTTGTATAGCTCAGGTATACAAGAATTGCCAAAGCATCACTGTTTGTGGAGGTGTGATGTGTAGTCTCTGATCTTCAGAGGGACCCTTGACAAAACTCTGGTGTACAGGAAGTCATCTTGATAAGCTGTACCACTGATGGTACTTCCTTCTGCCTAAACAGTTGGGAAAATAGACTTTTGATAAGACTAAAGCTAGGAGTACTTTATTCGAGTTGTAAAGCATGTTAGTAGTAGCTTCAGTTTCAAGTCCTATTGTCCAAGTCCAAGTGTTTCTATGTATTTTATAATTTCTGTATTTTGAGAGTCCGTAAAATCTTGGAGACAATGCTGATCAAAATTAAAATGTGATTCAGAACAGCTGCTTGTTTAAATAAACAAACCTCATGATTCAGGCTTCCTTAGGACTTCTTCCAAAGGAATTCTAGCTTTAGAAGTGGTGGAGAGAGCTAAATGTGTTGTGTGATAACTTTACAAGAGTCTCTCTCTATATTCCAGTACATTTAGCAGTGGTCAGAATCACTGACTGGGATTTCAGTGCAGTGAAGAAAGACTATTAAATTCATACTGGTACAAGTTAAATTTTTCCTTGGTGAAATAAACCATTCTGTGCCAAATTAAGAACATGTGGAGGAGCTTGTTTATCTGACACTTTTCACGTGTACCTGAAACAGAATAACGCAAGTACAGTACATGGAGTTGGAACTCATGGAGAGCTTGACTTTTCTCTGATTCAGTTCAACAGGGTGAATGCCATAGTCTTCTGAGTGGAAGAGTAATCAATTCATTCTCCATAAGACAATAAATCAAGAAAATAAATCAGACTTTTGTACTGTGTCGGAGTAAATAGATTGTGTCCAACAGTAGTTTTTTCTGTGTGATTTTTATTTCCTTTTTGATTCTCTCAGGAGTTGGTATCAAGGCTGAAGAATTTCATTTGAGATATTAGTAGCACAGAGCAATATCCTGGTTTGATTTTTCAAAGTAAAATCCCTTACAGTTTTCCATGGTTGTATAAATTACTAAGAATAAATTGATCTAAGGAACAGTTCATATACTGTCTTCATAATTTCTAATGTGGACTTTATATGATCGATTGCTGTTTGCCATGAAGTTGTCTTAAAGATTGATATGTACTCTAAAGCAGATTTTTGATTTTGTCTTTTATAAGCAAAATGATTACATGTACTAACTTCTGTTTGCAAAGTGGCATGCCCATGTCAGAAGGCTATCAGTGGAGCAGTAACATATATCCAGTTTGGAAAAAAAACCATTGTCCTGTTGTCATTGCTTTTTGTCTTCAGATGAACAGGGTTTGTTCATGCTTGCTATTTCCTCCCATCCTTCCCCTGTTTTATTACTATTAATCTATTCCTATTTTTACACTCTACTTTCTTCTCTTTACAATTAAGTGCAGTTTGAACATACGAGTAAGGAGCATGTACTAAAACTAGGCAAATCCTAATTATGGTATATTGTAAGTGCATTCTCAATACTTTGTGACATATTTAAACTTACCCAGACATATGAGAGTATGAGTGTAACTGGCTGTAGCAGACAACCTGTTGGGCAGTTGTGTATTGCACAGCTGAGATTCGGTTAATTCCAGTATGTGATTGTTGTGCTGTAAAATGTCACTGAGTGGCATGATTGTATGGAACAGTTGAAAATTTGGCTTTGGATTCCTCTGTTTCTTTTCTCTTCATTCCCCTTTTAAAAGGGGGAATGTGCCACTCTGTTGAGAGCATCCTTCTCAGATATTGGGCAACTGCATCAACCCTTTTTTCATCAGCTTGAGAGTGGATGATAACACCACAGAGCAAACTCTGGCATTGGTGGAGCTGAAGGGCTGTGAGGCAAGGAAGTGATTTTTAAAAAGCGCCCTTTAATGGAGTCAAGGCCCTGAGTTTGCAGCAATGTTGCAATAAACTGCTAAACTTTTGCTTATGGCACTACAGCAGATGATTTTCTCATAAATAGTGTATTTTTTAATGTTATTGAGCTCACTCATGTTTGGTGTTTGGGTTTTCTGTTCTTTTCCTCAAAAAATAGTTGATTTCTTTCTATCTTAGTGGTGCAGCTTTTGGATGGGGTGGGAGCTTTTCTGTTCCTTCTTCTCCCATTTAGGTCAATGTGTCTTTTACTAGGTATCCAGGAACAGCTTTTATTTTTCTCATCTTTAGCTTCGCGTTCTAGTTTTTACAGTTTAGTGCATTTTTTTATGTTGTAGGTCACCTGTCACACTTCACCAGGGCAATATCTGTACACTGGAAGTAATTCAGTCTCTCTTTCTGTTTAATTTCATGCTGATGTCTGGAAGATGTTATCTGGGTTAGCCAGGCTGAGGAACGCTGTGTCCTCTACTAATTTTCTTTAACTCCTTGACTTTTGGCTATCTCACTGTCCCTTGGCGTATTGTGTTGGTCTCGATTTTAAAGATGTTTATCTGAAGTGTGAACTCGCCAGATGAATTGTTGCCCATTTTAAATTGCTCAGTTTAAATTTATATGCTACACTGAATACTGCTTAAAAAGTTGGGTCCTTAAAGAAGACCCACTACTATTCCATGCTGCTGACACTGCAAATGGGACAATAAGAAATGTCTTCACAACACTGTGGAAAGTCCTGGCCAATTATTTGTTGTTTCCTGAGTTACTTTTAAGTGGAGTTCTCCAGAGCAGACATGTGATGTAATGAATTTCCTTTGCTGCAGTATATATGCCATACTGTACTATATTATATTTGATTCTTTATAACAGAAATATATGTACGCTTTACTTGGGAGAAAGAGTTTGAGAGCGTGATGTATTCATACTTAATAACATATTTTCAGTATATACCAAATGTGAATAGAAAAAGGGAAGCACAGCAGAATGAATGTCATGGGTGTTTCGTGCAGATGCAGTATTGGTCTGTAACAAGAGCTTCGTAAGTTTTATTAACGAATGTTGCATCATCACTGCTCTTTTATACTCACAGTTGTTCAGGGTGAAGGAAACTCTCAAATCTCTCATACGTTTGTTGAAATACCGTGTGATTTGTTGGTATTCTCATTTGACTTCCTTTTTCCTCATGCTATGGTCCACTAGGCCACTGTGAAACAGAAGTAAAATGTCTGGTTGACAAAATGCAAACAGGTGAATAAATTCTACAGAAAATATAGAGTGAGGTGTATAGGTTCTGGAGTTAGCTACAGCCATGATGCCAGCAGCTTTTCTGCTGTAAACTTCAGTGCACACTGCAGGGACTGAGCCTTAAGAATGAAAGGCGTTTATATGCACATATTTGCTGGCCAGTAGGCTTCCTGTGAATCCTCAGTTGTGTCTTTCTGGATACTGTTTAAAACATGCCATTTATATATTCATCATTGTTTTATTAACTTGTAGTCTGTTGAAGAAAGAAGACTAAATAGACTACAGGTCAAATTGTGGTCTCTAAGGTATACCTGCTTTCAGTGTCATTCAATACTGTCAGTGCATTTTACAATATAAAGCCCTGTACGGTAGGAATAATGATGTCATGAACTTTCTCTGAGGAGGAAGTAATTTCCATTTAGCTTCCCCATTGAAAAGTTAGCCACCTAGCCTTTCCTTCTGGTGTTTCCATAGGGAAATTGATTCTACTTATTTTGGGCACCTGTTTTAGCATGTGATGAGGTGTGGAAACGGGAGATGTAGTCAAAGCAAATATGTTTTTGTTTCTGTTGATCTCATGTCTGTTTACATCTCTTGTTGTGACCCAGACCTGTGTGAGTGTTTCAGAGGGAGCAGAATGGTCTCTTATGTAAAAAAGTGTGTGTCTTCCTTAAGAAGCATGGTATTTATTTTCTTCAGTAAATGATTGTAAAGAGCTAACAAATAAAGGCACGGTGTTCTTCTGGATATTAGCTTCTAACAAGCTTATAGAATAGAGCCTTTCATAAATGGAATTCCTTAGCTCTATGTAGATAATGAAAATATTAATGCAATGTACTTGCAATATGTTCTAGCAGATTATTTCCAAACACTTAAAACCAGTGGATTTAAAATTTATTATGGTAAGAAATGTCTTGGAACATAAAGACCTTGGATAGTAACTACATTTCACGTTAAGCAGACATCATCTGGTTTTGTTGAAGTACAAAGTTTCAGTTTGGGTCTTTCTGAAAGCAATGTCAGAAGTATTGTTGGATTCAATAAATGCAGACCTGGGACAATGAGAACTACCCTGGAGTTGGGATGAGATAGGTAAGCACATGCGTGTCAGGACAAGAATAATTCTTCCGAGTGTCAGGGAGTAGCCGTATGTACATCAGTTATTTTCAGCAGGTAGTGGGTAAGGGTAATTTGGGTGTCTTCTTCTGTAATGGTTTTGGGTGAGGTTTTTGTAAATGGCATAATTCTTTGTGATATACATACTATTAAATTATGGGAGAACTGCTAATTTTTGGTAAACCTAACATCCTTTGTATCCTTATCTGTTTTCACAGCAATGTCTTAGGAAACAGGATATGATTTCAAGTAATAAATGAAATGGTAAAATACAATTTTAAGTGTAAGAGTTGTGCTCCAGAAACAATGATTAGCTCCAAAAAGATGTACTTATTACATCTAAGTAATAGTGATATACTTGAAAAAAATTAAATTATAATTTAAAGTAACTAAGATGCTTCAGAGAGAGAGTATCAACAACTGCTTGATACTGGTAGTAGCTAAATACAAACCAAGCACAAATACCAAACTTCTGAAATCTTCATAAAATAAGCTGAGGTTTCAAGTTAAAAAATTTAATAGATTCCAGCTATGCTAAGAAGTTGGACGAATTCTGAGGACATCTTTGAAATCAGAAATATTAGTTCTTAGAACTACCTTTATATGAATGTTTAACTTTATTGGTAGTTGTAAAACTTAACCAGATAACATTTCAGACGAGGAAATGCACCTGGTCTCGCTAACATCCTAACTGACCTTGTAAAATTTCAAAGTGGTTGTTCAGAGACATCAATCATCATCCTTTGTGGTCCTTTCTATTTGAACCAGAGAATCTTCCTGAATATTGACAGTCATTTATTATTTTAATAAGAAAGATAAGGGAGATTTGACAAAACATAGAGCAATTGGAGGACAGGAAGGCACCTCTTTGCCCTATCAGATCCAGTGCTATGACAAAAGAAGCATGTGATTCCCTTTGGGAAATCCATGCAGGTGATTTGAAAGCATCTCTGTTGTCCTGGCTCGGTGTAGATGCAGTGAGCAGTGTGTGCCTGACAGCCCCAGTCCTGCTGTGTGCCCTCGGGACGCAGAGGGCAGGCTGGGACAAGATGTTATGGTGTGCACCTCTTTACTGGGATGAAAACTGTATTGTACAGTGGGAGCGAGAGTGGAGGTGCACGCCAGGGGGTTGCGTAGTCTGGATGAAGGGGGAATGGGGGCTGAGGAGCAGCCTGCAGGCTCTGGGAGGTTGTGCCCATGGGGGGGTGATGCAGCTGGTACCAGGCAGTTCCACATCAGTAGACTGCTCAAATAATTCAGTCTCATTTCCAGTCAAATATATTCATGGCCTGCCTGTATTTTCTTTTATGTCAGAATAGATCTTCAGCTTCAGTAGTTTTCTGCCCTTGTTCTGTGATGGTGTTCATACATAATGCTATCTCAGCCTTCTTTGGAAAAGGCCAGACAAACTAATTTCTTTTTATCCTGGCATGAAGAATAAGTTCTCTGTTCTGCTGATAGTCCTGGTAGCCTTGGTCTGCACCTTTCATATTAAATCTGAGTTTCCTTAAACACAGTGGTAGTACTACTGTGTTGCTGTTGAACTTCATTGTTGCTAAGTGTTAGAATACAGACATAATCAAGTAGCCCTTTCTGAACTCAACATTTATGGATAAAAAAGCAAGGGTATTTTAGTCATTACTGTCTAGTCAGTTAGGAAAATGAATTCATTTCTTGTCTCACATACATAGACGTCTAGTGAAACCGCTTCTTGGCTCTCCGCTTTTCTAAATTAAGTACCTTTCAAATTGAAGTTGTGGGACAAGAGTTTGACTTGGAAATGAATGACAGACTGGGGTTTTGTGCCTTTAATTTTAGAAAGATTTATTGATGATATTGAGGTTTTTTAAATTTTATTTGAACATATATATGTATAATTATATGCATACATATATATGGTAATATATACATTTTCTTCTGTCCAATGGAGGCAACAATATTAGATGAAAAATATGCTGTAGAGGCTGATGGCAAATTAAGAGAATGTGAGAGCAGTCAAAAGCAGGTAAAATCTGTGAGTGATTTTTGCATTGTAGGCTTAAGATCATTTAACTGGAAATGTCTTGTAGAGAACAGCTATACTTTAACTATGTAATGTCCTGATTTTAAAAAAGCATAACCTAGTATAAACAGTGGGAAATCTTGGAAAAAAGGTCTGCACTGGGGAAAAAAAAAAAAATAAAAATTCCCCGTTAGAGGTTGGTAGCAGTATTTTAAGAACTACAAAGGACTATTCTCTTGGAATGGTTCAGGAACTTCAGTTAAAAGTAGAGAAGATAGAATGGGTTAGTATTTTGGAAATAAATATTAAATGAAGGGTGTGTAGGGAGTTGAAGACTTTATGTCATAGTAGGGAGCAAGCCTAGGACATTAAAAGAAATCCTGTGCTGGATGGGTGCTTGGAGTGGGTGTTATATTGTGGAGGGGAGATAGGAGTGGCATTGCCTTGGTAAAGAACTTAGAAAGAGGTGGGGAGTGACAAGCATGTAAAGAGACTGGAATTTACATAAATGGATGGAAAATACAGAACCAGGATAAAACAAGAGAAGCGACCAACCCAACTTCCTTCTTTGTTCCCTGACACATGCGTATATATATTTATTGCTCACTCAGTAAAGACTTATCACTTTTTAAGGTAAAATGGTTGCCATGCTGGAATATCAGTTTCCAGAATGAAGTCTCCCTGGGAGTAACTCTACAATCCAAAACCTTTCTAATATGTTGGGGTTCAACTGTGTTGCATCAGTTGACCCCTTTCTGAATGTCCTGGTTTGAGTGAAAACAGAACTAATTGTGTTCAGTAATTTTACTCTTCAGCTCAGTTCTTCTAACTAACTGCACTTTCTGAAGTTAGCAGCCTGTTTTCACAGACAGTGCCTGCTTCTAGCAGTGATAACATCTTATGTTTAGAGTTACTGCCAAGGATTGGTGTGCAGACCAAGGCCACTGCTGGGTCCTGTGTACCACACTGGGGGGTGCAGAGGGTGAAAGGCTGCACCTTCAGGGAGGAGCGGACAGGACGGGTGACTCTAAACTGACCAGGAGGTATTCCAGCCCATATACGCCATATTCCGTTTAGAACTGAGGGATCCGAAGGGTCTCTGGGCTCTTCTCTCCCCTCTTGGACTGCTTTGCCAACTTTTGCTTGGCTTGGCTCGGGTCCTCTTTCGGTTCCTTCCTCGGAGCACCCAAGGAGGACTCTGTCCATTCTGCCTTCGATCCGATCTGCGTGTTCCTGAACCCGGTACCAGAATCCAGCTCCTGAACACAGCTCCCGTCTGCTGCGGGGCCCAGTCTGGGACTGCCCCAGTGCCTGCTCCACAGCATCAGTGGTGATGGTGATGTAATTACCATCAGGGGGATTGGGTTTGATACTGGTTTTGTATATATTCCATTTTTATAATTACTAATTTCATTTTCATTAAAGCTGTTTTTTTCCTTTTCTAATCGCTAAGTCTCTCTCCCTTATTCCCTTTCTCTTTCCCCTCTGGGGAGGGAGGGGGGTTAACAGAGAGCGTCTGTTACAGGTTTAACGGGCTGCCCTGACCCTAAACCGTGACACTGAAGAATGTTTTTTTTCAGTACTTATCTCAGGGTATGGCTGGACTAGCTTTCAGTGAAATGGACAATAGGATAAGTGATTGTTTTAGCAGAACTCCAATTTAATATCTCATAGATATGCTGAACAGTTTGAAAGAACTGTCTTTCTACTTTTCATTATTGCAAGTTCTTTATTGCAGACGTTAAAAATGTATATGAATTTATTGGTTTTAGTCCAAAACAATTGCTTTTCTGTGGAGGCTAGCTGCTTCAGAGTGAGGAAAAACTGATGTCCTCTCTCACTCAGAAATTCTGAGCCGCTTAAATTGGAGAAGATGAGTAAAACAATGAAATCACGAGATTATATATGTTGACTCTTGATTGTCAGGGAGGATTTGATTGATCGGTTCATTACATGCTTCTGCACCTTCAATGTGCTTAGAAGTGGAAAAAGGTAACAGTGCTAATCAGCAGGTAGAGGGAAAAACCCATTTGAAAAGATTTAGTTGTGAGACAAACCGGAGACATGAGACTCTCTTACCTCCCTGAGGCTCTTTTCCCCAAATTTCCTATTTGTAGCCTAGTCCCATCGCTGCATGTGCCTTTGAGGCCAATATTTCTGTTGTGTCATCTTTTTGCTTAGTCTGTACAGACTGTAAAGACAGCCTTAGCCTTGCCCTGTGCTATGCTTCAGTATGGAGGAAAAAAAACCCCAACTATTTATGTTAATCTCAATTTTGGTCTTTGCTTCAGTGTGAAAAAGAAAGAGGAATGAGACTTGCTTATTATTTTTACTGTCAACGTTGTTCAGATACTGTTTATTTTTACTTGAAGAGCTTAGACAAAGGCTGGTGGTTTGGTTCTGTATTTACACTCTGGTTCCATGGTGTAAGACAGTGCGTGACCTTTTTCTCAGCAGAATGTAAGATAAATATAGCCTGATACATAGAAGTAATCCACTACTACAAGGAGCCTCATCAGCATGATCATCTGCTTTTGTGTTGCAGTTTAATGAGGAAGCTTACTCAGTTGCACATAGTCAATGTGAAAACAATAAAGGCATAGCTGCTATGGGCTAAACTATTACAAAAATTAAAACCCTCCTTATTTCATTTGTTGAAAAACAAGGAGAAGGGATAGACACATGGCCACCCACTTGGTTGTGCAAATTCTAAGAAGTGAAAATAACTTGTGACAGAACAGCCTGAAGGTTTCACTTAGCCTGTCACACATGGCCTCAATAACACTGTGAAATAGTTTCTCTTACCCCCCAACCTACCCAGCCTCTTCTGCTGCGAAATCTGCAAAGCATTTTTCAAATTAAGTGCGCACTGTTTTCCTTTTAAGTTTCAGGAGCGAGTGTCTGAGAAAGACATGCTGAGACATTGGAGACAATCTACATCGGCAACAAAGGGAGATGCCTGCTGCTTTGCAGGCAACACAGAAAATATGCCAGCCATGCAGGGCTTTCTGCAGCAGCAGTTCCAGAGCTGCCTGGTGTTTATTTGTGCGATGCGCTAGCCTTTGCAGGCTGCTGCGGGGAGGAGGGTGAATTTAAGAGTCCTTGAAAAACTGTTGCAGGATAGCTTGTATTTTATTAGCACATCGTCTGGGATTTGGAACTGATGTTTGCCTCTTGAGCTTAAATAATGAGCTTTCTGGAAGTGCTGTGCTTTGCTTGCCCATGCAGGTGTCAGTGAATAGGTATGTGTTTGCTGCTCTTATGGCTGGGGATTTGACTGCTCAACACATCATTACCAAAACTCTCATTCTGTCTTAGTGGAAGAACCTAAGTAGAGCCATTTGTATGTTCTGATGAAGAGTTGATAGTGTCAGAAATCATTTTGGCAGCCATTTCAATTTATAATAGAGGAGTGGCTTTTTCCTAAATAAGCATGCATCACTTAAGTCAAGTAGTCAGCTGGCAAAACTATCTGACAGAACAAGAAATTAATACAAGGAATAAATCATGTACATGGTAGTGTTGTCATAACTGGATCATTCAAGAACGATAATCCTTGAGCTTTCTGGAAGAGTATAAGTTTCTTGGAAGATGACAGTGAGTCGTTCAATACATGCTTGTAGTCTACATATAAGAATGCATAGGGGAAAGTCCAGTAGTTGCTTCTCTTTTGCAGCTGGATACATCCTCTTAAACTTTTTCCATGTATGGGTTCATATAAATGTACTTATTGAGACTTGAAAGACTTGACTACAGTCTGTTTTATACAGTGTAGGAGCTACTCCCTGATCTGTACAGAGGTTCAGTAATCCTTGGTATGCACTGATATATCTCTCTGCAGGGTTCACTGATATTAATTTGTTTGAGATAGTCAAGGGGCCAGAGTAGGTGTCAGTCAAGGAGCAGTCGGGATTGTGCCAGCAGACTCCTGACAAGGTGTGTTTTCTGGCTGCTCCACAACACTTATAGTGGGAAACAAGAGTTCCTACAGCTCTCAGTCCTGGCTGCCTTAATGCTGCATTGCAATTGGCCCACAGGCTGGGTAATAATGAGTCTTGTTTTTTCCAACTGGCCCAGTCTGTTGCTAGGAATGTTGCCCAGGCTTTAGTGAGCTAATGAGCAGGTAGCATTGCAGGGGTGTAGTCCATGAATAGTTTGAGAGCAAGCTGTAAACTCTTTTCCAACCAGGAAGGGGTTAAATGTGTAGATGATGTAGCCTAATTCAAAAAAAGGGCAATATTCCAGAAAATACTATAGCCTTGGTTTTTTTTTTTCTCTTCTAGCCTTGCTTTTGCACCTCTCAACATTAACGGTTAACCAAGAAGTGATAGAAGGGCTGATGTTTCTAAATGGGTGTCACAGAGAAAGCAGTGTGATCATCTAGATCACTGACAGTTAACCTTCCTGCTACGAAATGGTGGAGGTTTACCTAGTCATAAATAAGATGTAGCTTTTGGCTTTTACCATTGCAATCAAAATGTTTCATCACTAGGAGGGTGTGGGGCTTTACAGATGGATGAAAGGTGCTCCTGAAAAACTTCAGTACTTTTGCAGTGGCTGGAGTGAATGTGCATCATGGCTGTGCAGATCTGTAAGTGATAGTGACAAATACTGAAAGTCCAGTGCACGCTTCTTCAGCCTCTCTGTGACCATTCTCTCTTAGATAAAAAAAGATCCAGCTGCTTTTTATTACACACAGTATGGTTCTTGAAAATTGAGTCAAACAGAAAACAAAGTGCTATAGTGGAGATGCAGGAATCCACCTAAAAATGTAGTTGTGGAAAATAGCCAGGAGTGGTTATTATCCTTCTTTTTCTGCCCCTGAAACCTTGTTTCTTTATCAGCTGCCTGGGTTCAAATTAGTATTGAGAAACCAAAACAATACAAAGAAGAAGCTTAGTAAGTTACGTAGGACTTGAGGAAACAAAGTATGTAGGTGGCTTATAGAACATCAGAAATTGTCATTATACACAGTACGTGATAAAGAAATTATTATGAAAGAATGTTTCATTCTTCTGTACTTCAATACTTTCCACCAATATAAATAATTTTATGTAATCACTAACTGAGAAGAGCTGGTAAGGCAGTAGCTGTTATACTAGAAGTTTATTCCAGATCGTTGTGTAAATTCTCAATTGATATAGCTCAGAATTGTCAATCCTGTAGAGTATTAAAAAAAAAAAAAAAATTGTCCAAGGAGTCAGAGGACTGACTTAAAATGAGATAATTTTTCTTACTTGTCTGTCTCCTTTGTCCTCCCTGGTATGATTTAACACTTTCAATTGGCAATCACATTGTATTCTTAAATTTTCATCAGCAATTAGGAAGGTTAGATTTTTACTATTTTTTTAATATTAAGAATAGGTAGTAATTTGACATCCAGGACTGATATTAAAAAGATAAGCAAAGTATGAAGCAGAAGTTTGTAGTAATTTGATATTGTCATCTTGAAACTTGGTACCAATATGGGGAAATGGTGCAGCTATAATTAAGACTGTTTCAAAAAAGGGGGTTCAGAATAGTGGAAAGAACATAAACTTAATTTAAATATTTTCAGTTCTCAAACATTTTGTGTTCTGTTATGTGGTTGGATCTGTCTACTCAAAGAATTTCTTGGCAGAATGCTTCAGCTTGAAGACATTTGCAGACAATATGCTGATAGTGGATATGAAATGATTTGGCTTCACACAGGACCCTAAGACTATTGTTTCTTTTGTATCTGACACAGAATTTCTCCTGGAAGCAGGTGGCTCAGGGAAGCACCTTCTTAGAAAAAAGCAACTGTAAGTTTTTCTGTTTCTTCAGGTAAGTTTATACAACATTTGGTTGTATATGAGAAGTCAAGTCTAGGTGGAAAAGATTCAACTATCCTCAGTGTATAAAGCTACACTATTAAGCATTTGCATTAAAACAGTGTCACCTTTTCATGCTTTTCTGACGAAATACTGCCAATTTATTGTGCTCCTAAGCCATGTAACATTATTCAGACTGATTTATTTTGTTTTGCTTTTTGTTTGTTTTTGTATGCACGAAGCTGACTCTAGTGCTTTTACACAGATGTGCATAGGCTTCCTGAATTTCCAAAGCAATGTTGACAGTGACAAAATAGTGCTGGGAGGTGTTGAGGGAGGGGACAGTTCCATATTGTGGGAAATGACTCCTGTGTCTTCCATATTTGGAAGTGGAAACTGAGAATTAGAATGGACTGAAAATACATTTTTCTTCTCCTGTTGTGCTTTCTATAAGCAAAGCTCTTAAATTATTGAGCTCCAGCTGACCTCCAGTTTTACTCATTCTTTGTCGTTTTGTTATACTCTGAGTTGTTAATAGCAGATCATTCAAAATACACCCATAGACCCTGCAGACCTTTTGCCTGGCTTGGGGAACACATTTAGGAGATTCAGAGGAATGTTGCTCCCAGAGCATTGGCTGATACAGTGTGTGCACCGAGTTTGTCATGCGATCACAACTGTGCAGGCTCCCCCTACTTCATCCAGATGTAGTGACAAAAGTTTAAGAACCACCGTATCCATTTTTAGGGGGTAGTTTCTGTGCCAGCTGTCTTGCAACAATATAAAGCATAGCTTTAGAAGAAAGGAACACTGGTTTGTTGGGAAGCAGGATTCTCTGGGCTGAGTCAGACAAATTTCGCTCTCTTCTTGCACTTGCATTTGCAATTCTTGTGCTGCTGACATTGATTCTGGACCTTTGGTATGTCAGTGCTATTTTATTGTAAACTAATGCCAACTTTGATTACAAAGACAGCTTCAGAAAATTGCAATCTTGCACATGCTCACACCTTAAGAAAAAAGATTTCATTTAGTCAAGCTATAAATAATACTTTTTTTTTATTTCAGACCTTTAAATCTTATGTGTAGACTTTTCAATGCCTTCCTCATTTGTTCCCTTTCCTTCTTTCCTACCATAGAATTAATGAAGTTTTGTCCCATCACTTTTTCTTCCTTCCAGTTTTTATTTCCTCAAAACTGAGGAATAAAAACCAAAGCTACAGAATAAAAAAAAGGGAAAATGGAGTATTGGAGAAGGAGGAGAGAGGAAAGAGAGATTGGGAGCTATTCTTTCTTCCTATTGTGCTTAGTAACAGGAGAACAGAGGGGTCCAATGTTTTTGGAATTTTTTATCTTAATGAGCAGTAAAAAACTTTCATGTAACCTGGTTTGGAAAGCAGATTTAAATTAAATTTCCTTCAGCTCTAGCTCTTAACAGCTTTTGCTTTTACCTGTCAAATACTGGAAGGCTTTAAGGCTGCTGATTCGCTCCAATCCAACAGGAGTTACAAGCACGTAGCTTCAAACATTTTCAAGTAGTCTTTTTAACATCAACTTAATTGATGTCCTACAGGACTGTGGATGTAGCTAAATTTAAGTACATGATTAAGTGGTTTGTTGGAACCCAGCCAGAATGCTTAACACCTTGCAGAATCCAGTATGCAGCCTGAATATGTATTATATGCAGTCAAGGGGAATGTTCTCTTTCTTCTAAAAGACATTTTCCTATTCAAAAGCCACTGCTCTTTCTTGCTTTCATTCTTTAAATGTACCCTCTTTCTAAGTCCACCTCTCCTTGAATTTGCCTTCTAAACATAAAAGTACATATGCTCTTCATTTTTTTCACTCGTGCACAGGTGGACGTTTTCCTTTCTCTGTGTAGAAACCAAATGTCAGCTCAGCAATGTTACTTTTTTTTTTTTTCTAATTGATATTCCAAAATGGCTTTTCCATAGGACTCTGTTAAAAGTGATTAGCTGGAAAAAATATATTAAGAAAACAAAGAGGTTTATGCCTTTTCTGTCATGATCATTTTTTCACAGTAGACTGTAGAAAATGTTTTGCTTTCCTGGGACACTGAGAGTTTGCTTGGGTGTTTAGAAGGTGATAATGCTGGTTTGCCTTTACAAGGACTAATAAGAGGGATCCAGGAACAGATAAACATGACAGAGGATTTCCATTGCCTTAGCCAGCTATTCAGAAAGTGGAAGAATTAAACAATGCTTAGAGTATGTTTTAACAATAAAAAGTCCAGGACAACTGGACTTCAGCACTGCTAGTTCTGCAGTTAATTTTGGGTAGGAAAAGTTCAAGCAATTTTGGCACTCCCATCAGGTGGGATCCTGGGATTAATTATTATTCAGTAATAAAGAGTTGGGTTTTTTTGATGGAAATTCTGTGAGACAAAAGCTGTTACATTGTTTTAAAGGCTGAGAGTTTTTTTGTTTAGATGACTTCATTGTGACGGTTTTGCTCATCGTTTGCCAATTAGGTAGAGTCCCTGTCTTCAGCAAAAGTTGCTTGTGTTCTGTGCCATAATGCTTTGCCTCATCATCTGAGAAGGTGCAACTGCAAATCGTTATTTTGTACTTACATGACTGCATGGTAAAGTTAGCTGGCACACAGCATGAAGACAATAAATCTAAAGCTTTTATATTGAAAAGCATTTTGCTTTTGTTAACCTTTGTTAGTTAGAACAACTGCTATGTTTCAGAGGTACCAGAGAATTTCACCTCCTCCAGTTCCTCTATTGCAACAGCTGAGCTATATATTTTTTTCTAGTATGTAAGTGAAAGCATGCTCAGCTCTCTGTCTGCAAGTATTTAACAAAAAGCAGAATTTTAAGACAAACTGTGAGACCTTTATATGCACTGTAGAAAATTTTACTGTGTGACTAGTGCTAGTACAGTTTACCAGAACCCAGCCTTCCTCCAAACTGCAAATTTGATACTCTTGCTAGATTTGGATCTAGATTAGGGGGAAAAAAAAGTCCCTAGGCACTTTGCTGCTTCAAAGAATGTAGATGTCTTTTCCTTGACTGTCAGGAGCAGGTATACTGGTAATCTCCTCATGTTTGCTATTGCCAGCCTGTATCCCTTGCTGCATTCCCTTTCATTACTCGCTTTTGAGCAATCCTGGTTATGGTTTGTTTTTTTTTCCACTTCAGACCAAACTTGTTTGTAACTGTAAGGGAGAATTGTTGCAATGGTAAGGAAGTGGAAGAGCTCGAAGGAAGGTGATGCTCGAAGCAGTGGGCACTTGGGGTGTTGATACAACTTTTGCTTGTACCTTTGCATCTCTCAAATGATAAATGTGTTCTGTGTAGCAATTATTTCCCTTTGCAACTGTTTTATTTCCTAGTGAAGCAATGTGGAAGCTGTGCGAGCCCATGTGACAGTCTAGAAAAGAGGTTCTCTTAAGGACACGCTTACAACTTTGGATTTTTTCGATAGCAACTTGCAGTTCTGTTAATATTATAAAATAATTTGCATCAGCCCTATCTCGAAGATATTTCCATGTTAGGAAATGTGAATTCTTGTATATTTCTATTTGATTATTTTGTATCTTTCTAGAAACAAAATGCCTCTGTTCTGTGACAGTGACCTGCAAATATTGTCCTTCTGTTGAGACTTCTGCTCAGTATGGGATTCTCAGAATAATATGTCTACCTTTGTGTAAGATTGCGAACATCCTGATATGAACAGGGAAAACTTCTGACCTGTACTTTTGCTTTCCAGGGATTTCCCGAGCCCTTGTGAAGGTAGTCAGCTTTTTTCTTGAATTGCTTTGCTGTCATTTTTTCCATTAAGTTTTTCTTGTTGTTAAGAGGTAGCACCCATTTCAGTGCAGCAGTTGCTACTTGGGTTTTCGGGATGGCTCCACATTGCATCCTCTCAGTTTCTTGTTGACTGATACACATGCTCTTCCCTAACAGCAGTCCTGAGTCTTTACCATTTGTCTTCTACTGCTTGCAATTTTTCTTAAAGTGGGAGTGCTTTTTATACGATCGTGTTAGCTTCTACACTTGTTTTCAACATAAAAAGGAAAAATAGCCTGTATCTGATAGCTAACTGATAGTTTATTAATATTTCTCTGAGATACTCGCTTTTCTGAATAATTGTTTTGCGATAACAGTGACTATTATCACGTTTGTCAACTTTGTTCATGTCACTAACTTTGTAGCCACGTGGTGAAACTCTTCATGGTTCTTGCATCTTTTTCCCCAAATTCTGAGCACTTTTTGAGTTGATGATGTTGGTTTTCAATTTATGATGTTGGCTACAGTGTATTTTTTGTAATTCTCACTTGGAAATCTGTATGCCTTTTTTTCTCATTTGAATTTTTTGGAGCATTTTGGAATTTTAATAGTGTCTGTAATGGCAGAGGACCATCTCTCTTCAAGAAGCCAAGTTATTTTGCACAGTGAGTTTGTGTCTGGTCAAGGATTAGCTCTGGGTTGTTTAATAGTGTCTACTGGAGTGTTTTAATCCCACTTACATTGCCTGGTCTGTTACCAGAGCCAGTTGTCATGTGCTTGTCTCTGCCTGTGTTACTGCCTTCTCACTGTACTCTGTTGAAAATATGTGGTTTACATTTGATTTTTTTGCATAGAGTGCATTTGTCCTCAGATTCCTGTGTTACCATTGCAGTCAGCTTCATCTGCCTGTATGAACTAAAACCTTCCCTCAAGTGTTTCAACATATGCCACTGTCAGGCACCTTTGGACAGCCTCCTGTGATGGTCTTCTCAGGTGAGGCCACTGACAAGTGGCAATTGAAGGGGAAAAGAATAATGTATGTTACATGAATAAACTATTCATTCGCTACGTATATGAGGCTAAATAATCAGTATGTATCTCATCCGTGCAGTCAACATAAACACCATAAAAAATTATTCCGTATTTTCAGTTCTCTCAAATGAAAAGCCAAGTACTTGTTCATTTATCTTAATGGTGGCAGCCAGTGAGAGGAGATAGTGGTGTGTTAGCATTCTATTGTTGTTTTTCAGGGGTTTTTTTATATTAACAAAATTGAACTAACGCATCTTAAAAAGAAATCTGTTTTGGCCGTCAAGACAAGAATACGAAAGCAAGTAATTCATGGCATAGCTGGAAAGTAGCAGAATGTTAAAAGCAGTTCCTGCAAATGCATTAGAAGTCAGAGAGTGTTGCTTTTGCGGATATTCTTACACATGTGGTTAAACTGCATGGGCAGACAAATGTTTTTGGGAAATTAAATTGCCACGAGGTGATGGAGACAAGGCTGGCATTATTCATAGGTATTGAACTGTGGGCAGTAAAAATTGTCTCAGGTCTTGGACTTTCTCAGCTGGAATAATTTACCTATAGCTGCTATGCAGGAAGACTTGCTTTACTAAAGAAAAAGAAAATTCCGTTTTGTCTGTACTGAAGTGTAAAGATACACATACCAGAATTAATTCATTTTTACTTGGTATTAAATCTGGGTCATGCTGATAGTGTTCACTGTGTGTTTCATCTGCTTCCTCCAAGGCGTGTGAATGCTAGCGCTCAGTAGAAGTTTGGGAGTGCAATGCCCCAGCTGATAGCATGAAGTCCTTGGGTGAACAGGGGTGCTGGGACTGTCCTGACAGTCTGGTGGCAGATCCTTTATTTGGGTTATTCCCTGATTAATAAGGTGGATCAGCAACTTTAGCAAGCACCCTTTGGAAGCAAGACACAGATGAATTTTGCACCCAGACTAGCCCAACCCTAGAGTGCTCCCTGTCGCTTTTTAAATATTTTTTTTTAAATTTTAATCCTTCCATGACACTTGGTGTTGGTATTTCACACATTTCATCTGCTGTGCATGCTGTGTGCTCTCATCTCTGGTCTCTAGTGTGTACTGAGGGGAGGAAACCAGAGGAGAAGGTGTAAAGTGAGTAGGTGATGACGTGTTTCTGGACTCTGACATGGTCGCCTGTAGTGGAAGATGGCTGGTCCAATGCAGGTGCTTCTTTTGCATATAATTAAAAAATACGTGTATGTTTTAAACAATGAAATAACTGGCCTAAATATGCAGCTCTGTGGAATTTAGAAGGCAATAGGTTTGTCCTATTACCTCAGTCATTATATAAGATGAAATGGATTTTCATATTTCCTGTCTCATTGTTCTGCAAAGGCAGATTTCTTGGTCTTTTGCTGTGTATGTTTAAAAATGCTATGTCATAAGAGCAGTCCTTTTATATTCCTTCTGGTGTAATTTTTTTTTAATTATTTTTTTTTTTGTTTTCCTGACTGCCAAGGATTAATCTGGGCGGAGGGAAGGGCTTCAGAATCATTTCCTAAAAAGCTAAAGAAACTCGGAAGAGGGGGAAGCAGAAAGTGAGCTGCAGTTCCTGCCAGCTGGCCCAAGCTCAGCCCCAGTGAGACAGCCCCTACTGCCAGTCCCCAGGAATGCTCTGGCAACCACTGCCTTGCCCAGCCCACCCACTCCTGGGTTGGGGGAAGGCAAGCAAAGCAGTCCTTTCCTTGCCGGGATTTGCCATATGATATATTGGCCTATTTTAGATGTATTACGTTAATATTTCTGGCTTTAAATTGGGAACGGCTGTGGTTAAAGTATCCTGGATTCTGTGGTCAGAGAGTTGGTGTTGGCAATTTCTGTGGTCACATATTTGGTAGCTAATGCTTTTTATGAATTCCAGATTTTTCTCCTCTGGGATAATTATGCCTTCAGAGCTCATGTTGGAAGGCTATTGTTTGGCCATGTTTGTTGCTTTCTCCTTGAAGATCACAGCTCTTGCTTTAGTTCTACCACAGATATACTGGTGGGAAAACAACAGAATGTCTTTGTAGATACATCTAGTACATCTGTCTGTACAAGCGAGCACGTATTTTCCCCAGAATATGTTGTTTTGTGCTACACTGTCAGTATATTGGTTTGCTTAAAAGCTCATGCTGAAAGGACTCATAGTGAGTGCTGTTGGTTTGTTTAGGAAGTGCAGTTTTTGATCTTTTTTGAATGAGCTACAATTTGTAATACACTATTTTAATTCAGTGAAGCTGGGCTTATTAACCCAAACTAAAGATGGCATCCTGTGAGGGCATCTTCAAGGGAGAAATGGCAGTGTCTGGATACTAAGCTGTAGAAAAAAATCAGCCATTATGAAAAACTTTCAGTGGATTTCTGCTCTGTATTTGGGAAGACCCTGAATGGGCCACTTCTCCCTGATAACACGATGCAAGGATGTATTTGATGTCAGTGCTGGTAAGATGTCATGGTACTGTCCAGCCTTTTCAAGGGGAACTGACAGACATGTGTCTTATCAAGACATTTTGAATTCTTTCAGCCTTCTATACATGGATATTTGTTACGAATCTAGGAACGCAGAGAAGTCTGCAGAAATTATGTAAATTGGGTTTATCAATACTTAAAGGAAGCAGACATGGTGATTTGGTTGACTGTATTCTGGTTAAATAAACATGTAAAGTCAGGCAAAGGCTGACAAGAACTGTGGGGTGTTTTTAGAAGAAGAAAAAAAGGGGAGAAGTACAGCATAACTGCTGCCAATGAGCTCAAGGAAAATAAATCTTTTTCAAGAAGTCTGGTTTTTTTGTCCGAGTGTACATTTTGCTGGCAAAAGTATCGTATTATAATAATGCATTTAGATGTTGATAAAGTTCTGAATTTAATGATGCACTGAATGTTGTTTAATCAATTCCCAGTATATGATAAATGCTGTCTATTTTAAGTGGGTTTAAAGTGTGCTTGAGTATTATGTATGTGTAGACAGGAGTACTCCATTTTTCCTTATACTCTTTTACACTACTAGAAAAAAAGTCCAAAGATAGCCCTTAAAATTTTTTAAGTCAAGCTGTGCAAAAGATGCTTTTAATTTACCAGTGCTTATTTGCTCTTGGAAATATGAGTATACAGCTATGAAGGCTGTCTGTTTTCTCCTTATGACAACAGTAAGAAGGAAAAAAAATCACAATATGCCTTGTTTAAAGTATTTTTGGGACAAATTTCTCGGTATTTTCCTACTGCGTTTTCATTTCTTTACATAAAATATCCATGACCCCTGCTCCTTGATGAGGTGGCAAAACATCCAGACACACTGGATGATTTTTGAGATTGATTTCTAGATCTGCTTTTCTTCATTGTCCTGAAATGCATCCCTCTGCCTGCTAATTACTAAAAGGATACGTAATCTGTGAGTATCGAACATTTCTGTCTTTCATTAAATTCAACTGCAGTTGCGATGAAAAAGAGGAAGGTGGTGTTTCTTTCCTGTTCTCTCACTCTGACACAGTTAGGGAAAGAAAGAAAAAAAAATTCTCTGTGTGAGACTGATTTATGTGCATGTTTGTGTATGTGTAAATGTATCTGTTTATGCCATATAACCATGCAAAATGTTACATCAAAGATAATAAATTTATTTCCTTTATTCTTTTGGGTTGGCTGGAATTCACACTTGAGAATCATTCTCCATATTGGCACAAGTGAGAAAACGTTCACTGTCAAATAAAAATCATGTGACTTAGCACCGATTGGGAGAGTTAAGGAAAACACCAGAAGAGAGACTGGCTGTGAACTTTATCAGCTGGTGATGCTGGTGCATGTAATGGTACATCTGTCATGGGATCACTGCAACAGAGAGCCCTGGGGGCATCAGTCCTACTATTGTGGTGTTACAGTCCTTTTCACACTGCTGTCCTGCAACTGAAACTTTGCCTCCCACTTACTGTCAGGGGAGAATGCCCCTCAGTCTTCCTTGTCTTTGAGATTGTCTCCCCTTCAGGTGCTGTGGTTTAGGTGAATGAATGCCGAGTGTGAAATTCCCATCCTTTGAACTAAAGTTTGAAGATGAAAAAAAAAAAATTATTGACGGGAAGGAAGGAGTGTGTTTTTTCGAGAGCAATAGTGAAATTATAGGATTATTGTTTTCAATCCCATTACATCACTGGGCAGACGGGTCCAATCCATGAAGGAATTTATTTCTATTTAGTTAGGAAATCCCATCTGGATTTAATTTTGATATAGGACATAGTAATACAAGAGATGGACAAGAATGAATTGTGATGGCTGGACTGAGAAGAAAGGTAAAAAGACAATCAGTGAAAGTACATTTTTTTTATAAGCAAGTGGGACAGAGCTGTAATGACTAAGTGAGAAGAGCATAATAAGAGGTTTGGAAAATGCATTTTGTGGATAGGAAGACTTCTGTTTTAAAATACTTTTTATATTACATTATATATCTGGCAGAACTTGTGATTCTTCTGGCTTTAATGAGAACTCAAGCCAATGTCCAGAGTATCTGTAACATAAGAATCAATATTTTTGCATCATTTCCCGCCTCAGTTCTTGCTCATTTTTTTCCTTGAAATTCCAGCATGATGGTTTTTGGGTGTTTGTTCAACTTTTTTCCCTTTTTTTTTCTTTTTTTTTTTTTAATATTGCTGCTTGGACTCTTGGATTGATGATAACAAGGGTCTCTTGCATTTCTGTAGCTCTTAGATGTTAGCTGACGCTTTTATAATACTTTTTGTAATACCTTCCAGACATTAATTAATCTTAATGACACTCTGTTAAGGACATGAAATAATTCAGTGATGTCACTTACAGATGAGAAATCAAAGGGAAGAGAAGCAAATAGTCAGAAAGACAGTACAGTGGGGAATAAAGGCCACTGGTCTGGGCAGATGTGCCTGGCAGTCAGGTAACTGTAATGCATTTCTCATGGTCAGAAGCTGTTCTGATTTTTTGCTCCTAAGTGTAAGTTTTCTTTCCCAGTTTTTAATTCTTATTTGGTTTAAAAGAAACAGGAACGGACTATGACTTTTTATTAAAAGGACAGCCTTTTTCACTACAAGGATTTTTGGCATTCTTCCAGTCCTTAGGAGACCATTTTAAGATTCTCTTACAATGTAAAGGCATTTTTAATTACTATGGTCTTCCTTTTGCAGTACTGTGTACTACATTAAATTTAGTATTCCCCTCATCTGTCTCTTGGGGAAATGCAGTAACAGTTAAGAGAGCAATATCTACTGAAACGTAGTTTAAGTAATCTTTATACACTTTAACCTCCTTTTTGGAAAGTAACTTAAACAAGTGAAAACCCCCCAGTACTGTCAGAGGAATAATCTTTAATAAAGGCAGTATGATCTGCTAATCAGGAAGTAAAGTATGTTTTTTAATATATCACATAAGTAAGAAGGCATCTACAATGAACTTCAGTTACAAAGAAAAAAAAATAGGAATATATTAAAAAGTGAAATACCATCCTCACTTTCAGTTGGCCTTGTCCTTAATTAACATATTTGCGAGGGATTTATCAGATCTTAGAAGACTGAGAGTGATGCTCTTTTATGTAGAATATTTTTTTTTCTAATTGGTTAACTGTTAGACTACTTGTAGACCCCCAAAAAAATCTGTGGTGGACAAAGTCATACTGAGCTGATTTGTTTTCCAAGAAGGAGGACCAGTTTATTCCTGTCCTGTCTGTTCACCTCGTGTTTCTGTTTGCAGTGACAGAGCTTGTGCATTCACCGCTGAGGGAGAAACTAACGGAACTTATATTAAAAAAAAATGTTCTTGTCTTTAGATTTCACATAATTTAAGTTTAGGGTTTTAAAAAATATTTAAAATTACTTTGAAGGAAATTTTCCCTTTCCCTGTCCCTCTCCACCCACTGCCTCTTTCCGCAGGGGGGGGAAAAAAAAACCCAACACTTTTTATAGATTAGAAAGTGATTTTTTGGCCCAAAATAGCCCACCCTTGACAGCAACAGTCCCCTTCCCCTCTCATCTCAGTTCTCCCCCAGCCCTACTATTTTTTTAAATATAGGCTTGAGTACCTGCCAGCTGTGCATACCCAGAACTCAGCATGCAGTCTGTGGGGGGATCATCTTTCTGCCTTCACATTCAACCAGTGAGGAAAAGGATCCTGGAACTGTGGAGGATATTTCATATTTTGACTTCTATTATTTAATTTAATCTCCTCTTTGCTTACTTGGCAATGCAGCTGATCTACCAAGAACTGCACATGTCAGATGTTTTGTAACTCACTGTGGTTAGAAGGAATCAACATTGTGCCCCTGGAGGTTCAAGTTGAGGATGCCTTACTCCATAATCTTCCCTAGGTCTCCAAATAAAACAACAACAAGAATTCGGGACTTGCTTACAGTAGTTCTGCTGGATCAGTAAAGCAGTTTGGGTGTAGACAGCTGTTTTATTTTCAGGATGTGGGGGAGTTGAATCATGGAGTGTGAGAGCAAAATAATTCCATGATAGAGGCTAGTAGGGAAAATTTATCTTAATGGAAGGAGACACTTCCAAACAGAATGGCGAAGTGAGTGGTGATAGCTCTAGGTGAACTACCAAAGATGATAATTTGACAAATTTTCTTCTTTGCTCCATTTGTGTGGTCCTAGTGAGCAGATTTGTGTGTTTCATTCTCTTTGGCTTAGTCTAGCTATGTGCTATGGACAGGTGAACATGATCTCAACAGTGAAATGTTTCCACCTGAACAAATTCCATCAGGAATACATCAATTCAGCTGTTTGCTATTTGGTGCTTCTGGTCTGTGGTTCAGCCTGTTGGAAGCCATATTCTCTGCTGATTCAGTGTGACAGAAGCAAATAAGGAGTTAAAACAGCCATTTGAGCCTCTTTGATGAGAACTGTCCCATGAGTATCTGTTTGGGCACCAGCAGAGGTAGGCATCAACAGGAAAGTAAAAATGGAGCAAATATAAATGAGAAATTGCTTGTAGAGGTTAGAGTTGTGCAGGAATAATCGTCTTGAAAGAGTATTCTTCTAGCTTGCATAAATGTGTGAAATAATTCACATGGGCTGAGGAGGAGAGGCATCTTCTAACCCATTTGTTCTACTTACTTGTCCTGCTTTCCTTTGCACAGGAAAAAAACCAGCCTGGTTTGCTGTGGAGCTCAAGAAACAAGTGTTGGTTGACATAAGGGAATGATTTTGCCCTAGTTTCTTCCAGCTCTTTTTAGAGGGGAGTCAAATCCTACATGCTTGACTGTGAAGACTTAAATGATCCCTGAATTAATTTTTATGTTTAACTTTTATTTCATAAACATGGAAGGAATGTGAGGAAAAACTTTTGAGTCCTGCAGCAAGGGGTAAGGTCAGGTGGCCTAATGATGCCAATAATGTTTTACTTCTTTGGATATGTGAAAACATAGATGCTTTTTATGCTATCCATGTGGCAGCAGACTTGACTAATGAGAAAAGGTCAAGTCCTGCCCTGATAACATCAGAGAAATTGATAGAAAAGGCTCATTAAGTCATCATGTTTATCTCCTTGCCAGCACAGGATTATTCCCTACGGTGTATTTTCTAATGCTCTGTTCACATTGTATATGAGATTCATGAATCTTATGGTTTTGGCCTTTTGACAGTACACACTTTGTGGAGCTTACAGATTGTTTTAAAGGTCTGAGTAAGACGTTGATTCATTGCCTAAAATTGGAGCAGAAACATATCAGCAAAAATTACTTAGAATTATGTAATATTTTAATTAAAATTGCTAAAATACACAAGGGCAAGGGTGAGCTGTAGCAGATGAACTTTGCAGCTGATGATTCTTTAGCTGCAGCCTATCATTTAGTTTTTGTAATATATTACATGATGCTTAAAGTAAAATATTTTCTGTGGTACTCTTGTGTTCTCTCTCTCTCCCCCTCCTTTTTCCACTTTGATATCTTCCTGTCTTTCACTTCTGTTCAGCTGGAGCTGGAGTTGAATTATGGCATATGATTTGTATCTCTTCTCCTGGATCATAACTTTCTTACCAATTTTCTCAGCTCCTGCTGATTGCTTACCCTTGCCTCTTCTCTAACCTGACTTTCTTCCATGGTTTTATCTGTTTCCTTTTATTCTGTGGGCTCTCATTCAACTTAATTTTCTTCCTTGGTTTCATAAAAGGAATGTATTGGTTTTCAGTTGAGAGTTTTTCACTTCATAATTTTGATATTTGTCTTTTTTCTTTTTTTTCTTCTTTCCCTTGGGCTCAAGTACTACTGTTGTCTCGCTCCAGCAGAGAAAGTATTAGAGCTCCTTATCTTGCTGTGAAATGGCAAGACGGTGTTCCAAGTTGCCATCCGGAAGTTTCTGGCAGGGAGAAGGGGTGTTAACAGCTGCTGTGAAGGGGCTACTGAACTTGCTATTAGTACAGAGCTTACTTTTGCCTCAGTAATGTGAATAATTTGCTAAATTAATTAAAATTATATTTGCTTCCCTTAAGAAAGAATACATCAATATGGAACTATTCTCCATGAATAGAGCGAAAGAAAGCAAAATTTTAATGGAACAAGAAATTCTAAAGCACGCTACCAATATGTTGAAATAATGCCTGAAATGGACACCTATTTTTCATGCATAGTGTTTAATATTTAGTTTTTGTTACTGGTACTATCGAAGTAAAAGAGTTTTGTAGCCTTAAGCCCCAGCGTAACTCAGCTCAATGCTCCAGCATTGGAGTTTTCATTTTAAAAAATGTGTTTTGACCTTCTAGAGTGAGTTCACACATAAGGAATGAAATGTTTCCAGGATAAATTATAGGTCCTTCAGCTTACAAAGCAGGGGCAGACTGCAGCTGCTTCAGGGAACGTCACTAAAACCCCTGAATTTTAGTGAAGCTACATTGAAGCTCCTTGCTTGCACAGAGCAGTTCCTGGGATGAGTTTCTCAAATCCTTTAAAAATGTGGGGAACTTTGTTCTGGTTGAAATGTCTCCAAATTCAGATAAGTTTATTCACCCTAGCCCTAAACAAAAGTATGAAAATCTGCTATGAAAAAGGTATGGAAGCCTGGCCTTTCTCTGAAGGTAAACGATATACTATAGTAATACTTCCCCCCCTCCTTTTTTTTTTTTTTTTTTTTTTTTTTTTCCCTCTAGGATTTAATTAGAAAGCTCTGTGTCTCACTCTTCAGTTCAGGTGTGAAGTCCCAAAACTGCAGCAACAGGAGCAGTGTTAATTAAATCTGAAATGTTTCTCATGTTGGCAGTGCCTACACCTGTGCTGTGTATGCATCTTCCTCTTTTTTTTAATGTGTTCATTTCAAAGGTTTCCCCTCCAGCCTGCTGCATGAGTTCTGAAAAATGGAAAGGAACTGATCTCACTGACAGAACCACAAAGTCTTGCGGTGTGAGTTTCATCCATGTGGAGGGAATTAAAACACCACCTTACATCTTGCTTTTGGTAAGTGAGCCTTTACTTATGATGCTGCTCTGAAGCATCACTAACCAACACCTCCCCAAAAATCTGAGCCTCTGTGAAAAAGCTTTGAAAAATAGGCAGTAGATAGAGCCATGAACTGTATTAGCTTGTTGCTTATAGCAAAGACCTAATCATACTGCTGGATTCCTACTTCTCTAAAGACAGAAAATGCTCTATGGTTTGGCATGAAGGCTCTTAATTCCTGAGGAAAAAGGCAGCATATAGAGTTTTATTGCCTCACAGATTAATGAAATTTAATACGACAAATGCCATACTGTGGTGACAGTGTAGCCCCCATGTTCATGAAATGGCACTTTTTTCAACTAACAGCTCCAGCTCCAACCTTGCATTTAGAGTTTTCTAGACATCGAAGCCAAAGTGGCTCTTAATGGAGGGAAGAGATTGTTTTGATTAAACAGAAACCAGATATGAAATTAAAGAAAGAGTTCAGAGGTTGCTATTATATTTTGGCAAAGATATTTCCTTCAATTTTTAGCTTTTTATTTAGAGACAGCTATGCTTTTTAACACTTACTCCCTTATCTACAGGGAAAGGTCTAATACTTGAAATAGAGTTTAGGATTTATAGAAATACAACACATCTTTCCTTGTAGCAACATAAGGAGGTTAGGACTGCCACCATGGCAGGCTAATTCCATCTACTTCAGTATCTTATTTTTGACAACTGCAGGCCTCAACTATTGTAAGTGCAAGCATTCAGTTTTATTCAGGGGCAGCATACTCTGTCCTTTTGGTTAGGTCTCATCCTGTTTGTTTTTTATAACCACATTTATGCTTCTCCCACTCATGGTTAGATTGTACCTCGTGCTGTAGCTCCAAAATAGGATACAGCAGGTCAAAATGTGTTGCAGTGTTTCTGACCTTGAAGAGGCGCTGCTTCCTTGGGACACCCACAGCTTTTCCTGTTTCACATGAGGTTGATGAACTTCAGTTCCCTTTTCTGTAGGGCTGGCTGGAGTACATTTAAGTTTAGGCTGGTGGTGAGTGAAAAAAGATGTGCTGCTTGTCTCTCCTGAAAGTTTCCTGGTCGTGACCTTGATTTTCTTAAAAGCTTTTAGGACTCCTAATTGTGTGACCAGGACAGGCATGTGGGGCAATTTAGTTTTTTTTCATCCAGCTTTCAATTTCTATTAATTTTTAATAAAAATTTCTTGCAGTAAATTTCAAACCTGCAAGAAGACCTGTGAACTGTGGGAGGCTTGCTGTGGAAATAGTGGAGCTACTGTCCCTGGAGTTATGTAAAAGATAATGTGGACATGGTGCTGAGTGACATGGTTTAGAGGTCAACTGGCAGTGCTGGGTTAGTGGTTGGACTCTATGGTCTTAAAAGTCTTTATATCCCTAATGATTCTGTTATTCTCAAGTGATAAGTTTTTTGCACTGAGGAGAAACTTAAGGCAGTTTCACAAGGAGTGTCATCCTTAGGCATGGCACTGATGTTCAGAGATACAGACCAGGGGACCAAAGTTAGGGCAGGTTGGAAACATCTCAAATGTACAATGCAGTTTTTCCCACTGGTTTCTCAAACTGGTATTGCTACCTGCGACAACCCTTCTCATCTTTCATAGTGACCCTAGAACAGATGGTAGCATTTTGGCAATTAAAACAATCTTCAGAAGTGCAAGTTTTAAACTTGAAATCTGTCGCAGTGTGCAAGAAGACAAATTGTTCTCTGGAATTTGTTTAACTTTTTAATGGTTTGTGCCCCTTACAAGTAGGCAGAGTTGGCACCTGTGTAAAAGCCGTGCTTGCAGATGCAGGCTATTTATGATTTACCGTTGTAATTGTCCTAAGACTTTTTCCATGTGTCTTTAATAGTGGTTATGGTGTTCCCTGGGTAGCAGTCCTGCAGGCTGGGAGAGAGCAGGAACCTCTCCAGCACACCCCGGGATCACCAGTAGCCATCTTATGGCATGGATTGTTTGCAGTGGTAAGAACACAAATAGACCATAGGTATCCCGTACTCATTAAAAAAGAAACTGTTTTGGATTTAGGTTTTGGTTTTGTGCTGTTAATCTGGAATGTGTAGTGAATTTTTCTGCCTCTTTGCGTAGCTGAATTTGAAAAAAACCCTAGCAAGTATTGCATTTGCGGTCTTCTGTAGAAAGAGTCAAAATTGGCAGCTTTAATGAGGTACGAATGGGCATGGAGACAACTATCCGCTTGTGCCTCCAAGGCAGCTCCTGATAAGGTCTGAGATTTATTGGCAGTTGAGGCTTTACTGCAGAACCTTCTCTGTTGTCTTTTGGCTTTTTCATTCCTCTAGTACTTTTCACAAACACATGTGTTTTTGCATTTGGTTTTTTTTTTTTTTTTTGAAGATTATTTTCTAGCATGCCTGAAGGAGGAGAGAATTTAGGTGTTTGCAGAGAAAAGCAAGAATGGAAAGTTCAAAATGAGGTGGGTTTGCAGCCCTGTATCGCTTCAAAATCTATTTTGTCTGTTGTGTACATACTGTACAGAAGAAAGCATGGGCACTGGTGGTCAGTGACAGTGCTATTACACATCATAATTTCTTTATACATCATTTACCAGTAATTTCCTAGATGAATGGTGCTCTCAGAATCTGTGCAGAATGAGAGTTAGAAGAAACTTTGTAAACAAAGGAAATGGAAAGTTTGGTTAAGATACTGTTGGCTGAGAGAAAAAGGCTTTTTACCAGTCTGAGTTTGTTTTGGGTTCTTAGCTTGGAATTAAAATGCAGGATTTCTGTGACTGGAAATATAATAAGAAAATACTGAAAGTTTCCTCTAAATAGCAACACTGGAATTTAAATGTCTGTGATAGTATTCCATGGGTTGTTTTAATGAGTGATAAATTCTGTTGTTAAAAACAATGTATTGTAGAATATATACATTTCTAAGAGTATTAAGCCTGGACTTGGTTTTATGTGTTTTTATGGTAATTCAGAGTCAAATTGTCTAGTAAAGCACCTAGGTCTCTGAATGCGCGCTCAGTGGCAAGATGGTAGAAGAGCTCAAACTTTAACCTGAAATTGTACGTGCAAAAAACTGAGAGGGGAAATTGTCTTTAATTCATAAGTGTGCTCGTGTCTGAGAAGATAACAGCAAGAAGATGTACAGCAGTAGGAAAACTCAGATGAGAACCCAAGTGGAAAAATGGATATTTTAATGAAAGTTCTAGATTCTGGAGTAAATAAGAGTAGGACATGATAAATAAACATACTATGCACAAATCTCCTGAAGTCCTTGTTTACCATAGATTTGGTCTAAACACTTGAAAGGGTGCGCTGTGGTACCTTTTTCAGATTATGATGTGGGGTAAATGTTTCCATCTACAGTTTCTTTGCCAGTTGGCTTTTCGCTTATGTTTTGAAGGTTTTAATATTTCTACCACTGGAATGCTGTAAGTAAGCTCGTTCTAGATAGTCTTGATATCTGTGGAAGGGAAATGAATTCCTTACATTAGGAGAATGAAGTCTATCAGTGGGATACTGAAATGACTTAGGAAATAAAATGTGACTGTTACTTGGGTGTTTTACTGTTGCTTAAAGCTTTCCTTAGGCATGTTCTGCTCAGATACTATGATAAGATTATGGGAATAAGAAGATACTGGAGATGTAAGGTTTTGCCTTTTGTTGTTTCTTATAATTACAATATAGGGGGTGTGCTCTTAGAAAATCTCTGAGAGATTACTTCCATGAGTTTTGTATTTCTAGCTTTTAGCTACAGTCTAGTAATCTTGATTATAGATTCAGATACAGCTTCTGGCTAGAATTATGATCCTTCTGGGGAAAGAGTAGAACTGAAATCACTGAGGAAAAGAAATATGTTGATTAGTTATCTGCTTTGTGTGTCAACAATGTGGGACTGAGACTGAATATGACTCTCCATGTTACTTCTATCAGATTTTGATCCTAGTGTAGTTTGAACAATGAATTACTCTGAGACAATTGTACTTAATCTGGTGGGTTTTATGTTGGGAGAAAAGTATTGTGCGTTGTTTTGGTTTTTTCCTATTTTTTTTCCAAACAAGGACACTGTTGAAACCCTCATTGACTTTTTACGTAATGAATTTTTATTTTACGTTACCATGGAATTGCTTTCCCTTGACTTCAGCAAATATTTATTTCTGATCCTTGACATTTAATTACTGTTTCTCTGCTTTGGTTTCCTAAGGGTAAATTGTGTTTGAATCACTTGTGAGAAATTCTAGCTGAAGTCATTAATGCTATCACATAAACTCTGAAATATTGTAATGACTCTTGAAAATGGTATTTATCAATTTAAAAAGTTTACTTTTGTAGAAGACAAATGTTGGCTATGTGATCTGAAGCAAAGAAAACAAGCTATCACTTTGATTGGTATGTGTTCTGCAAAGGATCAAGACTTGACATGGTTGATGTGGTCTGCAACTGTCATGAAGCCTTATGACAGCCAAATAATGTGAAAGTTAAATACATATGTACTTATTTTATTTTCACTTTGCTATGAAAGAAATACTATGTGCACCTTTCAAACAGCCTTACTACTCCAGTGGGGATTTAGTTAATCTATAAACTATGCGAAATCATTTCCCAAAGAAGCTGTGTGAAACAGTAAGTCTATAAAAATTAATCTTCTTCTAATGCTTCTTGTGTCCTAGGACATTTTCCTGAAATAGAGGTAGAAGGTTCATACATTCAGTTAAAATGATACAATCATTTTATAGTTTGATGTTGCTTTTTTTCCCCATTTCTTTCTTTTCTAGCTCCCTCTTATCCTCCATTAAAAGGTCTCATAAACAGACAGCAGACCTGTCAGCTGTTTCGTTGCCCCTGGGATCTATCATCAGGAGCTGGGAAGCTTCATACCTGAGCTGGCTCTCTGCAGGTATAAGTGGGTCTAGCCATGTTGCATTTTAGCGAGTGATTTGGTGCAAGAGGAGAATGGTTAAGTTGATTGAAGGGACTGATGCTGAGGCCTCTGCATTTACCTGATATGACTTGGAGGGTTTAGCTTTATCCCCAGGAAAACACTTCCTTAATCCTTCCATGGTCTGAAACTTCCCAAAGAATCAAGTCTGGTTTGTACCCTTGTGTCTGTAGTTGTGAAGGATGTGAGTGTGGTACTGCTTCCAGGCTGGGGCTTCCAGCTTGGTTTCATTAGATGGAAAGTTAGCTCAAGCTCACCAGAAGTGCTCTGAAAAACTGAACCAGAATATACAAGTGTGGATGTTAAGGGTATTTACTTGTTAACCATAATATTACTGCAAGCTCAGACAATGATATAGATGCACGTTTGCACTCCTTTATTCCATTCCCCAACAAGCAAAACAACCCAAAATCAAAAAGTAAGTTTGATAATATCTGGTTTTGTTTGTTTGTTAGTTTGGGTTTTTTTGTCACTGCAAACATGATACGTTTTCATGTGGGTAGAGAAGTGGATGAGAGATAAGAAATTTTTGGCAATACTAGGTCTGTGATTCTATTTTGCTGTGCATCTGTTCTCTTAACTAAGTGCTTTCTTAAATTTGCAATTAATTGGGTTTTTGGAGTTCAGCTGACCTTTTTCTAAGTTCCCTTGAATAGGGATTGATCATGGCCATTTAGAGATTTATTAGTAGTCTGAGCATATTTTGAAATGGTGAATCATGACATTCATTCATTATTGATGTCTTCTGAAAGGTACAAGAGTAAGGAACTCTCTGTTGAACCTGACATGTTTTCTTAAGTATGTTTTTTTTTTTTTAATAGCATTTAAATCCTCTGCTTTCCTTCTGAAGACATGTTGAATGTTCTCCTCAGAAAAATAATAGTAAATGAGAATCCTTTGGAGCTCTCTACTAAATTTCTAAATTTTCATAGTTTTTACTCATTGGAATTAAGTTTCATCAAAGCTACTGAGCTTGAGATGGGAGCTTGAAAAAAAAATCAGGATCTACTTGCCACATTACATACTTTTTTCGATGAACCCGGTATTCTTGCTGAATTGCCCCATAACTTAGATTTAGTCTTCATGTCATCACTTCTATCTGAGGGGGTGTGAGAACACAAATGGCAGCCAAGGATAGGTGGCACAGACTGTTACTTGTTCACTTCAGCGCTGATGTCATGAGGGCTGGCAGCAAGCAAAGTGATTTTTCCATTAAGAGGTGCAGCTTTCTCTCTAAGGGTTGCGTATCATTCCAGGTGTAATGAAGACCTTTAGGTCCTTAGAATTATTATAAACAGAATGTTTGGGGCTTACCTCTGATCTGTCCTTGTGTCTTTGTTTAATACTGTAACCACTACAGTTACTTATTTGATCATCATTGTTTATATCTAAAGGCCAATTCTTCTCCATGCCCTTCTGGAATAACTTGGGAAGTTCTCTTTTCAGTCCTTCATTCTTTGTTCAAGTAGTCTCTTTCTTCTCTTCTCCTCATTTCTGTGTTGACTAATCTCTTCTGTATCACAGAATCACGGACAAGGCAAGACAATGGTGTTGAACAGGGACTGATTGACGCTTGTGTTTTGTTCTGAAGACTGTCTTGGTTCAGGCTGTTGTCCACTGCCTTCCAAGAGGCCAGATCCAGATAGTATTCAAACTGAATGATGGGCCTTCAAACCTTATCTCTTTTAGTTTGCTGAATGGCTTTCTTTTTAAGGTGTTTCACCAAGACCCCTTGAAGAAAGTGATTTAGTATATGATGTTTATGAATACAGTCATGCAAAGAGCTTTAGCCTCTGGGTTTTAGTGTTTGTGTTTGTTTAGGGTTTACAGTAGCATGAATAAGCTTTATTCAGTCAGCAGGTCCCAAGTGACCACGCTGTTAAGAAATGAACAGTGTAGTTTCTTATGGGGCGGGTGTACACTTCCCTTCTGCAAGAAGGACCATTTTTTATGGAAGTGGGGTTTTTGAAGACTCTGGTTCTTACAGTTTGTCAGTGAAACATCAACCCAGCGATTGTATTTGTGATGCTGGTTTGGGTTTCTTTTCCCTCCCTTTACCTTCAGTCCCATGCCCAATCCTGTGTAGTCATTTGCTGTCTTGTTGGATGTGCCTCTTCAGCTGCTCTATGGACCTGCACTGTTAACCAGTTTAAATATTTCTTCTGTCCCTTTAATCAAAATGTTAAGGGCTGATTTTATCAGTCTGAAGTGGCCATAGCTGGTGTAACTACAGCATGTGGTTGGTAATGTGAACATATGTGGGCAGGAATTTTTGAAACTTATTTTGTTGTAAATGCAAGATCTTGTTAAACTCTAGTGAGAAGCTCTGTGTTTTTCTGTGCGTAACATAGTGAGGTAACTTTGTTTCTTCTATTCCTTTTCTCCCAATATACTCAGTTTGCAGGAGTTAAATGTCATCTTTGAGTCTTGTGCTTTACACACCATTGCTTGTGATAATTGATTAATAGAATCAAAATAAAATATTCTTATATGCTGTGTTTCCATAGTTGTTAATAAGTATTCTTGCTCAAAATGGAAGATATGAAACTCTTGATTAAGAACAAGCAGGTGTCTGCAAGAATATATGAAAATGCTTTTCACTAATATGGTTTTATCACATGCCTCTCCTGAAGAAATAGATGCAAGCATTCTGATTATGTACTCAGAAATGTGCCAAGTTTAAGGTCAAGAATTTTCTTAAGAGTTAGGCAACTTGCAATTGAAGACATCAGTACTGCTGTGAATGCCACAGGAATGGTGCTAATTGATTTTTTTCTGTTTGGAGTTGAAGGAGCCAACACTGCTGAAGCATAACACAAGTGAGAGATAAAAATGAACTAAAGGTCACTGTGAAAACTATGGAGAAAACAACTGCATCAAGGAGATCATATTGCGATTTATATGTGTCCGGAGATGTAGCCATCAAAGATGGTTAACTTTTGTCTCCTGCTGGTTTCTTTGCAGTCTTATTTTTTGTTTTTAGTCGACACAACAGATGCCTCTCCTGGGAAATAATATAATGGGTAAAGAATGGTTTAGCGAAGTAGATTTGGAAAAATGTGTTGTGTGTTTGAGAGAGCATGAAAGAGTAAAATTTCAGGTTGTTGATTCTATTTCTGGTTTTCTGTCTAGATCTTGATCCGACAATCCTTTTGGTGTAACTTCAGTGGCACTTCTGTATGAACAAGATCTTTTTTTAGCACCCAAGTCTTGCTTTCAGATGAGAAATCATGCTGGACAGAATTGTGTATCTCATTCCAGTATGTGAATTGATGGCTAAATTAAGATGTGTTGAAGAACATTCATGTCATCTATGAAAAGCTCTGACACTGAGATATTCTTGTTGACTACTTGTTCATAGAATAATGAAAAGTTTAGTGGTTTACTCCAAATTTTATGTATTGGCAGAACAATATGAGAGACAGATTTCACACAGCATGTGGTATAAACTGCCTTGTTTTCTCATTTTAGAGTGCAGTTGAGATGCTTTATGATACCATGACTGCATATATTTGGTGCTGTAAACTGCTTGTAAGACTGTCGTGCCTTCATAATGTGCCGAGGCTATCTTATTTGCTCAGTTTTTTTTTTTTTTTTTTTTTTTTTTCTTCCCCCCCCCCCCCCCCCCCCGCCTAGAAGCATTTAGCTCATTGGCATTTGGTTTTACTTCTGATGTTTTTTTCAGCATTAATATGTTGCCATGCAGTTTCACTAGAAAAATGTTATGGTAAGCTGACTGAAATGCCATCTTGTCTTTATTTCCCTACAGGTTTTATGGGCTTAAATAACCACCTGAATAAGCTTTTGAAATGTGTCAGATAATGTAATTTCACAATGTTATTACATGCTTGTTTCAGTTGGCACTTGGTGCAACAAACTGTTTGTGTGACTGTTTGTGTTTCTGCAGCATTTTAAGTAACTCTGAACTAGAATATAAACATCTTTGTGCAAGGTATAATTATTAAGTTTTTTTAACCAGCAAATTTTGGAACAGAGATATGTTGGCTCTGTAGTATTTTTCTGATACTGGTTTATGTTTTAATGATTTACTGTATGAAAAAATTTAATGGTGGAAATACTTCATATTTACCCAGTGGGCAGACAAATGCCCTTCTCATCAGATTTCTTATTAATAGTTCTTAAGAAAGCCAATTTTTTGTTGGCCAGGGTTTATTTTTTCCCCACTCCCATTGGCTATTCCTAGGGAAACTTCTTTCCAACTTAAAGAGGACTAGTCACTTCTAAATGACATATGCACAATGATTTTTTTTTTTTTAATCAAAAATACATCACAGAGGCCAAACTTTATCCATATTATATGTCTATTCCTTGGTGTCAGTTATATTGTTTTATTTCTCTTTTCTACAAAATACACTAGAAACTGATTAATAAAGCTGCTAGCTACATTAGCTGAAAAGAAGAAAACACTACTGTGGTTTGTTCCTCAGTTTAACTGCTACCAAATAATTTCATTTGAACATGGATCTAAGACCTTGTACACAGAGATGAAAGCGAGAAAAGGGATTGTTTGGTACCTGATTGTTTTTAAACTTCATTAGATGCAGTGTAGTCTGGAGGAGTTTGGAGAAGGTGCTAGATGAAGAGATGAAGTAAATCCCTGCGTTTACTCATTACAGTGTGTCTTAAAGAAAAGTTCATTTATATTGTCCTCATTTCCGCATCAGTTAGTGCTTTGTTGCTTTCAGTAAGAATTTTGATCATGCACATCATATCCAGAAGGGCAGAAGGGTAATGCTCACAGGGCAATTGGAGTGAAAACCGTACTGTGATAGTAAGTCACAGATAATTTCATAGAACCATAGAATGATTTTGGTCGGAAGGTACCTTACAGATCATTTAATTCCAGCCACCCTGCCACAGGCAGGGTCGCTTTCCGCTAGACCAGGTTACTACAAGTTCCATCCAAACTGTCCTTGAACACTTCCAGGGAGGGGGCATCCACAAGTATTCTGGGCAACCTGTTCCACTGTCTCAAAACCTTGTTGGGTTTTTTTGGCTTTTGGGGTTTTGGGGTTTTTTTGTTTTGTTTTTGGTTTTTTGTTTTTGTTTTTTGTTTTTTCTTTGGTGTGTTTTTTTGTGCTTTTTTTTTTTTTTGGTTTGGTTGTTTTGTTTTCATGGGTTTTTGTTT